>CM045741.1:20705015-21015015 GCA_024760905.1 Plotosus lineatus
AGGCATCATCCGTGCTTTCAAGGCTCTCTATACACGCAACACCCTGCAACATCTTGTTGACGCTATGGACTCGGATCAAGACTTCTCACTAAAGGACTACTGGCGTGGATACACCATCGCATCATGTCTCCAAAATATTCAGAGGGCCATTCAAGAGATGAAAACTGAAACTTTGAATGCCTGCTGGAAAAAACTGTGGCCAGAGGCAGTGCAAAACCCAACCGGGAGCTCGCTCGACGAGATCCATCACTCTGTCATAGATACTGTGGTGACTCTCGCAAAACAGCTTGGAGGAGACGGCTTTAATGACATGACTTCGCATGACATTAATGCACTGATTGATGCTGAAGCACGCCCGCTAACCGATGCAGACCTGGCCCAAATGACAAAGCCACCAAGTGATGATGAAAGAGAAAAGGAAGAAGAGGACACAAGTGTGGATAAAGATGAGGAGGATGGACTAACACTTGGTCGCTTAGCAACCATTCTGAGAATGGCCACTGAACTTCAGCGAGCAGCTCACGATTGGGACCCTTTGATGAGCCGTTCATTACAGTTCTCCAACATAATCGATGGTGGCATGTCTGTGTATAAGTCTCTTTTTGCCCAGAAGAAAAAAGAGCGTCAACAACTGCCTATCACTATGTTCTTCTCACGAAAAAACACACCTGCACCTCGGGCTTCAGAAGAAGAAAACGCTGCAGAGCGGAGTCAGGATGCAGCGGCTCAGTCAGAAGAGTAGTAAAAAACAGTACATGTGAGTCACAATTTGTCCGACTGTACTTTTATTTTTCATTTTCTCCCATTCAATCCAATTACTCGGGTCGCAATGGGGCGGTGCTGATCTCCGCAATTAGTTCACATTGATGATTAAAATTATTATTTGACAGTACAGTAGTTATTTGTAAAAAGCAAACAAACGTTTATACAGTACTCTTATTTGTTAAACAAATGCTTGGGCCTATAAAAAAGGTTTGTTCTTTGGTTTCAATGTATAATAGAGCATTTAATTGTATAATGATTGTAAAAAAATAAAAAAATAAATAAAGGTTTATACTTCACGGATTTCGCCTATCACGGGTTCTTTTTGGAACGTAACCCCCGCGAAAAACGAGGGTTCACTGTATATATATATATATATATATATACATACACACAGAGATGAATTAACTATCTACTCAGATCAGCACAATCTACTATGCATACTCAGTTAAGCAAAGAGAGTTGTAAAATGAATGAAAACCCAAGAAAGACAACTCTCTGCTCTGCTGATTCACATCAGTGATTGCCATCAGTGCAGGCTGAGTACTAAACGAGTTCAACGACGCCCTTACGCACTTAAAAGACCGGAGGTCCGTGTAACCCGCTCTTTGGTTCAAGCACGTAAACTACTTTCAGCAAGTGCACTACTTTCGGTATTGAGCGCCTCACATATTGTAAGCATTGATTGGCTGTTTTAAGCTTCATGTGAAGTGGGTCAGCTCAGCTTCATGTCATGTGACCATTCGTTGACCATCGGAACCATTTAAAAGCAGAAAGATCACATCATTGAGAATGTTAACGGTTATATTTGATACTGTATTTGATATTCGATGAGTGAATTTGGTTAAAATTTATCAATTTGAAACTATTTTGTTTGAATATAATTTATTTGAAATTAATGTTGATATTATTTGATATATTTGATATTATTTTACAATGTTATGTTTATAATAATTGATTTAGAGGTGTTTTATGAGATGCGGAAATGGTATTTATGGATGTATAGTACAGTATGAGCATCATACGTCACTGTAACAACTTACGTCCACGTTCAACAAACGTTCAGACATCCGGAACCAATTAAAAACGTAAGTTGGGGAGCGTCTGTATTCACTATCCCTCCTCTGTACATGTACGAACCATCTCAATCTAGCCTCTCTGAGTTTGTCTCCAAAACGCCTTACATGTGCTGTCCCTCTGATGTACTCATTCCTGATCCTATCCATCCTCGTTACTCCCAAAGAGAACCTCAACATTTTCATCTCTGCTACCTCCAGCTCTGTCTCTTGTCTTTTCCCCAGGGCCACTGTCTCTAAACCATACAACATCGCGAGCCTCATCGCCGTCTTGTACACCGACGTATACGTACATGTATATGTGTATATAATATCAATAAGTACATATTCAATGCTATAAATGCTTATAATAACAATTAGATATTCAAAAATAATGCATAAGATGTAAATAAAATATAAATACATACACATTCAGACGTGTGTGGTCTGCTGCCTCAGTCCTCATTTTCTATCACTAACTTCTTATAGTTTCGAAATCAGCCTTCAAAGCTGTTACTTCGAAACATTATGAGGAAGTTTTAATAAATCTCCCCAAGCTGAATATGACTCTGAATAAGAAGCACTTTGCACATGGGAAATTGACATCACAGTAGAAATGAAGTGTCTGACTCTGAATATGGCCCTTTCAAAGTGAAACATGCCTAATAAGTATTAATGACCTAATTATACATTCTTTTTAGGAATTATGTACTGTATATTATTACATCATTATTACAGCTGTATCAGCTGTCCCCTGAGTGCTATAGGGCTGTCCAGTGACTTTAACTCCTCACCCATACCCACCTGTTCCTCAAGGCAACGAACTCTCTGACGGTGAGCTTTCTCTCGAGCTTCCAGTGCCCGCTCTGCTTGTTGCTGGCCACCACGTAGGCGGCCTGTCTCTAGCTGTAGCTCCTGTCTGTGGCAAGTTGTTACCTCCAGAAGTCGCTGTGCATGAGCCTGCTCCATATGGGAAAGCTGGGACTACACACACACACACACACACACACACACACACACACACACACACACACACACACACACACACACACACACACACTCTATCACTTTGCGAAAGAAAATTGGAGGCGAGCCAGTAAAGGATGCTTCGAGTGGAAATGGAATTTTGATGGAGTATTTTCCTCACATATTGGATTTCAGTGAAACGGAGGTTCAGGTGATGGGATACTGATTTATCCACCAATTTATCCACAAGTATTTGAATTCATCACTCTTTTTCAATTGCTCTATGTCTATTTATCTTTTTCTCATATGTATTTTATCTTTGCCTCGGCCTCTTTCTCTCTCGAACCTTTAACGTGCTGGTGTCTGCTTGTGCCTCGCTCAATTCCTGTTCCAGACTGCACACGGTCTGCTCCAGCTTCTCCTTCTGATGACCAACACACACTGCCTGCTCTTCCTGCCTCCGCCGCTCCTGCTCTACCTGATACACACATACATACACAAACATGTACATATTGAGGAATACCCAAGTGTAGTACTAAAATCCTGTAAACTAAACTCTCATGTTTACAGTATTGCTGATTCTTAACTGTATAGGTGAGAGATTCTGCATTTAATTGGACCCCCAAAAATGGACACACAGTACTAACCACTTAAAGATAGTACAAAAGTCTGAGAATTTAATCAGCTGCCTGCTGGATTGTTTATATATATATATATATATATATATATATATATATATATATATATATATATATATATATATATATATATATATGTCATTCTCCTGTAATCACCTGAAGAGAGAGGATGGTTTCACCACCCCTCGAAACAGATCTTTGTTCTGTATATGTATATGTATATATATATATACACATACAGTCGGCCCCCAACTTACGAAAATAATCCGTTCCAGAGCCCTTTTCGTATAGCGGGGATTTCGTAAGTAGGGGTCACACTTTACATGTTAAACGCCTAATTTGTTCTAAGGCTCCAGTCCTTAGACTGGATAAACCCCATAAACCCTTTAAAAATGATAAAAGTACACTAATTTTGCATGAAATATGTGTTAAAAGTTAAAGAAAATTATTTATTAAACCATTTTATTAACATATTAAACCATTTTATTAACATATTTATTAATTAAACCATTATTAAACATTTTTTATTAACACACACACACACACACACACACACACACACACACACACACACACACACACACACACACCTCCCTCTCTCTCTCTCCCTCTCTCTCTCTCTCTCTCTCTCTTTTTTTCTCTCTGTCTGTCTTCCTTTTGGCTTTCTCCCTTTTACTCGGGAGTCGCCACAGTGAATCATCTGATTCACACGTTTGATTTGGCAGAGGTTTTTACGTCGGATGCCCTTCCTGTCACAACCCTTTTAGCAAGGGACAGAAACACGCTGACGACTTTGCAGCTACTCTTTACGAAAGTCAGCAATGGTTCTTTTACGTGCCTCACACCATAGACAGTGAGAGACATGGCCCGCCTTTGATAACCCAGTTAGCTGCACTGGGAAGACAGTGACAACCTTCTGGGGACTCAAACCCCCAACCTTAGGATCAGCAATCCTGCGCCCTATCCACTAGACCACCACTGCCCCTCTCGTTTTTCTGTCTCTCTCTCTTTCTCTCTCTCTCTCTCTCTATCACTCTCTCTCGCGCGTGCGCTGTGGGCCACGCCCACAAGACATGAATTCAAAGCGTATTCCCTGCTTGACAAACTCAAATTTAATTTGATTCCTTGAGGGGTCGGGATTCCAGATGAGCTCAAATGCGCCCACATTTATTAAACATTTACTGAATGAAAACAACTTAAAAAAACTAAACTAAAAACTTAAGAGTGAAGCTTCCTTCTGTCTCTATCTGGGAGGCCAGCGGGGCGGGATGTTGAGAGACAGCCAATGAGAGAGCAACTCGCACGTCGTGTGAAATTTTGATTGGCGCATTTGAATTTTGAAGTTCTTTTCGTAAGAGGGGGTTGATTCGTATCTCGGGGACGGAAACGCAGGAAAATGTTTTTCGTAACCCGGGGATTTCATACACAGGGGTCTTCGTAAGTTGGGGGCTGACTGTATATATATATATGTGTGTGTTTGTGTGTGTGTGTGTGTGTGTGTGTGTGTGTGTGTGTGTGTGTGTGTGTGTGTGTGTGTGTGTGTGTGTGTGTGTGTGTGTTTGAAACAAATCCTCCAATTTAAGTTGTAAATACAGGTCAGTGGTTCTGATGGTGTTTGCGGCAGCAGAGAAGGCATTGCTGGCCGTGTATATATACCCTCAACAGCTGTACCCCGCCTTCACCCTGAGTTGACCGAGATAGGCTCCAGCCTTCCCATGACCCTAATTAAGATTGATTGGTTTAAAATTGGGGCAGTGCTGACTTGGTGGTAAGGTGCTAGGTTACTGACCCCAAGGTTGTGGGTTCAAGCCCCACCAGCAATGGTTGCCATTGCTGTTGCCCCAGTGCAGCTAACTAGGTTATGAAAAGCCGGTCATGTCTCTCACTGTCTATGGTGAGAGGTTGTAAAAAAAAAAACATTGCTGACTTTCAACAAGAGTAGGCTGCGTAGTTGTCAGTGTGTTTCTGCCCTGCAATGGCCTGGCGAGCTATCCAGGGTGTCCTCTACCCTCACCCAGAGTCGGCTGAGATGGTCACCAGCCTCCCTGTGACCCTAATTAGGATTAAGCGGTTCAGAAAACGATTCAATGAATGGTTTAAAAATAAGTGAAATCTATTAGTGTATTTTGAGACATGAGCGGTATCCTGATCTTGATAGCGCCAAGTTACTGTTCGTACCTCAAAGTGGATTAATTTCTTATACACCCTGAAGTGATTTATCCCTGATTTATACCATAAAAGTTTTCAACAATCATTGTTTTTAACTAATTAAAGAAAAAGAGAGTGTTAAATATTTACAGTTATATTGTTATAATATTTATAGTTAGTCCACTTATTCTGTATCGAAACAGCTATAAAGCATTATTCCCTCACTGGTCTTTCTTCTTTCGGTTGACGTTAATAAGATAAATTATGCTTCTTGTCATGTTCCCAAGAAACCAGAACTTTTTCTGTCCTGAAGGCTTTCCCATGTCAGAAAATGTACAAACATATTTCTTACTTGTTATGAAGTGCTGACAGTCAACATACCAAAGACGAGAAAATTAATTACAGCCAACACTTTGACATCACATTGAAACACTGGTCCAGACATATAGAATTGGTTACATCACACCCTAGAACCACAAGTATTTAAATTAATGATTTTTTTCTTTTCAACTCTGACACATTTACATTTGTAAGGTAAAGTATGTTTGGCTTCCATAGCATGAAGCGGCTCGGCGGACAAGTCCTACAGGATGGGACGCTGTTAAACTTTATTATTATTTTTTTTTTCTGCTGCTCTTTTTAGTAGAAATCTCACACTAATGCAATTTCTGTTTCAGACTGCCAGAGAGTAAAGGAATGACAATAAAGTTTTCTTATGCTGTTTTCTTTTTTTTTTTAATTATTAACATTATTTGATTTGTAGCCCAAGCAACAGTCAATGTTATTGCAAAAAATTAATCCATTGTTCTCTCAACTTAATCACTGACTAGTAGTGTGGCATCAGAGAATACACAGTATGATGATGTTATTTTATACACAAATGAAATATATGCCAGAAAATTAAAAGGGGTCTGAAGGGCTATAGACGTGACGTATACATGTCTGCATATCAGAAAAGAAAGTTCATAGAACTTGCTGTTGCACTGTCGTCAAATTGTTTGTTACATTTTCCAAAGATTGGTAAGTGTGGCACCATCCCCCCATGACCCTAATTAGAATTTATCGGTTCAGAAAAATGAATAATAATAAGAATAATACTGAACACTGACAAAATCAAGACCACCATTACTACTTTTCAATATTGTATAACAACGCAAACAGCTCACATGACAGGAACAGATACTCAGTTAGTGTGAGACAGGAAAGCCTGCTGACATCATGAAAAAACTAACAAAGAACTGAATGGGGTCATCAAGGACATGGTAAACATGGCTAATAATGAGCGACATATATACACCCTATAAGTAAATACATGCATTTTAATTTTAATTACATTTGCAATTTACAGTTGACCCTTTACTTTCGAAATTAATCCGTTCCAGTGCCTTTTTCTTAAAATGGAGTTTTCGTAAGTAGAGGTACATTTTTACATGTAAAACGTGTGATTTGTTCCAAGGCTCCCAAGACTACCCCATAAACCCTTTAAAAATGATAAAAGTACACCAATTTTGTATGAAATATGTGTTAAAAGTAAAATAAAATTATTTACCTTTTTTTAAATCTCTCGAACCACCCATACAACGCTTTAAAGTCTGGGGGTTGCTGGTCTGAAGAACCCTCACCCCCACCCTCCTTCATGAGGTCCTTAAATATGGCGGTTGCGTTTTCCGAAATAATCGCCTCCGTCACTGTATCTCCACTTTTAAAGCCTCCTTCTACTTCAATATCGTCCCGATTGTAGAGGGGTTTCAGCCATACTCCTTTGCGATTTCGCTCAACCGCATCCCACTTTCATATTTTTTTATTATGTCCTGCTTCACTTTGATTGATAACGGAGCCCGCTTCTCCTTTTCTGTGTCACTGGGAATCACTTTCTTGGGGTCCATGATGGATAACGAAATATAACGCTGCAATGATCACTCTCAAAAAACTCACAAGCCAACAGTCCTGTTCAACTCCTTCACGCGTGTGACAAACAGGAAGTATGGGTACAGGAAGTATGGGTACAGTTCAGCTCCCTCCTGGCCAATGGGAGGCCAGCGGGGCGGGATGTTGGGAGACAGCCAATGAGAGAGCAACTCATGCATTGTTTGAATTTTTGAATGGCGCGTTTGGCGCTTTTCGGAAAAAGAGGTTGTTTTAATAAAAAGAGGATGAAAATTTAGGAAAATGAGAGAGCAACTCGGACATTGTTTGAATTTTTGAATGGCGCGTTTGAATTTTTGAATGGCGCGTTTGGCGCTTTTTGGAAAAAGAGGTTGTTTTCATAAAAAGAGGATGGAAATTTAGGAAAATGAGAGAGCAACTCGCGCATTGTTTGAATTTTTGAATGGCGCGTTTGAATTTTTGAATGGCGCGTTTGAATTTTTGAATGGCGCGTTTGGCGCTTTTTGGAAAAAGAGGTTGTTTTCATAAAAAGAGGATGGAAATTTAGGAAAATGAGAGAGCAACTCGGACATTGTTTGAATTTTTGAATGGCGCGTTAGAATTTTTGATTGGCGCGTTTGGTGCTTTTGGGAAAAAGAGGTTATTTTCATAAAAAGAGGATGGAAATTTAGGAAAATGAGAGAGCAACTCGCGCATTGTTTGAATTTTTGAATGGCGCGTTTGAATTTTTGAATGGCGCGTTTGAATTTTTGAATGGCGCGTTTGGCGCTTTTTGGAAAAAGAGGTTGTTTTCATAAAAAGAGGATGAAAATTTAGGAAAATGAGAGAGCAACTCGGACATTGTTTGAATTTTTGAATGGCGCGTTAGAATTTTTGATTGGCGCGTTTGGCGCTTTTGGGAAAAAGAGGTTATTTTCATAAAAAGAGGATGGAAATTTAGGAAAATGAGAGAGCAACTCGCGCATTGTTTGAATTTTTGAATGGCGCGTTAGAATTTTTGATTGGCGCGTTTGGCGCTTTTTGGAAAAAGAGGTTGTTTTCATAAAAAGAGGATGGAAATTTAGGAAAATGAGAGAGCAACTCGGACATTGTTTGAATTTTTGAATGGCGCGTTTGAATTTTTGATTGGCGCGTTTGGCGCTTTTGGGAAAAAGAGGTTATTTTCATAAAAAGAGGATGGAAATTTAGGAAAATGAGAGAGCAACTCGCGCATTGTTTGAATTTTTGAATGGCGCGTTTGAATTTTTGAATGGCGCGTTTGAATTTTTGAATGGCGCGTTTGAATTTTTGAATGGCGCGTTTGGCGCTTTTTGGAAAAAGAGGTTGTTTTCATAAAAAGAGGATGGAAATTTAGGAAAATGAGAGAGCAACTCGGACATTGTTTGAATTTTTGAATGGCGCGTTAGAATTTTTGAATGGCGCATTTGGCGCTTTTCGGAAAAAGAGGTTCATAAAAAGAGGATGAAAATTTCGGAAAATGTTTTTCGTAACCTGGATTTTTCATATTCAGAAGTTTTCGTAAGGAGTGGGCCGACTGTATTGTATTTTTCCATTGTATACACACTGTTCTTTGATGCCTTAGATTATAAGCTTCAATTTACCTTCTCAAGTGTGCGTTTCAGAGAGGATTTTTCTTTGCCGAGATGAGTAAGTGTCTTCTCGAGCTGTATCTTGTCCTCCTTAAGGGTCTGAAGTGAGGTGTGTAGGTTGTTCACCCTCTCCTGTAGCGCCTTTTTCTCCCTCTGCAGAAATGCAAAACCTTCCTGGGCCTCTTGCAATTCTTGTTCCTGCTTCCGCAGAGCCTGAGATCACCAGAGCTTAATCAAGTCACTGTGTTCATTTATTGAAGCAACAATGCGACATTGGGCTGTTTGCCACTGTGAATGTGTGTATGCATGTATCTGTGCTACCTCCTGCAGGCTGCGTGCGTGTTTGTCCGTTTCTGTGATTCTGAGCTCAGATTCATGCTGAATCCGCAGCAGGTTCTGCAGCTTGTCATTCAGGACATGATTTTGTTTCTTCGCACCTAAGAGAGCTTCTCGAGCCTTATCCAGCTGCTCCTGCATTCACACAAGTTTTGCACCAGTTTCCTTTGAGTGTTAAACTCAATCCTTACCTTTTCATTCAAACCAAGCACTTGTATAGTATAAAGAATGTTAAGAAACATGGATATCACCCCCCCCCCCCTTTATTTAATGACGTGGTCTGACAGGTTACAAGCAAACTGAAAGAGATTTATATCAAGTGTAGTGATTATGTTTGCACAGCATCTTTAAAACTCTGTTTCAAATGAATGCTTGAAAGCCCTCCAGAGATGCTGGGAGAGAAATAATGACCCTGCACCGGTGGTTTATAGCACCAATATCCAACCACGCTGACAGTTCACAGGAAGAAAAGAAGCCCTCAAAACAGGGAAAAGTTATGGCATGATGGCGCTTGTAACCTGGAGCTGTAGCCATGGGATTCGAATGATCAATTCAATCTGAAAGCTGCATTTAAGATTTAGTGGGAAATATTTTATACGAGGTCACAAACAGAGCCTTTGTGAGTGTGTGGCCGATCCAGAGTGAATTACCATGTTCATTAGCAAAGGACATTGCAACACTATATAGGGCTATTCATTTTGATTTTGCAGGGGGTGAAATTGGGGGTGTACGCATATACAGGGATCCCTCGCTACTTCGCGCTTCAATTCATGCAGCTTCAGTGCATTGCGTTTTTTAAAAAAATATACATCGAATTAAAAAAAAATAAGGAAATTAAGGAAGAATATGGAAAAGGTTAAGGAAAATGCCACAAGAACAAGGCCAATTGGGGAAAAAACCCATAAACCAACACAAAACAAAAAACAACCCAAAACCTCCCATCAAAACTCGTTACATTGTTGTGAGGTGCACATGTGAGTGCGTGCACGCACATCTGCGTGCATCTGCTCGCGTCTGTATGTGTATGTATTTATAGTTTATTTACATCTTATGCATTATTTTTGAATATTTAATTGTTATTATAAGCATTTAAAGCATTGAATATGTATTTATTGATATTAAATACACATATACAGTACAGATACATCAGTTGGGGGGGTTGTTGGGGGGTGATCCGACTTCGTGGATTTCGATGATCGAGTGGTGATCTTGGTCCCCATTGACCGCGGAAAGTAGGGCATCCCTGTATTAGAATAAAGGGAACTATAGCATAGAGAATAGCATGTGTGCCTTGTAGCAAGAAGATACTGGCTTCAAGTCCCGGGCTCAGGTGATTCGACATTAAGTTTGCATGTTCCATATTACTCCCATTTCCTCCCGTGGTCCAAAGACATAAATATTCGACGAATTGGCCAAATTAATTTTGATATTCGTTCCGAATTGAGTGTGAATGATTTTGTGTCGGCCCTATGTTGATCTGATGAGATGTTCATGGTGTACCCCACATTCGCTCAGTGTCTGCTGAGATTGGGCACAGCCTGCCCGACCCAAATAGGATTAATCGGTTCAACAAGTGATGAGAGAATTAATATACAGAGATCCCTCGCTACTTCACGATTCAATTCATGCGGCTTCAGGGCATGGCTTTTTTTTTTTATTTAAATTTTTTTTTATTTTAAATCTTTATCAAATTCAAAAAATAAGGAAATGAAGGAAGAATAAGGGAAAAAAGTTAAGGAAAATGCCGCAAAAAACCAAGGCCATTATGCAAAAAAAAAAACAAACAAAAAAAAACAACCCAAAACCTCTCACCAAACTAATTACATTGTTGTGAGATGCGTATCTGAGTGTGTACATGTACATCTGCGTGCGTGTGTCTGTATGTGTGCGTATTTTCATTTTATTTACATCTCATGCATTATTTTTTAATGTTTAATTGTTATTATAAGCATTTATAGCATTTAATATGTATTTATTGATATTATATACATATATACATGTACGTAAACGTCAGTCTCGGTAGGTGGGTGGGGGAAGGTGATCCTACTTTGCAGATTCCAATCGTCACTTGGGGATCTCGGTCCCAATTAACCCCGAAAAATGAGGGATCCCTGTATACTCTTACAGCCAAACGACTGTCAGGGATGTAGATAGAACAAATTAACCAGATCACTCACATCCAAGAAGGTTCAACTTAAGCTAAAGCCTAAAAGATGCAGAGGATCAATGGTGGGCATTGTCACCTGACTGCAAGAAGGGTCTGGGTTCGAATCTCACTGTCAACATGACATATACAGTATGTGTGGAATGTGCATGTTTTTCACAAGCCAACATAGGTTTTTATCCCACAGTACAAAGAATACACATCAAGTGTCATGTCCTTTTGTGAGCCACTTTCTCCTTTGTTTCAGTTGTTTGTCTGTGTGTGTGTGTTTAGTTATGACAGAGTGGCCGCTTTAGCTCACTGCAGACTGGATGGGAATGAAAGAAAATGATGATACAGCAAAACTCATGGCATAATTAATAATATTAATTAAAGGAGGTGATTCCTTGGACAGAATTATTTCTCTTTCTTGGGCATAAACTCATGGCCATTTTCATACATTTACTAATACTGTGTGGACATTTTTCACCTACACAATATTATTATTATTATTATTATTATGATTACAATATTATTATTATTATTATTAATTATTAACTAATAATTAATTATCAACGCACACAACATATTAACACAAACAAAGCATGCCCTTCCTCTGGCTCCTGACCTGGAGTGTCCTTCGATCTTGTTCGCTGGCTGAGAGAGCACCCTGAAGCTGAACGGCCTGTTCCTGTGCAGCTCCTGTGCTGTTGCTGCTCTCACTAAGAGCTGTTGTCAGGTTCTGTAGACTCTCACGCAGTTGAGTCTCGTGAAGCTCAGCACGGGCATGAGCCGTGGCTGCTCGCTCACTCTCCACCTGTCACACGGTTGGAAGAGCGTCAGCGTTTCAGTAGAAACATGCTGGCTCGCGGACTTTTAAAGTATTTTTTTGACAATTACCTCTTCAGCCAGTTCCCTGAAGGCAGTTTGTAAATCACAACGAGACATACTTTAGAATTACATTAAAATCAACAATGTGGTCAAGTCACGTGCCATCCAATAACAGAATGCCACAAATTGTTTTACAGGAATTTGCCAACAATAAAATTTTAATGAAAAAAAGATGTTTCGAAATGATTTTATAGTTTGAGTATAAGTATTACTATAAGTGGCTGCATGGTGGCGCAATGGTTTGTTTGTTTAGCTCACAGCGGGACGGTCCCAGTTCAATTCCTGGGCTCGTGGGAGTTTGAATGCTCTCCCTATGCCTGATTGGGTTTCCTCTGGGCAGTATGGTTTCCTTCAAAAGTTCAAAAAAACATCAACATGCACAGTTGACTGACTGGCAGTTCCAAAGTGCTCCTATGGTTGTATGTGTGTTGGCTATGAAATGGCCTAGCGAGCTGTTCAGGCTGTTCAGGGTGTACCCAGTGTCAGTTGAGATGGGCACCAGCCTCCCCACAGCCCGAATAGGATTAAGCCCTTTGGCCAAATAGTGAGTGTGTGAGTAAACAATAGTGATCCTATTCTGGTTCAACGGAAACCGCAGAGGTTCCCCTGTGCTTGCATTGCTCTACAGTTGTACCGATGCCACTTGGTGGGGGATGTTAAGTTTTCATCAATGTCTGTTTGTTTGTCTGTTCGCAGAACTACACAAAGTCTGCCCAACCATTTTCCGCCCCCAAACCTGGTGGAGGGATGAAGTGTAGACCATCTGAGCTGATACAGATCATTCAGATGCAGGATTTTAATTCGTATGAAGCAGCCTAGAAACTGAATAAATGAATGAATTACGAAAAGTGTATCCTATGCAACACATTGGTTAGCATGTTCGCCTCACAGCAAGATGGCCTGGGTTCGAATCCTGAGTGTTTCTGTGTGGAGTTTGGATGTTGTCCATGTGCTTGCATGGGTTTCCTCTCAGAGTACAAATTCATACACAAAAGGCCGATTGGCTGTTCCAAACTGAGTGTGAGGGTGAATGTGAATGGTTGTGTGTTTTGGTCCTGTGATGGCCCGGCGAGCTGTTCAGCGTGTATCCCACCCTCACCCAGAGTCGGCCACAGACAGTCACTCCCTTACTAAATTCTCCTTCTTTCTGTCTTGAAGTTACAAAGAAAAAATATGCAACTTGTCACATTCAAACCACCGATCCCCCCATAGGTAGGGTCTCCCATCTTGGAAAACAAAACAAAACAAAAAAATGCTGAATTATGTACAACTATTACGAGGTGCTGGCACAGGAGATTCCTTTAAAATGAGATTCCTTTAAAATGTTAAATAAACATCTCACACAAAAACATACAATTGTATTTTGATGTGCTGTCTGAGCTTCAGTCATTCTAGGTTCATGTCTTCACAGAAAATTAATCAACATCCATCGCAATCAGTAATTTCACTCTACAGTGGTTAAAGTCTGATAAAATGTGTTGTTATAAAGAACACAATATCTAAGATACTATCTTTTAAATTGACCTGCACATTTTTACATAATCAATAGGATATTGATCCGCAGGTGGTATCCGAATTTTGTGCAGATCAAATAATCGAGGTCGATCAATTTGCATTCCATGTATTACCTTAAGCAGAGCCGTGTGCTGCTCGCTCTCCACCAGGTCCCTGCGAAGACTGGTCACTCTCTCCAGCAGGGTGGCATGCTCATGCTCCAGCTCTGCAGTATGGAGCCGTGAGCGTTGTAACTCCCCTTCTAGAGCACGATGGTCGATCTCAAACCTGGATGCTCGTTCATCTGCGGACTTACAGGCTTGCTTCAGCTTCCTGCATTCCTCAACCAGACTTGCCTCAGACTCCTCAGACCGCTCCAGCTTTTCCTACACACACACACACACACACACACACACACACACACACACACACACACACACACACACATAAGATAATAGAAGATAATCTCTTCTATAATCACCTGAAGAGAGAGGATGGTTTCACCACCCCTCCTGTAGGGATAAATGGAGTTTCAATAGAAAGTCTTTGTCCTGCCCTTTTATTTTTGTTATTTGCTCTACCAAAAAGTATTGAGCACTCTCCTATGGAAGGATCTACTCAGAAAATCCTATGTATATATATATATATACATAGAGCGAGAGAGAGCGAGAGAGAGGTATTCTGTGTACAAATGCATACATTTGGCTTTAAAGAAAAATTTAAAGACAAAAAAGAGATGATGTTATTGGAGGAAGCTGAGTGATTAGCATGTCCCCTCATGGCATGATGATACTGGGTTTGAGTTCCAAGCACAGGCGTTTCTGTGTGAAGTTTGCATGTTGTTCCTGTGCTTGTGTGAAGTTCTTTCAGGTGCTCTGGTTTCCTCCCACTTTCCAAAGACATGCAAACTAAGTGACTTGGCTGTTTTAAATTGCCCCTAGGTGTGAGTGTGAATGGCTGGATGTGTGTTTGTGCCCGCCGATGTTCTTGCTGTGCAGGGTTGCCCAGTTTTGCTTGAGATGGGCTCCAGCCCCACATCTCAGGTAGGATTGAACTTTTTGGCAAATGAGCGAGTGCGTGAGTAAACAATAGTGGTCCTGAGAAGTAATACGGCCACTCTGGGAAATACTCAACGATATTAGAAGCTGCTGTAAATAGCTGAGGGAGTAGAAGAAACTGCCAAGGGAGTCTCGATTGCTTTTGCTCCAGATCTCCAACCAGCTCAAACATTGCACTTTCACCACCTGAGGCATATTTCAACAGAAACCCACAGAGGTTTCCCCAGTATTTGAATTGCTCTGCATGTTAAGAGTTTGCCAGTGTCTGTTTGTTTGTTTGTTTTTCTGTTAGCAGGATTACATAAAATCTAGCAAACCAATTTTTTTTTGTAAGCAGGATTATAACAATAAAAACTTGTTAATATTCTAAAATATACTGATCCGACTTAAAAAAAAACCCTCAGATTAGATGGGAGGTGTCTGAGCCTGGAAAGAGCCCAAAAACTTGTGGCTATGGAGGTGATCCAGGGAACCCCCCCCCCCCCAGAAAAATCCTAATTCTGAACATGGTGCAAAAATGTTCATATGCTGCCCACTAGAGGGAGACATTTTATTATAACTATTCCAAGTTATAATAATCTATTTTTGCCTGACAGTGGTACCTTGCATCCTGTGATTGGATCACTTGTTTTCACATTTATTTAATCTGGGGTTATTTTATTTATTTATTTATTTAATTTATTTATTCTGGTTATTTCCAGTCTACAGATGAATTATGGGATATTGTACTGTAAGGTAGAGTTGGTACAGTGTGCAAGGGATGTCTAGGTCTGGGGAACTATCATTCCTAGCATTGGAGCAAAGCCAACAATAAGCAGAAGAGAGAACTAATTGTACAACGTGTACGGGAAACAGAAGAAGATTGCAGAGTCAAGGCAGTAGGTTTTGTGAAACAGGGCAGTTGGGTCTGATGACACATTAAGTCGCATTTCAACAAGAGAGTGACCCTCGTATGAGAAGGTTCAGAAGAGTATCTCCAGCGGACTCTGATTGTAGCGAAGCATTCAATGTTTCACTCATCATTTAAGTGTAGTATAGGACCCGCAAGTATTACTGTGAACAGCTTGCTGATAAAAATAAAAGATGGAATCGTACAGAATATATTTTTAAAGTAAAAAATAATACATTGTATAAAAATATATATATCCCAGTCTGTTATTATACCATCTTGTTGATCCTCTTCAGGATATTCAGAATATATTGAGAATTACCTGCAGAACTTTGGCTCCTGCCTCAACTGATTGCAGTCTACTCTTCAGCCTGGACAGCTCCTCTCCCATGATCCTCCTCTCTCTTTCTCCACACTTCACTGCATCTTCTTGTACTGTAAGTGAGGTCTGAGAAATCTCGAAACGATCTCCCAAATCACGTTTCTCTATGCACACACACACACACACACACACACACACACACACACACACACACACACACACACACACACACACAGAGGGAAAGACAGAGAGAGAGAGAGAGAGAGAGAGAGAGAGAGAGCGAGAACAGAGAGAGAGAGAGAGGAGAGAGAGTAGCATTTACAGAGGAATGCTCCACCTGAATTTAATGTTTTTGTGAAAACAATCATGACAGGTAGATGTCTAACGTATTTGCAAGACAGACGTCAAACCTTGCTCTAGTTCTTTTAGAGTACGTTTCATCTCCTGAACTCGTGCATTGCTCTTCTCTTGACTCGTCTGTAGATCTGTCAATCGCATACTCAGGTTCAGCACCTGAGCCTGGGCCTCGTTCTGAAGGACACCGTTTTTCAGACTAAATTCAGTATGAAGTAGGCAGCTATGCATCCATTCATACATCCACTGATCCACCATATACATATCCATCTACACACATCCATCCATTCAGATACACATCTATCTACCCACACACATTTCCATCCATCCATGCATCTATCCATCCATATACACATCCATCCATTGGACAACAGACACATCAATTTATCCATCCATTAATGCACATTCATATTCATACATCTAGGTACTTTAGAATAACCAGCTGACCTAATTTAACCTAATCTTCATAATGAGGGAGGAAACTAGTTCTCAACAGAAGCCAGAGAAAAGTCCGCAATGGTTCTTTTACATGTCTCACACCATAGACAGTGAGAGACATGGCCGGACTTTGAGAACCCAATTAGCTGCACTGGGGGGACAGTGACAACCCGTTGAGAGTGGGGCTTGAACCCCCAACCTTGGTATCATTGATCTTACCATACCATCTTACCATCAGGCCACCACTGCCTCAGGTCTTTGACAATTGTCCTCCCAGAAACATGAAAATCAATAAAAGTGTGTGTATTATTTGTCGTGAATGTACTGCTTACAGATTCCCGAGGTATTTTATGGTTTTATATATGTATATATATATATATATATATATATATATATATATATATATATATATATATATATATATATATATGTGCGTGTGTGTGTGTTTGTGTGTCCTACTCTCTCTCTCTGAGAGTCTCTGAGATCCTGCTGGAAGTTGCACAGTGCTGCTTGTACAAAGTCCAGATCCAGCTCTCCATTTTCTCCAACACAATGAGTTGTAGAAGAGCTGGCGCCATCATCACCACCTGAACATAAACAGAATACAAGCAAACAGATCACAGACTCTTACACACATACACGCAGGCGTAAACGACACCATTAAAATGCCAAACCGCTTACCCTTAGTAGGGTCACGGGGGACCTGGATCCTATCTCAGCTGACACTTTGTGAAGGTGGGGTACACCCTGAACAGCTCAGTAAACCCTTGCAGAATGTCGCTTAAAATGTCATCATTGCAGTGTTGCATTTTCTTATAATTTATGAGAAAGCACCAAAATCAATTAATTAAATCGATTTTGGTTTTAGAAGATATAAACAAATAAAATAGCTTCACTTCTCACATTTTTTCTCTGTGTTCATATGCTGCTAAATTTATTAGTCTGAATCAACACAAAAATCATCCAACAACCGGTTTCACATGCAATTCAAACTGAATAAGCATCTCACCTAACACATTTCAAATCCTACTGATATGAATTCCTGCCTTTCATTGCTTGTAAATACATTTATGCATTTGGTAGACACCCTTATCCGGAGTGATTTACTTTTTTTAAATCTTATTTATAAAGCTGAGTAGTTCATGGTTATGGGCCTTGAGCAAGGGCTCAGCAGTCGCAGCTTTGTGATTCTGGTGCCTGAACCCGTGCTCAGTACCAGTGAGCCACCAATTGCTTATCAATTATATCACCAGAAGCCTAATGAGCAGGCCGTCTCAAAAAGTGTCTGAAAGTAAAATGATTTTTATAACAAAAAGCTGTGAATCCTTTCAACTGTAACCACTTTGTAAACAGTCGACGTATTTACTGTATGTTAGGGATACGTGATACAGAACCGACATGGCCTTATTCATTCATTCATTTTCTGAGCAGGATAATCCTAATTAGGGTTGCGGGGAGGCTGGTGCCCATCTCAGCCAAATCTGGGCGAAAGACAGAGTACACACTGGACAGCTCGCCAGGCCATCACAGGGCAGAAACACCCTGACGGCTATGCAGCTATTCTTGACAAAAGTCAGGATTGGTTCTTTTACATGAATCTCACAGCATAGACAGTGAGAGACATGACCAGCCTTTCATAACCCAATTAGCTGCACTGGGAGGAACAGTGACAACCCGTTGAGAGTGGGGCGTAAACCCACAACCTTACCACCAGGACACGGCATATTTATTACTCAGGAATATGTGGTTAGACACTGAAATAAAAAAATGTTTAGTGCTGAATCACACAAAATGTTTGATATTGAATTAATTGGCTAATTTAATTTAAGTCCTAAGTTAAGATGTATAAATAATTAACATTGAGTGAAATATTCTGGGTGATCGATTTCTTTTTAAAAATTGTCTTAACATGAAGGTTTTTTGTTCATAAGCTTTGATGCCTGTCTAATAATACGTCTCAGACTCAGGTTACAATACTGCACTTCCACACTGAATCAGAAAAATTTGGACGAGACTTGACGCGATATTTGATGTCACGTCATGTCCACCCAAATGAACTTTGTGTGGAAATGACTGCACGCACCTTCCTGTGTTCTTTGTCTGAGTGAAAGGCATTAAAATGCAAATAAAAGTGCGAGACTTGTTTGCACATAAACCATCCCGTTACTTTTGCTTTAAAAAAAAAAAACATTTTGCATATATTTACTCAGTGTTTTAGTTCATTTTCTGTAACTGCTTAATCCTAATTAGGGCTGCGAGGAGGCTACCGCCCATCCCAGCCGACTCGGGGCAAGGGCAGAGTACACTCCGGACAGCTCGCCAAGCCATCGCAAGGCAGAAACACGCTGACGGCTATGCAGCTACTCTTGTTGAAAGTCAGCAATGGTTCTTTTATATGAACCTCACACCATAGACAGTGAGAGACATGGCCGGCCTTTGATAACCCAGTTAGCTGCACTGGGGGGACAGTGACAACCTTGTGGAGAGTGGGACTCGAACCCCCAACTTTAGGATCAGCGATCCAGCGCCGTATACCAATAGGCCACCATTGCTAGTGTTTTAAATACTTGCTTTTATTTATTATTATTATTTTTTAAGTGGACTTTGGTCACTGCACCTTTAGAAGGAGAAAGAGCTTTCCATGGTGATGGGTTTCTCCCTGTCTGTCTTGAGGTGGGAGACCGTGTCCCACGTCCGATACCAAGAGTGCGTCTGAGGGCGGATGTCAGTCCACTCAGCTTGCGCTCCAAATCAGTACGGGTTCCTTCAGACTTTGCCAGTTGCTCCTCCAGACCCTGAACTCGCCCGTGTGCCAGGCTCAACTCCACTTTCAGCTTTCTTTGCTGCACCTGCTCCTCCTGGAGAGCTGTCTCCAGACAGACAATCTTTTCCTGTTGGCACTTCAGGATTTGTTGAATGTCGACTTCATGTTGATGCTGGGCATGCTGCTCAACATGCTGCGCTTCCTCCAGCTCAGACAAACGTCGCTGCAGGCCTGCCATCTGCCATGAACACATGTGGACACATTTATAAATAATGTGTGACTTTTAATTATATGAGTGGAGTGTGTTTGTGTTAATGCATGTCTCACCTCCTTCAGTGCTGCTTCTCTTCCTGCATTGCTCTCTAATACTCTTTGTTTGAGGGCAAAGTTGTCTCTTCTACTCTCATCCTCCTTTTGTTCCTCTCGAACTAGACGAGCCTGAACTTCGGTTAATTCCTGATTCCGCTGGCTACATTCAGCACTAAGACTCTTTACCTGCGTGCACACACACACACACACACACACACACACACACACACACACACACACACACACACACACACACAGAGGTATATATATATATATATATATAGAGAGAGAGAGAGAGAGAGAGAAAAGCATGAAGGTATTATCTATGTGGCATATCAATTGTAGCGTTATAATGCCTTTACATATGCGTACAATATATGGTTTACATGGACCTTTTTATTCACCCCATTCCAGATCAAAAAACAACTCTCATGTCTCATGTAAGCCATAAATCGGCAAAATAGTGCAACGACATTTTCGATTGGTTTCAGTCAAAAATACCGCCATAATGCTCGAAATTAGCCGCCTCTGTGAATATCTTTGAAAATCTTCAAATTATATTGGCAGGTGTGAAAAATTCTAATTTCGCACCAAATTTTGTCCAGGTCCCAAAGTCTTCACCAATCAAGATAATTTACCTTGAATTCCATCAACTATTTTCGAATATCCGAATTCCAATTTGAATGAATGATTGAATTAAAATTTGAATCATCAAAACAAATTTCATACCGGATCGGTCGAGGCCCGAGTTAACAACAACCATCAGTGCTGTTAACCAACAGGGTGCTGGTGGAAATTGGACTACTGTTGGTCGAAGAAAGAGAGGCGGAAGGCGTGTCCGTAGGTGGCGAGAGAAGAGGAAAGGCATGAGTCTAGGACTGAGACGAGGGGCAGTGAATGTTGGAACTATGACAGGAAAAGGTAGAGAGCTGACTGACATGATGCAGAGGAGGAAGGTGGACATACTGTGTGTTCAGGAGATCAGGTGGAAAGGTAGCAAGACTAGAAGCCAGTCGGCAACAGGTCCTTAATATAGAGTCCCTAAAGTTCGGGAAAGTTCCATTCTGGAAAATTCCAAATCACCTGGCCCGTCAACAGGGCGTATGTGCAACTAGGTGCCCTAATGGAAAATTCCAGACCCAAAACCGCTGAGTCATAACATGTGTCTCTCTTTACAGCACACTAACTGAATATAATTACACTCAACGTTTATACATCCATTATTTTTATATTTATATTTATACAAATATTTACAGGGGGCAGTGGTGGCCTAGTGGTATAGGTCGCTGGATCGCTGATCTAAAGGTTGGGGGTTCGAGTCACACTCTGCACAAGGTTGTCACTGTCCCCCCCAGTGGAGCTAACTGGGTTATCAAAGGCCGGCCATGTCTCTCACTGTCTATGGTGTGAGGCATGTAAAAGAACCATTGCTGACTTTCGACAAGAGTAGGCTGCAAAGCCATCAGCGTGTTTCCGCCCTGCGAAGGCCTGGCGAGCTGTCCAGGGTGTATTCTGCCCTCGCCCAAAGTTGGCTGGGATGGGCACCAGCCTCCCCGCGACCCAAATTAGGATTAAGCGGGTACAGAAAATGAACTGAACTGAACAAATATTTACATGCCCATAACAAGAGTGTCAGACAAAGTGATGCGTCTCAAGTTAGAAATTGAAGGCGTGTTGTTCAATGTTGTTCGTGCTTATGCCTCACAGGCAGGATGTAAGCTAGAAGAGAAGGAGAGATTCTGGAGTAAGTCAGATGAAATGATGCAGAGGACCCCCAGAGGTGAAAGAGTGGTCATTGGTGCAGACTTCAATGGACATGTTGGTGCAGGCAACAGAGGGGACGAGGAAGTGATGGCCAGGTTTGGTATACAGGACAGGAACACAGAAGGACCGATGTTGATAGATTTTTGCAAAAAGGATGGAAATGGCTGTGGTGAATACTTTCTTCCAGAAGAGACAGGAGCATAGGGTGACTTACAAAAGCGGAGGTAGGAGCACACAGGTAGACTACATCTTGTGTAGGCGATGTAATTTGAAGGAAATCAGTGACTGCAAAGTAGTAGTGAGTGAGAGTGTTGCCAAACAGCACAGGATGGTGGTGTGCAAGATGACACTGATGGTGAGGAAAGGTGAGGAAGGCAAAGGAGAGCAGAAGACAAAGTGGTGGAAACTAAGAAAGGAAGGGTGGCATTTTGTCTTCAAGGAGGAGTTGAAACAGCTAAGAAGAAGTGAGACATAGAGAGGACTGAAGAGAGTAAACAGGAATACAGGGATACACGGCGTAAAGGCAAATGTGGTGGTTCAAAGGCCAAACAGAGGACGTATGATGACTTGTATGATAGGCTGAAACGTAAGGAGGGAGAAAATGAGTTATACAGGTTGGCACAGCAGAAAAATAGAGATGGGAAGGACATGCAGCAAGTTAGAGTGATTAAGGACAGAGTGGGAAATGTATTGACTGATGACAGAAGTGTGCTGGGAAGATGGAAAGAGTACTTTGAAGAGCTGATGAATGAGGAAAATGAGAGAGAAAAAAGAGTAGAAGAGGGGACTATTGAGGACCAGGAAGTAGCAAAGATTAGTAAGGGTGAAGTGAGGAGGGCATTGAGGAGGATGAAGAGTGGAAAGGCAGTTGGTTCTGATGATATACTGGTTGAGGTATGGAAGTGTCTTGGAGAGGTAGCAGTAGATTTTCTGACAAGAACATTCAACAAGGTCTTAGAGAGTGAGAGGGTGCCAGAGGAATGGAGGAGAAGTGTGCTGGTGCAAATTTTAAAGAACACAGTAGACGTGCAGAGTGGTGGCAACTACAGAGTGATGAGCCATACGATAAAGTTATGGAAAGAGTACTGGAAACTAGACTAAGGGCAGAGTTATGCATCTGTGAACAACAGTTTGGTTTCATGCCAAGAAAGAGCACCACAGATGCAGTGTTTGCCTTGAGGATGTTAATAGAGAAGTACAGAGAAGGTCAGAGGGAGCTGCATTGTGCCTTTGTGGATCTGGAGAAAGCATATGACAGGGTGCCGAGAGAGGAACTGTGGTATTGCATGAGAAAGTCTGGAGTGGCAGAGAAGTATGTTAGAGTGGTGCAGGACATGTATAAGAGATGTAAGACGGTGGTGAGGTGTTGCTATCAGTGTGACAGAAGAGTTCAAGGTGGAGGTGTGACTGCATCAAGGGTCAGCTCTGAGCCCCTTCTTGATTGCTATGGTGATGGACAGGCTGACAGACGAGGTGATTTGCAGATGACATCATGATCTGTACTGAGAGCAGAAAACAAGTGCAGGAAAATCTAGAGAGGTGGAGGTATGCCCTGGAAAGGAGAGGAGTGAAGGTTAGCCTCAGTAAGACAGAATATATGTGTGTGAACGACAAAGATCCAAGAGGAATTGTGAGGTTACAGGGAGCAGAGATAAAGAAGGTGGAGGATTTTAAGTACTTAGACTCAACAATCCAGAGCAATAGGGAATGTGGAAAAGAGGTGAAGAAGTGTGTGCAGGCAGGTTGGAATGGTTGAAGAAAAGTGTGACGTGTGAGAGGAAAGTATCGGCAAGAATGAAAGGAAAAGTGTACAAGTCGGTGTTGAGGCCAGCGATGTTGTATGGTTTAGAAACAGTGGCTCTGGGGAAAGGACAGGAGGCAGAGCAGGAGGTCGCAGAGATGAAAATGTTGAGGTTCTCTTTGGCAGTAACGAGGATGGATAGGATCAGGAATGAGTACATCAGAGGGACAGCACATGTAAGAGGTTTTGGAGACAAAGTCAGAGAAGCTTGATTGAGATGGTTTGGACATGTACAGAGGAGGGATAGTGAGTATATTGGTAGTAGAATGCTGAGGTTGGAACTACCAGGCAGAAGGCCTAAAGGAAGACCAAAGAGAAGATTTATGGATGTGGTGAAGGAGGACATGAAGGTAGTTGGAGTGAGAGTAGAAGATGCAGAGAATCGGATGATATGGAGGCAGATGTGGCCTGAAGGGAACAGCCGAAAGGAAAAGCAGAAGATGATTAAATTAAAATTCGCTTGTACTTTCAGATGGGGTCGCTTACCTATGAGTCACCTCTTAGTCCTCCTTTGTTCTTACAGTAACCTTTACCTCTTTTGGAAATGGTTTCCATAAAATTTTAATCTGTGGTTATGTCGATTTACATTTATCAAAAAGAACATAAATGATGCCAATCATTAATGCTGAGTGAGGAGGCCTGGAGTGCAGTCAAAGTCCCAGTTCATTCAAATGGTGTTTGATGAAATTGAGAACAAGGGTTTGTCTTGGACACTTCATTTCCTCCACACCAACCATGTGTACATCGACCTCACTTTGTGCATTGAGACATACTTATTCATCGACTGGCCTGTTTAGTACCATAAAGCTATAGCATATAAAATATCACATACAATCATGTTCTTCCAGTCCTTTGGAAACAGTTCAAGGGAAGCCTGCATGCTGTATATGTGTCTGTCCATATAATGTAAACAGGTGCACTGACCTTTTTGCGTAGCTCTTGCAGTTCTCGTCGAGCCTGAAGGTGTGATTTCTCCAGATCATGCAGGCTGCACCTCAGTCTTACTGCCTCCTCCTGAAGCGAGGATTTACATTCCTCCAGGACGGCCAGTCTCTGCTCCCTCTCCTCTAGTGATCGCTTCAGACTAAGTAAGATAATGATTAACACTACGAGCCCACGGATTTTTAATATACATGTATAGAATATTAGACTGCATTATGCATACAGTAATTTATCTGTTGAAATTGGTTTATTTTCCCCTCATTCATATATGTATTATCTTAAAAATCGCAACAATAGTTTTTATGATGTTTTTATACAGCCTATCATGAAGCTTATAAAAAAGAGGAAAAATTGCTTATCTTGAAAAGCAATAATCTAAATACAACTGAAAACTTCTTGTCCTGAGAATGGTATGCAAAAAACCAACAAACAAACAAACACAAAACAAACAAACAAACAAACAAACAAACAAAAAAACCCGGTGTCCTCAGAAATATGAGGACACCGGGTTTTTTTGTTTGTTTGTTTGTTTGTTTGTTTGTTTGTTCCCTTCAGGGGTCGCCACAGCGAATCATCTGCCTCCATATCACCCTATCCTCTGCATCTTCTCCTCTTACAACAACTACCTTCATGTCCTCCTTTACCACATCCATAAATCTTCTCTTTGGTCTTCTTCTGGACCTATTGCCTGGTAGTTCCAATCTCAGCATTCTACTCACTATCCCTCCTCTATACATGTCCAAACCATCTCAATCTAGCCTCTCTGACTTTGTCTCCAAAACCTCTTACATGTGCTGTCCCTCTGATGTACTCATTCCTGATCCTATCCATCCTCGTTACTCTTGAAGAGAATCTCAACATTTTCATTTCTAAGATTCAACCTTTCACATGTAAGTAAGAAATGACAGATGTTTTGAAACATATAGATTAAACATTAAATGTAGGTACTGTGAATTGAAGCCTTGAGTTTAGTTAAATTATTGTAATATTATATTAGAACTCCGACTGTACCTAAGATTTCAGTTACTGTTGCATTACCATTACGACTGAGTAACTTAAATCCCAACATGAAGTTTTGAACTAAGAACCTGTTGTTGGCTGAAACTGTGACAAGCATCAATCGTAAAACCATCATAAAACCAGAGCAGTCGGAGAAACGAGACACGAAAATCAATAGTCAGATCTAATGTCTCTATTAATGTCAGCTCGGGGTTAGTGAACTATTCATGTTTATGTGGGTCAGGATGTGGTTGAGTTTTCAGGCTTCACACAAGTATATCATTTGTAACCACTTGATGTTGGTTAATAATTAAAGTTGACATTTTATATAAATGATCATCTTCCCAGGAGTCTGAAAAAAACAGTGCAGTTCATCATTCTAATCTGATTTGAATCTACAGCACACAGTTCCAGTCCATCTGATATTCTTATATGTACTTATTGTCTATCATTGTCTATAAACGTATCAACACCTACAAATGTTTTTATGTTGTAAAAGTATAGATTAATAAGCTATACAATTGAAGTCAACTGCCATTCATTTCATGTCACCATACATTTCCTGTGATAAGGCAATCAGAGTACATTTCTTTCCATAAAAGGTAATTTCCGTAGCATAATATGGTTCAGGTTTTGGTTGCTATATAAGATAATCAGTTGGTTTCAAGTTTACATACTGTCCTTCGAGGCAGCAAAGGTCGTGCAATGGTTAGTATCTCTGTGTTACAAGAAGGTTCTGAGTTCTATCGTGGGCTCAGCAAAGGCATTTTTCTTTGGATTTTGCATGTTCTCCCTGTGCTGGTGTAGGTTTCCTCAGAGTACTCCAGCATCCTCCCACAACCCAAGGACATGCACATTAGGCTTATTGGCTTTATATAAATTCCATCCATGTGTGAATGTGAGTGTAAGTGGTTGTGTGTTGGTCTTGTGATTCTGCCTTTGCCTCGGAGCCGGAGATGGTCTCCAGTGGTTTCGGACATTGAGCGATCCATCTGATGTAACTTTTGTAAGTCTGTCAGGCTTATGGTCTCCTTGCTCCAGTGTACACTTATGCATGAGATTCTTTGTCCAGTTGCAATCAAATTTTAACTTTCTGAAAGATGCCTTGAGGTGTTGCTTCAGTATTTCTAGATAATTACCCATCTTCATGAGACTGTCAGTTTTCTAAAGTGCAACAGTTCCTTTCTCAGCAAAACATGCAGTCCATGACACGATGCTGCCACTGCTATGCTTCTAACTAATATGGTTTTCTTTAAATTAAAAGCCTCACGTTTTATTTTCCATCCATCCATAATATTGATTATTGTGTCCAAACAGTTCAAGGTTTGTTAGATCTGAACAGAGAGCTTAAGTCGGGCTCTTTCAATGGTACATGCAGTACTTTGGTAGCTGTGGCGTCCAAATCATTTAGCAGTTCCCTTGTTGTGTTGGGGTCCAGCTGAACTTTTTGAATCAAAGCTCGTTCATCCCTGAGCGTTTATTTTTTCTCTTAATCATGACGACTCATAATTCTGAGAGCTGGCCAATCATAAGCTTCTTGGACTCTCCCGGACTTGTGCGTTCCTCATCCTGTACTTTTCAGTTCACATCTGTTGATGTTTAGTGGACCTGACTTGCGGTCGAATTACTATCTGACATGCTACAAGTGAGCCAGAGGTGTGGGGGACGTAAACCGCATGTTCAGTAGATGATTACGGGTAAAGAATGCATTTGAACTGCTGAATATGGATGTAAATCCGCGGAGCAAAGTATCGTATAAAAAACGTAAATGTTACAGAATTTCATCATATCCGAAATGGACAACAACATATATTCTCTGGGGTGTCATGAGAGCCTAGAGCAGCAACGCAGATAACTTTCACTACTGGACAATAATCTTGCACAAAGTTTCTATCTGCTGGACATTCATTTACACTTTCCAATAAAGTGAGACTGCTATCTTAAGGGGTCTTGTGTAGTCCATGCCTTGATGGATCACAGTTGTTTTAGCAACACAAGCAGGACCTACACAATATTAGGCAGGTGGTTTTATATATATCTATATATATATTTTTTTCTGATTGGGCTTGTAGACATTTAAATTGCAAAGATGCAACTGGCTACTGAACTTGGACCTGAACCGAACCTTTGCCATTTTGCGACTTGGACTTTTTAAAAACTATATGAAGTTTTCTGAAGATCTCTTCACCCTAGTACAGTGCTTCTCAATTATTTTCTGTGCCCCCCCCCCCCCCCCCCTCAGGAAAAAAAATAATAAATTTCACGCCCCCCCACAGCCCTGTGGGTGACTATAAATACTGTAGTATTATTTGTGTATAAAATTGTTATTAGTACACCTCTGAATAACATTGTATCTTTATTAACATTAAAAACAAAAAAGAAAGAAATATAGTTCAACTTACAATTAAGAAAAACTTCATTAACATTGTTTTTTAATCTGCAATAGAAAAGATTTAAAGTGCACCAATGTGCCTGAAATTAAAAAAACAAAACATCCTTTTTTAAACTCATTCAACTTAATTCTTCTTCTTCTTCTTCTTCTTCTTCTTCTTCTTCTTCTTCTTCTTCTTTTCCTTTCGGCTTTTTCCCTTTTTCAGGGCTTAATATCTCCCTATCTCTCCACCTTTCTCTTCGTTCCTGTTAGAAATTTTTCCGTGTAGTTTCTTGAAGGGTTGTTTACTGCACTTCATATCGTTTGCTCTGGCAAAAAAACGCTACACCATAGCGCGACAATGAGAGCTCCACTGCCAACTTCTGGAGTGGAGATGCAATTACGCTTAATTCTTGTACACAATTCCAGAAAAGAATGTTCTCCCAGAGTCATATGTGCTCCCCCCGGCATCACGCCGCACGTCCCCCCCAGCATCATGTGTGTGTGTGGGGGGGGGAGAGGGGGTAGCACACCCCACTATTTGATAAGCACTGCCTAGGTATCACATGATACCACACTTGTACAGCAACTCACTCATGCCAAACAAAGAAACCTTTCTCAATAAACAATTTGTCTGATATTTTTGTTGCTTTTTGTAATAAGACAATATTTTCTGTCAATCACATGCAAAACACCATGGAGTTTAATGACACCCTTTTTAGACAAACTAGATTGTTTACACTGTGGCTATGATATTATGGCTAAACCAAGTGGCATATTTAAACAATTAATTAATAAGAACTTTATTATAATTATAATACAAGGAGACCCAAAAAAATATGGGAATTTTTTGAAGTGCGTATTGGCAGACATGAGCAAGTTGCAGCACTGCAAGACAGTGACCTTGAGCAAGTATACATGCCGCCAATTTAGTAACCATGGGGGGCAGTGGTGGTCTAGTGGTATAGGGTGCTGGATTGCTGATCCAAAGGTTGGGGGTTTGAGTCCCACTCTCCACAAGGTTGTCACTGTCTCCCCCAGTGCAGCTAACTGGGTTATCAAAGGTGGGCCATGTCTCTCACTGTCTATGGTGAGAGGTTCATGTAAAAGAACCATTGTTGACTTTCGTTAAGAGTATCTGCAAAGTCGTCAGCGTGTTTCTGTCCCTTGCTAAAAAAGGTTGTGACAGGAAGGGCATCCGACGTAAAAACCGCTGCCAAATCAAACGTGCGAATCAGATGATTCGCTGTGGTGACTCCCAAGTAAAAAAAAAAGGGAAAAAGCTGAAAGGAAGACAGACAATTTTAGTAACCATGGATCAGTGGAATGGACAATAGTGTGCATTCAGCATAAAAATGTTTTATAAGAACGGTGATAGTTTGACAGCTGCTCAGAAGGAGTTCCAACGTTTTTACAGCTTAGGACGTCATGGTGCTGTTTGTTACGTGGAGATATTACAATCCTTCATTACACCTGAACTGAACAATTTTCCACACGTTCAAGAAACCTGGTTTCAGCAGGACGGAGCGACATCACACACTGCATAGCAATCATTGGAGGCTGTGCGAGAATTGTTTGGTAACCATGTGATCTCAAGATTCGGTAATATTCTCTGGCTTCCGAGATAAGCAGATTTATCCGTTAGTGATTTTTTTTTCTTGTGGGGCTATCTCAAGAGTACAGGGTACACGACTCAACCAAGAACTCTGGATGAGTTAAAACAGAGAATTCAGGATGAAATTCAATGTCCCAGCTGAGATATTGCCGATCTCAATGAGGAATCTCAAAAGCAGATTTCAAGAATGCATTCGTACAGGAGGACGCCATCTACAGGAAGTAATTAAAAAAAAAAAAAAATTCCATCACTGTTTCTTGAATGCCATGTTTTAAGGTTTCAATTGCTATGAATAAAATATTTTTCTTCGATCACTGTTGGTTTTATTGGACTGTTAAATATTTTCCAGTTTTTTTGTGTCACCTTGTATAAAATATAATAACAATAACAACAACAATAATAATAATAATAAGAAGAGGAAGAGGAAGAAGAATAACAATAATAATAATAATAATAATAATAATAATGATAGTAATATATTTTATTATATAATGATTATAAGATCATTTATTATTATTATATTATCTCCATTAATGAATCTGTATTAGCTGTATTTGATGTAACCATTACCTTCTTCTTCTTCTTTTACTTTCGGCTGCTCCCTTCAGGGGTCGCCACAGCAAATCATCCGCCTCCATCTCACCCTGTCCTCTGCATCTTATTTTCTGACTCCAACGACCTTCATGTCTTCCTTCACCACATCCATAAATCTCTGCTTTTGGTCTTCTCTCTGATATACTCATTTCTGATCCTATCCATCCTCGTTCCTCCCAGAGAGAACCTCAACATTTTCATCTCCGCGACCTCCAGCTCTGCGTCCTGCCTTTTCCTCAGCGCCACTGTTTCTAAGCCATACAACATCGCTGGCCTCACCACCGTCTTGTACACTTTTCCCTTCATTCTTGCTGACACTCTCCTATCGCACATCACACCGGACACTTTTCTCCAACCATTCCAGCCTGCCTGCACACGCTTCTTCACCTCTTTTCCCCACTCTCCATTGCTCTGGATTGTTGAGCCTAAGTACTTAAAATCCTCCACCTTCGTTATCTCTGTTCCCTGTAACATCACCGTTCCTCCTGGGTCCTTCTCGTTCACACACATGTATTCTTATTTTCTGAGGCTAACCTTCATTCCACTCCTTTCCAGGGAATACCTCCACCTCTCTAGATTTTCCTGCACTTGTTCTCTGCTCTCACTACAGATCACAATGTCATCTGCAAACACCATAGTCCATGGAGATTCTTGTCTCACCTCGTCTGTCAGCCTGTCCATCACCATAGCAAACAAGAAGGGGCTCAGAGCTGACCCTTGATGCAGTCCCACCTCCACCTTGAACTCTTCTGTCACACCAACAGCACACCTCACCACTGTCTTACATCTCTCATACATGTCCTGCACCACTCTAACATACTTCTCTGCCACTCCAGACTTCCTCATGCAATACCACAGTTCTTCTCTTGGCACCCTGTCATATGCTTTTCCAGATCAACAAAGGCCCAATGTAGCTCCCTCTGACCTTCTCTGTACTTCTCTATTAATATCCTCAAAGCAAACATTGCATCTGTGGTGCTCTTTCTTGGCATGAAACCAAACTGTTGTTCACAAATGCTGACCTCTGCCCTTAGTCTAGCTTCCACTATTCTTTCCAATAACTTCATCGTATGGCTCATCAACTTTATCCCTCTGTAGTTGCCGCAACTCTGCACGTCTCTCTTGTTCTTAAAAATGGGCACCAGCACACTTCTCCTCCACTCCTCCGGCATCTGCTCACTCTCTAGGACCTTGTTAAATGTTCTTGTCAGAAAATCTACTGCTACCTCTCCTAGACACTTCCATACCTCCACAGGTATGTCATCAGGACAACCTTCAACTTTCCATTCTTCATCCTCTTCAATGCCCTTCTCACTTCACCCTTACTGATCTTTGCTACTTCCTGCTCCTCAATGGTCACCTCTTCTACTCTTTTTTCTCTCTCATTGTCCTCATTCATCAGCTCTTCAAAGTACTCTTTCCATCTTCCCAGCACACTTCTGTCATCAGTCAATACATTTCCCTCTCTGTCCTTTATCAATCTAACTTGCTGCACGTCCTTCCCATCTCTATTTCTCTGCTGTATATATAGATTATTTTCTCCCTCTTTACTGTCCAACCTATCATACAAGTCATCATACGCCCTCTGTTTGGCCTTAGCCACTGCTACTTTTGCCTTACGCTGTGTCTCCCTGTACTCCTGTTTACTCTCTTCGGTCCTCTCAATGTCCCACTTTTTCTTAGCTAACCTCTTCCTTTGTATACACTCCTGCACTTCCTCATTCCACCACAAAGTCTCCTTATCTACTTTCCTTCCAGAGGACACACCAAGTACTCTCCTACCTGTGTCCCTGATCACATTTGCTGTGCTTGTCCAGTCATTTGGAAGCACTTCCTGGCCACCCAAAGCCTGTTTCAACTCCTCTTTGAAGACAACACGACACTCTTCCTTTTTCAACTTCCACCACTTTGTCTTCTGCTCTGCCTTTGCCTTCTTCACCTTCCTCACCATCAGCATCATCCTGCATACCACCATCCTGTGCTGTTTGGCAACACTCTCACCCACGACGACTTTGCAGTCACTGATTTCCTTCAAATTACATCGCCTACACAAGATGTAGTCTACCTGTGTGCTCTTACCTCCGCTTTCATAAGTCACCCTATGCTCCTGTTTCTTCTGGAAGAACGTATTCACCACAGCCATTTCCATCCTTTTTGCAAAATCTATCAACATCTGTCCTTCTGCGTTCCTGTCCTGGATACCAAACCTGCCCATCACTTCCTCGTCCCCTCTGTTGCCTGCACCAACATGTCCATTGAAGTCGGCACCAATGACCACTCTTTCACCTCTGGGGGTACTCTGCATCACTTCATCTAAGTCACTCCAGAATCTCTCCTTCTCTTCTAGCTCACATCCTGCCTGTGGGGCATAAGCACTAACAACATTGAGCATTACACCTTCAATTTCTAACTTGAGACTCATCACTCTGTCTGACACTCTTTTCACTTTTAGAACATTCCTGACAAACTCCTCCTTCAAGATATGACTCCTACTCCATTTCTCTTCCCATCCACACCATGATAAAATAGCTTAAACCCTGCTCCTAAACTTTTAGCTTTGCTACCTTTTCACCTGGTCTCCTGAACACACAGTATGTCCACCTTCCTCCTCTGCATCATGTCAGCCAGTTCTCTAACTTTTCTTTGCATAGTTCCAACATTCAAAGCCCCCACTCTCAGTCCTAGACTCATGCCTTTCCTCTTCTCTCTCTGCCTACGGACACGCCTCCCACCTCTCCTTTTTCGACGTCTTCGACCAACAGTAGTCCAATTGCCATCAGCACCCTGTTGATTGACAGCACTGATGGCGGTCGTTGTTAACCCGGGACTCGACCGATCCGGTATGGGGGTAATACTTCTGATTTGCATCATAAAAGTTTGGCATTGGTTTTACGTCGGATGCCCTTCCTGACACAACCCTCTGCATTTCTCCGGGCTTGGGACCGGCATGCGGGGGAGAGACACTGGTTAGTGCCCCCCCTACCTCATGGCTGCATTGATGTAACCATTACCTATGGGCTATAAATTACAATATGGGCCTGATATTGGGTACACAGCACCAGTACAGTTAAACAACCTTCCACTTTGTTTCATTAAGCATTAATGTCAGACATACTATGACTGCAGTGTTGACCCAGCGATTGCCTGGCAAACTGAATAGGCTGTACCCCTCCCTCGCCCATAATTGGCTGAGATGGGTGCCAGCCTTCCTGTGACCCGAATTCAGGGGCAGCCGTATGCATAGCCTTATGGTTAGAGAAATGTTTTTGGGGAATGAAAGGTTGTTGGTTCAATTCCCAAACCAGCAGGAAAAATGTGTGGAGGTGTAGGAGTGACCTGCTCCTTCCCTTCCTCCACATTCAAGGCCGAGATGTCCCTGAGTAAGGCATCTAACAAACAACTGCTCATGACGCTGCAAAGAGTGTGCGATCACTGCTTACATATATACGTGCTCACTTTGGATTGGTTAAATACAGAGGCTATAATTTCCCTTGAGGGATTAATACAGTATAAAAAAAATCAAAATAAAAAATAATTCGAAAAAAATCAGCTGAGAAAATGAATGAATGAAAGCATATTAGGTTCACATTTAATCATGTTTTGTACTCTCGCCTCTTATACATATGTCTGAACACGTATGTGTCTCTAAAACAGACAGGAGCACGTTTATGTGTCGGTGGATATTGAACCTGTTATTGTCGCTCTCTGCTTTTTTGACAGCAGTGCGGAGTTCCTGGTTGGAGGTCTGGATGGCCTCCTTCTCCTGGTTCTCATCTCCCAAAGCTCTCCTTAACTCCAGACTCTCTCTACGCTGGGCATCTCTCTCCTGAACACACTCACGGAGTTGCCGATGAGCCTCAGTCAGCTCCCTCCTTCCAGCATCTTGGCTTTCCTCCACCTCAGCCAATTCCCTACGCAATCGATCCACCTGAGGAAAAAAGAAAAGAAGACAGAAGAATTGACATTACAGTAATATTATAGTTTATAGTGTAATAAACCTGATTATTTAAATCCAGACATTTAAACCCATTACACTTTAATCAACAATTTTCTGGTACACATATGAAAATGACTGATGTCAGATTGTATTGTAGCTCAGAGTAAAGGTGAAGGTTCCTGACAGCTGGATTCCATACGTGGCATACGAGGTCTGTGAGTGAGGACGGCTCTGTTCCACTTTCCATGCTTTGAATGAAATGGAAACACAGTCTATTAGTAAAATTCCACTGCTCTGTCCTATTGAGTGCTCAGTGCATGTGAGCATTGCACTCCTTTATGAGGGTCTAATACAATTCGCAAAGCAATAGCGGATCAAAAGAAGACATAAGTCAGTGATTTCGATGGGCTCTGTCACACATTTGCATTCGATCTGCTCAGATTGTAACTCCTGATTACTGAAATGATGTACATGTCTGGTAATGGTTTGGCAGCTGTTCATTGCTTTATAATGCAGACTGTTTCAGAAAACAGGGCTCAAACACAAAGAGAATCTGAAAATACATAAATAAATTAATGGATAAAATGAGAGAAAAGGGAGAAACAGAATCAGTGAGACCGAGGAATAGTGAAAGAAAAGACATCCATTCCAACCACTGCCGATTTCAGCAGCATGATGAGAAACATCAGCCCTTTGTGAACAAGAATGAGAGGGAAGGAGTGTCTGCGTGTATGTGTGTGTGTGTGTGTGTGTGTGTGTATGCGTGAGTGTGTGTGTGTGTGTGTGTGTGTGTGTGTTTTGGGGAGGATTTGTGTTAACCAGGCCACACAAGAAGGTTTCTGCTCATAAATCCTAATGTGAGAAAAACAATGCCGTACCATTCTGGCCCAGGGCTCTTGTGTTTAGTTCATTGATTTGGGAGGTGAATGGTGAAATGTGTGTGTGTGTGTGTGTGTGTGTGTGTGTGTATGTGTGTGTGTGTGTTTGTATGTGTGTGTGTGTGTGTGTGTGTGTGTGTGTGTGTATGTGTGTGTGTGTGTGTGTGTGTGTGTGTGTGTATGTATGTATGTGTGTGTGTGTGTGTGTGTGTGTGTATGTATGTGTGTGTGTGTGTGTGTGTGTGTGTGTGTGTGTGTGTGTGTTTGTATGTGTGTGTGTGTGTGTGTGTGTGTGTGTGTGTGTGTATGTGTGTGTGTGTGTGTGTGTGTGTGTGTGTGTATGTATGTGTGTGTGTGTGTGTGTGTGTATATATGTATGTGTGTGTGTGTGTGTGTGTGTGTGTGTGTGTGTGTGTGTATACATGCAGCGTGCGTGTGTGTGTGTGTGTGTGTGTGTGTGTGTGTGCATGCTTGTGCATGTGTGTTTGTGTGTGTGTGTGTGTGTGTGTGCGTATGCATGTATGTGTGTGTGTGTGTGTGTGTGTGTGTGCATGCTTGTGCATGTGTGTTTGTGTGTGTGTGTGTGTGTGCGTATGTGTGTGTGTGTGTGTGTGTGTGTGTGTGTGTGTGTGTGTGTGTGTGTGTGTGTGTGTGTGTGTTAGAGTGAGAGCACAAGAGTACCTTGGAAGGGAGGGAATAGCGCAAAGGGGTCAGGGTAAATATGGCTAGTACTCTGCAAGGAGGAGAAAATAAACTTTCTGACACATGGGAATTTATGAAGGCAGCTCCATCCATCGCTCAGGCAGGCTACGACTCCTTTCTCTTTCCTCCCAACCACCACATACTCTCTTGTAGTTGGCAGTTCGTCAACATCTGACCAGGCAAGTCAGAGGAGGATCAGTAAAAATAATCAAATACAAGGAGAGAAAGGCACGGGGCCACCGGGACCAAAAGAAAGATCACACACATACACACGAAATAAAACAGCAAAACTGAAGAAAACCACCTTAAGTTTATGGCTGTAACCCAAGTTAACAAGCTTGCCACAACCACTGTGCTGAAATCTAATCTCCTTCTGTGCATAGAAAGATTTTAACTAAAAAGACTGATTACCATGCTGACTCATAAATATAAATGATCCTTACTAAACCAACCCGTGGCATTCTAGATATATTTAGCATCAGCTTAAAAAAGCCAACGTCAATAACATGCAGTGGGAAATGCTTCTTCACAGTACTGGTCCTAATTGGTATAAACTGGGCTCCCACAAACCTTTTGCTGCCTTCTGGGCCTGTTCCTTCTTCCAATGCAAATAAATCGGCCTCCCAAGATGCAAAATATTTGCTTTACTGGCCAATGTACACTTCTTTTTTTTTTCCATGCTAACGACAATAAAATTGAATTAATGAAGCATTCTTCTGATTGATTCAGGATCTTTGGTCTCACCTCCTGCTGAAGTTCATGCTTGTGTAGAGACACTTCTCTGATCTGCTCATTCAGTCTCTTTTCTGAGATTTCTCGAGAGTTGAGAGACTCCTCAAAATGTGAACGAAGCTCTTGCAGTTCACTCTGCAGACCAGCCACTGTGTCCTACACTCAAAAAAAAAAAAGCCATTTCGCACATTAAACTCCCACCAAAATAAAACTTGTGCTCAATTTTTCATACATTTACCTTATCCTCTTCCTGTTTGTGTCGGAAGTCTCTGTGCATGCGCTCTACTTCCAACACGCCAGCTTCCAGGTTCTGCTGCAGCATGAGAATACGCCCAGTCAGAGCTGCTTTTTCTGCTTCTTTCTCAGAAAGAGCCTGAGAAAACGTGAAAAATGCAGTATGATCGTCCTGAATGTAAATAATTAGAAGCGAATCTAATCAAAATAAATCCTGATTGAAAGAAAGACACACAAACTAACACACAACACACACCTGCTGTTTGTGGCACTCGGCCTGTAGCAGGCTGTCAGTGCAGTCCTGCTGAAGTTTGGCTAGCTGCTCTTGCAGCTGCTGCAGTTCCCTGCGACTGTGCAGCCGTAGTTCCTCACACTCTGCATGCAGCTGCTCCTCAGTCTGCTGCTTCTGTGCAGTCAAGGTCATGCGTATATACTCCTGATGCAATGTTTAAACACAGGGTAAAGGTGAGATCAAAATTAAGCTCCCTCAAACTAAAAAATTCAACATTGATGTAAAGTTGTACTGCTGCATGGTTTACATGCTTTTATGGTATTTAGCAGACACTTTTGACAGTCTTTATTTCTTGATATGCAATTGAGCGTGAAGGGCATTGATCAAGGGCCCAACAATGGCAGCTTGCTGGTACTTGGGCTTGAACCCCTGACCTTCAGATCACCTAGGTACAGGCTTAATCATTGATACACACACACACACACACACACACACGCACACACACACACACACGCATACATACACACACACACACACACACACACACACACACACACACATACAGGGATCCCTCGCTAGTTTGTGCTTTGTACTTCGTGAAAAGTGAGCGATCCCTATATATATATATATATATATATATATATATATATATATATATATATGACATTGTGATCTGTAGTGAGCAGAGAACAATTGGAGGAAAATCTAGAGAGGTGGAGGTATGCCCTGGAAAGGAGAGGAATGAAGGTTAGCCTCAGTAAAACAGAATACATGTGTATGAATGAGAAGGACCCAGGAGGAACGGTGATGTTACAGGGAGCAGAGATAACGAAGGTGGAGGATTTTAAGTACTTAGGCTCAACAATCCAGAGCAATGGAGAGTGTGGAAAAGAGGTGAAGAAGCGTGTGCAGGCAGGCTGGAATGGATGGAGAAAAGTGTCCGGTGTGATGTGTGATAGGAGAGTGTCAGCAAGAATGAAAGGAAAAGTGTACAAGACGGTGGTGAGGCCAGTGATGTTGTATGGTTTGGAAACAGTGGCGCTGAAAAAAAGACAGGAGGCAGAGCTGGAGGTATCAGAGATGAAAATGTTGAGGTTCTCTCTGGGAGTAACTAGGATGGATAGGATCAGGAATGAGTACATCAGAGGGACAGCACATGTAAGATGTTTTGGAGATAAAGTCAGAGAGGCTAGATTGAGATGGTTTGGACATGTACAGAGGAGGGATAGTGAATATATTGGCAGTAAGATGCTGAGGTTGGAACTACCAGGCAGAAGGTCTAGAGGAAGACCAAAGAAAAGATTTATGGATGTGGTGAAGGAGGACATGAAGGTAGTTGGTGTAAGAGAAGAAGATGCAGAGGACAGGGTGAGATGGAGGCAGATGATTTGCTGTGGCGACCCCTGAAGGGAAAAGAAGAAGACGATATATATATATATATATATATATATATATATATATATATATATATATATATATATATATATATACATACACACACACACACACACACACACACACACATACACACACATGCACATGAGATCAAGTGCACTTCCCTCAAATGGTTTTAATTTCGTAAATGTTTTTTCCTCTTGAGAATAATGAGGTTTATAAAACAATTGAGACGACAGTAAGTTAAATTAAAACTGTTTCTTTACTAAAAATAAATGCAAACATTATCATATCTCTGCTTTTAGCCAGTGGCTAAATATTTATATTTTATTTATTTATTCATTGTTGGGTGTCATGATTTTGTATTGCTACTGCATGAATAGTCCTGCTCAGTAACTACAACACTCACCAAACTTGATATAAATAATTATAGAAGTGGGCAGCTGGTAACTGTCACGAAGAGATAATCCAGTTGGGAATTTGGTGAGAAATTAAAAACACCGCGTGTTTATCGGCCTTCACACAAAGCTCAGTGTACTGTATTATTTTTCTTTACAGTCTCAAAACACACAGTTACACAGTAAGGAAACTCATAAACGTTACTGTACCCACCACTTGATAGCTGTAGGTTTAATTTGGGAACTTCATTTGGAAAAGAAGAAGAAGATTTGGGAAAAACAGTTAAAAATATTAATGAAAACAGTCTTCCAAAAATATTATCCCCGGTTTCCATAGTGTGAAGTGACGAGGAGTACAGCTCCTCCTGGATGGGACGCTGGTCCATCGCAGGTTACCTTCCCAGTATATTTTTACTGGTTCCCATTTGAACTGCTGGGTGAACAGAGGCACACTTGTGGTTGAGACCTTGCCCAGGGGTCTTAGCACATTCGGGGTCTAAATGGGATTTGAACACAACAACCTCCTGATCACGTGCGCAGCACCCTAACCACGACACCACCGGCCCCACCCCCCAAAAAGGTGGGAATTTACAAAAAAGAAATCATAATGATGAGAAAAAGTAAAAATTGCAAGAGAAAGGTCAGAATTACATGAAAAATATGTTTGCAGAATATATTTCTTAATTTATTGACTGGCAGACAACTTGATTTAAGAGGATACAATAATCAAGAAAAATATTAAAATAATATGAATACGTTTGCACATTCCATTCTTATATAATATTTTATGCCCAAGACAAGATCAAAAATAATTTTTGGCTGGATGTGGTGGTCTAGTGGTATAGGGCGCAGGATCGCTGATTCTAAGGTTGGGGGTTCGAGTCTCCACAAGGTTGTCACTGTCCCCCCAGTGCGGCTAACTGGGTTGTCAAAGGCAGGCCATGTCTCTCACTGTCTATGGTGAGAGGTTCATGTAAAAGAACCATTTCTGACTTTCGTAAAGAGTAGCTGCAAAGTCGTCAGCGTGTTTCTGTTCCTTGCTAAAAGGGTTGTGACAGGAAGGGCATCCGACGTAAAAACCTCTGCCAAATCAAACGTGCGAATCAGATGATTCGCTGTGGCGACTCCCGAGAAAAGGGAAAAAGCCGAAAGAAAGAAAGAAATATGATTTTGAATTTTGATTAGATTGCAATTTTTTTTCTGTGAATTTAATTCTACTAATAGGGTAATGGGGAGGCTGAACCCATCTCAGCCGACACTGGGTGAAGTTGGGGTACACCCTTAACAGCTCTCCAAACCACCTCAGGGAAACACACCCAACCATTCACACCCACATTCACCGCTCGGGTCAATTTAAAAAGGCAGATTAGCCTCAGGAAGGGCATCCGACATAAAAAAACAAAACAACCTAATCAAATCGAATATGCGGATCATTCATATGACTTTCATGAGGCTGGAGGCAGATGATTGGCTGTAGCGACCCCTGAAAGGGAACAGCCAAAAGGAAAAAAGAAGAAGCCTATTTGCCCTGCAAGAGGAAACCAGATTAACCAGAGGAAGCCCATGCAAGCATGGGGAGATCCTGAAAGTGCCAAGCACAGGACTCAAACGCAGGAACTTGCTGTGAAGCGGACGTGCCAACTACTACAGCCCAGTTCTGCCCCTACACTGGAATTATGAATCTTATATTTCTGTGTAGATGAAGTGGGACCTTGTCCTTGCGCTCAGCTTCCAGTTGATCCCGATGAGTATGTTGAACAGCAGCAAGGCTTTGCTGTGCGTTTCTCTCAGCCTGATCTAGCTTCAGTTCCAGAGCCTGTCTCTCCTGAAGAGCCTGAGATACCTGCTGCTCCAGTTCACTTTGGACACGAGACACCTCACCTGTGCACAAGTTATGCAACGTCGCTTAATACTGTATGTGGCTCAGTTCCAGCTCAGTGGGAGGACATGAAAACATATGCTGCCTTGAATTATCTTTATTCAATACACAGTGACAGTGCTGACATGTAAATAATGCATAATGTGGACTGTCAGGAAATTGTTTCTCAGCTCCGACAGATGAAATATATCTCTGGAATATATAAAACATGGGACCTGTGCAAGCTATTTTTTTGGGGGGGACTATAGACTCATGGAGAGATACTCACGTGTCAGAGCCCCATTAGCCTGCTGGAGACCGCTTTTCACCCCTTCTAACCGAGTCTGATCAGCCTCCAGAGATGAGATCAGCTCCTGTCCGTCAAACAGAGCTGACTCCAGAGACTCTTTCTCGGAACTAATAGAGAGTGACAGAGCTGAATGATGCTGCATATTGAGAAAACATCGTAACACTTGTGTTCATGGTGCTTTCATGCCAAATCATAGAAAGTCCTATTTTTAAAGACTCTGATAGGTGTCGGTTGCTGTGAAGACATCTGAACAACTGAGTCAAGTGACACAAACATAATGATGCGCTAAGATTGTGTTACGACACTTTGGGGGTAGAAGCGTTCAAACATCAGAACAATCGAATTCGTAATTCATTCATTCAATCATTTTCTAAGACGATTAATCATAATTAGCATTGCTCTGAGGCTGGTGCCCATCTCTGCCAAGGCTTGGTGAAGGTGGGATACATGCTGAACAGCTTGCCTGTTCATTGGAGGCCCGTACAACCATTCACACTCACTTTCATACCCAGGGGCAATTTTGAGCCACCAATCAGCACACTGTAGATGTTTCTGGATTGTGGGAGGAGACTAGCGTACTTGTAGGAGGCCCATGCAAGCACAGGAAGAACATGCAGGCTCCACAATCCAAATCGAACTCAGGCCTTTTTGCTGAGGTGGACATGCTAACTACTACGCCACCGTACCACTCAGTCGGATAAATATTTATGGATTTTTCCTTTAAACCCAATTGAATTAAATATTTAATCATTAATTTTTCACTCTTTCCTGACACATTTGCTCAAGCATTACGAGGCAAAGGTGGGGTGAACAGCCTGGAACAGCTCGCCAGACCATCACAGGGCCAGCATACACAACCAGGCTTACTCACATTCATACCCACAGGCAATTTGCAACAGCCATTTAGCCTAATGTGGATGACTTTGGACTGATAAAGTGGCCATCAATGAGAAAAAAAAAAAACACATAATACTTTATTTCATGGCCAGATAGAATATGCATTGATCTCTTAATCCAGTGCCATGGTATTGCCATATGCATTCATAAGGAATGAAGTACTTCAGGGTAACGTAGTGGCACAGTAGTAAGTATGTCTGTCTCACAGGAAGAAGGTCCTGGGTTTGAATCACAGGTTCAGCAGGGGTGTTTTTTTGTGTGGAATTTCCATATTTTTCACATCCTTGCATGCGTTTCATCCCATTCATTCAGGTTTCCTCCCACATTCAAAAGACACACATTCGGCTAATTGGCTGCTCTGGATTGTCCCTGGGTCTGAGTGTGAGTGGTTGTGTGTATGTGCCGGCCCTGCAGTGGACTGGTGAACAGTCTAGAGCAGGGGTCCCCAACCACCGGTCCGCGGACCAGTACCGGGCCGCGGCTCAATTGGTACCGGTCCGCAGAAGAAATAATTAATTATTTCCGTTTTATTTATTATCTGAGTCTGAATGATCTTTATTTTTGAAAAATCTTTTATTTTGGAAAATGACCAGATTCTCTCGGGTACATGTCGGTCATTTGAGCGCTAAAATGTAACCCACAAGGGGACGGCACATGAACAGAAGTGAGTTGGACATGTTTCAAACAATAGCGGGAATTTTGGGTGAGACTGAGCCTGAGCCTTCATTTTTTTTTTTTTATTTTTTAGAAAAGTTCAAGCTCTACTTACCAACCAACTTCATTTCAGCTGTTGAAAAATAACATTCCTGTCCCCCTCAGTGCAGCTAACTGGGTTATCAAAGGCCGGCCATGTCTCCCACTGTCTGTGGTGTGAGGCATGTAAAAGAAACATTGCTGACTTTCGTAAAGAGTAGGCTGCAAAGCCGTCGGCGTGTTTCCGCCCTGCGATGGCCTGGCAAGCTGTCCAGGGTATGCTCTGCCCTCGCCCGAAGTTGGCTGGGATGGGCACCAGCCTCCTCATGACCCAAATTAGGATTAAGCGGTTACAGAAAATGAACTGATGAACTGAACAATCTATGACCCTCCCCCCCCGTCTGCAGTAAAATTGTCAAGCGTTGACCGGTCCGCGGTGATTTTCAGGTTGTGGGCCCCTGGTCTACGGTGTATTTCCAGAGTCAGGCGAGATAGGTGCCAGCATTCCTGTGACATAAAAAGAATCCAGCAGTTTTACAAATGAATGAATGGGTTAATTCACTGACACAATATTGTAAGTGGGCAGTGGTGGCCTTGTGGTATAGGGCGCTGGATTGCTGATCCTAAGGTTGGGGGTTCGAGTCCCACTCTCCACAAGGTTGTCACAGTCCCCCCAGTGCAGCTAACTATTGGGTTATCAAAGGTTGGCCATGTCTCTCACTGTCTATAGTGAGAGGTTCATGTAAAAGAACCATTGCTGACTTTCAACAAGAGTAGCTGCAAAGCCGTCAGTGTGTTTCCGCCCTGCGATGGCCTGGGGAGTTGTCCAGGGTGTACTCTGCCCTTGCCCAGAGTCGGCTGGGATGGGCACCAGCCTCCCCGCGACCCGAATTAGGATTAAGTGGTTACATAAAATGATCTGAACTGAACAATACTGTAAGATGTATCATCATTATGCAAGTCTGTTCAGTTCAGTTCATTTTCTGTACCCACTTAATCCTAACTTGGGTCACGGGGAGGCTGGCGCCCATCCCATCCAACTTCGGGCGAGGGCAGAGTACACCCTGGACAGATCGCCAGGCCATCGCAGGGTGGAAACACGCTGACGGCTTTGCAGCCTACTCTTGTCGAAAGTCAGCAATGGTTCTTTTACATGCCTCACACCATAGACAGTGAGAGACATGGCCGGCCTTTGATAACCCAGTTCGCTCCACTGGGGGATTATGCAAGTCTGAATTAGCAAAAATACCATGTTCCACTCTTACTAAAAATCAGGAAAACTACAGAGTTCAGCACTCTGAATGTATTCACCCATTTATCCAACCATCCATTATCTATACATCTTCTCCATCACAGTCATGAGGAAACTGAAGCCATTCTCAGCTGATTTCTGGGAAGAGGTGGTTTATACCTTAAGAAGATCACCTGTAAGTCGCAGTGCAATTCAGAGGAACAACCATTAAAACTCACATTCACACCCGGGGCAATTTAGGGGACTCGATTAGCCTAATCTGCATTGGTTTAGAACTGTGGGGGAAAAAACTTAGTTCTTTTAGAGTTCTTACACTGGCAAGACAACAGAAACACCACAGCTGGTCACAAGGTTTAAACATCGTCCTTCTTTCTGTGAGGTGACAGCGCGAACGAATGCATCACCGTGCTGCACCTACCTGACTATCAAAACAGCTGATGCCAGCTGAAATAATCTTTCATGAATGCTTGTTGTTTTAGACACAGGGATTTCATGAACACTAATCAATAAAAGTGTTCTCAATAATTCTGTCTTTTATTGATGAAAGTGGTATCTTTATGGACATTTTATTATGTCAGATCCATCAATGCCCTGCCAATACAGTCACCAGCATCACAGAGACAGTGATGGACAGAAGGGTGAATGATGTTCGAATGGTAGAAAACATGTCTGAACTCACCCCTAAATTTAACTGATGAGGCTCAAAGTCATTATTAAGAGTTTAATGTATCAAAAGGGCCCTATTGATTACTACTCAAGACCTTATTAAAGCACATAGGTGCTTAACATCGCCTGCCAGCCTTAAAATCCAACATAAATAGCACAAATTCACTCATTTTCACTTCCCAAAACCCTCACAAAAAACTCTACGCAAACCCACACACACACACACACACACACACACACACACACACACAAGTTGTGCACTCACTCACCGAAGAGCAGCCAGCTCTTGGGTGAGCGCCTTGGCTTTTCGCTGTTCTGTGGTGAGCTGGACAGTTAGCGAGGCCTTATCCTTTGCCAGTTCCTCTCTCTCTCTGCCCATCTTCTGCAGTAAGGCAGTCTGGAGTTCAGCTTCTTTTAGACACACACTTAACTGATCTAGTGCTGTCTGCTTCTGCTTACTGGCCTACACACACACACACACACACACACACACACACACACACACACACACACACACACACACACACACACACACACACTACTTAGACATAGGAACCCATAGCAGCTTCTACTGTGAAGATGAATTCGATGTAGTAATTAATATTTGGTTCACAAACAGATCACTGTATTTTTAAATGTTTTTTTCACCAACAGGTAAAAACTTCACTGCTATGTGATCGTAAATCAAATCACCACTGGAAGCCTTGGAATTTGTCAACGTGTCAATCATCATGGGCTGCTGGACTCGAGCTCAGGAACCCGGCCAAATTGTTTACAGCGTGCAGCCAAACAGCAGGTTGTCCAAATATTTCCCTGAAACACGAGACTTTTCCCCACTGAACGTGTAGTGAACCATTTGATATTAAGCAAAAAAGAACATTTACATGATATATGCCAAATTATCTACCTGAGGTTTTCAGAATTTAAGTGAAACATATGATGAAAACATTTACAATTTAAATAAGTCCCAATGCTCACAGACAATAAATCTGACTTTATTTTATATATATATATATATATATATATATATATATATATATATATATATATATATATATATATATATATATATATATAAAATGTACCAAAGAGACGATTCATGGATGTGGTGAAGGAGGACATGAAGGTCGTTGGTGTAAGAGAAGAAGATGCAAAGGATAGGGTGAGATGGAGGCAGATGATTCGCTGTGGCGACCCTGAATGGAAAAGCCGAAAGGAAAAGAAGAAGATATATATATATATATATATATATATATATATATATATATATATATATATATATAGGCATGTAAAAGAACCATTGCTGACTTTCGTAAAGAGTAGCTGCAAAGTCGTCAGCGTGTTTCTGTCCCTTGCTAAAGGGTTGTGACAGGAAGGGCATCCGACATAAAACCCTCTGCCAAATCAAACGTGCGAATCAGATGATTCACTGTGGCGACTCCCGAGAAAAGGGAACAAAAAGCCGAAAGAAAGAAAGAAATGAGATAGATAGATAGATAGATAGATAGATAGATAGATAGATAGATAGATAGATAGATACAGGTATCCCTCACTATCCGTGGTTACTTGGGACCGAGATCCCCACGTGACCATCGGAATTCGCGAAGTAGGATCACCCCCCAACCCCCCCAACCCGCCCCCTGACTGATGTATACATGCATGTATATGTGTATATAATATCAATAATTAAATTCTTATAATAACAATTACACATTTAAAAAATGCTTAAGATGTAAATAAAGTATAAATACACACACATACAGATGTGCATGCACACACAGATGTGCACCTCCCAACAATGTAAGTAGCTTTGATGGGAGATTTTGGGTTGTTTTTTGTTTTGTGTTGGTTTAGGGTTTTTTTTTTTTTTGTTGCAGAATTGGAATTGTTTTTGTGGCATTTTCCTTAACTTTTTCCCCTATTCTTCCTTAATTTCCTTATTTTTTTAATTCGATGAATATTTAAAAAAAAGAAAAAAAAAACGTGATGCACTGAAACCGTATGAATTGAAGCGCGAAGTCGCGAGGGATCCCTGTATATATATATGTGTGTATATATATATATATATATATATATATATATATATATATATATATATATATATATATATATATATATCCCTGATATATATATATATGTATAAATTTTCTAATTTTCTTTTCTAATGTCACTTTGCGACCCTTGTTGGTCTGGTCTTGATCATTAATTCAAGAAAAACTTGCTTTAAATTCCTCACTGCGTTACACATAACTTACTGTCTAGAGCCACAAGTTCAGGCTGCTAATTTACTGCTCTTCTTACTGGTCTCCTCTCACTGAATATTACACGTCTGTAATATCAATCTGTGCTCTCCTCGTCTTCTTCCTTCTCACTTAAGAGCCCTAATACTGCAATTCCTGTGAGCTTCATAAAACACACACTTGGGCTGAGATTCAGAGTGGGACTGCTCATAGCACAAGGTGTTGAGTAGCATGGCAGATGCGTCCAATATCTCCTCTCATTTTTTTTTTTTTTTTTATTAATATGACAACGAGACTCATCAGAGTGCAGCTGAAAGTTGTGAATCACTACATACACCCAGGTGCAGGCGAGAGGAGGCTGACCTGGGCGAGCCGCTCCAGAGTTAAGGTTCTCTCCCTCTGCAGCATGCTCAACTCTGCATCCAGACTTCCTCTGGCCTCATGGAGGTGAATGTGTGTGGCCTCCAGAGCTCGCTTCTCGGCCGTCACATCCAGCAGCTCCTGCTGAACACGTGCCAGTTCTTCCCTGGCTGCTGTCCGCTCAAGCTCCATCTCCCTTTTCCTTTCACTTAGCTCTGCCTTGTTAACCTCCATCTTTGGAGAAGCATCAGGAATCAAAGTTTAATGAGGATGTACATTTGGTTTTATATAAACATGTCATGGTTGATGTGTCAGAGAGAAAATGACCAAATTACAAGTATCAGACCTGCAGCAGCACACAGTTCAGCTCCACCTTGTCTTTGGCCAAGCCTTCGCTTAGTGCGCCCATTTTGGCTAAGGAGTCTCGAAGAGCTGTTGCTTCACTTTGCAGTTTGGTAAGCATCAACTCTTGCTCAGCATTCTGGGTCTCTGCCTGTTTAAAAAAACAGTCTTTGCTAATTCAGCAATGGAGTTACTGAAGAGATAAATTATAAAAGATCAGTTGTCATAGTTTGTCTTCTTTCACTAGAGTGATAACGATACACTACATCTGATTTATCATTACATTTCTGAAAGTAACTCAGCAGGTGACGATTGAAATACTGCTTCGGTACATAGTCTGCCTCACAACAAGAAGGTCTTGGGCTCGAGTCCCGTATTGGGCATTTCTATATGGAGTTTACATGTTCTCCCTGTGCGGGCACGGGTTTCCTCTGGGCACTCCTGTTTCCTCCCATATACCCAATGCATGCACATAAAGGTGTCCCAATTGCCCCTTTGGCATGGTTGTGGCCCAGTGATGGTCTGGCAAGCTGTTCAGTGTGAACCCTACACCCACTATCAGCTGAGATCGATAATTAAACGCTTTGGCAAATGAGTGACAGTGACTGAGCGGGTGTTCAAAGAAAACACAAGGTTCCGCACACAATGAAGGAACGATGCTTACTTCAGCTTTCCAGAACAGAACACCACATATTTTTCAATTTTGTTTGAATCTGCTAAAAAGTCCGTAGAGTAGCAGTACTGCAGACACCAACAATTTTTGGCCAGCTGCGTCATGACATCTGGGCAAATTAGCTTTATTAATTACTTCAGCCAATAGTTAATACTGTATTCCTTTTATTTGCTGAAAAGGTAATGCACCAGCATCTTCATCACCTTCTGCAGCATGCAAACCAGTCACATATTCAATGCTATAAATACTTATAATGACAATTAAACATAAAAAAAAAACCCATAATATGTCAATAAAATATAAATACACACACATACAGATGGTATTGCATGAGAAGAAGACGACACACATACATCCGTGCGCGCACTGATGCAAGTCGTTTTGATGGGACACTTTGGGTTGTTTTTTGTTTTTGTTTGTTTGGGTATTTTTTTTGCATAATTGTCCTTGTTTTTGTGGCATTTTCCATACTGTATATTTATGTGTGTGTGTATGTGTGTATATATGTATGTATGTGTGTACATATAAAAAAATAAATAAATAAAATATATATATATATATATATATATATATATATATATATATATATATATATATATATATATATATATATACAGTGGTACCTCACTTTACAAAAGTCTCAGCAATCGAAAAATGCAGGTTACGAAACGCATTTTCCGAAACTTTTTGTCTCTGGATACGAAACAAGTTCACGTTACGAAAGCACCATCTTGAAAATTCAAACGCGCCATTCAAACATTCAAAACAATATGTGAGTTTCTTTCCGGTTGGTTGTCTCCCAACACCCCGTCCCGCTGGCCTCATCTGATCCGCACATTTGATTTGGCAGAGATTATGTCAGATGCCCTTCCTGTCACAACCTTTTAGCAAGGGACAGAAACACGCGGACAACTTTGCAGCTACTCTTTACAAAAGTCAACACTGGTTCTTTTACATGAACCTCTCACCATAGAAAGTGAGAGACATGGCCCACCTTTGATAATCCAGTTAGCTGCACTGGGAGGGGGTGGGGTGGGGGGGGGCAACCCTGTGGGGACTTGAACCCCCAACCTTTGGATCAGCGATCCTGTGCCCTATCCACCAGACCACCACATATTCCATACATAATTTGTGTACTTTTATAATTTTAAAGGGTTTATGGGGCAGAAAAATGCATTTTACAAAAAAGGTGCTGAAACGGATTAATTTCGTAAAGTGAGGTACCACTGTATATATAAAATTCTCACCTGCATTCAATGCAAACAAGGTTTTACAATAAAGGTTCCTGGGGCTTTTAACCCCACATTACCCTGAATCTGGGTTTACTGGCTAACACGGAGAATGAGTAGCTGCTCTCTAACTGTGAGATGAAAGATCTCAAGAATGCACTGTTGCAGGGAAAACATCAAACGTTGCTAATAAGTAGAGTTGTATAACCAATCCAAGGTCAAAGTAAACACGACTTCCAGTAATTCTGCAACAAAGCTGGACTTCTGACAAAAAAAATAGCTATTTAGTCAGTGGATAAATAATGCATTAAATCTGCATAAACACAGGTTCATAACTTTGGCAAAAATGTATTTTATACAGGTGAAAACAGTTATGAGATAAAGCAAGAACATGTGGTCGTGAAAAATAATGGACCTGAAGTCGTTAGTAAGTGAGTCATTAGGGGTGTGTCTGGGGGGTGTTGATATGCTACGATGAGCATGTAAATCATATACTGTATGCATAAGTTTATATATTATCAGGAAATAATAGATCTTATGGGCCTGTGTATGGGAAATAGTGTGAGCGTGTGTGTGTGTGTGTGTGTGTGGGTGTGTGGGTGTGTGTGTGTGTGTGTGTGTGTGTGTGTGTACGTCATTGAAGTATTCCGTCAATCTTAAAAAGAAAAAAAAGTTAATCTTATAATGTGATAAATGTTAATATTTGTTCACTGGTATGTACTCCAATCCCTTTAACCATTTGAATCCAATATTAAAATTATTTTTTTTCAATAAAGATAGCAGAATTTCTGACTCGCCATTCAAATACAGGGAGGAGATGCACGGTGAGGCAGAGCTTTGCTGTGCCTCTCACTGGACGGTGTAACGCCCTCACAAACTGTGCTGGTATACTATAAAAATAGTGTGTCGCTGTCCCAATGCATCTTAGATTAAATGTTTTCAAACACTCAGGCTTTGGCTTTTCATCATCTGGATCACGTGTAAAATGTGTTTCTGTAACATTTAAAATTTTTGCAGATTAATAATAAAACCCAGTAAAAAAGTTCCTCAGTGAGGCAAACAGTACCCCTGACACCAGAGGTGTTTGTGAGGCTACAGATTCTTGCGCAACCTACACTCGTCTTCATTTGTTGTTAGACTTCCTTTCCAATCCACTGTATCAAAATGGAAGATTACATTTCCAAGTTGAGAAAATTCTCACATCAGGACTTTCAAGCAAAACAAGAGGTAATAACTATAGGAAGACGAATACCGTCAGAATAAATTTTAACCTGCATTGTCACATGCTTGTGTAAAGAATGCTGATATGAGATATAACACACAACACATAGTCTGAAAGGAAATTAATTTATTTTAAAAGGTCGTAAAGACTCCAAAATAGGAGGAAACATGATTTGGGTTGCATTACACCATGGTAAGTCTAGTGGGCTTTTTACACCCTGAACCGAGTGGCTCATCAGGCCAGTGCTTATTTGTGGTTTCCGAAGCGTGAAGGGGACACAAGCCAGTGTTCTCTCTCACACCAGTCCCAAACCCAGATAAATGCAGAGGGTTGTGTTAGGAAGGACATCTGACATTAAACCTTTGCTAAATTTTATATGCAAAGCATCAAAATTACCTCCATACCGGATTGGCCGAGACCCGGGTTAACAACAACCACCATCAGTGATATTAACCAACAGGGTGCTGGTGGAAACTGGACTACTGTTGGTCAAAGAAGGAGAGACGGAAGGCCCGTCCATAAGCGGAGAGAGAGAGAGAGAGAGAGAGAGAGAGAGAGAGAGAGAGAGAGAGAGAGAGAGAGAGAGAAGAGGACCAAAGAGGAGATTTATGGACGTGGTGAAGGAGGACATGAAGGTCGTTGGCGTAAAAGAAGAAGATGCAGAGGATAGGGTGAGATGGAGGCAGATGATTTGCTGTGGCGACCCCTGAAGGGAACAGCCGAAAGGAAAAGAAGAAGAAGAAGAAGAAAAAGAAGAAGTGACCAGGAGTTCAACTCCTCCTGGATGGGACGCTAGTCCATTGCAGGTTATCTTCCCAGTATATTTTTACTGGTACCCATTTATACTGCTGGGTGAACAGAGGCACACTTGTAGTTAAGACCTTGCCCAGGGGTCTTAGCACAGTGTGGGGTCTAACTGGGATTTGAACTCACAACCTCCCGATCATGAGTGCAAAACTTGAACCACCCCAATGCATTACACCAAACTGGCCCCAATGCATTACACCAAACTGGCCCCAATGCATTACACCAAACCCCATAGAAACTGTGTGAACAGTCGTGTCATTGATTCTCTCTTTGGTATTGATTTTATGTCTGTTGTCAGTCAAATGATGAATAATATTCTCTTTTGAGTTCATTTGCATTTGTAAATCTGACCCTAAAATAGTCAGCATTTCACCAGCTGTCAACCTGACCACACGTTCCTGGTGTGTGTGTGTGTGTGTGTGTGTGTGTGTGTGTGTGTGTGTGTGTGTGTGTGTGTGTGTGTGTGTATACCTTAGACAAAGCCTGGGCAAGGCATGTTTTCTCGTCTTCTAGTACTTCTTTCTGTAATGTGAGCTGACTCAGAGCTTCTTTTACGGTCACCAGCTCTTTACGCACATCCGAGTGCTTGGCCTCCAGCTGTTCGATAGTCCGCTGACTTCAGAGAACACACACACACACACACACACACACACACACACACACACACACACACACACACACACACATCCATCAGTGCTGAATACTTAGAAACACAATTCAGCACAAGATGTTGGAGACATGGAGTCAAACCACATGTAAAATGCAGGCAAACACTGACAAACATTCACACAAATCTACACATACACACTTGTGTTCGCTTCCGCACATAACCAAACGTTTTCTATAAACATGGCCTATTCCTTCCTGTAGGTCAGGCAGCATCTTATTTGTGAACATTTCAACTCTTGCTTTTCTGCAAAGCATCGGTCCCTAGGAACTCTGTCACACTGTCATTTCGCACAAGAAATCCCAAAAGTCCCAGATTAAATTTATAATCAGAGGACTAGTGCAATAATAAATTTTTAACTTTAATGGCATCTGTAAACAATGCTGTCCTGGCAAGGAGAAAGGCTCCCCTGAAGACAACATGTGTTACTGATATTGCCTGTAAACAAACACAGGCCGCAGGGGAAGCTGAAGTCCGGAATTGTGCAACAACGTACCCCCTCTCTGCTTCGGAGCTCTCACGAGCCAGCTGCCTCTCCAGGTCCTCCCTCTGCTGCCGGAGGTGCTCTCTCTGCCTCTGGTTCTCTACTGAAGAGCTCCGTAAGCGCTCCAGCTCTGCCTGATCACGGTTTAAGTGATGCTGCAGGGTAGAGAGTTGCTTCTCCAAGTCATCCCTCTCACTGGAGAAAAAAAAACAGAATGGGATGGAGGAAGAAAATCAAAATAGAAATAGAATCAGGTCACATCTGTATGGATGGCTGCGTCCAAGCTACCAAATGCCACTTTTCAATGTTTCCAGAACCAGATGTGAAGTCTAATGATAGATGATCATCCTCAAGAGAGTGATCAAGTTTCTTCACTGTAAAAAGACTCTTCTGAAGCCAGCTGATCTACAGAGTGGCCTCCAGAACTCAAATGAGAAAGTCAAACTTTACGCTGACTCATAGCACAGAATACTTCCTCTCTTTCAGTCATTTTATCGTCCAGTTTTAACCTTTAAAAACAGTTTTACTTCTACACAAACTCACAGTGTTCCTCTCAGACAAAAATATAATTAGCCAAGACATGTTTGGGGGCCAGATTCTTTAGTTTTCCACTGAAGCTAATATAGCGGATTATACGACATTACAGCCTCTGGTTCAGTATCATCACAGTCAGTTCCACCTCAAGAATTCATTTATTCATTCATTCATTTTCTCCCCCCCCCCCCCTTTTTTTAGTCGTATCCAATTCCCACCTGTCAAGTATTGCCTTCCCTATCACACGGCCGAGCGGTACGGTGGCGTAGTGGTTAGCACGTCCGCCTTACAGCAAGATGGTCAGGGTTTGATTCCAGGCCTGGGCTGTGCGAAGTTTGCATGTTCTCTCCGTGCTTGTGTGGATTTCCTCAGGGTACTCCAGTTTCCTCCCACAGTCCAAAAACATGCACAGTAGGTGAATTGGCTGTTCCAAATTGCCCGTAGGTGTAAGTGAGTTTGTATGTGGTCTGGCAAACTATATGGTAGACCATTTTGATCACAGCCTTGACAATCCCTGCATGAGCATCATTCAAGCTTCACGGATCAACTTCCATTCCTCGTGATTGGAAGTAAATGTAGATCGATAGATAGATCACATCACCGTCACTAACAAACACCCTCCATTACATGCAATGCTGCCACCTGCCTCTTTATGAGCTGCTGCGCATACACATTTCTGGGTGGTCAAACACACGCAGAGGAAAGCACTATCTGCCTCCTTGTACAAATAAGCTCACAGACACCCATGGTTGCCTGGATTGCCGTGAGTGACAGGGAAGTGAGTGTATGAAAATTCTTCCCTGCCTTGAGCGCTCAGTATATTAACTCTCGTGGACTCTCGGTCACGGATGAGTTTCTGACACTGTATGACAATGTTTAAAGAGCTATCATTCAAGATGGAATCATTATTTTTCTTTTATTCAATTGCTTGCTTATAATCTGACTAACAGTATTAGTGAGTAAGTGATTCTGTAGGAAGAACTAAAAAGGGACTCTCAGCTTTTAGTGACATAGCTAAATAAAAACTCAGATTTCATAAAGACATAAAAGAAGAACATATACATCATTAAACATGCAGAAGAAAGGGTTACCTGGAGATAATGGTCAATGAGTTGCGATATCTCACTGCATCTCTGTTGCTCTCCTCTCCAGCCCTCCCGGCTCGATGGTTTTCATGCTCCAGCTGCTGAATCCTTTCCTCCAGCTGCCTACATTCCATCTCTCTATTCTGTACCTGATCATGCAGGGTGGCAGCGTGCTTTAGGGCAGCTTCCAGACGTTCCTGCAATTCCTGCAGTGGTGAAAATGTAGTTAATATGCTGTTCATTTCAGTGCAAAGCGCCGATTTGACCTCTAAGTACAGTGATCCCTTGCTACTCAGTGCTTCAGTTTCTGTGGCTTCAGTGCATTGCGGGTTTTTCAAAAATATTCATCGAAAAATAAAAAAAATAAGCAAATTAAGGAAAGATAGGGAAAATGCCGCACAACAAGGCCAATTATGCAAAAAATCCCAAACAAACCCCAAACAAACAAACAAAAAATAACCCAAAACCCCAACAAAACTACTTACATTTTTATGTGAGGTCCGCATCTGAGTGTGTGCGTGCGTCTGTCTGTGTGTGTACTTATATTTTATTTACATCTCATGACTTATTTTTGAATGTTTAATTTTTATTAGAATAATTTATAGCATTGAATATGTATTGATATTATATACAGATATACATGACGTATTTGACGTAATAAGCAATGCAGCCATGAGGCGGGGGGGGGGGGGGGGCACTAACCAGTGTCTCTCCCCCCCTTGTGCCGGTCCCAAGCCCGGATAAATGCAGAGGGTTGTGACAGGAAGGGCATCCGGCGTAAAACTTCTGCCACATTTAAAAATGCAAATGATCAATACAGAATTCATACCGGATCGGTCGAGGCCCGGGTTAACAACGACCGCCATCAGTGCTGTCAACCAACAGGGTGCTGATGGAAATTGGACTACTGTTGGTCGAAGACGTCGAAGAAGGAGAGGCGGGAGGCGTGTCCGTAGGCAGAGAGAGAAGAGGAAATGCGTGAGCCTCGGACTGAGAGTAGGGACTTTGAATGTTGGAACTATGCAAGGAAAAGATAGGGAGCTGGCTGACATGATGCAGAGGAGGAAGGTGGACATACGGTGTGTTCAGGAGACAAGGTGGAAAGGTAGAAAGGCTAGAAGCTTAGGAGCAGGGTTTAAACTGTTTTATAATGGTGTGGATGGGAAGAGAAATGGAGTAGGAGTCATCTTGAAGGAGAGGTTTGTCAGGAATGTTCTAAAAGTGAAAAGAGTGTCAGACAGAGTGATGAGTCTCAAGTTAGAAATTGAAGGCGTGATGGTCAATGTTGTTAGTGCTTATGCCCCACAGGCAGGATGTGAGCTAGAAGAGAAGGAGAGATTCTGGAGTGACTTAGATGAAGTGATGCAGAGTACCCCCAGAGGTGAAAGAGTGGTCATTGGAGCAGACTTCAATGGACATGTTGGTGCAAGCAACAGAGGGGACGAGGAAGTGATGGGCAGGTTTGGTATCCAGGACAGGAACACAGAAGGACAGATGTTGATCGATTTTGCAAAAAGGATGGAAATGGCTGTGGTGAATACTTTCTTCAAGAAGAAACAGAAGCATAGGGTGACTTATGAAAGCGGAGGTAAGAGCACACAGGTAGACTACATCTTGTGCAGGCGATGTAATTTGAAGGAAGTCAGTGACTGCAAAGTAGTAGTGGGTGAGAGTGTTGCCAAACAGCATAGGATGGTGGTGTGCAGGATGACACTGATGGTGAGAAAGGTGAAAAAGGCAAAGGCAGAGCAGAAGACAAAGTGGTGGAAGCTGAAAAGGAAGAGTGTCGTGTTGTCTTCAAGGAGGAGTTGAAACAGGCTTTGGGTAGTCAGGAAGTGCTTCCAGAGGACTGGACAACCACAGCAAATGTGATCAGGGAGACCGGTAGGAGAGTACTTGGTGTGTCCTCTGGAAGGAAAGTAGATAAGGAAACTTAGTGGTGGAATGAGGAAGTGCAGGAGTGTGTACAAAAGAAGAGGTTAGCCAAGAAGAAGTGGGACATTGAGAGGACCGAAGAGAGTAAACAGGAGTACAGGGAGACACAGCGTAAGGCGAAGGTAGCAGTGTCAAAGGCCAAACAGAGGCCGTATGATGACTTGTATGATAGGTTGAACAGTAAGGAGGGAGAAAATGATCTATACAGGTTAGCACAGCAGAGAAATAGAGATGGGAAAGACGTGCAGAAAGTTAGAGTGATAAAGGACAGAGAGGGAAATGTATTGACTGATGACAGAAGTGTGCTGGGAAGATGGAAAGAGTACTTTGAAGAGCTGATGAATGAGGAAAATGAGAGAGAAAAAAGAGTAGAAGGGGTGACCGTTGAGGAGCAGGAAGTAGCAAAAATTAGTAAGGGAGAAGTGAGGAGGGCATTGAAGAGGATGAAGAGTGGAAAGGTAGTTGGTCCTGATGACATACCAGTTGAGTTATGGAAGTGTCTAGGGGAGGTAGCAGTAGATTTTCTGACAAGAATATTCAACAAGGTCTTAGAAAGTGAGCAGATGCCAGAGGAATGGAGGAGAAGTGTGCTTGTGCCCATTTTTAAGAACAAGGGAGATCTACAGAGTTGTGGCAACTACAGAGGGATAAAGTTGATGAGCCATACAATGAAGCTATGGGAAAGAATAGTGGAAGCTAGACTAAGGGCAGAGGTCAGCATTTGTGAACAACAGTTTGGTTTCATGCCAAGAAAGAGCACCACAGATGCAGTGTTTGCTTTGAGGATGTTTATAGAGAAGTACAGAGAAGGTCAGAAGGAGCTGCATTGTGCCTTTGTGGATCTGGAGAAAGCATATGACAGGGTGCCGAGAGAAGAACTGTGGTATTGTATGAGGAAGTCTGGAGTGACAGAGAAGTATGTTAGAGTGGTGCAGGACATGTATGAGAGATGTAAGACAGTGGTGAGGTGTGCTGTCGGTGTGACAGAAGAGTTCAAGGTGGAGGTGGGACTGCATCAAGGTTCAGCTCTCAGCCCCTTCTTGTTTGCTATCGTGATGGACAGGCTAACAGACGAGGTTAGACAAGAATCACCATGGACTATGATGTTTGCAGATGACATCGTGATCTGTAGTGAGAGCAGAGACCAAGTGGAGGAAAATCTAGAGAGGTGGAGGTATGCCCTGGAAAGGAGGGGATTGAAGGTTAGTCTTAGTAAGACAGAATACATGTGTGTGAATGACAAGGACCCAAGAGGAACTTTGAAGTTACAGGGGGCAGAGATAAAGAAGGTGGAGGATTTTAAGTACTTAGGCTCAACAATCCAGAGCAATGGAGAGTGTGGAAAAGAGGTGAAGAAGCACGTGCAGGCAGGTTGGAATGGATGGAGAAAAGTGTCCGGTGTGATGTGTGATAGGAGAGTATCGGCAAGAATGAAGGGAAAAGTGTACAAGACGGTGATGAGGCCAGCAATGTTGTATGGTTTAGAGACAGTGGCCCTGGGGAAAAGACAGGAGTCAGAGTTGGAGGTAGCAGAGATGAAAATGTTGAGGTTCTCTTTGGGAGTAACGAGGATGGATAGGATCAGAAATGAGTACATCAGAGGGACAGCACATGTTAGATGTTTTGGAGACAAAGTCAGAGAGGCTAGATTGAGATGGTTTGGACATGTACAGAGGAGGGATAGTGAGTATATTGGTCGTAGGATGCTGAGGTTGGAACTACCAGGCAAAAGGCCCAGAGGAAGACCAAAGAGAAGATTTATGGATGCAGTGAAGGCGGACATGAAGGTCGTTGGAGTAAGAGTAGAAGATGCAGAGGATAGGGAGAGATGGAGGCAGATCATTTGCTGTGGCGACCCCTGAAGGGAACAGCCGAAAGGAAAAGAAGATTTGACGTAATAAGCATCCTGCTCCAACCTCACCCCCACCCCACAGTGTTTTTTGATCTCACCTCATAACCGCTGTGTTCGGGGAGCAAAACGGTCGATCAAACTGACCGATTTTATTTGATCAGTCTCTGTAATGGTTAAATGAGGCATTCACTGCCTGTAAAAGTGAGTTTACACGGTATTTCAAGACCCCCTACCACTGGGGGATGTCTATAATATTCATCAGTAACAACACATATGATTGTTCTGCCATGCTTTAAAAAACAGGAAAATATTTTGCTCAGTTCTTTTGGTCCAACAACCAATGAACCAAAATGTCCAACAACCAATGAACCATCAGAAACTGCTACAGCAAAACTATGGAATGATGTGATGCTCTGAATGAATGGAGCGATGAGCCAGATGTGAACCTATCAGAAAGTGATGACGAGGATTTTTCACCTGCTCACTAACTTCATAAATTTAAGGATGTTCCTGGCCATGTGTTTTTGTTTATGTTCGTGTTGATTGGTTCAACTTTCCATGTTGCTGAAGTTGACATTCATGTTGATTGGCTCATTTTACTTGGAAAATGTTGAAAAGAAATGTTTAAAGGAAAAGCACCAGAAGGGAAAAGTAAGGGAAGGGACTTTTTTTTTTTTAAATTTATGCTGTTTTCTGTTTATTTTCAGCTTTCATGTAAGTAGTTTGGTACCACAAAATGAATAACACAAATACCAGTAAAACTCTTTTATTGTTCTGTTATTATTCATGTTTTCCACTTCTATGGTAATAAGCACTTACCGTTCCACTCCGCTGGTAATAATTTTAAGAAGCGCCCACCCACTCTAATTTTTTAGGTGCCCTGGGCGCTTATCACATCGACTATGGTATACATATACGTCGGTCAGGGGGGGCCGATCCTACTTCGTGGAAATTGGCAGTCGCAGGGGGGGGGTTCTCGGACCCAATTAACCGCAGAAAGTGAGGGATGCCTGCACTTTAAAAACAAAATTATGTATTAAGAAGAAGCAATTATTGTTATTCATGTTATTACATTTTGTCTTATAGATGACATAAATTCTTCATCAACTTCTATTACTGTGAGTAGAGGGAAGAGTGGCTTGGTGTCTTATCAATTTTTAACTAAAGTTTCTTACTTCCCAAGTAAATATGATTGGTTTATGACTTTGGAATAATGGTTTTGAAATAATGCACACTTTTCCATTATCAGGTATACCACTATGCTCTTTTCTCTGATAATGTTTGTTCATTCATTTTTGAACCACGTAATCCTAATTAGGGTCACGGGGAGGCTGCCACCCATCTCACCCGACTCTAGGTGTGGGGAAAATACACCCTGGACAGTTTGTCAGGTCATCGCAGGGCTGAAACACACTGACAGCAACCCAATGGCCTACTCTTTATGAAAATTAGCAAACGTTATTTTACATGCCTCTTGTCACAGACAGTGAGAGACATGGCTGGCCTTTGCTCACCCATTTAGCTTCACTGGGGGATAGCAATGACAACTTGGTGATAGTGGGGCTTGAACCCCCAACCATCGGAGCTGTAACCCTGCACCGTACCACGAGGGCAGCACTGCTCCGTATTGAAATGTATACCTGCGAATTACTACATTGCAAATGAGTTTAACAGAGACTCATACCTGACGTGTATGTATTTGGACTGTGGGAGGAAACTGGAATACCCAGAGGAAACTTTCATGGAGAAAACCTCCACACAGAAACGCCCTTGCTGCGCTCAGGACTCGGACTACGTTTGTGACTACATTTGTGTTAGTATATACGACTCACTATCTCGGGCAGGCGTCTCCGATCTTATCCACACAGGGTCGGTGTGGGTGCAGGTTTTCACTTCAACCAAACAGTAGCCGCACCTTCCACCTGTTTCCACCAAACACTGATCATCAAAAGTAAAGTAAGTGAAAAATAGATTGAACATTAAGGTTTCAATTCTGAAGTGGGGCCATCTTGGTGAGTTCAGTGATTGGTGGAAACAGGTGAAAGGTGTTGCTACTGTTTGGTGGAAGTGAAAACCTGTACCAACCCAACACTGGCCCTTTGTGGATAAGATTGGAGAGCCCTGATCTAAGGGTAATAGACATTATCCTTAGTGGAGAGTGCTTGGATTTAAATAGATGACACACAGTAATGGCCCGTCATGGTCACCAATACTAAAAATCTTAGAAAACTCACAAAATACTGTCCAAAAATGGAAATGTAATGTGGCCATTATGTTTTTAAAGGTTCAAAAAAGCAATAACATGCCTTCATGAAGTGTCCATGAGCAGTGTGATGGAGCAGGTCATGCTTGAATAATGGAAAAATCAAGCATAAGAGCTTTTATTTCATTTTTTTGGCTTTTTTAGTTTGCATTTTGTGTATATCGCAAAACTTGAGATGCATTTAAAAAGCTGTCTTTAATGAGTGCAATTTTGCTCTCTGCCTGTCTCTGTCATACATATACCATGAACAAATAAACTATAAATCAATATGTATAACTATATTTTAATTTAATCTGATTTTATGTTCCTGTGTAGCATGTACTTAAATAATTCTGTGGCACTGTGCAAGAAAAAGACTTTAAAATGAGTCCAGTGCATTATTGCAGACCTTCGGCATCATAGTACAATGTATAAAATTGTAAGAACAATATGAGTTAATGATGCCATTTCCAAAGTTTTGGTGGTTTCAAAAAATACTTTTAGAAAAACAAAAACTCTTGTTTTTTCTAAAAACAAACAGTTTGTGGTTTGACTGGTTCTGGCACGGTGCCCAAGAATTATTTGCCTATGTTTCAGTGGATGTTGTTACCCTATCTCTCAACATTCCATCTCAGGAACTATTCAGTGAAAAACCTTCAGTCAAATAATTAATAGTAAAAAGGAATGAAACAAGCCCCCAGCCAAATGTTTTATCAAAGGCCAACCATGTCTCTCGCTGTCTGTGGTGAGAGACATGTAAAATAACCATTGCTGATTTTCATCAAGCGAAGCTGCAAAGCTGTCAGCGTGTTTCTGTCCTGCGATGGCCTGATGAGCTGTCCAGGGTGTACTCTGTCCTCGTCCAAAGTCGGGTGTGATGGGCACCAGCCTCCTGTGACTCTAATTAGGATTAAGCGGTTCTGAAAATGAATGAATGAATGAAAAGGATGAACCAGCATCAGCATCAAAGAATTGTCTCTTGTGAAAAAAAAAAAAGAAAACATTCTGAACCAGAGAAAGAGAGAAAAAAAAAAATCGATCAACACTGGAAATAGCCAATACCACATTTTGGAATGCCCTGAAAAAGAAAGAAACCACTGGCTTACTAACAACCAGACACTGAACAGGCAGGCCAACGAAAACAATGGCAGTTGATGACAGTAATATTATAAGAGCTGTGAAGAAAAGTACCAAACCAACAGTCAGTGGAATCAACAACCTTCACAGTGGGTGGGGGTATCGCAATCCACTGTTTGAAGGATACATTATAGGCAGAAATATAGAGTCAACACCACAAGATACAATCCACTCATCAGCAGAGAGACTTGGAAAGTCAGATTTGAATCCACAAAGAAACACATGGATGATCCGCAAAAGTTCTGGAACCAAAATTAAACTCTACCCCAAAGTGTGGAGAAGGAAAGGAATCAGTCATGATAAAAAACATACATGTTTATCAGTCAGTCACAGTGGGGACAGTGACATCACTTGGGCTTGCATGACTGCTTCTGGAAAGCTGATGGTGTAACTCATGATGGTCGAAGCAGAATTAATTCACAAGTCCACCAAATAAAATTAAGACACCCCATTAAATAGCAACTCATTAAGAAATGCTCACATAACAAGTCCAAGCTTGGTTTTATTTATTTTTGCAAAAAAGTGATTTAAATGTAATTAAAAATATCAATTAACATATTTTTATTCAACAAAAGATGTGACCAATGCATGTTTCAATGGAGGAAAAAGATTAGGACACCCTACCACCTCATACAGTATCTCATGATACCTCTTTGGCTGAAATAACTTCAGTGAGACACTTCTTGTAGCCATCTATCCATCTCTGACATTGATCTTAGGAAAGTTTGCCCTGGTCCTCAATGCAGAGTTCTTTCAGCTATGAGATGTTTGAGGGGTTTCTTGCATGCACAGCCTGTTTCAAGTTAGTCCACAGCATCTCAATGAAATTAAGAGCCGTGCTTTGACTGGGCCATTTCAGGACTCTCTACTTCTTAGTTTTCTTAGTTCTTGGTTGATTTACTGGTATGAGGTTCTTTCCCTGGAATGCTCTATTTGGTTTCCGCTAAACAAGTCTTCTGATGTGGTGTCTAAATAATTCAACTTTCGACTCATCTGTCCAAAGAACATTATGCCAGAAGACCTGGTCTTTGTCTATGCTCTTTCTGGCAAACCAGTCTGGCCTTAATGTTCTTTGTAGAGAGCCAAGGCTTCCTGCTTGCACACCTCCAATGAAGGTCAAACTTGTGTCATCTCTCTCTCTGATGGTCAAGTCATGCAGTTTCCCATCGACAGTTTCGAGAGCCTGCTATAGTTCCCGTGATGATATTTTAGGGGTTTTGATGACTTCTTTTAGCATCTTGCAGTCTGCTCTGAGGGTGAACTCGTTTGGACGGCCAGACTTGGGCATAGTGGCAGTTGTTTTGAATGTGCTTCACTTGTAAACAATTTTCCAGATGGTGGAACGGCTGATGTCAAATTCTTCTGATATCTTTTTAACTCCCTCACCAGACTCATAAGCAACCACAATTGTCTTTCTGATGGCCATAGACAGCTCTTTGGATCTCACCATGATATATTACTTCAACAGACAGGGGTATACCAAACTAAATGTCTGAGGTTTAAACAGGACAAGCCTTCTTCAAAATGCTGGGTAACGATGTTCTGATCATGCGTACCTGGTCTGATACACCTCTGTGTTATTATAGCCATTTAAAGTGGGAAATTATGTGGGGGTGTCCTAATTTTTCCTCCACTGAAATATGTATTGTTGTTCATATTCTTTTTTTATGAGTAAAAGTATGTTCATTGATGCTGTTTAATAACACTTACGTGACTTCCTTTTCTTGAAATAAATAGAAACAAGATTGGACATTGTTATGTGAACATTTCTTAATAAAGAGTTTACAATTTAATGGGGTGTCCTAATTTTTTCACATGATTGTATGTAAGAGAAACTTCAGCATGAACCAAGACAATGAACCAAAACAAAGTGCCAAAATTTTGAAAAGGCATAAAGCTGTCAACGGCTATCACTAGACCTTAACTCAAGGGAGCATGCATTTCACCCTTTGAAGAAGAGACTGAAACCCCACCACCAGCAGCAGCTCCAAACAATAATAAAAGACTGAAGCTTTAGCCCTCGCAGTGCCCAAAGCCGATCTAATCGACTTTACATCATGTTTCCCAGTGCCAAATTGCACTTATGATCATGCACGTATTTTCAAATGTTAGCCATTATCATTAACACGAAAGTAAATACAAGTAGACAGTTTGTATGCTCGATGTGATTGGTTAATAGCATAAAAATCTGTTTTTCACAGTAAAATTCAACCAATAGCCGTCACATTAATGAACAAAAATAGTCAGTGAAATATCGCAAGACTGTCTGGAAAATGGCGGCCGCTGAGTATTTTGTGTCTTCAGACAACACCGACAGCGAAGACGATTTGGAATCCAGGAACTGTATTTATCTAATATTATGTTGCACATTATGACAAATATATAAAATGTACTGTTTAAAGTTTTATTTTTTTAAATATTGCCTAATTCTGTATAAACTTATACCAGTATCTAAACTTGGCAAAAGTTCAATTTTTTTTCAGAAGTGGACACATGTCGAATCATTTGGACCTAATTAAGCGACAAAGAGAGATATTTCAATTCTGTTTTCTTTTTTCAGGTCGTCTTACATTGAGCAACAATCCTGCTCTGCTTTCACAAAATCCTTATCAAAAATGATGAATAATACTAGAGTCACCTGGTTAACTAAGTTTGAGTGATCCATCGCATGGTGGCCATCTTGGATTTTTGGTCATGTGACCAGAAGTTACCCTTTTTGCCCGAAAAAAAAAAAAAAAAGTTTTTGAAAAGAACAATGCAAGAGCTATTCATAACAGATGTAGTTCACTCATGTAAATCCAATATTTAGGCATCTAAAACCAATAGGTAAAATACATGTTGGTTATGCATAAAAATGGCTGGCATTTCAGGGTTCAGTATGGGGCACAGCTAGGGTTAAAGAACAAGAATGCAACATTATGAGGCCTGAAGAACTTACTGCAAGTACGGTATAGCTACTATGGGTTTGATGCTGAGCTTAGGTGAGTGTGCAGAGTACAATGTTACTCTAGTGATTTAACCAATTATCAAATGATTAATCATGTTGGTGGTGTGGACAAATTATTTTAGAACAACTTACTTTATTTAATTAAAAGTTCTAGTTCATGATGGTCAGTTGTGCACATTTATTTAACCGTGTTTCATCTCAATTTCTTTATCCACTTTATCACGTACCATATTCAACGTGATAAGCACCCAGAGCACTTATAAAGTTGGACTAGGTGGGCACTTATTAAAATGTTACCAGCAGAGTGGAACGGTAAGTGCTTATTACCATTGAGGTGGAAAACATGAATAATAACAGAACAATAAAAGAGTTTTACTGGTATTCGTGTTATGCGTTTTGTGGTATCCACCAAACTACTTACATGAAAGCTGAAAACAAACAAAAAAACAGCATAATTAAAAAAAAAAAAAGACCCTTTACTTTTCCCTTCTGGTGCTGTTCCTTTAAACATTTCCCCAGAAGTAAAATCAAGCCAATCAACATGAATGTCAACTTGAGCACATGGCACATTGAACCAATCAACATGAACATAAACAAAAGCACATGGCCAGGAACGTCCTTAAATTTATTAAGTTAGGAAGCAGGAGAATTGGGTTAAAAATACTCATCAGGCGGCACGGTGGCGTAGTGGTTAGCACGTCCGCCTCACAGCAAGAAGGCCCGGGTTCGATTCCCGGCCTGGGCGTTTCTGTGTGGAGTTTGCATGTTCTCCCCGTGCTTGTGTGGGTTTCCTCCGGGTGCTCCGGTTTCCTCCCACAATCCAAAGACATGCACTGTAGGTTAATTGGCCGTTCTAAATTAGGGACTACAGATGGAAACTAGCTATAAGCTATAATCTGGTACAGTACATCTCTGTCTCTATGAGCTTAATGTTCCTGTACATTGTCCCTTAAATAAAATAAATAAATTAAAAAAAAAAAAATCATCACTTCTGATAGGTCCAGATCTGGCGCATCGCTCCATTCATTCAGAACATCCAATAGTTTTGCTGTAGCATTTTCTAATGGTTCATCTTGTTGGGCATTACCAAGAGAACACAGCAAAATATTTTCATGTTTTTTAAAGCACGGCGGAACAATAAAATGTGTTGTTACTGATGAACATTATAAACATTCCCCAGTGGCAGGGGGTCTTGAAATACTGTACCATGTAAACTCACTTTTACAGGCAGTGAACGCCTCATTTTACTGTTACAGAGACCAATCGAATAAAATTGGTACGTTTGATCTACGATTTTGCTCCCAGTACACATAGGCGGTTATTAGACGCAAGATAAAAATACACTGTGTGTGTGTGTGTGTGTGTGTGTGTGTGTGTGTGTGTGTGTGTTGGAGCAGGGCGCTTATTATGTCGAATACGGTATTATTGTTACAGTTAGTCTGGAGCCCATCCCAGCTGACCCCTGGTGAAAGTAGTATACACACTGAACAGTTTGCCGTCCATGACAAGCTTAATATGCACACACATACACACAACCATTCACACACATATACACACCTAGCAACATTTTGCAACAGACAATTTGCCTAATGTTATGTCTTCGGACTGTCAGAGGAAACAAGAGCATCTGGAGGAAACCTTCATAAGCACAAGGAGAAAATGTAAACTCATCAAAGAAAAGCCCCCTGCAGCCATGGAGTTCAATCCCAGGACTTTCTTGCAGTTTGACAGAGGTGCTAATCACTACACCACTGTGTCACCCATGTGTATATACTTTTGGCAATATAATGTACATGCCATCAGTTGAAACAACTTCCATAGGGAATATTGAACAAACCTGAGTTTGTGTCTGCCTTTTGGACAAAGCACCTTGTACAGCTTTCAGAGTGCCATCACGCTGAGGAGAGGAGATGTGGACAAAAGCAATGGAAGGATTCTCTTCTCCTGGACGGTGTAAGCTGTTACTGCCCTCTTCCTCACCTACAGCCTGTTTAAGTAAAACCACACAGCTGGATGTCAGTAACAAATGTTACAGTCATTTTTGTTTAAATTTAGAAGATTTTTCTGGATGTAAAAAAAACCTAAAAAAAACATTTGTAAAACCGTAGTCACCAACTCTATCCAATCAGAGAAGCAGTAATATGCATATCATTTGTGTATTTAACCTGGTGGATGCTGAGGAGGATCTGTTGTAGCCTGCCAACCTCACTGCGTAAGGTGTTCCGTTCAGCTGTGACCTCAGCCCAATTTAATTCCTGTGTGGGAACAAATAATAATTATTTGATATTTTGAAATATTAATAAAATACTAAAAGTGTTACATTTTATTTGATTTTGATGTACAATATTGTATTAATCCCAGTAGGACAATTGAACCCATCCAGAGTGAGTGCACACAATTGGAGCAGTGATCAACCACATACAAGGTGAGTTGTGAGCAGCCAATTAGTCTATGGTGCATGTTTTTGGACTGTGGGAGGAAACCCGAGTACCTGAAGGAAACCCACGCAAGCACTGAAACTTGAACCCAGGACCTTCTTGATGTGAGGCGGACATGCTCACCACTATGCCACGTGCCATTTTAATTCAAATTCCATTTTAATTCAAATATTTTAATGAATATGTTATTTTGAAAACAATGGTATAATGATTTACGAGTGTCTTTTATAATGAATTTTTCATGATATGAGCTTCGATCCCACCAAAAATCTGCCCCATCCAACAAGCACCTTTTTGATTTCTGTGCTCTGTTGGAGAAATGGCTTTTCCAGATTGTTTAGCCTTGTATTCTACCGTGTGTATTCCTCTGTGCCCCGAGAACGCTTTGCACAGTGCTTCTCAATTATTTTGTGTGATGCCCCCTATATCGTTTGTTCAGTGCTTTTCCCCTATATCATAGGAAACACATTGAGAGTGCAACTGCCACCTAGTGTAATTGAGCATCCTTTACAGTAGGTGGCAGTGGCACTCTCACTGTGTTCCCTACACCATAGGGAACACAGTGAGAGTGCCACTTCCACCTACTGTAGAGGATGCGCAATTACACTTAATTCTAGTACAGTATAGCAAAAAAGCATGTTCCACAGAGTCATACCCGCCCCCCTGAAATCACACCATGCCCCCCGGGGGGGGGGGGGGGGGGGGGCAGGCCCCACTATTTGAGAAGCACTGGCCTTGTGGTAGCTCACCACAAACCTTTCCTCACTGGAATTCGTAGCGTGTACATGCACAAAATTCTCCTCCTCCTCCTCCTTTTATGTTACGCACCGCCTCATGCCAATCCATGCGACATCTTCATGCCCATATGGCATCTTTGCCACAGTCATTGATCGGAAGTCTTAGTTGATTTATTGTTTATTCTTGTTTTATTATTATTTATTGGGGCCAGTGGCATTGTGGTTTGGGTGCTGCGCTCATGATTGGGAGGTTGTGTGTTCAAATCCCAGTTAGACCCCCCACTGTACTAAGACCCCTGGGCAAGGTCTTAACCACAAGTGTGCCTCTGTTCACCCAGCAGTATGAATGGGTTTGGTAAAAATATACTGGGAAGGTAACCTGCAATGGACTAGCACAGTGCTTCTCAATTATTTTCTGCCCCCCGAAGAGGAAAACATTTTGCCCCCCCAATATAAATAGTGCTATTTGTCTAAAAATTGGTATAAGTAATCCTCTGCATAACACTGTATCCTTATTAGCATAATGAATCCTTATTATTATTATGGAATACAAAAAAAATGAAGAAATATAGATCAACTTCAAACAAAGAATAGCTTGATTAACAATTTTTTTTGTTTTTAAACAAAAAGATTTAAAGTGCATCAATTTGCCAGAAATAAAAAAGTATCCTGATTTAAACTGTAAACATTTTCTGACCCAGAATTTGAATCATTTGATACTGAAAAATAAAATAAAATAAAATCAATAAATAATAATAATAAATTCAAATTGATCAGCATCATTAACTCAGGAGCACAATAGATAAAACACTTTAACCTAAAAAACAAAAATTAATAAAACAATTTATGTGATTATTATTATTATTATTATTATTATTATCAAAATGATTAAGTCCAGATTAATGGTGCAATAAGCACGTTTGGCAGTGAACGCAGCCGTGGGGGGCACAAACAAATGTCCGCCCTCATGCGGTTCCCAAGCCTGGATGAATGCAGAGGGTTGCGACAGGAAGGCCATCCGGTGTAAAACTTTTGCCAGAATACAGAATGCAAACCGTAAATACAAATTTCATACCGGATCGGTCAAGGCCCGGGTTAACAACGACCTCCATCAGTGCTGTTAACCAACAGGGTGCTGGTGGAAATTGGACTACTGTTGGTCGAAGAAGGAGAGGTCGGAGGCATGTCCGTAGGCAGAGAAAGAAGAGATAAAGCATGAGTATAGGACTGAGAGTAGGGACTTTGAATGTTGGAAAGATGACAGGAAAAGGTAGACAGCTGGCTGACATGATGCAGAGGAGGAAGGTGGACATACTGTGTGTTCAGGAGACCAGGTGGAAATGTAGCAAGGCTAGAAGCTTAGGAGCAGGGTTTAAGCTGTTTTATCATGAAGTGGATATGAAGAGAAATTGGAGGAGGAGTCATCTTGAAGGAGGGGTTTGTCAGAAATGTTCTAGAAGTGAAAAGAGTGTCAGACAGAGTGATGAGTCTCAAGTTAGAAATTGAAGGTGTGACGTTCAATGTTATTAGTGCTTATGCCCCACAGGAAGGATGTGAGCTAGAAGAGAAGTCTTAACAGTGACAAAGCCACTGCCACCTGTTGTAGTGGATGTAGAATTACATTTTATCCTAATACGGCAAAAAAAGCATGTTCCCTGGGGTTCACACATGTCCCCCTTGGCATCGCAACCCCCCCCCCCCCCCACACACACACACACACAGACACTGTTTGAGAACCACTGGACTAGTGTCCCATCCTGAAGGAGTTGTAGTCCAAGTTGCTTCACCCTATGGAAACCAATGATAAGCACGGGTCTGATGAGCCACTATGGGTAGAATGTAAAAAGCCCAAAGGATTTTAAACTACCGTATTGTTAATGTACAGTACATGTACTATTATTATGAAATATTTATTCTTTTTACAGGTTTATCTTTAATATATTAGGTCAAATATATATGTTTGTGTCAGGTTACATGAGTTTGGGAGGGGTTGGAAATGGATTAATTGGTTTTCTATAATCTCCGATGGGAATTTCTGTTTTATCCAACGAACATTTTGACTTACGAGGTTACCCTCAGAACGGATTAATTTCCTCAGTCAAAGTACCACTGTATTTTTGAAACTTTGAGTTAATAGGTTAATGCATGTTTTTAAACTAAGAGCCATAGATGAAGTAATGCAGCATGGACCTTCTTCACCTCTGTCCCATTCATTGCATAGTCTTACCATTCTGTCCAGGCTGCTCTGTAGTACTACCAGACTGTTCTCTTTATCGCTGTTTTTAACACTTAGATGCTTTACTGTATCTTCCAGTCCCTGGATCCTAAAAAGACAAACATGAATACTCGGAAAAGTACACATGTTCATGTGCACAGAGACCAAGAAACATTTACATGAAGAAAATGAGCATTCACCACTTTATTACTTTCACTTTGAGAAATAATTGGATTGCAAAGTCACTTGACACTACAGAACTTTCATAATAATTGTTTTGTTGACACTTAGGTACTAAAGACTACCATTCTTCCCAGTTCTATCAGATTACCTAGATGAACAATGTCAGTTCACATTACAGACTGGACCCAAATGCTCAATAATAGCACTGCCTTGTAATTCTGGGGACATGCAACGCTCAGTTCACACAATTCAAAATAGTGCAGATGGTTTCTGAGTTACATGAGGTAAAAGAACATTTATTCATCCCCTTAGGGTTCTCATCTGATTCTCATTCACTCCCCACCCCACCCCACAGCCTGCCCTGCTCGCAATTACAATCAGCAAAAGGGTCGTAGGTCATAGAGCATGCAGTGTAGTCTGCTCTCTTCATTGAACAACCATCACCGCTCTAAAGATGTAATCAATAAGGGAAAGGTGCACCGTTTAAATATATTATGGGACCCTCAGGCTCAATAAAACCCATGGATCGGGTCCAGAAACTAATATTAATCAATAATCTTGAACAAGATACTTTCTTCCCCTGTATTTAGCTGACCTCACCTTAGCCTTTTTAAATATCCACAGGCTAATAAAATATAATAACATTGTTTATATCTCTGTGGATTTTGTTTTTAATAATACAGCATTCAACTGTTGGTCAGGTAACTCTTGCGAGATATTATTTCAACACTCAACTAAGATCAACTAATATGCATTTGCTGCTAAAGGGCACAGAAAAGACGTGAAAATATTTCAGCATTATTAAATATAATTATGATGGTTAATGTGTTTATTGTTAGTAAATGTAGTAAAAGTAATATTTGCTGATCATGTTTAATTGTGAGTTGGGCATCAGCAGTGCCTCCTCTTAGTGAGAAAGCTTAAGATTTGAATCCCAGCAAAAAGCGTTTCTGTGTAGACTGTGCATGTTCTCCCCACTGCTCCTGAAGCTTGGGCTTCATCCAACAGTCCAAAGACAAGCACGTTTGGTCAACTGACAACGCTATACAGCGCATAGATTGGAATATGAGTGTAAATAGTTGTTTGGGTCTGTGTTAGCCTTGCAATATACTGTTGACATTTTCAGGATTACCCGAATCCAGCTGGGATTGGCTCCAGATATATACGTAGGAACAGCTGAATGGGTGCTTGTATGGATATTAATCCATTCATTCATTTTCTGAATCGCTTAATTCTAATAATTTTAATCTCATTTGACTGTAGGCGAGGGCAGAATACACCCTGGACAGCTCGCCTGCCCATTGCACAGCAGAAACATGCTAATTGCTCTGCATCCTACTCTTGACAAAGTCAGCAATGGTTCTTTTCCATGCCTCTCACCATACACAGTGAGAGACATGGCCGGCCTTGATAACCCCGTCAACTGCAATGGGGGGACAGCAGTGACAACTGTTGACAGTGGGGCTTGAACCCCTGACCTTAGGATCAGTAATCCAGCACCTTACCACCAGGCCACCACTGCCCCATGTATGGATATCATGCATTAATTTTCTGAGCCGCTTAATCTTAATCAGGGATGCAGGGGGGCTCATGCCTATCTCAGCCAACTCGGGGCAAGGACAGGGTACACCCTGGACAACCCCTCAGACTATCGCAGGGCCAACACTCACACAACCACACATTCACACTCACATTCAGAGTTAGGAACAACCAAATAACCGACTGTGCATGCTTTTGGACTGTGGGAGGAAACCAGAGTACCCAGAGGAAACTCACGAAAGCACAGGGAGAAAATGTAAACTCCACACAGAAATGCCCAAGCTGAGAATCGAGCCCAGGACCTTCTTGCTGCGAGCCAGTTGTGCCAACCACAATGCCACCGTGCTGCCATGTATGGGTATGTGGGTTGGAAATTACAGTACTGTATGTGCTGAACAAAAATTATCCCATTCAAATCTTTATCTTTATGTTGAGCATGATGAGTGTGAGTTCATTAATTGTTTTATTTCCTATTGTAAAGAAATTTATGAAGAAATTGTAAATGTTTAAAAGTGTAAACCTTAAAGGTTCGATGCCATAATTCTGGGGAAAAAGCAGAATAAATAGCATCAATGGTATTTTGAGACCCCTCCTTGAATCGCCACTTTAACGTCATGGATTTGCATGTCCTAATGATCCTAGAAGCAGGGTCACCCAGGCAAACAGATCCTAGGTGAAGGTCCAGATGAGGTGCGGTTCAAAAGACCCCTATATGTAGAAACATATAATGTCACAGTTTCCCTTGCCTGGACGCAGGTCACCAGGGTCCCTCCCCTGAGTAAGGCCTGAGGCAGGGGCTCGAAGGCCCATGGAGCCCGGCCAGGCCCAGCCCGAAAAGGAGACATGAGTCCGCCCTCCTATAGACCCACCACCTGTGGGAGGGGCTATAATGATCAGGTGCATTGTGAGCTGTGTGGCAGCCAAAGGCATGGGTTCTTTCGGGCCAATCCTCGGCTACTGAGTCTGACTCTTGGGACATGGACTGGAACCACCCATCTTAAGAGGGGCTAGACCTTATCCCATTCTGGAGTTGCTCATGGAGAGAGAGAACAAGCCGGTTTGTGCATCCTTGTCCCCATTATGGTACCCACATGTTGGGGTTCTCCCCAGTTAACAAAAGAGTAGCTTCCCTCCGCCTTCGAGTGGGAGGATGGGTCCTGACTGTTGTTTGTGCGGATGCACCAAATGACAGTTCAGAGAACCCTCCCATCTTGGAGTTTTTATTGGATGTGGTGAAGAACATTACCCCGGGGGACTCCCTCTTTGTCCTATAACAATGTGGACAAGGAGAGTATCACCTATAAGGGTGGGATCAGTAGGTATGGTCTCTCCAGTCTGAACGCGAATGGTATTTTTATGTTGGACTCCTGTGCTTGTCATGGCTTGTCCATCACGAACACCATGTTTGAGCATAAGAGTATCCATAAGTGCACTTGGCACCAGGCCAAGCTAGACGGCAGTTTGATGAATGACTTTGTAGTTGTGTCACTGGACTTGAGGCCACATGTTGTGGACACTCGGATGAACAGAGGAGCTGAGCTGTCAATCGATCACCACCTGGTGGTGAGCTGGCTCGAATTTCTGGGGGGGGCACCCTCCAGACCTGGCAGACCCAAGCATGTACCTGGGAATGTCCTGGGAATGTTTGGAGGAGTCTCCTGTCAGAGGTGCCTTTAATTTACATCTCTGGCACAGCTACAACCACATTCCGAAGGAGGCGGGGGACATGGAATCCAAATGGGCCATGTTTCATGGTTCCATTGTTGAGGCGGCAGCCCATAGCTGTGGCTGGTAGGTCATTGGTGCCTGTCATGGTGGTAACCCCCAAACCTGGTGGTGGACATCTGTGTTGAAGGTGGCAGTCCATCTGAAAAAGGAGACCTATTGGGTCTTATTGGCCTGTGGGACTCACGAGGCAGCAGACAGGTACCGGCAGGCCAAATTTTCTGCAGCCCAAGCTGTCGCTGATGCAAAATATCAAGCATGGGAGGAGTTCAGTGAGGGCCTGGAAAGCGACTATTGGTTGGTCTTGAAAAGGTTCGGGACCACCATCCAACACTATCCAACTGAATGCGTGTTGGTGCGATTGAAAAGGTTCTTGAAGTATTCCTTCTAGGACCTCCTCAATCCCACCAACACACCCTTCATGGAAGAGGAAGACCCTGGAGGTTTGGGTGGGGGTCCATTCATCACTGGGGCCAAGGTTGGTGAGGTAGCTAAAAAGCTCTTGATGGTCGGGCTCCAGGTGTGGATGAAATCCACCATGAATATCTCAGGGCTCTGGATGTTGTAGGACTGTCTTGGTTGACACGTTTCTGCAACATCACATGGTCATCTGGGGCCGTACCTGTGGACTGGCAAACCGGGGTGGTAATCTCCCTTTCTAAAAAGGGGGACCGGAGGTTGTGTTCCAATTTTTGTGGAAACACAATCCTCAGCCTACACAGGAAACTCTATGCAGGTGTATTGGAGAGGAGGATCCGACTGATGATTAAACTTTGGATTCAAGAGGAACAGTGTGGTTTTCATCCTGGCCATGGTACTCTTGTTCATCTATACACTGTACTGAATCCTGGCCTCTACAGAATTGGGAATGGGAGTTTGCCCAATTTGTCCACATGTGTTTTGTGTCCTTAAAGAAGGCTTTTGTCCGTGTACTTTGAGCTGTCTTGTGGGGTGTACTCCGAGAGTATGGCTATCGGAGCCAGAGCTTGGGCCACATTGTTAACAACAGGTCGAATTTGTTTCTGGTGAGGGCTGGAGTCTACCGAGGCTGTCCTTTGTCAACGATTCTGCTCATAATTTTTATGGGCAGAATTTTTAGGTGCAGCTGTGGCGTTGATGGGTTCTGCTTTGGTGGCTATAGGATCTCATCTCTGCTTTTTGCGGATGATGTTGTCATTTTTTCTTCATCAATCCAGGACCTCCAGATCTCATTGGAGAAATTTGCAGCCAAGTGCGAAGGTGCCAGGATGAGAATCAGCACCTCCGAGTCCGTGGCCATGGTTCTTGGCCAGAAAAGAGTTCCTTCAGGTCTGGAATGAAGTCCTGCCCCTTGTGGAAGAGTTCAAATATCTTGAGGGCTTGTTCACGAGTAAGGAAAAGATGGATCTGGAGATAAACAGGCAGATCACTACAGCCGCTGATATAAAAAAGAGCTTGTACTGGTCCGTTGTGCTGAAGAGAGAGCTGAGCTGCAAGGCAAAGCTCTTTATTTAACAGTTCTAATATGAGTATGTTCGAACCCTGACCTATGGTCACGAGCTTTGGGTAGTGACCGAAAGAACAAGATCATGGCTACAAGCAGATGAAATGAGCTTCCTTCACAGGATGCCGGGGCTCTACCTTAAAGATAGGGTGAGAAGCTCAGCTCTCCGAGAGGAGCTCGGAGTAGAACCACTGCTCCTCCGCATTGAGAGGAGCCAGTTGAGGTGGCTCGGGCATCTGGTTAGAATGCCTCCCGACTCCTCCCTGGTGTGGTGTTTTGGCATGTCCAACCAGGAAGAGACTCTGGAGTTGACCCAGAACACACTGGAGGGATTATTGTCTCTTAGCTGGTCTGGGAACGCCTCGAAAGAGCTGGAGGAAGTGGCGAGGGAGAGGGACATCTGGACCTCATTGCTTAGCCTGCTGCCCCACCACCCAATCCCGGCTTAAGCAGAGGAAGATGATGCTGATGATGATGGTATTTTGAGACAATACATGACTGTTTATTCACATGCAACTTGAAGGCTAACAGAAATGAATTTGGTTCATACAATCAGCTTTCAAAAATCGAAAAGTCTTAGTAAATTGATTGTATGAACCAAATTCATTTCTGTTAGCCTTCAAGTTGCATGTGAATAAACAGTCATGTATTGTCTCAAAATACCATCATGAAATCATGACACAGCTCCTTTAAGTGAATATTTAAATATAAATTCTTCATTATATTTACACACAAGCTTGTCATGTGTTCATTTGTATTACTATACTCGTTCTAGTGATCATACTGTATATTGTGAATAGGATATATTGCGTACTTCCTGTACGTATCCTTTACCTAAAATGCATGGTTCCAGTGGTTCCTTCCAAAACTGTACCTACAAATTATATAAGTGGAGCATGCATGACCATGGTGGTTAAAAAGTTGCTACACAAACCTGGAATTAAACTCCATTTTCTCGACAGTGAAACAGGCCTGGAGTTGCATGACTTCTCTCAGTTTGTCTCTCAGCTTCTTTTCCAGGGCTGAGACCTCCAGGCCAGTAGAGGCATTCCGCTCAATTAAAGCAGCCTCCAGATTCACGCAGGCTACATGTAGCCTCTGGCTTACTGATGCATACTCCCCACGCATGTCAGAAAGACTCCTGTAATGACAAATACACAAAGTCACACATTAGAGTATTGGGACAGAGCAATCACAAATTATTTGGTGACTAAAGATAGCGTGTGTCCAGTTTTTGGGTTCAGTGAACCCTCAGGAAATCACGTTTATAGCTGAAGAGAGCCAGATGGTCGAAGTTATTAGGCTCCATCTCGTGACCAGGGACTGAGCTCTTTGAACAGTGTCGTGTCTGAGTAAAGGCCTTGAACATTCTTGGCCATGTGTTGAGTAATCCTTATTACGGCAAATTACTCAACAATGATCACAGCATTTACACACAACACAGGCCAAGTCCTCATCCAGTTCTGATGGATGGCCCAGCATTAAACCATGGGGCACAACAAACATCATTTTTCCCACAAGGACTCAGTGAGCGGGTTGACCCCTGTGACCCACTCAGCTTTGATCCTGGGCTGGGTCGGGAAGGGATAGAAGTTGAACTGTAGGAAGAGTGTAGATCTGGCAGAAAACCAAACACTTACCTATCAGCAAAAGCCCTGAGTTGGGTAAAGGTGCTCCTCAGTGAAGCAGCCTGGCGCCAGAGAGCTCGAACACGTGCCTGCTCACAGCGCAGTTGGGAGGCAGTCATCTAAGGGGAGAGGTTCAAGGAATTATAAAGGGATGTGGGATTGGTGAAGAGGAAAGGTGAATAGGTTTGTTGGGGAATAATCATATGGTCAGCAGATTTAATACTGAAGGCCCAAACAATATGTCATGTTTAAGTGGCTATTTCACAGCAGCCTCATATCAGTACAATATGTTATGTGTTATATTTGATTTACTGAATGCATATGCACATGTAGAATTTGCAGAAAAAAGTATTAATGTAAATGTTGAGAACTACACACTACTTTCATATTTCTCTTCTTTTCCCATGCTCTATGCACTTACACACTCACACACACGCCCACCAACCCAAATGCACACACGTGTATAGTAAACTGCCTCTTCCCGACTGTACGTGGCTGAATACAACATTAACGTTGCCAGATGTTTGCTCACTGCAACAAATTCTTACTCTCTTTATTTTTTCCAAATGACAGGAATGTTTTCACAGGAAACAACAGCTGAGAAAATCACAACAATGATTTAGAACAGTGTCCAGACTGACAAAACAGGGACCAGGCAGGAATTCCACACGTTCCAGAGTTGAGTTTCATTCGATTGGATTGAGGAAAAGTTTTCCTTCAACTGTGGAACTGGTTAAAAAACATACAAAGCAGATCTTTCTTTCCTCTCTCTATCTTACTTTTACCTCCTGTTTCCTTTTTCGTTGAGTTTCTTTATGTTCAGCCTCTTCTCTGGCCTTATGTAAGCTCTGTGTAAGAGCCAGGTTGGCTTCGTTGGCCTGGTCCAGTTGTTCTCTAAGGAGGGCGTTCACCTTGGTCAAACTAGAGCACCTGTGGTAGAGTTTCAGAGTTAGGAGTTTTCTGCCAAGCTGGCACTGGCACCTGCTAATGTCTAAGCCATCAACTCCAGCTTTACACCACCCTCCATACAACATTTATAAGCTTGTAAAGACCTGCCTAATGCTTAGCACTTCCAGGCACACTTACACAAGAACATGATAGTTTTATAAAGTCCATGTCAATTTTAGCTGGGTACAATTGCCAGCAGTGTTCACATTATCACTGATAGCCTACACACAGCTTTAAACAGTGGTTACTATAAGTAGTGTAGCAAGTAAATGAATGAAGTAGCATTGAAAGAACTGAAGCAATGGAGATAGACTGCAGATTGTACATAGGTAGCTGACTCTTGTTAATCTGCTGTTATTCTGAACGGTGGTTTTTGTGATTAGTATCATAGCAATATGCAAGTTCAGGAGTTCAAAAAATATGGGTATAGTTCAGATGCTTTGATGATGTCCTTGACAAGATTTGTACACTTTTACAAAGAAATACGCAAGCACAGTGCCAGTATTTTTAAGGCACATAATCCAAAACCTTTCAGTCTACTACTTATCAACATTTAAAATTGATATACAGTTTTCTTTAAAAGCATTGGAACAGTACAACACAGGTATTAGTTCAAAACAGGAATATGAGATTGTAGGCCACCATTCCAGATTTAATTTTATTTTGTTTTTTGGATTTTTACCCGACCTGCTGTTACCAATATGGACCAAACTCTGGCTCCGGTGATACAGCGACCGAATAGCTCGTAGCAACGGGTCCGGAACGCCGTCTGAATCCGAGGTTCAACTATCGGTCGGATCCTCCTCTCCAGTACCCTGCATAGACTTTCCCAGGTAGGCTGAGGAGTGTAATTCCCCGATAATTGGAACACACCCTCCGGTTCCCCTTCTTAAAAATTGGGACCACCACCCCAGTTTGCCAATCCAGAGGTACAGCCCCTGATGACCACACAATGTTGCAGAGACGTGTCAACCAAGACAGTCCTATAACATCCAGAGCCCTGAGATATTCCGGGCGGATCTCGTCCAACCCCGGAGCTCGACCCTCACTTTTTACCCCCAGCTCTCATTGGAGTGATTCGCAGCTGAGTGCGAAGCAGCCGGGATGAAGATCAGTACCTCCAAGTCCGAGGCCATGGTTCTCATTCGGACAATGGTGGAATGCACCCTCCGGGTCGGGAATGAGGTCCTGCCCCAAGTGGAGGAGTTTAAGTATCTTGGGGTCTTGTTTACGAGAGAGGGAAGGATGGAGCGAGAGATCGACAGACGGATCGCTGCAGCCTCTGCTGTTAAGCGGTGCCTGTACCGGTCCGTCGTGGTGAAGAAGGAGCTGAGCCGCAAGGCTTCCAACCCTCACCTATGGTCACGAGCTTTGGGTAATGACTGAAAGAACAAGATCATGGATACAAGCGGCTGAAATGAGCTTCCTTCGCCGGGTGGCGGGGTTCTCCCTTAGAGATAAGGTGAGAAGCTCCACCATCCGGGGAGAGCTCGGAGTAGATCCGCTGCTCCTCCGCATTGAGAGGGGCCAGTTGAGGTGGCTCGGGCATCTGGTCAGAATGCCCCCCGGACGCCTCTCTGGTGTGGTGTTTCGGGCATGTCCAACCGGGAAGAGACCCCAGGGTCGACCTAGAACACGCTGGAGGGACTATGTCTCTCGGCTTGTCTGGGACCACCTCGGTGTCCCCCCGGGAGAGTTGGAGGAAGTGGCTCGGGACAGGGACGTCTGGACCTCTTTGCTTAGGACTAAGCGGAAGATGATGATGATGATGATGATGATGATGGATTTTTACCCATTTCCTGCCCAATATAGCCATATCCAATTCCCACCCATCAAGTGTTGCTTTCCCTATCACACTGCCATTACCAACCAGGGAGGGTGCAATGCTAGCCACCCACCTCTCTTCCAACTGTAGCACATGCATATTTGAGAGAGGTCTAACACGCTTGGAGGGAAAGCGCTATCCGCCCCCTTGTACAAATGAGCTTACAGTCGCCCACGATTGGCTGGTGATTGCTGTGAGTGACATGGAACTGAATATATGCATCACTCCCTCCAGTGAAAGTTTGGCCAATTAGCTCCCATGGACTCCTGGTTACAGATGGCTGTGGCATTAAACTGAACTTGCACTTAATGAATTGTATTCATGCACCTTGTCGAAGCACCATTCAGGAACCTTTCATTTCTTAATGTTGTAAATCTTAAAAAATTAAAGGCTCCTGAGTGGTTGTCCAGATGTGCCCTGTTAGATTGATTGATTAAACAATAAACTTCTATTAATGTACTTAGTGACATGTTGTTGTTTTATTAGTGTTGTCTGAAGGATGGGGCCAGTCACTGCTAACTCTGGCTAAAGGCAGGGCACTCTGAAAACCTTGACAGTCCATTGCATGGTGAGCACAGACACCCAACCATTCACACTCACATTCACACCCAGGGATATTACAGGATAGCCAGTTTGCCTAATGTGCATGTCTGGACTGTGAGAGGAAACTGGTGTGCCCAGAGTAAACCCACGCAAACATAGGGTGAACATGCAAACTCCACACAGAAATGCCCTCACCAACAGGACCTTCTTGCTAAGTGGTAAAAATGCTAATCATTATACTACTATGCTTCTCATAGAAATGCAACAATTTGGAATGTCCTGAAGAAGAAAGAAAGCACTGGTGTATATCGAACAGGTCAGCCAAGAACATCAACTGCACTTCACAAAAACATTGTGTGGTGTGAAGAATGCTTGAAAACATCAGTCAGTTACACCACCAACAATATCCACAGTGGCTCAATGTTTTGCAACTCATATCTGGAAAAGACTGACAGAGCAGAAGTATACTTATAAGACACTGTACTATAAAATGCAGTCCGGTGATTAAAAGTCAGAGTCAGATGGCTGGATTAAAATTCACAGAGAAATACAGATATGATCACCAAACGTTCTTGAGCCAGGATTATCTTCTACCACAGTGGTGGAAAAGTCAAACTATCAAGAGTCGTGATAGGAGCAGAATTAATTCAGAAGTCTACAGAAACATATATACCAGCACTACAAATTAATTTATCAAGCAGAAATGTAAGAATTTAGACTGGAAACATTACCAGAATCTGCGGGCCTGTAAAAGAAGGATGCAGTGGTTTGTTGATGTCAGCTGGGGTCTAGCTTTATGTATTTATTGTAGGCATGGGATGTGCAACTTAATATAAAGTGCTTTTTAACTGTACGCATTGTGATGTACTTTTTTCAACAAAGTGTCACCATTCATATCTGTAAGCGCTTTGTTTTTATTACAATGCCTCTTCTGATTCAATAGCGAAATGCATTTCCTATAGTGGCTGGTATTTATGGGGCAATCGGGAAGTGGATTTACGCTCCTGCCAAATTTTCCGGCTATCAATATATTCCATGTTCTTGCTGTTTTTTTTACTTGAAACAGATACATGTGCATTTATTCATGACACGTAGCTTTCGGCTTGTTTTCATTCCCATGGAAGGTTCGGAAGATCATAGTCCACAATGCAGCTAGCTAACAGCTAACATTTACTGTGATACACACCAGTTTATATGCAAATTATTGCCTGCATTCTGACCAAATTGCTGTATATGCAAGTAAAATTATTTATTTTATGAATATTCTACTACTACTCTACTACTTCTACTATCTACTCCATTAGCTTAGCAGTGAGTGCTTGTATCGTGACCAATGGTCACAAGCTTTGGGTAGTGACCGAAATAACAAGATCAGGGTACAAATGGCTAAAATAAGCTTCCTTCACAGGGTGGCAGGGCTGGCCCTCAGAGATAGGATGAGAAGCTCAGCTATCCTGAAGGAGCTTGGAGTAGAACTGGTGCTCTTCCACACTGAGAGGAGCCAGCTGAGATGATTCAAGAATCTGATTAAAATGCCTCTTGCGCACATCCCTGCTGTGGTGTTTTGAGAATGTCCAACCGGGAAGAGACTCCGAGGGTTGACCCAGAATATGCTGGAGTGACTATGTTTCTCGGCTGGTCTGGGAAGGCTTTGGTGTTCGCCGGGAAGAACTGGAGGAAGAGGCTGGGGAGATGGATGGCTGGACCTCACTGCTTAGGCTTCTGCCCCTGCAACTCGACCCCAGATCAAGTGGAAGAAGATGACGATGAAGGCCATTGAGTGCCATCAATATTGCCATGTTCTACTCTAACTTATATACTGGATTTTGAAATATTCATTCATTCATTTTCTAAACCTCTTCATTCTCATTAAGGTCAGGGGAGGCTAGCGCCCACTTCACCCAACTTTGGACTAGGGCTGTACACCCTGTATAGCTCACCAGGCCATCGCAAGGCAAACACTACACAACCATTCACACCTAGAGGATGATTTGGAACCTGTTTCGTGCAAGTTTTTGGACTGTGGGAGGAACATGCAAACTTCCCACAGAAATCTAGCAATCGAACTCAGGCCTTTCATGTTGCGAGGTGGACATTCTAACCACTATGCCACCATGCTGCCATTTAGAAATAAGTTCTGAAATTATAAAACACCTTGAAATTCTATCATGTATTATTCCTCCTTTAATCTCAAACCCAAATTTCTGCTGTGTATAGCAACGACAAATTAGTTTGAGGAAAGTCCATTAGATACATTTATACTGAAACTAATAGAAGTTGAATCATGTTCAGTCCTGATTTTCAAACGGCCAGATTGTGTGTTACATCATTTTACTGCAGTGTTTTCAAGTGTTACAATGCCTTTGTGGGCGCACTTGGTAAATGTTATAAATACCAAGGCATCTACTTCTTGCAAAACTTGCAATATGTTTGTATTGTTGGCCCTAACGAGAACAACCACAGCATACAAGAATTTTCAGCTAATTCAATAGCCAGGTTATTCGTTGAAATTTTGCTAAAACTTGAAATCAAGCATTTTAAGACTCTCAAACATTTTTGTGAGCCTTACCTTCAATATGGTGTTTGAGGTTCTCTAGTTGGAGAAATAAATGTTGCAATAATGTTCACCAGAATTAATGACACCCAGCAGGACTTCACACCAACTTGCCAAATGTCATAAAGCTAAATGTAAAATGTAAATAGTAATCCTACTATAGTCATGTATAATGACTTATACAAAGCAATTTCTCTCGCAAGGAGAGGCTGGCAAAGCGACAGTAAATATGAGTTTGTTCGCAGTTGATTTGCCCCACACACTCTGCATGAAATGAGGATTGGTTTTGCTAAACCTTGGCGTTGTGGTTTCTGACAATGGCACTGTGAGTAGAGCAGTAAAAGGAACGAATACCTGGCAGGCAGGCAAGCCATAACTGCTTCAATTAAAGGTAAATGCCACAGTAAATCACCTCCCCATAAAGGTCGGCTCTGGGAAGTGCTGTTAATGCACACTGGCAGGACACATGGAGAACAGGGCCTCTCTAACTGAGCCTGACAAATTGGATATTGAATATTTTTCCTAACGTTAATACTTCTCGCATGTACTTGGAGAGTAATAAGAGCATTTTGGCTCTCGTTATATTCCTGTAAATCATGCATCCATAATCCTCCTCTTTCATTTGTTTAAAGATAAAGAGGAAGCAAACAATAGACTCTCTCTATGCTTTTGTTTCTAATTTCTTGAATACACAGTTGTGCAGAAGCTCCAAAATCATAATTGTCTTCTTTATTGTTTGCATAGTCTCTCTCTCTCTCTCTCTCTCTCTCTCTCTCTCTCTCTCTCTCTCATTTTGTAATATTCTACAGCTGTGCTTGTGTGTAAGTGCTCTCGCCTCTGCCGTTCCTCTTCCAGCAGTGTAAGTTTGCTGTGCATGTCCAGGCTATGCTCCTGGTCTGAGCGCTGAAGCCGCTGGGCTGAGGAGTCTAAGTGAGACTGGAGCTACACACAAAAATATAGCAAAGAAGTTCATAGGAAATACATCACAACAAATTAGATTGAGCAACCAAATGGTAGGTGCAGCTGGAGAAAAAAAAAATGCAGGAGTAGGAGCTTTGATGTGTCATACTAAAAGACGCAGCTTTTCCAACTCAGATGTTTTCTCCAGCACCTGCTGCTCCAGATCTCCGGATCGCTTTTTATACTGAAGCACCTGCAGTGTAACAACCACACAGTGATAATAAACAACAGAGTATACAGAATTTGACCCTAAATAGCATTAGAGAATGCATTTGCTGAAAATGTAAAGATTAAGATTAATGCTGCGTGGTGGACCTTCGCCTGTAGTTTATAGACCAGCTGGGCCTGTTTCTGCTGGCTGTCCTGGTAGGCTTGCAGTTTGAGACTGTATGCTCGGCTTTCCTCTCGAAGCCTCTGCTGCTCTGCATCGTAAACACTCTCCTGGTCTGACTCTCCTGACTGCAGACTCAGCATTTGCTCTAGCTGAAAAGACACACAGGTAAAGACATTCACAGGGAGGTATGTCAGTGCAGAAGGGCAAATAATGACAGCAAAATATCTTAAACACTCTATTTTTGATGTTTGATTAAATAATCATTATACTTTTCATTTATATATCAGTAGAAGAGTCTATAACCAATTTCCACATGGACAGAAATACAAAAAAGAAAGTTGTGAAAGAGAAATGTTCATTCTCTTCTTCTGTTCCTTTTAACTTTTCCCTTTTTCAGGGGTCGTCACAGCAAATCATCTGATTCGCATGCTTTGGTTTGGCATAGGTTTTTATGTCGGATCCCCTTCATGACACAACCCTTTAGCAAGGGGCAAAAACACGCTGACAGCTATGCAGCTACTCTTTATGAAAGTCAGCAATGTTTTTTTTTTTACATGAACCTCTCACCATAGACAGTGAGAGACATGGCCCACCTTTGATAACCCAGTTAGCTGCACTGGGGGAACAGTCACAACCCTGTGGAGAGTGGGACTCGAACCCCCAACCTTAGGATCAGTGATCCAGCGCCCTTTACAACGAGGCCACCACTGCCCTGTTAAAAAGAAATGTTCATAAGCCTTAAAAAAAAAAAAGAGGTCTTTAAGTAGTGAACCAATTTTCAGATATAATTGGTGATATTCAAGGTGTACAACCAAAAAAAAAAAAAAAAAAAAAAAAAAAAAAAAAAAAAAATCAGTGACAGGTGTGGTGTGGTGGCATGGGTTCAATCCCAAAATGAACAAGCTGCCAGTGTTTGGTTCTTAAATAAGACCATTAACTCTTAATAGTCTCAAATGTAACCCACTTTAAATAAAAGTGTCAACCCAATGAGAAAAATGAAAATGTTGGTTTGATAATTTTGTTTCTGTTTAGCATTCATTCATTCATTCAGACAGACACATCGAATAATCACATTATCCATGTTGGGGCCACAGTAGATAAATAACTTTAACATTAATAATCTACGTACTTGCAGATTTTTGGAGACGGGAATTGTTGAACACTATGAAACCGAGATGGGTTGGCTGATATAAACTTCCATATAAAAACAATCACAGAGGGCTGGACAGTGCAGAAGCATTTTAAAGGCTCTCAAAGCATAATCAGGCTGGAAATTAACCATTCAATTAAAAATATGTCTAAGTTTACATTAAACTTATTTGTTAGCTCTCAGGTTACTTGTTAACTCTAAAGCAGTAATGAAATACTTTTCTTGGCTTTCACTATCAAATCTGATGAATGTGCATGCCCAGAGTTCCTATTTTCTACACCAATGTTTACACAAGGGAAAATTAATACAATAAATTAAATTAAAGTGTGTGTGTGTGTATTTGTCTGTGTGGACATGCATGCCATGTGTGTGTGCATGTGGTGTGTGTATGCATGTGTGTGTGTGTGTGTGTGTGTGTGTGTGTGTGTGTGTGTGTGTGTGCGTGTGTGTGCATGTGTGGTGTGTGTGTGTGTGTGTGCATGTGTGTGTGTGTGTGTGTGTGTGTGTGTGTGTGTGTGTGCATGTGTGTGTGTGTGTGTGTGTGTGTGTGTGTGTGTGTGTGTGTGTGTGTGTGTGTGTGTGTGTGTGTGTGTGTGTGTGTGTGTGTGTGTGTGTGTGTGTGTAAGAGTGAGAGAAAGAGAAAGGGGTGGGAGTAAAATTTTGCTACCCTAGTTTTATCTCTCTTGCAATCATACGCCTTCTTCATTTTCTTTCTATGAATTGGTGTTGCGCTGCCAAGTTATCATGCATCACACAGGATTGTTTCTCTGTTCATGTGGTCCTTTTTAACCGACACACATGGACTGTATTAACAAACATACAGGACCAAAACAAGATGTAAAACAGGTAAATAAGGATACTAAACACATGAGCTGGGGTTTCACAGGAAATATTTTCTACTCAGTCAAAATGTTCTGAAAAAAAAAGAAGATAAAACACATGCTTTTGGTTCATGAATGCACAATATTTATCCTGAGAAAGTTTCAAGGTTAAAGCTAACTTGTTAAATCAGCTGAAAACCCCACAATGTAATAGAAGTGAAGTGGATGATCGATGCTGCTAAACCAGTGTAACGGGTTATACGGCAGGATTTCAGGGCCGTGTACAGCTAGAATTAGCTGAGGGTGCTTGTCATAATCCTTTCGAAATCTTTATCTAAGTTTAGCTAATTGCAGTGTGGGACTCGAGTCTGTGTTTTATAGACATAAATTTCTTACTCAAATCAAGTTATATCAGAGGGGTTGCCAGTATGCAGAAAACATCAGCATCATCATGCCATGTGTATCTCTTTGTGTTTACTAATGAGTTTTATCCAGCGCTAGAGCACTGAAACTGGACTGCAGCGGAAATCATGCACTGATTCTTGCCTTGACTTCCAAGCTCTACTTATAGGTCTTCGATCTCAATGTCTCTTAATCTTCCCAAAACCCCTTCTATGCCTCCTCCCCTTCTCCCCCAATCCCCAGCCTGGTGCCAGACACCACGTCCCCAGTAACACAAACCACATGTTCTCCCAAACACATCAACAAGCTAACCCAGCTGGCTAAAACAAAGTGAAAGGAGAGAGAGCGAGAGAGAGAGAGAGAGAGAGAGAGAGAGAGCGAGAGAGAGAGACTTGTATTTGTGCGTGCACACACACACTCACACACACACATACAACTGCAAAGCTAACAGCTAACATCACCCAAAGTGCTCGGTTGACAACACCATCCCCACCCAGCCTCATCTAGTGCTATTACGCTTACAGCAGTCTCACTAAGAGACTTGGACAATAGTCCCCCTGTTCCTGCCTGGAGCCAAAGGCTTCCCGTACCTTAATAAAACGTTTTCAAAACAGGCGCTCTGAGAGCTTTTATTCCGTCTACTACAAAGAAGGGTGAGCATGCACCCGGCCTTGGGCAATTTTTTTTTTTTTTTTTTTGCGGGGTTCTGGGCTCGCGAGGGAACAGGGGCCTGTTTTACAGTCCGTTGTTAAGGTGACAGCTTTTTGGGAGCACGCAGGGAGTGAAAAACATGGGTGGAGGACAAGAAGGAGAAAGGGAGAGAGGGAACGAGAAAAGAAACAGAGAGAGCAGCTGTGTTTAAAAGCTCCTCTGGAAACAGCTGTGTGCAACACTGTCGATTATGTGTCTTTTCAACTATTTTGGCGCAATTATTGTCAACTTGTAGCTGCGGTCCTCAGAAAGGCAACTGGGTTTGTTTGATTTGAAAACATAAAATAAATGACACTCGTGCACACACTCAGCATTATCAGGTTTTAAAGGCATGCAAGGTCATTGCTGCTGTGTGGATCCGAGAAAACGTAGAGCAGCAGGAAAACCTTTAGTGCATTCATGTTTGAGTTTCATTGCGAAGACATCGAGAGGGTATGCAACGGCATAAAAGAAACTACTATCAAATCATGGGCAGCACCGTGGCGTAGATTTTAGCTCACAGCAAGAGGATCCTGGGTTTGAGTCCTGGGGTTGGGCTTTTGTTTGTCGAGTTTGCATGTTCTCCTCGAATCTGTGGGTTTCCTTCAGGTACTCTGATATTATCTCACAGTCAAATTAGGCTAACGGGCTGTTGCAAATTGCTGCTCTGTGTGTGTGTGTGTGTGTGTGTGTGTGTGTGTGTGTGTGTGTGTGTCAGTCTGGTGAGATGTTCAGGCTGTATTCTGTCTTCTACCGGTACTGAATGGTTCTAGACTCCCCCTGACTGCAATACTAGGTTTAAGCAGTTTAGCAAATGACTGAGCGGGGCAGTGGTGGTCTCGTGGTATAGGGTGCTGGATCGCTGATCCAAAGCTTGGGGGTTCGAGTCCCACTCTCAACAAGGTTGTCACTGTCCCCCCCAGTGCAGCTAACTGGGTTATCAAAGGCGGGCCATGTCTCTCACTGTCTATGGTGAGAGGTTCATGTAAAAGAACCATTGCTGACTTTTGTAAAGAGTAGCTGCAAAGCCGTCAGCGTGTTTCTGTCCCTTGCTAAAAAGGGTTGTGACAGGAAGGGCATCCGATGTAAAAACCTCTGCCAAATCAAACGTGTGAATCAGACGATTCGTTGTGGCGACTCCCGAGTAAAAGGGAAAAAGCTGAAAGGAAGACAGACAGCAAATGACTGAGCGAGTGAGTGACTGAATCAAATCTTAGAGATCAGCTGCAGCCATTCTTTGATAAACTGAAAGTTTGTTGAAATGTCATGTTTTGTTTTTTTTTAATAGTAGACGCATTTACATTCTTTGGTGATAGACATCAATATGCTTTCATGCTTCAAAAGTGCAAAACTCTTTGTCTCTCTTTAATAGTTCATTGTCTGTGGCTGTTAATCCATTATTAAGCTGATGAAGTCTTTGAAATATGTGTTTCTGGACATGTCCTTCACCAAGGTTACGAGAACAAACAAAAATACAGATGTTGCTTTAGATCAGCGTTTATGGAGCACAAATGAGGGGCCAACTGATTCCACTCTTGGGGTATCTTTTAGCTCATAAAAATAATATAAATTATAAATAATATATTTAAAAAAAAATCATAATTATTGTAGAACAACTTGCAAAGGATGTTTTGAAAATAAGATAAATAATTTTATACCTTTAAGAAAAAAATATGATTTCTGAACTTGTGGTTCAATTTCATGGTAAAGATTTTAAGTGCAGTGGATAGGATCTATTAAACTTTTAAATAAAATAATCCAATTGAAATACACATATCGAGTTGCAGCCAGATGTTTACATATGTGAGGCGCTTCAGCGAATGTAGGCGCTTGTCGCAAGCGACGTATGGTGCTTGTGAGACAAAGCGCGGCTTATCTGGACTTCTGATCTTTCAAGTGAGCAAATGAAGGTTGAGTACTCAACAAATATTCAACATGCACTTGCTCACTTGAAAGATCAGAAGCCCGAATAAGCCGTGCTTTGTCTCAGAAGCACCATACGTCACTTGCGACAAGTGCCTACATTCGGTGGAGCGCCTCACAATGAGCACATAATGGTACTCATCACAAACAATTAGTATATCATGGCATTGGTGGGATTTTATTGATTATAGAATGATTGCATAATACAGTGATCCTTCGCGACTCCGTGCTTCAGTTTCTGCAGCTTTGGTGCATCGTGGTTTTTATAAAATATTCATCGAAAAATGAAAAAATGAGGAAAAATAGGGAAAAAGTTGAGTGAAATGCTACAAAACAAGACCAATTATGCAAAAAAACCCAAAAACCCAAAAACCAAAAACCAAAGAAAAAATAAATAAAACCCCAAAACCCCCCAATAAAACTAACTACTGTACTTACCTTTTTATATGAGGTACACATCTGAGTGTGTGCATGCCCGTCTGTATGTGTGTGTATTTATTTTTGAATGTGTAATTGTCATTATAAGCTTTTATAGCATTGAATATGTATTTATTTATATTATATATACATATACATGTACAAATACTGCAGTCAGGGGGTTGATCCTACTTCATGGAAATCGACGGTCGCGCAGGGTGGGGGTGGGGGTGGAGGGGGGGGGTCGTGGTCCCCATTAACCGTGGAAAGTGAGGGATCCCTGTATACATCTTTATTACAGGTTAAAAAAAATATGAGAATTTGAAGAATTCCGGAATAACCCTTATTTTTGATTCCATCAACTTTGGGCAATGCATTGGTTCCACTCGCAGCAAAAAAGCCCCACAGCATGATGCCCCCACTATACTTAACAGTTAGTGTAGTGCTTCTTCTATATTAAATGGTCACTATAGCCAAATAGCTTAACTTTTGTCTCTTCTGATCACAACACTTTCCTGAAGCAGGTTTTTTCTTCGCCCGTGTAGTCATCTGAAAACATTAGGTACAGTATATTGAAGATGTTGATTTTTGTGGTAGAAGCTTCTTTTTGTAAATGACAGTTTCTCAGTTCAGGATGATGTAAAGCTTGTCTGAGTGTATACAGTGACAATGGTGTTCTTGCGACCTCCATTTCATGGACAACCCATGACTTAGTAGTTCATTTTTTTCTTCAGCTTCCAAATCAATTTCCTGTAAGGTAAGGTAATAGTCTGGGTCTACATCCAGCAACGTGGTTTTGAAAAGTGGCTTTGTATGTTAATAAAAAAGTAGAAAAAAGAAAAAAGAAAAGAAAAAAAATCAAATATTTACATAAAATTGTTTGAACTAGCGACACAGTGGTTAGAACGTCCAGCTGACAGCAAAAAGGCCTGGGTTTGATTCTGGTGGTATCAGGCATTTCTGTGTGGTGTTTGCGTGTTCTCCCCGTGCTTCCATGGGTTTCCTCTGGGTATTCATCTGGGTTCCTCTCACAGTCCAAAAACATGCATTCATTAAGGGAAAGCAAATTGTATTGGTAGTATTATTAGTGCTTGCATAGGTTTTCTTCAGAAACTCCAGTTTCCACCTGTTGTCTAAACACATGCACATTAGGCTAATTCAGTTCAGTTCAGTTCATTTTCTGTACCCGCTTCATCCTAACTTGGGTCGTGGGGAGGCTGGCGCCCATCCCAGCCAACTTCGGGTGAGGGCAGAGTACACCCTGGACAGCTCGACAGGCCATCGCAGCGCGGAAACACCCCACAGCTTTGCAGCCTACTCTTGTCGAAAGTCAGCAATGGTTCTTTTACATGCCTCACACCATAGACAGTGAGCGACATGGCCGGCCTTTGATAACCCAGTTAGCTCCACTGGGGGGTACTAGAACCCCCAACCTTTGGATCAGCGATCCGGCGCCTTATACCACAAGACCACCACTGCCCTTCCGGCTAATTCAGTGCTTCTCAAATAGTGGGGTGTGCCCCCTTTATGTGTAATTGCCCCTCCACTCCAGCAGATGGCAGTGGCGCTCTCATTGTCGCGCACGAGCAAATGATATGAATGTAGTAAACAACCCCCCAAGAAACAATACGGAAAATGTTCTAAGACGAAAGTGGAGAGAGACGAAGATATTAAGACATAATTAAGTTGAATGAGTTTAAATAAGGATATATATATATATATTTTTTTTTTTTTTTTTTTTTTTTCAGGCACATGGTGCACTTTAAATCTTTTTTTTACAGATTAAAAAACAATGTTAATGAAGTTTTTCTTTAATGTAAGTTGAACTATATTCAGAGGTGTACTAATAATTTTATCGACAAAAAATACTACTTCTCGTTGCTCGTGGGGCGGTGAGGGGGCGTGAAATGTTTCTTTTTGCTTCCTAGAGGGGGCGCCACAGAAAATAATTGAGAAGCACTGGGCTAATTGGTTGTTCCAAATTGCCACGAGGTGTGAGTTTGAGTTTTAATAAATAATTTAAAAAAAATGTCCTGAAATAAGGCAGTTATGGCTCGTGTCAATAACTGCCTTATTTCAGGACATTTTTTTTTTAATTATTCAGCATTTTTTTTAAGCCCGTGTCCACCTCTCTTATTGTGCTAGTTCACATTCCCTGCTCTTTAGCAACATCTTACAAGTGATAACACCAGCATCCATAGGTTATGGATGGATGGATGGATGGATAAACTGGCTTTTTAAAAGCCGTTCAAAGAGGCAGGGAAACCCTGCACCTAGTTATGCTGTCTGGCCTGCTCAGTGTCTCACTCATAATACCAATTTATCATTTGTTTCTGGCAGGCAGACACAATCACTCGCAAATCTGGACTCCAGTAATGAGCCAAAGTTTAATTAATTGTATGCAATATGTAATCAGCTGCTTCACATAATCCTCCATTCAAACCCTGTTCAACAAAAGAGAGCAATCCTGTTGCGAAAGGCGTGGCATAAGTTGTATGCTTTGCCTCATGCAGTTTTGTGCATAATTTGCAAGGCTTATTGGGGAGAATGCTGCCCAATTATGTGAAAAATGCAAAACAGTTTAATAATTAAGGCTGGACATGTTATTAGCTTATTTGAGCAGAAAACAATGCTCCAAATACTTTGTATGTATCCAATAGTGCCTTTAACATTATTACACACATGTTAGTGTTGATGTCACAAATGACTAAAAGACATGAATGCGTAATATTATTTCACAACCAAAGACAGAAACAGCAGGATCTAAATAGACAAACAAATTATTTTCTAACAACAAACAGTCGAACACAGTGTGTATCAGACCAATGACAAGACAGGAATGGAAACAGGACCAAAAACAAAACAAAGGCATATGTCAAAACAACCAAAAGCACTTGAAGAATGTACGATAAGTGCAAGCTGTGTATGGAGCAACGCTGCACACAAGGGTGTTTATTCCCTTAATTAAGTGTTCAAAAAGTTATAGCGTTACGAGTGACCCTGCGGGACTTTAATGCAGCCAAGTTTGAAGCTCAGAGTAATGTGTATGTCACAGTTGTTTCAAGGTCATTCATTCATTCTTTCATTCATTCATTCGGAAAACTAGGTACATCCTGAACAGCTCACCAGTCATAAGGCTAATACAAACATACGCGACCGCTTACACCTAGGGGCAATTAGCCTAATGTGCATCTCTACGGACCGTGGGAAGAGGACCGAGAGGAAACCCACAAGCACAGTAAGAACATGCAATGTTGACGCAGAACTGCTTTTCCTGAGACTGTGACTCATTCCCAGGACATTCTTGTTCAAACATGGATGTGCGAAATATTATTTCAACATGACTCTTTCTCTTAAAAAAATACTTTCAAATCAATATTTAAGTAGAATTTAAACTCTTTATTCTTTTCCTCTTGGCTTTTTCCCTTTTTTTTCTAGGGGTCGCCACAGTGAATCATCGCATGTTTGATTTGGCTTTTTTTTTTTTTCACGTCGGATGCCCTTTCTGACACAATCCTTTAGCAAGGGACAGAAACACGCTGATGACTATGCGGCCTTCGCTTTACGAAAGTCAGAAATGGTTCTTTTACATGAACCTCCCACCATAGGCAGTGAGAGGCATGGCCGGCCTTTGATAACCCAGTTAGCTGCACTGGGGGGGGGGGCAGTGCCAACCTTGTGGGGAGTGGAACTTCAACCCCCAACCTTAGGATCAGCAATCCAGCACCCTTGACTACCAGGCCACCACTGCCCTCAAATAACATACAAACAAAAGCAGTTGATTCAACTCCAGAAACACTCACTTTTCTGAACCACTTTATCTTTTTTGGGTCATGGGGAGTTCAGTTCAGTTCATTTTCTGTAACCGCTTCATCCTAATTAGGGTCACGGGGAGGCTGGTGCCCATCCCAGCCAACTTAAGGCGAGGGCAGAGTACACCCTGGACAGCTCGCCAGGCCATCGCAGGGCGGAAACACATTGACGGCTTTGCAGCCTACTCTTGTTGAAAGTCAGCAATGTTTTTTTTTGCATGCCTCACACCATAGACAGTGAGAGACATGGCCCGCCTTTGATAACCCAGTTAGCTGCACTGGGGGGGACAGTGACAACCTTGTGAAGAGTGGGACTCGAACACACAAGCTTTGGATCAGCAATCCGGCACCTTATACCACTAGACCACCACTGCCCCGGTCATGGGGAGGATGGAGGTTATCTGAGCCAACACTGGGCAAAGGCACAATACACCCTGACCAGCTTGCCAGACCACTGCAAGGCCAACATACAAGCACAACCATTCACACTCAAACTCACACCTAGGGAAGATTTAGAATACCCAATTAGCCTAATTTTTCTTTGGCCTGTGAGAGGAAACTGGAGCAAACCCACATAAGCACAGGAAGAACACGCAAACTTTACACAGAAGCACCCGATCCCGGAACTCAAACCCATGACCTTACTATGAGGCAGACATGCTAACCACTCCATCTAAAGAATGAGAAAATGATATAAGCGTCCTTCACTTCCATGTGGAAAATAACCAGTTTCTCAGGACATACAGCTGTACATGCAGTTGAGTGAGTGCTTTATATGTCAACATGTAAGCATGCTGTGTCCCAAACGTACATCTTTCACACACATGCACTCTTAAGGATTTGAGGTCTAGTACAACATTGGCCTACACTTGGGAGCTGCCATCAAAGTTCAGACTTGGACAAAGACAGACGGGCTTAGGACACCACTCAGGATGCGGTTCCATAGAGTTTCTCCCATGCACACTTCGACAGGACAGATGTGTTTTATGGAGTCTTCCAGTTACTTTAAGGGCATGAATACTTCCACTTAAATTATCTCTATTTACATTTCAGCATTCACAGAGAGGGAAAATGACTCCCTGGAACCTTGTTTAAAAAAAATAATAATAAAGAAGATGCTTGAGACACACCATCATTCCACTGGGTCAAGTATTGATATTTCTACACTAGTATGCGGTTCATACAGCACAGTACATCCTCGGAGCTTGGTTTATATTGCCATATGGTTTCAACTCTACTCCCCCCCCCCCCCTTCCTTCGTGTACAGTCCCTCTATCCTTCAATGAAGGAGAGGCCTTGCATTGCCCTCTTAAGTGTGTTTTACATTAGTGATTTTATATTACTTAATATTTATGATTTGTGCCACTCCTTGTATTGTCTCATTTGATAAATATTTCCAAACACATGAAGGAGCAGCATTGCTTTGATTCATCTGCCAACGACCAACACGAGAACAGTTCTCAAAGCCACTGAAAACTCTCTGCGAGAAAGCCAAAACTCATTGCCACAATATTCTGTTTCAGCTTCCATGTGTTCATAAGAATCGTGCTCTGGAATGACCGACTAGTATGAGAGCAAATATTTTTAGCATCACATCCATATTCTATGGCCAATTGGATATCTAGTTGAGTTCCAGATATGAACTTGCTCTATGAGAGCATGTAAGTGGCCTTATCTCACTAGTTTCATGTATAAAACCTGGTTCTCATGAAACCAAATCTATATTCATCACTATGTGGCATATTTTCCATGGCGAGGTTTTTTTTCTCGGATACTATTTTAGAAAATATTCCAACAGACAAGAATTTCAACATGTTTCTTTTAAAAGAACAAGAGACAGAACAGTTGTGATTATTTTTGGTCATCAATCAATGTAAAATGCTGTAATTAATTCCTAAATCAAACAGCCAGATAAATCATTTGATAAAACTATAATATTAATCTTGTTTTCATGTCCCACCCAGTGCAGATAACTGGGTTATCAAAGGCCGACCGTGTCTGTCACTGTCTACGGTGAGAGGCATGACAAAGAACCGTTGCTGACTTTTGTCAAGAGTAGGCTGCATAGCCGTCATCTACTTTCTGCCCTGTGATGGCCTGTCGAGCTGTCCAGAGTGTACTCTGCCCTCGCCCAGATTTGGCTGAGATGGGCGCCAGCCTCCCCGTGAGCCCAATTAGGATTAAGCGGTTCAGAGAATAAATGAATAAATCAGAAAGGATCATTGCTGGCGTCCAATGCTTGGCGGCAGTTGATGATTTGTTCTGAGCCTGAAATGGTGGTATAATTTGTAAATATTGTGAGCATAAAGTTCTGTCTGGCACAATTTCGCCGTGCTTAACATGTTCGCCTCACAGCAAGACGGCCCCAGGTTCAATTCCCTGGCTTAGAACCTTTTTGTGTTGAATTTGCATGTTCTCCATGCACTTTCATGGGTTTCGTCCAGGGACTCTGGTTTCCTCTCACAGTCCAAAACATGCAGGCAACTGATTAGATATTCCAAGTTGCATGTGTTTTGCCCTGCAATGGCCTGGCAAGCTGTTCAGGGTGTACCGTGCATTCACCCAGAGGTGGCTGAGATAGGTGTTAGCCTTCCTTTGACCCTAGTTAGGATTAAGCGGCAACGTTTCAATGAGTACACCAATCCAATCCTGCATTGAATTAACTGGCAATGGAGCGCATTAATGAATCCAGTTGCTGTTGCTGCAGTTAAATAGCTGTCCCTTGGTGTGAGAGTGGGTGTGAATGGTTGCATGTGTATTGACCTGTGATGGCCTGACAAGCTGTTCAGGGTACAGAACAGAACCACAAGGTTCTGTACTGTTGATTTTTTCTCTCTACATGCTCCCTTTGTGTAATATAATTCATGATCATGGTATTAGCTTTCATTGTTATGCTGAGGATACACAGTTATATATTTCAGCAAAGCCAGATGAGAGACAGCATAATAAAGTTGAAAAATGTGTAAAGGACATTAGACACTGGATGCTTATTAACTTCCTCTAACTCTGATAAGACAGAACAACTTGTACTCGGATCTCAGGCAGCTAGAAATAAGGATTCTGAGTATGTAGTAAGTTTGGATGGCGGTTCAGTCTCATCGTGTTTGGCAGTAAAGGACCTTGGAGTGATTATTGATGGTGCTTCATTTGAAGCTCATGCAGATAATATTACACAGGTAGCCTTCTTTCATCTCCAGAATATTGCTAAAATAAGAAATATGATGTTGCTGAATGATGCGGAAAAACCTGTTCACGCTTTTGTTCCATCAAGATTAGATGATTGTAATGTGTTACTGTCTGGATGTTATCATAGGAGAATAAACAAGCTCCAGTTAGTTCAGAATGCAGCAGTGAGAGTCCTTACTAGAGTCAGAAGACATGAGCATATCGCCCCGATCTAATTTACTCTGCACTGGCTCCCAGTTAAATTTCAAATTGAATTCAAAATACGTACTACTTTTAACCTGTAAAGCACTTAATGGACTCGCGCCACATTTTCTTAGTGAACTTCTTGTCGTTTATGATCCAGGATGCCACCGTAGAGTAAAAGGTGCAGGATGCTTCGTGATACCTTGAATAATGAAGACTAATGCAGGGGGCAGAGTTTTCTATTTCAAAGCCCCACAGTTATGGAATAGCCTTCCAGTTCATGTTCAGAACTCAGACACAGTCTCTGTTTTCAAGACGAGGCTGAAAGCTCTATGACTCTCTATGCCTGAGCACTTTATTAGGTGAAGGAGCCGATCTGGAGGGATCAGGCATAGAGAGTTCTGATAAACTATGATGTTGGGATGCTGTCGCTCCCCCACTCTACATGCTCACCCAGGACTGTTGACAGTGGACTGGCTGATTGTCCAACATCACAGGGTGCCCTCATATCTGCCTTCCTTCCGGTTCGCTCTCTTTTAGTTATGCTGCCATAGCCAGTCATGCTGAAGTTCCTGCTTGCAGTCAGCAATAATAAATTCTACTATTTCCATTCCACGGTTATGAATATACCTAACTCTCTCTCTCACTCTCTCTCTCTCTCTGTATGTGTTTGCTGAGGTATACATGCTGTTTCTGGGATGCTGGGGATTCTGAGTCCTGTGGTCTGGCCTGGTGTGCTGATGCTGGCGGTTGTTCTCATCTTGGAAGCCCCTCCTTCCTGCTGATGAAGATCCATATGGACTTAAATGTGCACTCACAGACTGTGAAGATTACTTTGTACTGTCTGTCTGTCTTCCTTTCGGCTTTTTCCCCTTTTACTCGGGAGTCGCCACAGCGAATCATCTGATTTGCACATTTGATTTGGCAGATTTTTTTTTTTACGTCGGATGCCCTTCCTGTCACAACCCTTTTTAGCAAGGGACAGAAACACGCTGACGGCTTTGCAGCCTACTCTTGTCGAAAGTCAGCAATGGTTCTTTTACATGCCTCTCACCGTAGACAGTGAGAGACATGGCCCGCCATTGCTAACTCAGTTAGCTGCACTGGGGGGGACAGTGACAACCTTGTGGAGAGTGGGACTCGAACCCCCAACCTTTGTATCAGCGGTCCAGCGCCCTATACCACTAGACCACCACTGTCCCTAAGATTACTTTTTACTGCTGGTTATATAAACTCTTTCCCAACAGTTATTTAGGACTTACAGTTGTATAACCAACCAAACTAAACTCTGGACAGTAATGAATTTCTCATATATACTTTGTATCTTTATAGTTTCACCCACATGAGGATGGGATCCCTTCTGAACCTGGTTCCTCTCAAGGTTTCTTCCTCATATCTATTGAGGGAGATTTTCCATGCCACCGTCGCCACGGGTGACACTCATTAGGGATGTGGAGGGGTTGTAGAAAATGTTTAAATTCTATTATAACTTGTAAACTCCTATCGGTACTTTGAATGTGTAAAGCCGCTTTGCGACAATGTCGATTGTAAAAAGTTCTATACAAATAAAACTAAATTTTTTGAATTGAAAAATATTCCTTTGAACAAGTAAAATCACTGAAATTTGTCTCATTTGAGTGTAATACAACAGTCTGAATTTGAAGGGTTACAGCTGCATGCGTTTCCCACTCTTTTGGCCTGACCCCAGAAGCTTAATAAAGGAAATTAATGTAGTGAACTATCTGTTAGATTCCCAAACACAGCTGGAGCTTACATACAATCCACACACACACATACACACACACACACACACACACACACACACACACACACACACACACACACACACACACACACACACCCGCCCTTGTACCACGCTATCCGGCTCTCACAGCCTGCCCCTTTCACAGTCCTGCTGTGAGAGCCACTCCAGTGCATCGATTGTGAAAGTTGTTTTTGCAGTATCACTGAGGGCAATTGCACAATACAGAACAACAAACAGAGACCCAAACTCGAGACCCTGACATAGAGAGTTACCCTGAAGTACCACTCGGACTTTATCACTGCTGCTGTAAAAAAGGGGAAGATGGGATGTGGAAAATCAACAGGCTATATAACACACACACACACACACACACACACACACACACACACACACACACACACACACACACACGCATGCATGCATCTGGCCTGAAGAACAGTCAGATTGCACCATTTCATCTTGGATTATATGTAGTGCATGCAAAAGCACAAACTGATATGACACATATGTCTCTTATTAAGAGCATTTTACTTGAAGTTTAAATAAATGATGACTCTGCAAACATGCAATGATTATTGCAGAATATAAATTCCCAAAATTAAAAACACAAAACAAGAAAATTAACTAAAAAAATAACACAAACGTTTAATGACATTATCAGTCAGTGATGCTCTTGTTAGGAAAGCCTGTGACCACTTTAAACTGACCGAGAGCACAAGGCTGACCTGGTTGGGCCTGAGCCACGTGCACCACAGATTAGCAGCCTTATGTCGGCAATAAAAACAAACCGAAGCAAGCAGAAGCAACAGCATGGACCCTTATCGCACTTCCACTAATAGTCCTCATCCCTGTCTATCGCTTACCAAGGCACTCTCACTGCAAAACAAAGAGGCTTGCTAATACCTCACTCTGTTCCTCATCAAAAAGTGTTCAATTGACCTGAAATACACAGCTTTTTAAAATACAGGAAAATTAAATTAAAAGTATGTGTAATTACATTTTCTGCTTGACATACTCTTTAAAGTACAAGGTCGGTTTTAAATGTTGATAATCTCCTTTATTTCGTTAACATTAATACTTTAACATATATCAAACTACGTCTTAAAGTGACTCCCACATAAAAGTAAACAGATTCCCACAAAGTCGAACTCAGACCTCTGAAATATACCCGGCAATCCCCTGACATGCACCCGCATGTACAAACTGACACACAGTTCTCCCCCACACATAACACAGCCATACACATAGAGTCCGTGCCTGGGAAATTTGGAATCTGGCAGCACTACAGTATCAACACAGAAGGGTCAAAGGTCAACCTGTCTTGCTCTGAAGCTGTATGAGATAATGCTTTTCAAACTGGGTCAGGCTTTCTTCTAGTTCAAGCTGGGTCAGAGTTAATCCTGGTTCAAGGCCAATGTTCAGGGGTCATCTGGAACCCTTGTGGCTCCTTCATACAACAGAGGTTAATTTTCACAAGCACACTTTCATGCTCAAATGTTTTTATTCTCTCCAGTGTTTTTAGGAGAAGGGGGCCCTGCAAAATTTTCTCAAGAGCTGAAGGGGGTCGGTGCTGGCTTACTTTTCATTTTCAATGAGTCAAATTCTTTACCATGTGCCACAATGTGTCTGATTCTTCTACTGCTCTACCCACAAGAGACAAGAAGGCCATAGACACTGAGACTCCAGCACTATCACCACTTCTTCCCAACCTCATTAAGATTATTAGACATGGTGCTACATGTGCAGAACATATCAGCACATTGCCACTGGTTTCTGAAGGGGTCAAAAAAAATTAAACTCCAAATTTAGTTCTGGCTTTCAGCAAATTTCCAGGCAACAAATAATACAAAAATCAAAAATTCGTGCTAAATGACCATAGTGTCAAAGTCTGACAACTATCTGAAATACAAACTTCAGAAGAAATGAAGGAAGCAAATGAGTCAGTATGTACAATATTAGGAAATATAGGGATCCCTCACTTTCTGCAGTTAATTGGGAAAGAGATCCCCACGCGACCACCAAATTCCGCAAAGTAAGATCAGCCCCCCAACCCTGACTGACGTATACGTACATGTATATGTGTATATAATATCAATAAATACATATCCAATGCTATAAATGCTTATAAATAACAATTAAACATAAAAAAAATTACAAGATGTAAATAAAATATAAATACACACACACACAGATATTCGAGCGCACGCACTCAGATGTGCACCTTACAAAAATGTAACTAGTTTTGATGGGAGGCTTTGGATTGTTTTGTGTTTGTTTAGGGGTTGGGTTTTTTTTTGTTTTTTTTTTTGCATAATTGGCATTTTCCTTAACTTTTCCCCTATTCTTCCTTAATTTCTTTATTTTTTTAATTCGATGAATATTGAAAAAAAAAAAAACGCGATGCACTGAAGCCGCATGAATTGAAATGTGAAGTAGCGAGGGATCCCTGTGTGTTTCATTTACAGCACAGCAAAACTGTGCTAAAACTCCTGGGCAAGGTCTGAACCACAAGTTTTCCATCGCTGAAGGTGCTAACAGATAAACCTGGTTATTATCCTATTTGAGATGGTTGTGGGTCTTTTCCAAACTCTTATTGAACACTTTTGTAACTATGCTAGCAACGTCCACCTGTGACATCAACATCTGACACAACTATTTAATCGAAGCTCTCACAGCAATACAGCACCAGCCAAGAAATGGGCACCAGAACCAGTAGTATTTCAATACAAACACATTTAATGTGCTTCAGGGTGTAGCTTTCTTCCAAGGTTCTTACTCAAGGGCTCAATAGAACTTAACCGCTGAAGTATCACCAATACTTTTGCAATCTGTTTTTGATATGTTTTCGCTGTCCATTTTTGTACAGACTCTCTTTAGCAGTGAGGGTTTATCTTATTAAATACGGTCTGGAGTTTAACTGAGAGTGTAAAAAACATTTTGTTTGTGTTGTCTTTTCTTTTTGTATGTACGTACAAAGTTTGACATGAAATAAGTCTTTCTTTCAGAAAATATATGCAGCCCAATCCAAATCACTAGGGTTGTTGAAGATATCCAGTTGGAGTGAAAAGCTTGTCTGGAAAACGAGTACAATAGTTTATTTTCTGTGTTAATGCAAGATTTTTAGGTAAGGCCAATCAGTGTGAGTCCACAATGTAAAACAAAGAAACAAACAAACAAACAAACAAAATAAAGCACCAATGAGAGAGATCAGTTCTGCAGGTGATCTCCTAATAAGGTGTTAATTCATAATACTGTAATGCAATTTACAGAGTTCAGTGCACATTTCTGTAACACGGCAAACAGGGACAGAATAATCTGCCTTAAAATTATTCTGATAACTATTTCATCTGATGTTAAAACTAGCAGAAGCGGAAAAAATACATATTACACTATTCCATCTCAGTCGACTCTGGTTGAAGGAGGAGTATGCCCTGACCGACTTGCCAGTCCATCACAGGTCCAACACACAACCATTCAAATTCAGCCCTGGGAATAGCCTGTTAATTTAATATGCATGTCTTTGGACTGTGGAAGGAAACTAGAGTACCCAGAGGAAACCCACTCATACATGGGCAAAACATGCAAACTCCACACGGAAATGCAATCGCTGAGGCTTTAACTTGAACCCAAAACCCTTCATGCTGTGAGGCACATAAGTTACACTATACCAGTAGTTCCGTTCAGTTACGTAAACACCAAAGTGATATTTTTTTCAGAGACGGTACAAATGAAGAAAAAATTTACTCAATGCATGCTGTAGCCTCACACAGTCTTTGTGCTTATTTTGTTTTGACTTGATCTAGGCTAGTCCTGGTATTGGACTTGGTGATGGTGGCCTGAATGTAATAGTTAAAACTGTCGAAAAATGTGAAGTTACTAATGCACTTACATCATCAGTTCAGTTAATTTTCTGTAACCGTTTAATCCTAATTAGAGTCACGGGGAGGCTGGCGCTCATCCCAGCCGACACTGGGCAAGGGCAGAGTACACCCTGGACAGCTCACCAGGCCATCACAGGGCGGAAACACGCTGACGGCTTTGCAGCTACTCTTGTCGAAAGTCAGTAATGGTTCTTTGTTCTTTTATATGAACCTCACACCAGAGACAGTGAGAAACATGGCCGGCCTTTGATAACTCAGTTAGCTGCACACTGGGAAGGGGGATGACAACCTTGTGGAGAGTGGGACCCGAACCCCCAACCTTTGGATAAGTGATCCAGCGCCCTATACCACTAGACCACCACTGCCCTGCACATACATCTGTCTTCCTTTCGGCTTTTTCCCTTTTTACTTGGGAGTCGCCACAGTGAATCATCTGATTCGCATGTTTGGTTTGGCAGAGGTTTTTTACGTCGGATGCCCGTCCTGTCACAACCCTTTTTTTAACAAGGGACAGAAACACGCTGACGACTTTGCAGCCTACACTTTAAGAAAGTCAGCAATGGTTCGTTTACATGCCTCTCACCATAGACAGTGAGAGACATGGCCCGCCTTTGATAACCCAGTTAGCCGCACTGGGGGGGGGGGGACAGTGACAACTTTGTGGAGAGTGGGACTCGAACCCCCATCCTTTGGATCAGCGATCCAGTGCCCTATACCACTAGACCACCACTGCCCCAGTCAGCGATAATTTAAAAAAAGATGAGTTTATGACAGACTGCAGAGATTTTTAAAGAGACGATCCACGAATGAAAGTCTCTCATGTCTTTTTGCTCTATTGATCCACACTTATGTTTTTATGAAAAAAATAAAAAAGAGCTCCATGTACAGGAGAAGATGCACAGTCTCTTTCACTGGCTCAAGCTCTTCCATTTTAATGCATTTAAATGAGAATGTTTTAAGTCTACCATGAATGAGTTTAAATACCATAACATTTTCATAAGTGTCACATTTTTAAATCATTAACAAACAATTGATTCCAGTAATCAGAAACTAGTAATGAAAATATAGGGTCCAGCTCCTCAAAGTACATTCGAGTTGTATTATTCTGTGCTAAAGGCACTTTCAACAGAACAAATGAAGTAGCTTGTGTTGCACTGGGAGGCAATATTGATTGAAATGGCAGTCCTGGGAGCTTCACGTAAGGGAAACGCATGTAAGAGTGTAAGATTAGACGGCCTACCACATACTGAAACATTAGCATCAGTCATGCTACTAAAAGAAAGCATTCACCATGGAATGTTTCTCTAGGGTTTATTTTTTTAATTGTGTTAACATAAGTGCACTGTCAAGATGCCAGAAGCTAATGTGAAAATGCTCTCAGTATCGGGGCAGTGTGATCAAAACACACACCCATGGCTAGCCAGCATTGTCGCAGATCATCCACAGGACTCTAAGCATCCACCTGACACAATGCAGAGTCTCCTGTGTACGAGAAATATAAAGTTTGGACTCAAAGTCCCTTCAGCGGATAAAGCTTAAGAGGAAAAACATGTCTATCTATTCTAAGTCAGAAACACAGACCAACCTCTGTCTTGGTCCTGAAAAAAATCCCAATAAATAAATAAACATAAACAGTCTATTTATACCAGGCAGTCTATTAAAATTTTATTTATAGCACAGACCCTAAAATAAACTCCAGTGGTAATGTGCAGCGTTGCTGTTCATTACTCGGAAGCAAAAAGCAGCCACTGTTATTACAAATGGCAACTTTGTGGCCCATGAAAAACGAGTTGTTTCTTCCATGGTCCTGAGAGAGTCGATCAGTGACCTTCACTCACTCGCTTCCAACTTGACATCCCGAGTGTGAAGGAAGCAAAAGAGTGTTAGGCAGATGCAGGATTCCTAAAGAGCATCTTCGTGAAAACAAAATTAAGGATGTAATAAGGCATGTAACAAAGCTTGTGTTCTATATTTATGTTCCAAAAAAAATCATCCTCAATTTCACGTCTTTCTATTTTACATTTCATCATTCATTTTATGAACCACTTAATCCTAATTAGGGTCATGTGGGGGCAAAGCAGACTACCCTTGGAAGTCAGGAATGGTTCTTTTATATGCCTTTCACCCCAGACAGTGAGAGACATGGCCAGCCTTTCATAATGCAGTTACATGCACAGGGAGGACAGCAGTGACAACATGGTGACAGTGGGACTTGAACCCCTGACAGTGGACTCAGTAATCCAGAACCCACCAAAGGCCCACCTCATTGAGGGTCAGGAAAATATATATACAGGGATCTCTCACTTCTCACTTTCCACGGTGAATGGGATCGAGACACACACCCCACCCCCGACTGCTGATTTCCGCGAAGTAGGATCGACCCCCCTGACTGAAGTATACGTACATGTATATGTGTATATAATATCAATCAATATATATTCAACACTATAAATAATTATAATAACAATTAAACATTTAAAAATAATGCATAAGATGTAAATAAAATATAAATACACAGACATACAGACGCGAGTGCGCACACAGATGCACACCTCATATAAAAATATAAGTAGTTTTGTTCAGTTGTTTTTTGTTTTTGTTTGTTTGTGTTTTTTTTTTTTTGCATAACTCGCCTTGTTTTGTGGCATTTTCCTTCATTTTTTCAACTATTTTTACTTAATTTCCTTTTTTTTTTTCCGAGTAATATTTTTGAAAAACTCGTGATGCTTTGAAGCCGCAGAAACTGAAGCACGAAGTAGTGAGGGATCACTGTATACAGTTTATATATATATATATATATATATATATATATATATATATATATATATATATATACTGTGTATATATATCTCACAAAACTTCACCTTGCAGAGAACTTAGAGAATAGACATTACCATGTAGACACTTTCTTTTTCTTGAGTAACATTTTAATATTTGAATCCATTTATTATTAGCCTTAGATTATATTATGTAATGTACTAAAAAAGTCCCTGTGAAAGAGATTTTTCAACAATCAAAGGAAATCAGCAACTTATGAGCAACTAGATTTGATAATGTCAATGAATTTTCATCCCTGATCAGTCCGAGTCATCAACGGAACCATTATATAGAACTGTACTGTACACACACACACACACACACACACACACACACACACACACACACACACACACACACACACACACACACACACATTGCAGAAATGCACATGTCCTGCTTATTTGCCATGTGAAACAGATTTTTTTTGCCTGCATAGGACCATTTACTGCTCAGTTTATTTATTAAAATCTTCAAATAGTCTTCCCCGCTTTGGAAAACGTGAAGTGTTTGCTGTGCACATATTCCATTTCAAAGCCATGGGGCTCCACATCACTTGCTTTTTCTGAGAGAGAAGCTCTGTGAGTGGTTTCCTTGATCACTGCTTCGTGCATATGGCGCACACAACACCTGCACTTAATAGTGAAAAAGCGAAGGAAAGTAAAGATAAAATCCTCATGCCTTCTTCCCCCATATTCTCCATATTTGAGGTTTCCACCATTCTCCCACCTATAAATACTAATGTAGTACTAATGAAAAATCTTGATTATATTACTGCAGGCCTGAGAATATCCCCTAGATTGTAGCAAATGAGTGGCAAAATGCAGCGATTGTTTTGACTGTGGTAACCTTCTGAAAGAGCTATACAAGAGATAAACATTCTCAGTGGACCCTACGTAAATAAAAAGAGAATAAACAGGCATTGAAATTACACTTTTAGAAAACTTCCATGATTCACCTACAGCAAACTGACATGTACGTGTAATACAGTGCAAGTACTGTCTTAATGTACGGTTTGTGGATATGCATTTTAACATATGTTCGGTATATCTGTATAAATTGTTGTAGTCTTCAAGTACAAGGTGACCCAAAAAATTTCAATGGGGGAAAAGGGTTAGGTAATCAAACAATTATATCAAACTTCATGGAGGACAGTTTTATTTTTCATTATTTCCACACAAAACTTAGTAAGGCAAGAGAGGAGGTGCTAAGGTCTGTTGATAACGCAACCTCGATTCGAATACCTTGCGCTTGAAGGACTTGATGTGTGGTCTCAGTATGATGGGCTATGGCACACATGGCTTAAACATCACTGGTAGTGTTGAGGGAAATTTTTCTGAATCAGGTGATCGTTACGTGGTGATGTTGGGTGGCCGATCTGTTCCTCTGACTTCAGTGATTTTCTGTTTTTTTTTAAATTGTATTTTATTTTATTTTTTTTAATTTTCCCGTGGGGCTATTTTAAATCATGAATGTGTAGATGGCTGCTGTTTCATTCAACATGAACCATCAAGCCATGGCAGCCTTTAGAAATTGCCTTTAAGTGAGTCCATGACTGCTACCATTTGGAAGATATCATCTTAAATACAGACCTGCAATGGCCTGGTGAGCCATCCACGATGTACTCTGCCCCCACCCAGAGTCAGCTGAGATGGGCGCCAACCTCCCTGCAACCCTAATTGGGATTAAGTGGTTCAGAAAATAATTGAAAGAATGGATTTTATATTATATTGTATGTGATGTATAAGTATAGTAGTGAATGAAGTCTCAGTTGCTGCAAATCATAATTTTATTACACTCTGTAACACGATTTTTGCCCTTGCCAAATAAGTGTCCTTTTCCAACTACATTTATTGCAAAACAATAGAAAAGGCTTATTTTTCATTCAACACTTTGGTTTCGTGGACTGCACAACAATTTTATCTCCCCCAAAAAACTTTTTTTGACAATTTTGTGACTTTTTCCGCAATAAAGTGGGGCTGGTGGCGTAGTGGTTAGGGTGCTGCGCTCATGACCAGGAGGTTGTGAGTTCGAATCCCATGGAGACCCTCACTGTGCTAAGACCCCTGGGCAAGGTCTCAACCACAAGTGTGCCTCTGTTTACCCAGCAGTATAAATGGGTACCAGTAAAAATATACTGGGAAGGTAACCTGCGATGGACTAGCGCCCCATCCAGGGGGAGTCGAACTCCTGGTCCTTCACACTATGGAAACCGGGGATAAGCACCGGCCTGATGAACCACGAGGCTCGGGTGTAAAAACCCAACAGACTTTACCTTTTTACCTTCCACAATAAAACTAAAATGTTCATAAACATGCAGCAAGAATATTTACCAATAAAGGAGATAATTTTACAAACCTCAGTAAATTAAAAAAAATGTTCTTGAACATGCTTGCTCAACCTGTACAAATGAGGAAGGTGTTCATGAATAGAATTGCTTTGCCAACATTGTAGCATGTTTGAAATGATGTTTGAACCATTTTGACAAGATCGCAAAAAGGAAATATGATATCCACAACTCTGACAAATGGACTTAACTTGTCCAGTAGTTAGTAATGAATACTCAGTGAATGGGAAAACTGGATAATTTGCAATGTTATCATTCTGACCACAAAACCAAAGTTTGGAGATTGAGAGCACTCTTTTTTTTTGATTAGCTGTGAGGAAATGGGAAATTATGGTTTTTAACCTGGGGAAATATGGTAAAAACAAAAGATTTTACTGGATCACTCTGTATATTCAAATATTATTTACTATCCTGAATTCCAAAACAAGGGCAATGGTGGCCTGGTGATATAAGGGCGCTGGATCGCTGATCCTAGGGTTGGGGGTTCGATTCCTATTCTCCACAAGGTTGTCACTCTCCCCCCAGTGCAGCTAACTAGGTTATCAAAAGCCGGCCATGTCTCTCACTGTCTATGGTGAGAGGTTCATGTAAAAGAACCATTGCTGACTTTCGATAAGAGTAGCTGCAAAGCCGTCAACATGTTTCTGACCCTTGCTAAAAGGTTGTGTCAGGAAGGGCATCTGATATGAAAACCTCTGCCAAATCAAATGTACAAATCAGATGATTCGCTGTGGCGACCCCTGAAAAAGGGAAAAAGCCGAAAGGAAAAGAAGAAGACCCTGAATTCCAAAACAGAAGCCGGATAATGCAGACGGTGCCACATCTGAATATTATATCAAAGTTGAATTAAATGACTCATAATAAAATGAGGGAAAAAATAACTAACTAAATAAAAAGATGAACACAGAGATGAGACCAAGTATACTGGTCTTCTCTAAGCATTTAGCAAAAAGAGAGCTAGAACATGCCTCCACACCATCCATACAACTGTGTCATAAACTTGCTCTCCAGTTAAGTTCCATCATGTAGTACAATCCAGCTACTGTCATACAAGAAGAAAGTGATGCAAGAGTACATGGAGGGAGCACTACTGTCAGGTTACATTCGACAAACATGACCAGCCTGTACAGGATTCTTCTTCAGGGGGTGACATTTGACCATTCGTTGACTATATTGACGTAAATCAGATTTATATCGCATACACGTATCTACTGCCACTCATCCAATTTTTCTCAGCACAACTACGCAAAGCCAGCATCCCTACAAAGCTTGATTTGCGTACCCCATACAACTGGTCTGTATCTGCCCCACGGACAAGTGGAAGACCACCTTCAACATCACTAGGGGGCACCACAACTACACCTTAATGCCACACAACATCTATAGTGTCCCCTTGGTTTTCTGAAGCGTTATAAATCATGTTCAGCATGACATGTTGGGACATTACATTACAGTATTGCTTTTAGAGAAAACATTCTGATGCATGTCCTGAACAAATAAGCCATTGTCCATTGTGTCAGATGTGTTTAATTTGTTGCTCAAAAAGTGATCGATAAAAGCCAGAAAATGGGATTTTTTTCATTTCCAGAGTCATCCTTCCAGGGGAACATTACAGAGTGATGACATCACAGAACCAGCCCAGGAACATCAGAACGCTTCAGTGCTTCTTTAGCTTTGCCAGCATTTACCACCGGTTCATACAGAGCTTCAACACAGTAGCAATGTCCGTCATGATCCTACTCTAAAAAACTACTATGAAACCCAGCCACTGAGGAAGCATTCCAACATTTAAATCAGCCTTCATAACAGCCCCAGTCATGAAACACTGACCGAGCCCAACTATTCATCATCAAGGTATACACCTCACACACAGGGTGGAGGCTATCCTGTCGCAATGCATTAAGGAAAGACCCAGGCTCCATCCTATTGCATTCTTCCGCAGTAAACTTCTCCTGTCCAAACAAAACTACATCATGGGGGGGGGGGGGGGGGACGACAAAGAGCTGTTGTCTATCAAGTTTTCCGTGGGTGAATGATAGCACTGGCAAGAGATGGCCAAACCCCCATTCGTTGTCTTTTCTGAGCACAAAAATCTAGACTATCTGAATCCTCACCAAGTTTGATGGGTCATATTCTTCTCTCTCACATCCAACTCATCATGGCCTATCAGTCTGACTCCAAGACAACTATGGTCCAGACAGATTAGGACCCATGTCGACCTACTTCAGCTCATTGCCATCCTTCCTTCCTCCTGCTTTGTAAATATCACTGAGTGGGACGTTGTCCAAGCAATATCTTGTACAATCTCCTGCAATGTCGCTTCCTGAGTGTCATGCTCACCACCTGGTATCACACTTGACCTGCCACTTGGTATCACACTTGACCTGCCACTGGCCACCATGGAATTTTGTGTACACAACAGTTCATCATTTACAGTGGAGTGGCTGATTGCTTTATGTCGCAGGGTACCCTCATATCTGCCTTCCTTCTGGTTCTCTTATTTTAGTTATGTTGTCAGTGAGTAATGCCAGATTACTTGTTTGCACTCAGCAATGATAAACTCTCTTCTTTAACTACTACACTGTTATGAGTATGCCTTACAACCATATTTTGTTCTATCCCTCTATCCGCCCCCCCTCTCTGTTTTTGCTGAGGTACTCATGCGACTTCTGACATACCAGGAACCAGAGACCAGGACTTGTTGGTGGATTTGCCTTTGACATGCCTGATTCCCAGGGAACTTGAACTTTGTCTAAATTTTTGTTTGTCTGCATTTGTGGGTTGTTATTAAAGCTTTCATATGAGGTTGCAGCCCTCATTGTCCAGTCTGCTCATTGTTGAGAGTCAGCACCTTATAACTGTCAGATGCTAATCATTGGACGTCATGTTCATGTCTTCAGACTCTTGAGGTTTGCACATTTGCTTTCTTTTTTAAGTACTAGCCCTGTAATTGTCTGGTGGCTGTTTAGGGTGTACCCTGCCTTTGCCCAGTGTTGGCTAACATAGGCTCCAGCCTTCCAACTAAACTAGTGGGATTAAGTTGTTCTGCAATAAGTGAGAGAGCAAGTGAGTATCACATGCTATTATGCATATTTTCCCTGATTGGTTTTTAAAAGAGAATAAGTAAATTCTAAAAGGCTACTTAAAAGCATTTTTAGATTATGAAATTGAATGCATCAGAAAACAGAAGATAACTTCTCACAAATATATTTTACTAGAGTGTGTGTGTGTGTGTGTGTGTGTGTGTGTGTGTGTGTGTGAGAGAGAGAGAGAGAGAGAGAGAGAGAGATTTAAATACTGCCAAAAATGTAATTTTTCAGCCATCATTTGAAGACACCCAGTGACTTAACTGTCTGAACATCCAGAGGAAGTTTATTCCACTACCTTGGTGCCAGAACAATGAAGAATTTAGATGTATGTTTTCCTTGTTCCCTTGTAGAAGGAGGGGACCAGTCTAACAGTGCTAGAAGATCAGAGAGAACACAGTGCATTGCGGGGTGTGATAAGTGCTTTGAGGTAGGAGGGTGCAGAATCAGTTTTGATTATGTAGTCACGCATTCGCGTTTTTAATCTAATGAGAGTAGCTACAAAAAAGTCAATGTAGCTGCATTCTGGATCAGTTGCAGAGTTCGAATGGTGTTCAAAGGCAGACCTGCCTGGAGTGAGTTGCAATATTCTAACCCTGAGAAAACAAGAGACTGAACAAGTATCTGAGTGGCCTTAGTGGAAAAAAATAGAACAAGCCGTCAGATGATAAAGAGGAGAAATCAACATGATCGAAAAAGATTAACAATATGAGAGAAGGACAGGCGATTGTCCATGGTTACCCCAAGACTTTGTACGGTGCCTGAAGGACAGGTCATAGAGTTCTCCAGGGTGATTACAAGAGCTTTATGTGGGGATGAGTCAGCATGTACAATAATATACTGCCATGTCATTAATTATTTTCTGATAACAGCATTACAATGTTTAATTGCTTAATAGGGTTGAATGGAATTGGTTGAAAAGGACAATTTACATAAGAAAAAAAACACTCGTATTCCATGACAGAATCTTAATTTGAACCTTGAGTGACACTTTATACAATTACATACTGCATTTGTCCGGATTGATCTCAGACAGAAAACCACGTTCGGCCTAACAAGAAAGAAGAAAGGAATGACCCGACCCAAGAAGTTTCATTTATTTACCATTGTACTTGTGGTGAGCATATGAGTACAAGTATATATGTACTTACCCTGTTGGTTAAAACATCCTGCTTGCTGATTGGTTGATTGCTGTCCATTTGTGTTTGGGAAAGCAGATCCTTTAGAAGCCAGTTGTCTTCCAGTGGACTGTTTTCACCACCAGCAGCACCTGAGAAGAAGAGCAGATAACAAAAGATATGCAGTCAGAGTTTATCCCCCATACAGTTTCATATTGTTAACTGCTACATAACATTTTAGGGGAGTGAGTGTACCCAAGGGCCCATCTGCCAGGTTTCGGGTGATGATTTGTCGTATGATGGCAGGAACTGGTGTGGAAAAGGAAACCACGTCATCACTTTGTACAGTTAAGGCTTTTTCCTCATTGCTGCTGTCCGGGTTGAAGAGGGATTCTTCTAGTTTCTGTCGCATCACCACACCAAAACAGAATTAATTAAGAGCCTCCCAGTGCAGCCTGTGGAACTGGATGTTAGTTTGGTGGGATGTCCGATACAACCCACAGTCAACCATCTAAGGACACAGGCCCAGCACCTGAGCATTCTACATTACCAGCCCCCCGTTTGGTAAGTGTGATATTTCTCTCTGCCTATATCAAACCCCAGCGTCTGCATAGACAAATTGCCCAGATGTTAACATAAAGGAGCAATCCCCTTTTCAATCAATCTGGGTGCCGTGCCAGAATTCTGGCAGAGGCGGCAGCCATAACAACTTTGTCATGGCTGTATACGAAGGGCAAAAGAAATCCGCAGTAGAGGTCCAAAGTTCTTTCTGCAGGGTGTTTTTATTGAGATCATCTCTACCTAGCTGGCCATTGACTCTAAAGAGTTCATCCGCCCTTTGATAGGTCTTGTATTTATTCCTACTGGGTTGCTAGCCACCCTACTCACCAAATTTGAAACCTGGTGAGGAGCTGGTTTAGTCGCCGATCACTCGACCATGCAACAGGCTGTACTGGGGTACATGTTACCAGTATCAGGGCAAAACCTGACCTGACATTAAACCCCTTATAGATTATTCATTATTATTAGTAACTGTAGACATAGTAATTATTATTATTATTATTATTATTATTATTATTATTATTATTATTATTATTATTATTATAACAACAACAACAACAGCAACATATAATTAGGCAAAGGGTTAAGCAATTTCCAAAATCTCCAGAATGATAGGGTGACATGTTGAAGCAAACTGTATGCAGTGTTAGACTAACTTGAATGTGTTGGACTTGTTTTTTTTTTACTTAATATTTTGTATGAGTCAATATCTTTCACTGAAATTTTTACATTCAGGTAATCCCATAGTCTTTCCGGTTACTAGCCACACCCAGTACAAAGGGGTCTCACATCTGGGCCAGCCAGCAAGTTGTTTGATTTTGCTAGCAATCTGTCTCTGAATCGTTGGGTGTTTTCTCATACTTGTTCATTACTATTAAACTAATCTACTGTGGAGGAGGGTGGGTCATTGGGACTCTAATTTCTTGGAAACAAGGGAGGTTAGAAGCTACATCCATCCTGAAAAGAAGTGCGATATGTAGTGGAAATTCTGGGTTATTGTGAACATGGATGAAAACAGGTGCAATAACTTTGATTCTCCTTTCATCGGATTCTTAAAAAGTGACCAATTTTTTATTCATCTTCCCAATATGCTTAATAGCTTCATGATGATAACTGGAGGTAAGGCTCATAAAGACAAGTTTGCATGGGAGGAGAAATTCCTGACACTGCATGAACTCTTCTGAGAATTTGTCTGGCAGTGAGCTTGTGTGGGTTCACAGGAGCAGCTGGTCTCATGAGAGTATGAGACAGATACCTGGGTCAAGGCTTTTGCAAACTGGTGGGTCTTGACATTGATCTCATCTAATCACTGCTGTTGGTTTCCCATTAGACTACCCTGGTTGGAGATTGCCATCTGGTATGTCTTAGACTCTGCTTCATCCACGTGTTTGAGAAAGTAATACAGTATAAAGTTTGATGTTGAACTTGCAGTAAAACAGCTTCTTCATTAAAAACAGCCCCAGAAATCAGCAAAAAATAGCAAATATCTAAAATTCAAAAAAATTGGAAATAAGAAAAAAAAGAAAGAAAAAAAACCCACATTACATACAATAAACATGTGACTTGGCACTGTTTAGAACAACACAATGAGTGATTACTTCACATTGATTGATGTGAAATGTGAATGCAAACTAGCCCAAATCATCTCAATCTGTCCTCTCTTAAGATCATATGATTTAAATCATTTTCAAACTTCAATAATCTGTTGAGTAAGTCCTTTGTTGCTTGTGGACAGCATCAGGATCATTCTGGAAGAGATCAATGATACAAGGATACAGATGTTTCATCAGAAAAGAAAAATAAGTTTGTCCCAATCTTTACCTGTCAGGTTTTAGTGATTCTGTGCACATGATGGCTCAGATTTCAGTTCTTGCCTGACTTGAGCAAACCCAACGATGTTCTGCTATTATAGTACATCCACCCTGAACATCTGATGTTTTGTGGCTGCTGAGATGATCGTCTTGTCACCACAGCTCCAAAGAGTTATTTGAGATTCAATATCCTTTCTGGCAACTGAAACTAAACTGGCCTTTCTGATCATCAAGGTATTTTCACTCACATGAAGAGTCACACACTCACCACCATCACCTTTGTGATTTCTGTTTGATATGAATATTATGTGGAGCTCCTGGCCTATATCTGAGTACAGTTTATTGCACTGATGCCACAGAATTATCCGCTCAGACAAATTGCATGGCTGTTGAGGAATGACATTTCATTATAAACTGGTTGGAAAGACTGAACTCAAAAGGATAAAACTCGCCAGCCTTGTTGATACTTGATTCAGATCTCTTTTCTTTCAAAAGCCCATGAATGTTAAAGATGTAAAATAGATAGGTTTTTGCACTAGGATCTGAGTTTATTAGCTCAACATTGCACTCTCTACAGGAAAAGCACGCACCTGAATCACATCCGCCAGTCCAGCCGACGGCTCTCCTTCACAACTCATGTAGAAAATGACCTTTAGACAGACTTAGTATACTGTAGAAGGTTTTAATGTGTGATCTCTCCCCGCAGTGCCGCGCGATTTTATTTATTTATTTATTTTTTTTATTATTTTAATGCACTGGTAGAAGTCGTCCTCTAGGTTAATCCGCCCAAAACAAAGAGCATAAATGCAAAGTAAGTTTGAGGATATAAGGGCAAATGAATGCAGCTCACAAATAACTGACCGAAAGTTTTAAAAACTTTCGACAGCAAATGCAAAATCTCAGCAAAGTTTGAGGCGGCGCTAGTTGGTTGGTATGGAAACAGAACGCTACCGGTCGGTTGCTATGATACCGAGACGCTTGCTTTCGTTTTCTGTGGTTACCAAGCCAGAGGGCTCGCTTGCAGCACACACAGGGTCTGTAACGCAATTATTTTCAGGTTAATGATCGTTAAAACATTCAAATTAGCGGAAATTACTTCCCAATAAAATAAAGTAAAACAAATAATAAAAATCTTTTTAAAAACAGACACCCTGAACATTAAAAATATAACCCGAGCTGTATAAAAAAGTTGTATACTTTTGGATGTATACAATCTCTGGTACATATCCATATTATATAAAGCACGGCGGCTAACTATAGATAAGTATATGTAGCTCAATATACTGTATTTATTTTATATTCAGCAAGTGCATTACATAGAGTTTGATAACAGTGAACAAACGGAAGTCACCCAATCACTCCTTTGATGAAACGATCAGTCCTGTTAGGTTTTAAAAGTTGGCAGAGTGCAACTGACACTGAGCAAAGGTAGGGTACACTCTGAACAGCTGGACAGGCCAGCGCACGGCCAACATGTGCACAACCATTCACACTCATATCCACACCTATGGACAATTTGGAATAGCCTATTAGTCTAATGTGCACGCCTTTAAACTCCAGTAGGATTCCTACCAGTACCCAGAGAAAACCCAGGTAACACAGGGAAAACATGCATACTCCACATACAAACGCCCAAGCTTCAGGGCTCAAACCCACAACCTTCTTGCTCGGAGGTGGACACCATGTGTGGACACCACCTGTAGGAGATTCTATAGGGGTCAGGTGTGTTGTGAGTTGGGTGGTAGCCAAAGGCATGGAATCTGTCAGAGCAATCCTTGGCTACTGACTCCGACTTTCTGCCATGGAAGGAGTCTGAGTTGATGTGTCAGGTTGAGAGATACTGACTTGATATAGTCCGATTCACCTCAACACATAGTTTGGGCTCTGGGACCACCATTCTTGGAATGGGCTGGGCCGGGCCTTCCTCTATTCTGGAGTTGCTTATGGGGAGAGGCGACAAGCCAGGGTGGAAATCCTTGTTGACCCTCGCATCTTGATGCCCATATGTTAGGGTTTCCTCATTTTATGAAAGAATAACTTCCCACTGCCTTTGGGTCAGTGGACAGGTCCTGTCTGTTGTTTATGCTTTTGCACAAAATGATGTTTCAGTGTACTCACATTTTGTGGAGTCCTTAAGCAGTGTGATGAGAGTCCCCCCTCCTGGGAACTCTCTTGTCATCCTGGGAGTCTTCAACGCCCATAAGGGTAATAACAGTGTGACATGGTGGGATGTAATTGGTATGTACGGCCTCTCCTATCGGAAACTGACTGGGGTTTTGTTCTTGGACTTCTGTGCTTGTCATGGTTTGTTCATCTTGAATCGTATGTTTGAACATAAAGGTTTCCATAAGTGCACTTGGCACCAGGACATAGTTCAATGATCAACTTTGTAGTCATTTCATCAGACTTGCAGCTGCATGTTCTGGAGAGGAGCTGAGCTATCAACCAATCACCACCTTGGGGTGGTCTGGCTTCAATGGCAGTGGAGGCTGTCCTTCAGACTTGGCAGGCCCAAGCATGTAGAAAGAGTCTCCTCCAAATGTTTGGTGGACTCTTCTGTTAGAAGGCTTTTGGACTCCCACCTATGGCAGTGCCATTGTCATATCCCAAAGGAGGCAGGGGATATGGAATCAGAACAGTCCATGTTTTGTGCCTCTATTATTGAGGCAGCAGCCCATAGCTATGGTGGAAGATCATCATTTCCTGTCATGCAGCAATACCCAAACCTGGTGGTGGATAACTGTGGTAAAGATGGCTTTCCAGCTGAAGAAGGAGGCTTTTTGTCCTGTGAGACCAGAGACAGAAGACAGGTACCAACAGGCCAAATGTGCTGCAACCCGGGCTGTTGCTAATGCAAAATCATAGGGGTGGAAGGAGTTCAGTGACGGTCTGGAACATGACTCTTAGTTGGCTTCGAAAAGGTTCTGGACCACCATCCAATTCCTCAGGAGGGGGAAGCAGTTCTCCAACAATACTGTTTACAGTGAAAGTGGGGAGCTGCTCAAGTAAACTGAGGAGCTTGTTGGTAGATGAGAGGAATACTTTGAGGACTGTCTCAATCCCACCAGCACAACCTCTGTGGAGGAATAATACCCTGGGGATTCGGGTGGGGCCCATTGCTGGGTCCAAAAGCTACTCGGTGGCCAGGCTCCAGAGGTGGATGAGATGCACCTGAATATTTCAGGGCTCTGGATGTTACAGGACTATGTCCAATCAAAAGAAGAAGTTTTGAGGTGCTAGACTGAATATTGCACTAATCTTTTCAAAAATGACATTGATGATAGTGCCTTCGTGCAAGAATGAAGGACAATCACTGCTCCCTTGGTCACTCATGGGGACACAATCCTTTACTCTGAAATCAAAGCTGCAGTGAAGATGAAGCCAAGGAAAAGCCCCGAGTTGGATGAATTCCAGCAGAACTTCTTCAGGCAGGAGGTGACATGGTAATAGAACAACTTCACATCATTTGCAACGATGTTTGGAGAGAGACAAGATTGCCACAATAATGGACAAGTCAATCATTGTCACTCTTCCAAAAAAAAGGAGATCTCAGCGAAGGCAAGAATTATCGCATACTCACCCTTATTTTAATCACATGTCCAAAGTTTTCCTCCTCTTACTTTTCAAAAGGCTTAAGTATGGTACAGAACCCTTCCTGGCGGAAGAACAAGCCGGGTTTAGAAAAAAACGCAGCATGGCTCAACAAATCCTCATGCTTCGCTTAATAATTGCCGAAAAGTATTTACAGAAATAGGACAGACTTGTTTGCAGCTGCTTCATTTCTTCAAAGGTGTTTGACAGCATTACGCATGAGTCAATTTGGGCTATTGTCAAATCCTATGGCATCAACATGAAATTGGTCGACATGCTCGAATATATTTATATGAATAACCAAGCTGCATCCACATCAATAACAACATCAGTGATTGGTTCAAGCAGGAGAAAGGTACAAGACAAGGGGGTCCTATCTACTCTCTCATCTTCATTTCATACATTGAATGTATCCTTCAGCATGGAGAACACAGACAGGGTTTCTATCCATGCTCGTCGGTTTGATGACGACATTGACTTGATAGAAGGAGGCTTCCAGAAGCTTCAGAATAGCCTAACGTTGGTTAACAATGCTGCAGAGAAGCTGCCATTAAAATCAATGCCAATAAAACCAAAATGATGGATTTTGGCAAACCAAATAACATCGAAAAATTAAGTGTGAATGGTCAAAAAGTGGAGAATGTGGATAAATTTGTTTATCTTGGAAGTTTGATAACATACGATAAAGATTGCCAGAAAGAGATTAGAAGATAAATTGCTTTGGCAACCAGAGCTTTTAACTGTTTCAACACTGTTTGGAGAAGCAGAGATATTAGCATCAAAACCAAGGGTCAAATCATCCACACTTGTGTCTACAGTGTTCTCCTATATGCAGCTGAGACATGGACACTCCACAAAGATGACATTCGTAGACTTAATGCATTGAAATGTACTGCTTCAGAAATATCCTCAACATCCACTGGTTTCATCATATCCCCAACACCGAAGTCATTCGCTGCATTAAGCCGGACTACAATCTGCTGCAAATTATCATAAAACGCAAAATGATCCTTTTATGGCCGCATCTGCCGGATGACAGACAATCGTATTATCAAGCAAGTGCTGTTTAGCATTACTGAGTGACAGGATAGAAGATCCCGACCTTGTAGAAAATGGATAGATGATATTGAAGAGTGGGGTAGTGGAAGTACACGCATCGGTTTAACGGATTCATCGGGGGGAACACTGGTCTGAAAAACCCGATTGTCCAAAGTTTCAAATTCCATATATTTCAACGATTATGTTATGAAAAACTTTTACTTAAGCACACTATGTAATCTGCAAATGTAAATACTGTACCTATACTCTGTAAATGTACACCAAAAGATGAGGGGTTGGGAACCTTTTTGACTAAGAGAGACAAAAAAAAAGATATATTTTAATATATATATATATATTATCAGTGGTCGGGAACCTATGGCTCGCAAACCAGATGTGGCTCTTTTGATGACTGCATCTGGCTCTCTGATAAATCAGGTGGCCTTTCTTAACAGAATAACGAATACATAATTTCACTGTCATTGAAATAAAAATACAAAAAAAGGCATCAATTAAAACAAAAACAGATGAATAAATCTCACGCATTTAAATCTATACATCTATTTTCTATACCACACCACTGTGGCGCACAGCGGAAAGCCAATCCTTTCTGTATTCCAGTATGCATGGGTCTGATACCTTCAAACTCTAATTTTATTGGATTATAACAACAGCCACACGCTGCACATGTTGTTTTCGGGTAAAGAGATAAATTTCCCTCGTTTTGATCAGCTCATTTGCATGAAGCCAAGCACAGGTGGCAAGCAAACACAAATGGACAGACATGGAAAAACTTCAACCCGCAGACCAGCTGATTGCCAAAACTTGGGACGCGCTTCCTGTCACATTAACACTGCAACGTGTGAGTCCAATAAAATTAGAGTTTCAAGGTATCGGACCCGCCCGCATACAGAAAGGATTGGCTCTCCGCTTTGCGCCACAGTGACGTGGCATCGAAAATAGATGAATAGATTTAAATGAACGAGATTTCGTCAAGCCAGTCTGGTCATCTGGCGGTCACTTTCGGAAACAAAGGCCCACGTCCAGACAATCTGGACTATTCGGAATTTACAGATTTTATCCGTTGCATCCGAAATCTGTTAAAGCGAAGTCCGTAAAACCGAGGCATGATTGTATTGCTAAACTTTCCAGATTAGCCCTGAGCAGAACCGATTGGCCAAAATGGACAAAGCTGATTATTGACATCTATGGGTTTGCAAGAACCCAGTGAAATTAATGATTAATGAACTGTGTAAAGCTGCTTTTTTTGTGAGAATGTCAATTGTGACAAGTGCTGTACAAATTCAATTCAATTCATTTCAAGAGGGAGCTGAGCCAAAAGTCAAAGCTCTCAATTTCCCAACTCCTACCTTTCAACCCTGACCTGTCGACACGAGCTTTGGGTAGTGACTGAAAGAAAAAGATCATGGATACAGGCCGCTGACGTGAGCTTCCTTTGCAGGGTGGCAGGGTGGCTTGCCTTCAGAGATAGCCATCTGGGAGGAGTTCAGAGTAGAACAGCTGCTCCTCTGCACTGATAGGAGCCAGTTGAGGTGGCGCAGGCATCTCGTTGGAATGCCTCCTGAGCGATTAACTGATGTGGTGTTTCAGGCATGTCCAATCGGGAAGAGACCCCAGGGTCAACCCAGAACTGGCTGTCACTTAGCTGGTTTGGGAACGCCTCGGTGTCTCTACGGAAGAACTGGAGGAAGTGGCTGGTAAAAGGATGTCTAGACTGCTTAGACTGCTGCCCTGCGACCCAACCCCGGAACACACAGAGGAACAAGAAGATGAAGAAGATGATGATGAAGATGATGAAGAGGATGATGATGACATATGGAGGTTTAAGTTTGATTACATTTTAACAACGGCTGTCTTTTTCTTTTATAATATTGCAACATAACATTTTCTACATTGAAAACTTCTGTATATAACAAAACAGCACAATACCAATCTAAATCAAATTTGGATTGACAAGTACACTCGTATGGTCTCATGTAAACTTTTTAAAGTACAGGTAAAAATTTTGGAGAATCTGGAGACGGTAATACGAATGGCAGCTAATCGCTGATAGTCAGTATTTGTGTTTTGTATGAAAGGTTGACATTCTGTAATTAATCTCTATGCTATATAAGTGCAACATATCCCAGTTGAGAAAATCCACAGCAGATCGTCTCGCTGCTAAAACACATGCCAGCTGGTCACACTAGTATATCATTTTGTAAGTTATTTTCGGCTTTCCTATTGCTTGAGCAATTTAAGCAGTCAGTATTTAAGTTTTTTTGTTTGTTTTACAATTGTATTATTTTCTTAAAAACAAAGTTTCCATGATTTGGCATCAGTAATTCAAATGGTGTTTCTTTTCACTTGTCAGGTAGGTAAAGCCCATTGCTCTTTTTACACCCAAGCCTAGTGGCTCAAAAGGCCGGTATGTATCCCTGGTTTCCATAGCGTGAAGCGACGAAGAGTTCAACTCCTCCTGAATGGGACGCTAGTCCATCACAGGTTACCTTCCCAGTATATTTTTACTGGTACCCATTTATACTGCTGGGTGAACAGAGGCACACTTGTGATTAAGACCTTGCGCAGGGGTCTTAGCACAGTGGGGGTATAACTGGGATTCGAACACACAACCGCCCAATTATGAGCGCAGCACCCTAACCACTATGCCACCGGCCCCACTTCTTTTCACCAAACACCTGTTAAATATGGACTAAAAGTTTAACCATTGTGGCCTGTGATTGAGCAGCAGGTAGCTGGTCAGGCTAAGTCATATTGTCACGCAAGAATCCAACTACAGTATATACAATAATAACCAATGAAATGTTAATTTATAATGCTGGGAATTCTATGCTGCTACTGGTGTTAGATGTTTTACACAGCACATACCACACACAAGGCCATGCATGTAAATATCCTGAAGTATATTTATTGCATTGTTATCAATGATTGTATTTACAGTATTGTATTTTGTGAACTTCTGCCATGTAATGACCTGGCGAGCTGTCCAGGGTGTACTCTAAACTGGCGCACAGTAGGCTGCAACCCTAATCAGGATTAAGCGGTTCAGAAAAGGAAGGAATGAATATTTTCTGAACTACAACGCCCATGAAGGAACATCTAAAACCTTTATAATGTTTCCTGCATGTATGGGAAATGTTCCCTTATCGGCTTTGAACAGTACTGTGTTACTTTGTCCACCTCAATTTGTGCACACCATGTTGTTGGTTGTATTCACTGTTGTCTGTAACTTCTGCAATGGCACACCAAAACTTGGAAAACATGATTTTGTTTTACCGTATATTGAACATGGCTAGAAATACAAAATCTATAATCTCTCTAACTTGTACTGATCAAGTACAAAGGCCAACATGGTGCAACAACCTTTGACTCAAAGACAGCGATCCCTCGCTACGTCGCGCTTCAATTCATGTGGCTTCAGTGCATCATGTTTTTTTTTTTTTTTTTAATATTCATCGAATTAAAAAATGAGGAAATTAAAAAAGAATAGGGGAAAAGTTAAGGAAAATGCCACAAAACAAGGCCAATTATGCAAAAAAAAAAAAAAAAACCCAAACAAAAACAAAAAACAACCCAAAACCTCCCATCAAAACTACTTACATTTTTATGTGAGGTGCACATCTGAGTGCATGCACGTGCATCTGCGTGTGTGTCTGTATGTGTGTGTGTATTTATATTTTATTTACATCTTATGCAGTATTTTTGAATGTTTAATTGTTATTATAAGCATTTATAGCGTTGAATGTGTATTTATTGATATTATATACGTACACATATACGTATACGTTCGTTGGGGGAGGGGGGTTGAGGGGTTGATCCAACTTCGCGGAATTTGGTGGTCACGGGGGGATCTCGGTCCCAATTAATCGTGGAAAGTGAGGGATCCCTGTATAATATAAAGTCAGGCCATTTTCCTTCCTCAACAAAATGTAATTTCTATGTATATAGTCCATTTGAGACTTTTTCTTACAACATTTTTCAAATAATACAGTATAGCTATAATTTCCACTCATTGTGCCTATTATGTGAAACAATATAGATTAAAGCTAAGACAATTTCTGACTGGTCAGTGTTTTAATAACAGAAGTACATAAAATCAATAAAAAGATCACTGAAAAAGTGGAAATAAATGCCCCATAAGTCCACTTTGAACAGTACTACTTTATTTCTGAGCATGTATATCTTACTCATACATGTTTCCTGTCTCTAAAAATAATATTTAAAAAAGTTACAAGCTTTGTATATCGAAAAGAGAATTCTATTTTCAGTCAACTCAGCTGAGCCTAGCTTGTATGATTTGAGCTTACAGTATATAGCTTCATTTCACTGTCCCATTATGTCTCTTCAGGAAAGGGTTCAGGCCACTCAGACATGTCTAGAAAGACGGTACAGCAGCCACTGTAGTACCACAGTCTGGGAAGGAAAGACTCCACCCTCCATGAGTTGGATGCCCGGTTGTACACTTCCACTTCCACACCATAATCTCCCTCCATTCCTTTCCAGTGACCACCCGTCACATAGAGTTCCTTTCCCAGAACCACCAAGCCTCCGTTCTCATGAAGCTTGTGCAGAAATTGAACCTAAGAAAGACCAAGACATGGAAATCAAATTTTAGAGGACTCGTAGATTGACAATGCATGTTTGGGGTTTATTGGGGTTTTGTTTTTTGTTTTTTTGTTTTTTACAAGATTTGTAAGAAATATGCTTTTAATATGTTTTTGGAAGAAATAACTCATCATTTTTGTGTTCAGTTTGCATGCTCTCCCTATTCTTTTGTGGATTTCCTCCATGTGCTCTGGTTTAATCTCACAGTGTCGTCACATCCACATTAGGCTAATTCAGTGGTTCTCAATTATTTTCTGTGGCACCTCCCCAAGAAAAAAAAAATTCACAGCCCCCACTGCCCCGCAAGCAACTATAAATAGTATTATTTGTCTATAAAATTGTTATTAGTACACCTCTGCATAACATTGTATCTTTATTAACATTAAAAACAAAAAGAAATAACTATAGTTCAACTTACAAGAAAAATTTTATTAACATTGTTTTTTAATCTGTAATTGAAAAGATTTAAAGTACACCAACGTGCCTGAAATAAAAAATACATCCTTATTTAAACTCATTCAACTTATTTATGTCTTAACAAGGGCGTAGGCTGGTCTGACCGTGGGGGGGTGAGGGTGGGGCGTGTGCACATCTTGGTTGACCGGAACTTGAGTCCCAGGGGCTACAGGCCTAAGCCTTAAAGGGGAAATGAAACGCCGACTAAATAAGTTGACGGTAGTTTAAGTATAGTTTATTGAAGCGATTGTGTCTTAAATTTGATATCATAAATAAACCATTGCACACACAGCGGTTTTGTTTGATGTGCTTCTCATATAGGTTATTGACCCGAAAGCCACCATTGCCAAGTGCCTGCCTACACAAAGTTACCGTAACATCACTGGGTTGGTACAAAGTACCACATGAAATATAGTGCATGCATATCACAGCATATTATATGATATAAACAACATGGAATCTCAGGCCAACAACATGCACAGTTTTTCAGCAGAAGACGAATCAAATATTATAGTTCAACCAAAAACATTCTCAAATATATTTCAAACTACATCTCCAAGTACATGTGCTAAATAAATTTACAAATTGAGCTGAAGTCATTTATCTATTCAAAGGCACAAACAAATATTAATACATATTTACAGCACAAAAACATACTATTCATTTTATAAAAGTACTGACCAGGCTGCAGATACAGGCTGAATGGTTTTTTGATTATTTTAGCCATTCATTCTCTGTGCATCAACAATGCAGCCGTGAGGGGGGGGCACAAACAAGTGCCCGGTCCCAAGCCTGGATAAATGCAGACGGTTGTGACAGGAAGGGCATCCGACGTAAAACTTTTGCCAGAATACAAAATGCAAACCGTAAAGACAAATTTCATACCGGATCGGTCGAGGCCCGGGTTAACAATGACCGACATCAGTGTTGTTAACCAACAGGGTGCTGGTGGAAATTGGACTACAGTTGGTCAAAGACGGAGAGGCGGGTGGCGTGTCCGTAGGCAGAGAGAGAAGAGGGAAAGCATGAGTTTAGGACTGAGAGTAGGGACTTTGAATGTTGGAACTATGACAGGAAAAGGTAGAGAGCTGGCTGACATGATGCAGAGGAGGAAGGTGGACATACTGTGTGTTCAGGAGACCAGGTGGAAAGGGAGCAGGGCATAGAAACTTAGGAGCAGGGTTTAAGCTGTTTTATCATGGTGCAGATGGGAAGAGAAATGGAGTAGCAGTCATCTTGAAGGAGGGGGTGCCAGGAATGTTCTAGAAGTGAAAAGAGTGTCAGACAGAGTGATGAGTCTCAAGTTAGAAATTGAAGGTGTGATGTTCAATGTTGTTAGTGCTTATGCCGTACAGGCAGGATGTTAGCTAGAAGAGAAGGAGAGATTCTGGAGTGAGTTAGATGAAGTGATGCAGAGTACCCCCAGAGGTGAAAGAGTGGTCATTGGTGCAGACTTCAATGGACATGTTGGTGCAGGCAACACAGGGGACGAGGAAGTGATAGGCAGTTTTGGTATCCAGGACAGGAACACAGAAGGACAGATGTTGATCGATTTTGCAAAAAGGATGGAAATGTCTGTGGTGAATACTTTCTTCCAGAAGAGACAGGAGCATATGGTGACTTATAAAAGCGGAGGTAGGAGCACACAGGTAGACTACATCTTGTGCAGACGATGCAGTTTGAAGGAAGTCAGTGACTGCAAAGTAGTAGTGGGAGAGAGTGTTGCCAAACAGCATAGGATGGTGGTGTGCAGGATGATGCTGATGGGAAGAAAGGTGAAGGCAAAGGCAGAGCAGAACACAAAGTGGTGGAAGCTGAAAAAGGAAGAGTGTTGTGTTGTTTTCAAGGAGGAGTTGAAACAGGTTTTTGGTGGTCAGGAAGTGCTTCCAGATGACTGGACAACTACAGCTAATGTGATCAGGGAGACAGGTAGGAGAGTACTTGGCGTATCCTCTGGAAGGACAATAGATAAGGAGACTTGGTCATGGAATGAGGAGGTGCAGGAGTGTGTACAAAAGAAGAGGTTAGCTAAGAAGAAATGGGACATAGAGAGGACCGAAGAGAGTAAACAGCAGTACAGGGAGACACAGCGTAAGGCAAAGGTAGTGGTGTCAAAGGCCAAACAGAGGACGTATGATGACTTGTATGCTAGGTTGGACAGTAAGGAGAGAGAAAATGGCACAGCAGGATTAAGGACAGAGTGGGAAACATGTTGACTGATGACAGAAGTTTGCTGGGAAGATGGAAAGAGTACTTTGAAGAGCTGATGAATGAGGAAAATGAGAAAGAAAAAGAGTAGAAGAGGTGACTGTTGAGGACCAGAAAGTAGCAAAGATTAGTAAGGGTGAAGTGAGGAGGGCATTTAAGAGGATGAAGAGTGGAAAGGTAGTTGGTCCTGATGATATACCAGTGGAGCTATGGAAGTGTCTAGGAGAGGTAGCAGTAGATTTTCTGACAAGAACATTCAACAAGGTCTTAGAGAGTGAGAGGATGCCGGAGGAATGGAGGAGAAGTGTGCTTGTGCTCATTTTTAAGAACAAGGGAGATGTGCAGAGTTGTGGCAACTACAGAGGGATAAAGTTGATGAGCCATACGATGAAGCTATGGGAAGCAATAGTGGAAGCTCGACTAAGGGAAGAGGTCAGCATTTTTGAACAACAGTTTGGTTTCATGCCAAGAAAGAGTACCACAGATGCAGTGTTTGCCTTGAGGATGTTAATAGAGGAGTACAGAGAAGGTCAGAAGGAGCTGCATTGTGCCTTTGTGGATCTGGAGAAAGCATATGACAGGGTGCCGAGAGAGGAACTTTGATGAAGTTTTCATGAGGAAGTCTGGAGTGGCAGAAGTATGTTAGAGTGGTGCAGGGCATGTATAAGAGATGTAAGACAGTGGTGAGATGTGTTGTCGGTGTGACAGAAGAGTTCGAGGAAGAGGTGGGACTGCATCAAGGGTCAGCTCTGAGCCCATTCTTGTTTGCTACGGTGATGGACAGGCTGACAGACGAGGTTAGACAAGAATCTTCATGGACTATGATGTTTGCAGATGACATTGTGATCTGTAGTGAGAGCAGAGAACAAGTGCAGGAAAATCTAGAGAGGTGGAGGTATGCCCTGGAAAGGAGAGCAATGAAGGTTAGCCTCAGTAAAACAGAATACACGTGTGTGAATGACAAGGACCCAAGGGGAAAGGTGAGGTTACAGGGAGCAGAGATAAAGAAGGTGGAGGATTTTAAGTACTTAGGCTCAACAATCCAGAGCAATGGAGAGTGTGGAAAAGAGGTGAAATAGCGTGTGCAGGCAGGTTGGAAAAAAGTATCTGGTGTGATGTCCAATAGGAAGGTATCAGCAAGAATGAAAAGAAACATGTACAAGACGGTGTTGAGGCCAGCGATGTTGTATGGTTTAGAAACAGTGTCCCTGGGGAAAAGACAGGAGGCTGAGCTGGAGGTAGCAGAGATGAAAATGTTGAGGTTCTCTTTGGGAGTAACAAGGATGGATAGGATCAGGAATGAGTACATCAGAGGGACAGCACATGTTAAAGGTTTTGGAGACAAAGTCAGAGAGGCTAGATTGAGATGGTTTGGACATGTACAGAGGAGGGATAGTAAGTATATTGGTAGTAGGATGCTGAGGTTGAAACTACCAGGCAGAAGGTCTAGAGGAAGACCAAAGAGAAGATTTATGGATGTGGTGAAGGCGGACATGAAGGTAGTTGGAGTAAGAGTAGAAGATACAGGGGATCAGGTGAGATGGAGGAGGATAGTTTGCTGTGGCAACCCCTGAAGGGAAAAGCCAAAAGGAAAAGAAGATTCTCCGTGTGTCAATATTTGTGTTCTAACACATATGTAGGAGCCGGAGACGGTACGAACAAACTGTGCGTTATTCTCATACTCGCACTTTGTTTGATTGACAGTGTTCAGCTATTATTGCTTACTGATAATATTATGCTTGTTGATTGGTCAGCTCGGGCGTGCACATGCGCAGTACCTGTTACACGTTAACTTCCAGTTTACTTCCTGACTCGAGTCATGCGGAACTTATCTCCGACTTTCTCTGCAACAGTCATTAAGTTTATTTATAAGATTGTGAATACACATGATTTCTTGTTCAGCGGAACTCAACTCCTGCTGTGGGGGGTGCACGTGCACCCTGAGCACCCCCCCCCCCCCCCAGTCTACACCCTTGCTTAATATCTCCATTTCTCTCCACCGTTCTCATCGTTCCTTTTCACAATTTTTCTGTGTTGTTTCTTGAGGGGTTGTTTACTGCGCTTCATATCGTTTGCTCTTGCGAAAAACTGCTACACCTTAGCACAACAATGAGAGCACCACTGTCAACTCGTGGAGTGGAGGTGCGATTACACTTAATTCTCGTACACAATTCCCGAAAAGCATGTTCCCCAGGGTCATACCTACTCCCCTGGCATCATACCACGCCCCCCCAAGGAGGGCGGGCCCCACTATTTGAGAAGCACTGGGCTAACTGAATATTCAGGTGTGAGTGTGAATGGTTGTGTGTTGGCTTTGCACTGCTCTTCGGGGTGTACACCGGCTTCAAATGACTGAAATAGGCTCCTAATAAAGGTTAAAAGGGTTCAGAGAATGAAATATAATTCTCCTGTCTCAACCAACTCTGGGTGAGGGCAGAGTACACCCTGGAAAGCTCACCAGACAATCGCAGGGCAGAAACACGCTAATAGCAATGCAGCCTTCTCTTTACAAAATTCATCAATGTTTTTTGTTTTCCATGCCTCTCACCACAGACAGTGAGAGATATTGCTGACCTTTCAGAACAGTTTGCTGCAGTGGGGGACAGCAGAGACAACCCGATGATAATGTAGATAACTGGATTATTAAAGTGCAGCTGTCTGGGTTATCAATGGCTCACTGTCTGTGGTGAGAGGCATGTAAAAGGACCATTGCTGTCATTCAAAGAGAGTAGGCCACTGGGTTGCCATCAAAGTGTTTCCGCACTGTGATGGCCTGGCAAGATGTCCATGGTGTACAGTTCCCTAATGGCTGAGCCTCCCTGTGATACTAATTAAGATTAAGTGTTTAAGAAAATGAATTAATGAACCGTAACATATTTTAATCAAAAGAGTGTGATGTGTGTATGTGTGTGTGTGTGTGCGTCTGTCCGTATTGAATGGGAGTCTAAAAAAAATGTACATTTTCATATCCATGCTGATTGCTGATTTAAATGTGGTGAGCAACTCTTGCCACATATTCATCCCTCTAACTTGCCCACTTTTTTGTTTGCATGTCTCAAAATTATGCAAAGTTCGATTCAGAGACGGGGATGAAATTGCCTTTTAAATGATGATATCAATGCCCATTAGTGATCCATTTGCATTAAAAAGTTAACTTACTGTTGCAAATTGTCAATGGTTTAAAAATTGTTAAGCTGTAAAAACTTACCTTCTGCCACATGTTAGCATCTGGGTCATACAGATACACCTTCTTGGTGTTATCTGCTATTAGATAGATGACCCCATCCATAGAAACAGAACGAGGAGAGGATAGGTACTTTGGAATAAATGGAGAGCTGACAATACTCCAAGCATCTTAAAAAATAAAGTCAAAGCATAAATAAAACCACACAATAAAGCCATTTATAGTCAGTGTGATAATTAATAAATTAATAATGGTGATTCTTCAATAAATTGTTGCATTTTAAGGATACTTCTCTTTCTATGATCATGCTTTCAAATATTTCTAATACATTATTTGAATACTGTTAACACATGGAGTGTTAACCTAACACTACATCAATTATATGGTACTGAACCAGTAAATAAATCATCAGATATTTAGAGCTCTGACATTGGTATTACACCACAAAGGAAAAATCTTTATTTACTGCATTTTCCATCACTTGGAACATGCTAATTCTTGCTCAGGATTCCTTCTCTTGTTGTTCAAAGTATAAACAGTTTATGATCCTTGGTGAATCCTACCTATCACAGGGTTGTAGCACTGTAGAGTCAGTGCATTATATTTGACAGCACAGGAGCCAATGACATAAAGCTTCCCTAGACAGGCAGTGGCTGTAAAGTTGGTCACATATTTCACTGCAGGAGCTGTCAGAGCCCAGCTGTCACTGTAGGGATCATAGTGTTCTACTTCAACAATGTCCATCACAGTGCCTGTGAATAAAACGAAGCACTTTTAACTATGTAAGTTATTACTCAGTGCTAGCAGTCTGCAAACGGTACTCCCTATTTCCATTATTATTATTATTATTATTATTATTATTATTATTATTATTATTACCTCCAATGACATAAATTTCTCCATTTAGCACTGCAGAGGAGTGGTTCGTCCTGGGCTTCAACATTGGCGCAACTGTAACCCACCTCCCTTCACGAGTGATATACTTCCAGGTCTCTGTAGTTGACCAGGTATTGGACTGGGAACCTCTTGAACCTCCTGGGAAAGGGAAAACCTATAAGTCATAAAAATATCATAATTTTTTTTTTTCGAGTGTACATGATATCTTTATTGGGAAATAATGCTGGTTTTGTATTGGCAGCTTATTAAAATTCCACAGAGCTAAAACAAAGACGTCTATAAAAATGAGGAACATGAGTGGTAATTGCTATGTGTAGATAGAAGAGAATGTAATATGTTTTGCTAAGACGTTGAAAAGCTAGGTGTTCCATTAGTCAGTGTGTTTAGTACCCGTTATTCTTCATAAGTAGCTCCAGTTCTAATGAAAGTATCAGTAAGATTTTTTTTACCGTCTCAGGATATTCTTCCTTATTCCCTCCAAATCCTACATGGAGATGATGTTCCATTCATACAATGTAGCACTTAACAATGGACAAGGAAACAATGTATTTGCTGGATCTTTTTTCAAAGAGTCTAGTTACCTCAGATGCCGAATCAATTAAACGTTTTTCCTCTTACTGACACATTACATTATATATACATATACAGTCGGTCCTCTACTTACGAAATTAATCTGTTCCAGTGCCTTTTTCGTAAACTGGAGTTTTCGGAAGTAGAGGTGCATTTCACATGTAAAACTCGTGATTCGTTCCAAGGCTCCCAAGACTACCCCATAACCTCTTTAAAAATTATAAAAGTACATCAATGTTGTATGAAATATGTGTTAAAAGTAAAAGAAAATTATTTACCTTTTTTTAAATTTCTCAAACCACGCATGTTCCCCAGGGCCATACATACTCCCCTGGCATCATACCACGCCCCCCAAGGGTATATATATATATATATATATATATATATATATACGCTGCCTGACTCACGTTCAACCCATTTTTTTGGGTTGACCTTTTTTTTTTTTTTTCAAAAAAAAGTTGTCAAATTTTGAATTTAGATGTACCTACGTTATACGATAATATAATGACATAATGACTCAATGACGCTGCGTCCATTTTTTTACAAACGACAGACTGAACATGCCCCTCCTTCTTCCCAGTTCAGTTATATAAACGTACATTGTTTATATATATCAGTTACATAGCGTGTTATCCTTCTGTTAAGACGTCGTCTCTGTGATCTTTGTGTTTACATTGTTTCTGCGGACTTTTGTAAACCTAAGCAAATATGGTTGATCAGAAGTGTAAGCCTACTAGCATGGATGCAAGTCTCATACACAGAGATGAATTAACTATCTGCTCGGATTGGCGCAATCTATCATGCATACTCAGTTAAGCAAAGAGAGTTGTAAAATGAATGAAAACCCGAATCCAGAGAAGAAAGAGAACTCTCTGTTCTGCTGGTGATTCAGATCAGTGCAGGCTGAGTACTAAACCAGTATTCAATGGCACCCTTGCTCACTTGAAAGACCGGAAGTCCATATAACCTGCTCTTTGTCTCAAACACAAATAAATAAACTACATTCGGTGTTGAGCGCCTCACATATTGTAAGCATTGATTGGCTGTTTTAAGCTTCATGTAAAGTGACCTGACTCAGCTTCATGTAATGTGACTCAGCTTGACTTCATGTAAAGTGATCATCTGTCGACCATCAGAACCATTTACAAACAGAAAGATCGCATCATAGAGAATGTTAAAGGTTATATTTGATACTGTATTTGATATTTGATGAGTGAATTTGATTAAAATTTATCTATTTGAAATTATTTTGCTTGAATTTAATTTATTTGAAATTTATGTTGATATTATTTCATATATTTGATATTATTTTGCAATGTTATGTTTATAATAATTGATTTAGGGGTGTTTTATGAAATACGGTAATGGTATTTATGGATGTATAGTGCAGTATGAGCGTCATACGTCACTGTAACAACTTACGTTCACTTTCAACTTATGTTCGTCCGTCCGGAACCAATTAAAAACGTAAGTCGGGGAGTGTCTGTATATATATATATATATATATATATATATATATATATATATATATATATATATATATATATATATATATATATATATATATATATATATATATATATATATATATATATATATGTATATATATATATATATATAATTTATTTATTTATTTATTTACCTGTAACATACACATCATTATTTAAAGATACAATGGAGTATCCCCATTTATTGTAGTTGGGGAAATCAGGTAGCTGATGCCATTGCTCTGAAAGAGGAAAAAAAACAATCATTTTAACAATGTTCATGACAGGAAGTGATTAGTTTCCTGACATCAATAAACTAAAACCAGTAATAAGCAGCAAGGACATCCTTACGAAGTTTTGTGCTGTAGAAGGCACAGTTCCTGGGATGAATCGTCATATCTCGCTCACCATCTTCCTCCTCATTTTCTTCATCATCAGAGTCATCTAGTGAGCGGCCACCCATCACAAACAACACTTCCTGCAGGTTGTGAAAGGTATTTCGGAAAGGACTCTGTGCTAACTCACCTGACTTTATACTAATATTCTGAAAAAAAAGAACTCCAAATCTTTAGACTTAAAGCGATATTTCATCACACATGTAGTTTTCTGAATTAGTTGTTGATATTTGTAATGCATACAAAACACAAACAAACAAACAAAAAAAACAACAACAACCTCTTTGGAAACAGTATCCAACATTTCTTTGCATTCAGGAGAATCCTGAATAAGAGGGTCTTTCAACAAGTTTTCCATCAGGTAAGACTGAGGCAGAAGTGGGAGTTTGGACAGTCTCAGTAGTTCTGGTAGGTGACAAATTCGGCTATCTTTGCAATGTCTGACCCATGCAAGTACTCCCTCAGCGGGAGCACAGTCATTTCGCACCTGCAGACCCTCATCTTTCAGACAGGCCACTAGTTTATCCTTTTCCAGCAGCAAAAACTCCTCATGAAGCTGGACTGCCTCAAAGTTCTCTAAAAGAAACGCTTTGGCTTTGGCCACCACCTCAGGACAACCATGAATCTCTCCAAACTCGAGTATGCCAAGGCAGTTACTAGCATCTATCTGGTGCTGCAGGTATCGACTACAGACAGCGCGCACCGTCTGAAATTGAAGCCGACTTGAGGTGCATATCAAATCCTCCACATTTCCTTGATTGATGGTAAGTTTTCCGGTGTAAGCAAAGTCCAGTAAGGTAGCAAGCACATCAGGATTCACATCATGCAGCTCTACTCTTGTAGCGATGCTCTCCACAAAGTCACCTGAGAACATGGATCGAAAGTAAAAGCTACAGAGAGCCAGGATGCCCCGGTGGCAGGGGAAGTCCCGTCCACCAGCACTTAAGGTCACATCCACAAGATTGGGTTGAGAACGGAGAGATCGCAGTCCCTCCAACATGCTCTGTGAGTGAGAGGACAGACAAAAGTCTAGGTCATCCACATTACGCACCATGTTGAGAGTTTTTTCATTCAGGGAACAATGGATCAATGTCCTTAATGGATTCCAACCAAATCAACTTTTCTGTGAAAATTTATCTGCATAGAAAGAGACAAAACTTGTCTTAGAACTAACCACTTAAATATCAATCACAAGCTATTATTGAAATAGCCATAGCAATGTTAATAGTGTAGCAGAATGCATTTGCAGAATTAAAAAAAAAGTTCAGTAAAGAGACTCAGGAAATCAATCCAAAAGTTAAAAAAAGTTAAAATCAGGCAGGGAAGGGCAATGGCAAAACCACAGACAGAGCCATAGTACAAAGGCATAGTTTACAAACCTACAGGTTAAACACAAGCAAATCTGAAGTCATAGTGAATGTAAGTGTGCACAGAACCAATATAGGCAACAACAATATTAGCAGCAAGACAAATGACAGGATCAAATTACAGAACCAGGTCACAAATATCACAAGGCAATCAGGACAATACAAACAATACAATATGATACAGTCGAAATCTAACAGAAGTGAAAGAGACAACGTCCTTTAACATGAGCATAGTCAGGTGAGGGGCAAATAAGTGTAAAATCACATTATGTGTTTCAGAAGTCAGGTAACTGGGATTGGGACAGTAGTTTCTGGGATGTGCAATGCAACACAGATGGAGTGCTGGAACAAGTTGATGGTGGATAAAATGATAGATGGTATCCCACTGTCATCCAAAAAACAACAACAAAATAAATGAATGAAGTCATGACAATGGGTAAAGACTATTGCCAAATAATTAATAATCATATATCTAATGCTGATAGCATGTAGTCTTTGCAAATAGACTTCAATGGAAAGTTCTATTGATGAGGAGATACCACCAATATAGAAAATGAACTACGTGTATTTTTTTTTTTTGAAAACATTATCCAAAAACAAAGAATGAAATAAAGCACAGTGTTAAGGAGCAAATAGCCTATTTATTTTATAAATCATTTTTATGTAATTATTTATTGTTTTGTTTTTTTTAAAACTCAAATTTCCCAAAATGAGGTATTTTGATATTCATATTAATAATTTTGGCTCATAAAAATTAATTTTCAGTCTGTACATGGCTTTTGAACTGTAGTCCTCATGGTAAAGTGTCCTGTGGATATACCATGATGATTGTTTACTCAGTAGCCACTAACAGCTGGTAATGAGATCAGGCGCTGAGACTTCTTTAGCTTTAATACTTATAAATGGTTCAATAAAAACTGTAATCATTAATAAAATCAAAAGTGTAACTTTACCGCCTGGCTGAATGAAAGTAGAAATTCCACATCACTTTAAAGATCAGTCCTAAAGCTCCAAGATGCTTGTCTTTACTTGTTGAATCCAGGGCCGCAGAGCACTTTTGTGAACTCATAGCATGCTCGCCTTCCACTCTACTATTTTTAGTTTTGTGGTAAGGATCTAAATGCAGATACCAGACTCTTTGGGATGAGCTCTCACCTGTTCTTAAAGAGAAACAAACGCAAACCAAAGAGAAAAACACACACACACACACACACACACACACACACACACACACACACACACCTGAAAAAATACAAATGCTGTTATACAAACAAAAAAGAAAGAGAAAAATATCCTTGCAAGGACATACATTTCTCTCACTCTCTCTATCTCTCTCTCTCTCTCTCTCTCTCACACACACACACACACACACACACACACACATTTTATATATATATAAAGGCAGTAGTCACCACCTTGGTCACCATATTATCAATGTTTTAGTCATTGTGCCCCCAGTGCAGCTAACTGGGTTATTAAAGGCAGGCCATGTCTCTCACTGTCTATAGTGAGAGACACGTAAAAGAACCATTGCTGACTTTTGTAAAGAGTAGTTGCAAAGCCGTCAGTGTGTTTCTGTCCCTGCGCTGAAGGGTTGTGTCAGGAAGGGCATCCGAGGTAAAAACCTATGCCAAATCAAACGAGCAAATCATTCGCTGTAGTGACCCCTGAAAAAGCCAAAAGGACATCTCTCATATATATATATATATATATATATATACAGTAAAACCTCCGCTGACGAACGCTTAAGCTCACGAACTTTTCGCCTCAAGAACATTAAATTCGCGAGCATATAGTCTCTGCTGACGAACTAGTTTTCGGCGGACGAATCAAACCACGCGGTCGAACAGCGCCACGGTGGTGGCCACGAGAAGCTGACGCACGCTCACGGCGTCACCCCCTTTCTTTGAGGGCGGAAGTGGTTTGTGTTTGCTGGACATTTTGGACCATATTGAGTGTACTTTTGCTATTAAGGGACCGAAAAAGACCCCACCACAGGCGGAGATCATTGAAAAACACGAACGAGGTGTGCGTTTGTGTGACTCAGCGTCCCAGTACCAGTACGCTAAGCCTACCACCATCCTTAAGAACAAGGAAGCTATTAAGGGTGCGTGTGTGGCTATGCGTGTTTCCAAACAGTAGGCGTTTCCAAACTCTCCTTCCAAACAGTAAGTCCCTCCCTCCCTCCCTCCTCCTCCCACTCCATTCCATCAAGCCATCAACTACCATCACAAAGGTAAATAAAACGACTTTATTATACAGTACAGTTTATTTCTTTAATTACAATACAATAGACATTTATTATACATAAAATAAGGTATATTTTTGTGTAGTTTTAAGGCTTATTTAGTAGAAAATTATGTTTTATGGGGACCTGGGAACGGATTATTCTCATTTTAATGGTTTCTTATGGGAAATAAATGTTCGGAAGACGAACTTTTCGCCTCACACACACTTTCTGGGAACCAATTATGTTCGTGAGCAGAGGTATCACTGTATATATTTATATATATATATATATATATATAGATAGATAGATAGATAGATAGATAGATACACTATTCAAGTAGGAGTGTGTCAGTATTTATTCAGGTGAGAGCCTGAACGTCTTTACCCCGACTCACACCCAGTCAGCCCAAAAATTTCTCAAAGTCTCTTTTGGTCTGAAAATGAATAATGTGTGTGTGTGTGTGTGTGTGTGTGTGTGTGTGTGTGTGTGTGTGTGTGTGTGTGTGTGTGTTTGGGGGGTTGTTATATTCCACAAGGGGGCAAAATAGAGCAATAATCTTGAGGTCATAAACTTTGCTACTGAGATGTGGAAATGGCATAATTCATTTTTAGCATGCTAAAAGTTAATGCTTTAAACATGTCAGATTGGAAATTAGAGTGGTGCTGGGTTTGGTCACATCTTCCCCTCCACTTTTCCATACACCCCTCTAATGTTCACTTCAAGACCTTTGCCATTATCAAGTACAATATTTAAATTATCTATGTTTGTCAAACCCAAACATTTAAGACCACATACAGCCTGTTGCCTCACTTCTTTCATCCCATGTTTAAAATTGTTGAAAAATGTTAAAAAGCAGTGCCTTGTCTGTTGTATTTCAAGTGCCAAGATTTTGAGCCTGTCCTCATGAAATATTCTGTTGTAATTATTTGGCTTCTTTGTAATTCAGAAATAGTAACTCATAATTACAAGATACTGTATTGTGCTATTTTTTTTGATAGTGCGATGTACTTTGATGGAAATTTTTTAAAAATCTAAAAAAAAAAAACCAATGTGTTCATAGACATTTACAGCACAGTCAACCATCAGTCTTATCATGCACAAATTGTTGCCATATTATACCTTTAAAACAGTTTATAATAGTAGAAAATACTTAAATTAAAATATTCAAATGTAAATAAATAAATAAATAAAATCATGTGACAGCCTACATCTACTAAAACCTTGATTTATGGTTCTTTTCCTCTTTCATTAAGATGACTTTTCTGTCACCTCAGTATCTCTACATGATAATATAATAGCATGCATATATTTATATTAGATCTGGTTTCTAATCCTCTAAAAGCTTGATCAGAATTAGGTCATCATTTTTCTCACTAAAGGAGCTGATAGCCAAAGGTTATGGTTACTCAAAAAAACACATTAGTTTAAAAAAAATCCAAAACTTAAATCAAATATAATAAATAGGTAGATGTTATTTTCACTTGGGGTATCAACAGCTCGCAATTCTATTTGTACCATGGGTGGATAGTCAATGTACTTATTTCACTCAAGCGTTAGTAAGTAATAAGTAGTCATGAGACTATCGAGTCTTTCATCAAAAGTGTTTGGTGAACTTGTATTGGATGAGCTTGTGTTTTATGATGAATCTGTGTCTGAGATTAAAGCTGTGCTTGAATTTGTGCTTAACTCTGAATATGTGCTGAATTGAACCTCTGTTAAAATTTAATTTTATACTGTATTTATATTTGAGCCCATGTTAGAAGTGAAAATCAAGGTAAATAAAAGCTTTTAAAACTGTATTGTCACTTTTTTTCATACTTTGGCTGAAGGTGCGACTAATACTCCAGAACGAATTATATGAGAAATTATTATATATACAGTAATTCTGTTCATCATCATAACAAATATAATTTCACATATTTGTTATTTTTACACTCGCAACCACAAGAGGGCAACCTTGGCTAGGGTACCAGTACCTGCTCATCGACCACTAAAGAAATGTCCCCAAAAAGAAAAATCCTATTCTGCGGATTACAAGCTGCAAGTAGTGACATATGCAGCAGAAAATAGTAATCGAGCAGCAGAAAGAAAGTTTGGAGTGAACGAGAAACTTGTGAGGAACTGGAGAAAAGCGAAGATTACTACTGTAATGAAGAAAACAAAAAAAGCTAATCACGGGCTAAAAGCTAGACAGCCACAGCTAGTGGAAGAGGTTGCACATGGGTGCTTGAGCAACGTGCCACAGGGAGAGGCTTGTCAACAGTGCGGTTGAGTCTCCATGTCCAGGTAGTGAAATTATTACATATAATTATAACAAGAGGGCAGAAAAGCAGAGATTAGTTTTACTGCAATGAAGAAAACAAAAAAGTTAATCGCTAAAAAGCTAATCACGGTCAAAAAGCTAGATGGCCACAGCTAGAAGAACGAGCTCGCACATGGGGGTTTGAGCAATGTGTTCTAGGGAGACTCTTTTCAATAGTGCAGTTGTGTCTCCAAGTCCAGGTAGTTGTCAAGGAGATGAATATAAATGACTTTGCGTGAGGACTTTCTTGGGGTTACCGCTTCATGCAACGCAACCCCCTCTCTATCAGAGCAAGGACCTCAACGTCACATATAAACAGCAGATTTCCAAGCCAAGGTAGACAGTTTCCATGAGTTTGCAACTTATAGTCCAGTGCGACTTATATATGTATTTTTCTTCTTTATTATACATTTTTTGGCCAATGTGACTTGTACTCCAGAGCGATGTATAGTCCGGAAAATACGGTATATTTGTCCTTGAACCTGACCCTGTACTGGAACTTGAACCAATGTCAGCATGTGAATCTATACCCATTTCCAAACATGCATCTGAACCTGTATATTTATATGCACTGATACCTTGGTTCTGTCCTTGCAGGAGCCTGTGTTAGAACATATGCTCGAACATTGTCTAGGCTGGAACCTGTGCCTACTCTGATGCTGCTACCTGGCTTGGCCATGAGCCCAAGTCAACCCCAGTTCCATTGCCAGAGCCTACCTTGGTGTCAGAGGCTACTCTGACACTCTAGCTCATCCTGTGGTCTGAGTCCATTCTGTCACCTGAGCATGTACCCAATCCTGTGATCAAGTCTGAAGCTGTGCCATGGCCTGAACCCAAGTCTGAGTATGGGCCGGCTCGATCTCTTGGACATGATCCTATGCCTGAGTCGACACCAGAGCCTGTTGCTATGTCAGGGCATATGCCTAAGTGTAGGTCTATATCCACACATGAAAGTTCCAAAGACTGTTCCAGAGTTTCAAGGATGATTCCAGAGGCTGTTTCCAACATTAATCTTAACACCAAGGCATAATCTACATCAGAATGCAATCCTATGCATACACCTACACCTTTACCCAGCAGCATACCCTTGCCTAGAGACCAGAAAATCCCAAGTGTGACTTTGTGGATGCTCCCAGAGTAGCACCCTTGGGGGAAGGGTTCTGTCACACCAGTAGACTGGTACCTCACCTTACAAAATTAATCTGTTCCAGAAGTAGTTTTGTAACCTGATTTTTTTTTTCATAAGTTGAGTAGCATTTTACATGTAAAAGGCCTGATTTGTTCCAATGCCCCCAATATTACCACTAAACCCTTTAAAAATGATGAAAGTATACCTTTTAAGGCCTCCTTCTGCTTCAATATCGTACCGATGGTAGACAGGTTTTGGCCATATTCCTTTGCGATATCACTCAACTAAATGCCACGAGCTCACTTCTTCTTTTCACTCGCACCGGGAATCTCTTTCTTGGGGTCCATGATGAATGACGAAAAATAAAGTTGCAATGAGCACACTCAAAAAATTCACGAAACAACAGTAACTCTGTCTTTTACGTATGTTAGAACTCCGTGACGAACAATGGGTCGACGGCACACGAAAAGCATCATGGGTATTATGGAGATGCAGCTCCCTCCTAGCCAATGGGAGGCCAGTGGGGCAGGGTGTTGGGAGATAGCCAATGGGAGAGCAACTCGCGCATTGTTTGAATTTTTGAGATGACGTGTTTCATAACATTAATTTTTTTCGTATCCAGAGAGGGAAATTTTAGGTAAATGAGTTTCGTAACTTGGATTTTTCATTTGTTGGGTCTTTTGTAAGGTGAGGTACCACTGTTTTTTAAAAGTCATCATCCACAATACACTTTTTTTTCAACTTCAGTGGCTCCTTTTCAGTTTGAGAGCAAATTATTCCGAGCATCTGGTTTTGCCCATGAGAATCTTTCAGCCTGATATAATAGAATACATTTTTGGATTGTATTTTCTGCTTTTCTGGACCATTAATTAAAGATCTGTTGTTGTTTTTTTTGTTTTTTTTGTAACTGCATCCTGCCCCTCACAATGATTTTGACACAGTATCATAACTTTTTTTTTAATGTACTGGTTTTATAGTAAGCATTAATACGTACGGAATCAGAACATTTATAATTATTACTTAAAATTACAAATAATTATGCAAACTATATATTTACATGGTAAAATATAGTCTATAAATTGCATGTTTATAAAGTTATTCTAAACTTGTTCTCAGGTCCACAGCAAATAAAACATTTAAACTACTATGATAAATTTCACACATTGTTCCAAAAAAAGCTTTCAGCAAATAACAATGTGTAGAATAGTCAGGTGGGAAATGGCTACAACTAAAATTGGTTCTAAAAAGCATAGGAAGCAACTTCCTGTCTGTATTACTCAAAGTCAAAAATCTCAGCTTCTTTTTCTTTCCAAAAGGCAAAACTCCTGTCAATGTATTTGCAGAGTTCATCATTGGTCAAACTGGTAAAATCTGTACTTCTCATGAAGGTATCATCCTCGTCAGGGGTTGGAGTCTGGATAATTACTTTGGGCACCGGCCTAATCTCTGCTTGTGGGCTCTTCTCTGGGTTTTTTACTTGTGGAGGGACCTCACTAAAAAAATTAACCTTAATATCCTCAAACCCATCCTTCCATTCCCTATTTCCAGCTTCAATGTCTTGAATGACAGCCTTATGGAAATCCCGCACTGTCTCCCAGCTAAAATGACCCAAATGGTCAAACACCTCAAAGCACAGCAGGTGCCTCATCTTTCTCTCATCAGCAGAAAGGTCCTGTTCAAGGATGTGGAAGTAACCTAGCATGAAAAGATCAAGTGTCAGAGAGTCATATTCAAAAGGTGCTCCATTCATGCGAGGCAGGAATTGCTCAGGTGAGTAAAGGGCCTGCTGACGATTAAGTCTCCGGATTTGCCGTGATGGAACAATTGAGATCATGCTTCTCCAGTTGCCAATCATTTTGTTGATGGCACTTCTTTGCTTTAAGAATTGTCCCAAAGAGCCATGCTCTATCATCTTTTTTGGTGAGATATCTAAACTGGCCTTGCGGTGAACCTGGCTCCGATCTGGCATTTCAGCACTGTCTAGGCTGAGCTTCCTCTGGGCATTTTTGACCGTGACAGCATAAGCAGACTTCTTCCAGTGACCCAAGAACAGGACAACAATACGCTCTTTGCGTAGACTCGTGCTCTCCATGACATTGTTATATTCAGTGCAGTCATTGCCTGAATCTTTCTGCTCACAATCTACGAGCTCATCATTCACTGGGCATCTTTCTGAGACAATCTTTGGTAGTTCTTCATCTTGTATACATAGCTCTGTATTTTCTAAATCTTCAGAAACTGGAGCTCCTTTATTCTCAAAGTTACACTTCAAATTGCTCACAGATACTCCAAATTCATGAATCTCATTTTCGATCTCCTCCCTCCGTCCCCGGGTTGAATTTTGACTCTTTTGAGAAAAGACAGTCACAAGTTCTGAGTTAGGCATTTTGGAAGTGGATTCATCAGTCAAATTAGTCATGAGCAGGGACATGCTCATGACTATGCCAGATATCCGATTACACCACACAGGCAGTTTGACCTGCGTATGAGTGTTTCTGTACTGGGTATTGACTGTAATATTGACAATGGCTGCTGGAAGTATGCTTTGAAGTTCCTCTACTAGACGAGCCAGTTCAATCTCATAGCTCTTGCAGTTTTTTTGCATTGAAACACTTTGGATCTGTTTTTCTAGGTAGATGAGATCATCTTCAGTTAACATCTCACCAAATGGACCCAGAATGGCATTGTGTGCTTGAGAGTATCTCCAGCTGTCCATTTTCGCATATCTGTTCCCATTCTCCTTGAAAGTATACAACACAACATGGGTATTCTCAATCCCAAAGTTGCTGTGAGATAAGTGAGTGAATTTATATAGCAGCGTGACATGTAAACACCTACCTTCTTTCTCTGAGCTTCATCATCCAACAGTCTAGATTGCAGCTGAATTACCATCACTTGCCTCTTCCATTCAGCTATAGGATTGCCCTTCTCATCATGAGTTGGCACCAGGTAGTCAATATCAGATAGGTTAGCCTCCTCCGTGGGTAGCACCACCATCTTATTCTAAAAGAAAACAGCAAATTACAATACATTACAATACATTGCAACGAATGACACACATGTCTTATTTGTATCCCAACATACTGTCATATTCCTGATGAATATTAATTTTTAATTTGGGGATTGTAGCTAATTATATTTATTTTTTTAAACTTAACCTAAACTCATTGCACCCAAAGATAAAATTATAACCTCCTCCAGGATTTTAGTTCAAAACATGCAATCTCTTTACAGTACTATTTAAAAAAAAAAAAATAACACCTGAATGTACATACAGCAGGAGTCAATCGCTCTGATAATCCAGATTTTCTCAGAGAGGTGATTGATTTCATATCTCCCAGTTTCATTGTTCCCAAAAGCTTTCTCCCTTTTTCTGGAACTGGTTTACTGGAGTTTAAATTCTTCATCACTGCAATGACATGAACATTATTTCTTCTGCTCATATGTTTTCGCTCTTGCTCTGATCATATTTACACAGCCTGATTAGCATTACTCACTATGGTGGAATTAAGTCATTAAGTGAAATTAGGGGAGGAAGAGTCAATAATGATGTCAGTTCCCATAAGCAACTTTCAGAGGTAAAAACAGGGGAAAAAATCAGGTTCAGTGAGGGTTTCTCACCCGTGCTGGCTATTTGGCTATGCAGAACACTTCTAGTCAAAGTCTTCTTAGAGGACAGAAGACGAGGAAAAGGGGAGGAAGGAAGAGGGGGAGCAGGCGATTGAATCTGATGACAAGCTTCCGGGATATCTTTAGTCTCAGTCTGCTGGAAAGAATGTAAAAAAAAATAACAAGCATAATATTAATAACAACATTATTATTTTAACTGCAAATAAATAAAAGTAAACTCATAAATTAATTTTAAAAATTAATAAATTATGATTATAATTAGTAGTCCTAATAACAACAACAACAACAACAACAACAATAATAATAATAATAATAATAATAATAATAATAATACAGTCGGCCCTCTACTTACGAAAACCTCTGAATATGAAAAATCCAGTTTACGAAAAACATTTCCTAAATTTTCACCCTCTTTTTACGAAAACAACCTCTTTTTACTAAAAGCTTAAAACGCGCCATTCAAAAATCCAAACGTGCCATTCAAATGTTCAAACAATGCGCGAGTTGCTCTCTCATTGGCTGTCTCCCAACATCCCGCCCCGCTGGCCTCTCATTGGCCAGCAGGGAGCTGAACTGTACCCATACTTCCTGTTTGTCACATGCGTGAAGGAGAGTTGAACAGGATTGTTGGTTCGTGAGTTTTTTTGAGATTGATCATTGCAGTGTTATGTTCTGTTATCCATCATGGACCCCAAGAACACAGAAAAGAAGAAGCGGGCTCCGTTATCAATTGAAGTGAAGCAGGAGATAATTAAAAAATAAGAAAGTGGGATTCGGTTGAGTGAAACTCCAAAGGTCTATGGCCGAAACCCCTCTACAATCAAGACGATATTGAAGCAGAAGGAGACCTTAAAAGCGGATATACAGTGAGGAGGCGATTATTTCAGAACGATATTGAAGCAGAAGGAGACATTAAAAGCAGAGCTACAATGACGGCGGCGATTATTTCGGAAAAATCAACCGCTATATTTAAGGACCTCATGAAGGAGGGTGGGGGTGAGGGTTCTTCGGACCAGCAACCCCTGGACTTTAAAGCATCATATGGGTGGTTCGAGAGATTTAAAAAAAGGTAAATAATTTTCTTTTACTTTTAACACATATTTCATACAAAATGGGTGTACTTTTATCATTTTTAAAGGGTTTATGGGGTAGTCTTGGGAGCCTGGGAACGAATCACGCGTTTTAAATGTAAAATATATCTCTACTTACGAAAAACTCCAGTTGACGAAAAAGGCTCTGGAACGGATTAATTTCGTAAATAGAGGGCCGACTGTAATAATAATAATAACAATAATAATAATAATAATAATAATGTTGCCATTAGCTTTGAATACGTGGACAATTTTCCACACTATTGTTGTCCGTCAAACTACTGTTTGGCAATTTATAAACGCTCATTAAAAGCATTAAAAAAATCATTCATAGTTTCCCATAGAAAGTTCAATATCAGGTTAGCTGCTGGCCAGGAAAAAGTGTTGCAATTTCAGGAAATAATATCAGCTTTAATATTTTCAAATTGGTATAACTTATATTTTATAACAGTCTAATTAAGAGGTTATAGGTTTTGGATAACCTTTCCTTAAATGTTTTAATCTGAGAAACATTATGTGCTTCCTTTTCAAGAATCATTATATCATCATCATCATAAGCTCATGAAGCCATTATCATTAATGCTCATTGTCCCACCTTCCGATTTTTTTTTTTTTTTGATTATGCTTATGGGAATCTCACAATTAAGGCTAGATTCATACCGTATTATAAAATCAATTTTATAATATTTAGAGTACAGACTGAAAACAATAACAGCAGTGCTTTTTTAAGCAGATGTCTCAGAAGTGGCACATACTTTCATATATTCCCAAACTGACAGATCTAAAGTTTTGATGATCTTAACCTTGAGGCTGTCCATCTCTCGTTGGGTTTCACTTATATGTCTATAATAATCTGCTGAGCTGGACTTCCGTGATACCAGTGGTCGCTCTCTCAGATCCTCTTCCAAAGGATCCCTCACCTTCAGAAGCTGAACAGCACCAGGAGGCTTATAACACAACATCAAAAATTGTACATAATTATGCTTAAATTGTACAACAGTCATTAGGTCCATAACAAAACATAAAAAATAAAACACTTACATTCACAATGGATTAGAGTATTAACTGTGACCTTTTTCCTGATTTGCGTTATCTCTTATTAGGATTATGGTGAAGATAAAGGTGAAGGTGAAGGTAGGGTACACCCTAAACTGTTCGACAGACCATCATAAGGCCAACACAGACACAGCTAACAAACACATAAACTAACAATCACACCTAGGGGCAATCGTGAACATACACATAAGCCAATATGCATGAGGGATAAAACCAGAGCACCCAGAAGAAACCCACGCAAGCATAGTGAAGCATGCAAAGAACTTTGTTGGGCATTGGGCTCAAACCCGGAACCTTCTTTCTGGGAGGTAGAGGTGCATAACCACCTTATTCCAATGCCATCTTTATTTATGATACGTTGAGTGGTAACACTTTTGGAGAAAGCGATTGGGTGTGACAGAACGGTCTCTGGCACGTACTCAGAGGATTCAACATGGAAGGACTCATCCAAGCCAGCACATTCCACAGCCGTTGCACCTACACAGTTCTCTTGAACAACCAAATGAGTGGATGCTCCCATTTTATTCAACCTGTTCCTGAAGAGAATTATGATTTAAACTATCCATGTCCACCATACTTCCATCACCAAACCTTCGTTTTGCAGGCGATATTGATTTGATATTGACTCAGGGGTGCATTTGGCATGTAAGTCGGCATGGAAAAGTTCAATGTAATGATGAACAGCACAAGCTACATAAGAGCTCACATCATCTTGAATTTTGAACCAGGAAAGGAAGTGTTCAGTTTCAAGTATATATGAGCAAAGCTGTCAAAAGATGGCACATGCAACATAGAAATCTGTTTGCAGATCGCGACAGCCACAGCAACATTGGCCAAACTAACCAGGGTGTGGAGGAGCAATACCAGCTTCTATTAAAAGTTCAAGAGCCACAAGTCACTGGTCATTTCCATTATTTTCTGTGGTTCTGACACGTGCACACTTCTTACTAACACCAAGAGCGGAATTTAGGGATTTTCCTGAGAAAACTGTTCCAGATCTCTTACTTGGAAGAGAAGGCCAATGACTTTGGATGGTGCAAGGTCAAAAGTGTTGTAGGCCCACAGGAGCCTCTCTGCACCACATAATCGTTGTTTATTCAAGTTTTGACTGAATCATCATCTGACCTGCTTAATCCTAATTTGGGTCGCAGGCAGGATGGCGTCCATATTACCCAACCCTGTGCGAGGGTGGAGGACACCCTAGACATATTGCCAGGCCATCGCAGGGCCAACACACATACAACCACTCACACTCACTCTCACATATAGGGGCAATTTGGAATGGCCAATTATAATAGTGTGCATGTTTTTGTACTGTGGAGGAAACTGGAGTACCTGGAAGCCTATACAAGCACAGGGCGAATATGCAAGCTCTACACAGAAACGCCTGAGCCAGGGGATCCAAGGCTGAGAGATGGACGTGCAAGCCACTGTGCCACCAAACTTCACGTTTTTTTATCTGTTTGTTAGTTTGTTTGTTTGCATCTTTTTAAAGGAGGTAACAGTGAAACCGTGTTTGCAGGTCTGATTATCAACTCAGATAAATGCCTATGGCGTGTCACATACTAAACCACCTCAAGTTGTTTTCTTCACAGCTCACAGGCAGATAACCTGACTACTCCACCTTGTCTCTTGGTGTGGCATGCATTGTTCCCTGAAATGGAACTGGACTGATTTCCAATCAATGGTGTATTTCTGCCACACAACCAGTGTTGCCAAGATGGGGACCAGATCCATTACAACTCTCACCAAGATAAAGACGTTACTGAAGATGAACAAATGTTGTTCTGGATCTATGACATGATTATTTATTAATATGTAAGCTTTATTTAACAAGAGCTGTAAATTATTGCCATCTGTCAGACTTCTGTTGGTGCAAGTTCATATTAATTTCTCCAACAATGATGGACACAAAGGCTATATGAGTAAACTCTCCTGCTTTTGGACAGTCATCAACCTGCTAAACAAGAGCGTGCGAATCAAGAAACCAATAGTGTTAAACTATAATAAAATAATTAATGAGTTCAAATAATTCAACTGATTGACTACATCATTTCTTTATATATCCAGTGAAGAATGAATGAAATTTGTTTTCTTAAGAATCCCTTTACTATTAAATATTAATGCAGATACTTCAAGCTATGCCCACATACAATCCTAAAAATAACGGTAACCTCAAATAACCTTTTGATTAATTTTTCCCGAAAGGTTTTGGAAATGAAAAGGAAAAATGGAAAGAAAAGAAAAGGAAAAGAGAAATAAAAGAAAAAGAAAAGGAGAAAGAAAAAAAGGAAAGGAAAGGAAAAGAGAAAGAAAAGAAAAGGAAAAAGAGAAAGAAAAGAAAAGTAAAGGAAGAAGAGAAAGTAAAGAAAATGAAAGAAATGGAAAAAAGAGAAATGAAATGAAATGAAATGAAAAGAAAAGAAAAGAAAAGAAAAGGAAAGAAAAGAAAAGAGGGGGAAAGCAGCTGACCTCATACAGACCAATCAAATTTCCCCCAGGGTCAAACGTACCTATTGGTCGCCACCAATAAATAAAAACAGACCTATAAACACACATGCACGCACACATGCACAAAACTTCAAAGTGAATGCTGTTATGCAGTAGTACACTGTTGTGGCTCATCTCTCTCTGTGGTGGTTCTCATTCCTTCCTCTTACATGGCCCTTCCCAGAACTCGTGCAATTCATAAACAGAGAAAGAGCAGGTCATGAGGAAGAAACAGAGGTTATAAGAGTAAAGAAAAAAAGTATAAACAAAGACACACTTTTTATCCCATTCATTCTTTCAGTGACCTTTTCACATCAGTGCAATAGCCTCACTCACGCTCATATGGTCCTACAAGCGGCTTTAATCAAAACCAGTGGACAGTATGGTGCATTTGGTTCCTATTAGCGAACACGCTCATCTGCAGCTAGAGCTTCTTCTTCTTCTTTTCCTTTCGGCTGTTCCCTTCAGGGGTCGCCACAGCAAATGATCTGCCTCCATCTCTCCCTATCCTCTGCATCTTCTACTCCTACTCCAACGACTTTCATGTCCGCCTTCACTGCATCCATAAATCTTCTCTTTGGTCTTCCTCTGGGCCTTTTGCCTGGTAGTTCCAACCTCAGCATCCTACGACCAATATACTCACTATCCCCCCCCTGTACATGTCAAACCATCTCAATCTAGCCCTCTCTGACTTTGTCTCCAAAACATCTAACATGTGCTGTCCCTCTGATGTACTCATTTCTGATCCTATCCATCCTCGTTACTCCCAAAGAGAACCTCAACATTTTCATCTCTGCTACCTCCAACTCTGACTCCTGTCTTTTCCCCAGGGCCACTGTCTCTAAACCATACAACATTGCTGGCCTCATCACCGTCTTGTACACTTTTCCCTTCATTCTTGCCGATACTCTCCTATCACACATCACACCGGACACTTTTCTCCATCCATTCCAACCTGCCTGCACGCGCTTCTTCACCTCTTTTCCACACTCTCCATTGCTCTGGATTGTTGAGCCTAAGTACTTAAAATCCTCCACCTTCTTTATCTCTGCCCCCTGTAACCTCAAAAGTTCCTCTTGGGTCCTTGTCGTTCACACACATGTATTCTGTCTTACTAAGACTAACCTTCAATCCCCTCCTTTCCAGGGCATACCTCCACCTCTCTAGATTTTCCTCCACTTGGTCTCTGCTCTCACTACAGATCACAAGGTCATCTGCAAACCTCATAGTCCATGGAGGTTGTTGTCTAACCTCATCTGTTAGACTGTCCATCACCATAGCAAACAAGAAGGGGCTGAGAGCTGACCCTTGATGTAGTCCCACCTCCACCTTGAACTCTTCTGTCACAATCGACAGCACACCTCACCACTGTCTTACATCTATCATACATGTCCTGCACCACTCTAACATACTTCTCTGTCACTCCAGACTTTCTCATACAATACCACAGTTCTTCTCTCGGCACCCTGTCATATGCTTTCTCCAGATCCACAAAGGCACAATGCAGCTCCTTCTGACCTTCTCTGTACTTCTCTAATAACATCCTCCAAAGCAAACACTGCATCTGTGGTGCTCTTTTCTTGGCATGAAACCAAACTGTTGTTCACAAATGCTGACCTCTGCCCTTAGTCTTGCTTCCACTATTCTTTCCCATAGCTTCATTGTATGGCTCATCAACTTTATCCCTCTGTAGTTGCCACAACTCTGTACATCGCCCTTGTTCTTAAAAATGGGCACAAGCACACTTCTCCTCCATTCCTCTGGCATCTGCTCACTTTCTAAGACCTTGTTGAATATTCTTGTCAGAAAATCTACTGCTACCTCCCCTAGACACTTCCATACCTCAACTGGTATGTCATCAGAGGCCAACTGCCTTTCCACTCTTCATCCTCTTCAATGCCCTCCTCTCACTTCTCCCTTACTAATCTTTGCTACTTCCTGCTCCTCAACGGTCACCCCTTCTACTCTTTTTTCTCTCTCATTTTCCTCATTCATCAGCTCTTCAAAGTACTCTTTCCATCTTCCCAGCACACTTCTGTCATCAGTCAATACATTTCCCTCTCTGTCCTTTATCACTCTAACTTGCTGCACGTCTTTCCCATCTCTATTTCTCTCCTGTGCTAACCTGTATAGATCATTTTCTCCCTCCTTACTGTTCAACCTATCATACAAGTCATCATACGCCCTCTGTTTGGCCTTTGACACTGCTACCTTCGCTTGCGCTGTGTCTCCCTGTACTCCTGTTTACTCTCTTCGGTCCTCTCAATGTCCCACTTCTTCTTGGCTAACCTCTTCTTTTGTACACACTCCTGCACTTCCTCATTCCACCACCAAGTTTCCTTATCTACTTTCCTTCCAGAGGACACACCAAATACTCTCCTACCGGTCTCCCTGATCACATTGGCTGTGGTTGTCCAGTCCTCTGGAAGCACTTCCTGACTACCCAAAGCCTGTTTCAACTCCTCCTTGAAGACAACACGACACTCTTCCTTTTTCAGCTTCCACCACTTTGTCTTCTGCTCTACCTTTGCCTTTTTTCACCTTTCTCACCACCAGTGTCATCCTGCACACCACCATCCTATGCTGTTTGGCAACACTCTCACCCACTACTACTTTGCAGTCACTGACTTCCTTCAAATTACATCGCCTACACAAGATGTAGTCTACCTGTGTGCTCTTACCTCCGCTTTCATAAGTCACCCTATGCTTCTGTTTCTTCTGGAAGAAAGTATTCACCACAGCCATTTCCATCCTTTTTGCAAAATCGATCAACATCTGTCCTTCTGTGTTCCTGTCCTGGATACCAAACCTGCCCATCACTTCCTCGTCCCCTCTGTTGCCTGCACCAACATGTCCATTGAAGTCTGCTCCAATGACCACTCTTTCATCTGCAGCTAGAGCATCAAACGCTAAAACCCTGAAGCACTCACATTCTCCTCTCTACCTCACAGGCCACACAGGGACTGATAAGAAATTACAAGGATGAGGAAGGCAGTAAATTCTCGACATGTGGCCTTGCCAATGATGGACATGATATTTACAGTGGGATCATTAGTGATAATGTACTATACTGGAGGCACTGAAAGGGGAAATGAATTATACAAAGTTGAAGAAAAGCATTATACAGTATATATATATATATATATATATATATATATATATACTGTATACCAGGGGAGGGGCTCGAAGGCGAGTGCCTGGTGGTTGGGCTTATGCCCATGGAGCCTGGCCGGGCCCAGCCCGAACAGGAGACATGGGTCCGCCCTCCCATGGACCCACCACCCGTGGGAGGAGTTTTAGGGGTCGGGTGCAGTGTGAGTTGGGTGGCAGCCAAAGGCATGGGTTCTGTCGGACTGATCCTCGGCTACTTACGCTGACCTTCGGAAAATGGAATGTCACCTCTCTGGCGGGAAAGGAGCCTGATTTGGTGCGTGAGGTGGAGAGATACCGACTAGATATAGTCGGGCTCACCTCAATGCATAGCTTGGGCTCTGGAACCATCCATCTCGATAGAGGCTGGACCTTCTTCTATTCTGGAGCTGCTCATGGGGAGAGGCGGCGAGCCGGTGTGGGTATTCTTGTTGCCCCCTGTCTTATTGCCCAAATGTTGGTGTTCTCCCCGGTTGACGAAAGGGTAGCTTCCCTCCGTCTTCGGGTGGGGGGACGGGTCCTGACTGTTATTTGTGCTTATGCACCAAATGACAGTTCAGAGTACCCACCCTTTTTGGAGTCTTTGGGGGGGGTGTTGGAGAACGCTCCCTCGGGAGACTCGCTCGTTGTCTTGGGAGACTTCAACGCCCATGTGGGCAACGATAGTGTAACCTGGAAGGGTGTGATCGGTAGGTACGGCCTCTCCAGTCTGAATCCGAATGGTGTGTCGTTGTTGGACTTCTGTGCTCGTCATAGTTTGTCTATCACGAACACCATGTTTGAACATAAGGGTGTCCATAAGTGCACTTGGCACCAGGACACCCTAGGTCGCAGTTCGATGATTGACTTTGTAGTCGTGTCATCGGACTTGCGACCATATGTTCTGGACACTCGGGTGAAGAGAGGAGCTGAGCTGTCTACCGATCACTACCTGGTGGTGAGTTGGCTTCGGTGGTGTGGGAGGTTGCCTTCCAGACCTTGCAGGCCCAAGCGTGTAATTAGGGTCTGCTGGGAACGTTTGGCGGAGCCCCCTGTCCGAGAGGCCTTTAACTCCCACCTCCGGCAGAGCTACAACCACGTTCCGGAGGAGGCGGGGGACATGGAATCCGAATGGGCCATGTTTCGTGCCTCCATTGCTGAGGCGGCAGCCCATAGCTGTGGCCGTAAGGTCGTCGGTGCTTGTCGTGGCGGTAATCCCCGAACCCGGTGGTGGACACCTGCGGTGAAGGGGGCCGTCCAGCTGAAGAAAGAGGCCTATCGGGTTTTATTAGCCTGTGGGACTCCTGAGGCAGCAAACGGGTACCGGCAGGCCAAACGTGCTGCAGCCGAGGCTGTCGCAGATGCAAAATCTCGGGTGTGGGAGGAGTTCGGTGAGGGCCTGGAGAGTGATTATCGGTTGGCCTCAAAAAGGTTCTGGGCCACCATCCGGCGCCTCAGGAGGGGGAAGCAGTTCTTCACAAACACTGTTTACGGTGGAGGTGGGGAGCTGCTTACCTTGACTGGGGATGTTGTTGAGAGGTGGAGGGAATACTTTGAGGACCTTCTCAATCCCACCAACACGCCCTCCGTGGAAGAGGAAGACCCTGGGGGATCAGGTGAGGGTCTGCCCATCACTGGAGTGGAGGTCACTGAGGTTGTCAAAAAGCTCCTTGGTGGTCGAGCTCCGGGGTTGGACGAGATCCGCCCGGAATATCTCAGGGCTCTGGATGTTGTAGGACTGTCTTGGTTGACACGTCTCTGCAACATCGCGTGGTCATCGGGGGCTGTACCTCTGGATTGGCAAACTGGGGTGGTGGTCCCAATTTTTAAGAAGGGGGACCGGAGGGTGTGTTCCAATTATCTGGGAATTGCACTCCTCAGCCTACCTGGGAAAGTCTATGCAGGGGTACTAGAGAGGAGGATCCGACCGATAGTCGAACCTCGGATTCAGGAGGAACAATGTGGTTTTCGTCCTGGCCGCAGCACTCTTGACCAACTCTATACGCTCCACAGGATTCTGGAGGGGGCATGAGAGTTTGCCCAATCTGTCCACATGTGCTTTGTGGATTTGGAGAAGGCTTTCGACCGTGTCCCTCGAAAGATCTTGTGGGCCGTGCTCTGAGAATACGGTGTTCCGGATCCGTTGCTACGAGCTATTCGGTCGCTGTATCACCGGAGCCAGAGTTTGGTCCGTATTGGTAACAGCAGGTCGGATTCGTTTCCAGTGGAAGTTGGAGTCCGCCAAGGCTGTCCTTTGTCACCGATTCTGTTCATAATTTTTATGGACAGAATTTCTAGGCGCAGTCACGGCGATGAGGGGTTCTGGTTTGGTGGCCATCGGATATCGTCTCTGCTTTTTGCGGATGATGTTGTCCTTTTGGCTTCATCAAGTCGGGCCCTCCAGCTCTCATTGGAGCGATTCGCGGCTGAGTGCGAAGCAGCCGGGATGAAGATCAGTACCTCCAAGTCCGAGGCCATGGTTCTCAGTCGGACAATGGTGGAATGCACCCTCCGGGTCGGGAATGAGGTCCTGCCCCAAGTAGAGGAGTTTAAGTATCTTGGGGTCTTGTTTACGAGTGAGGGAAGGATGGAGCGAGAGATCGACAGACGGATCGCTGCAGCCTCTGCTGTTAAGCGGTGCCTGTACCGGTCCGTCGTGGTGAAAAAGGAGCTGAGCCGCAAGGCGAAGCTCTCAATTTACCAGTCGATCTATGTTCCAACCCTCACCTATGGTCACGAGCTTTGGGTAATTACCGAAAGAACAAGATCACGGATACAAGCGGCTGAAATGAGCTTCCTTCGCCGGGTGGTGGGGTTCTCCGTAAGAGATAGGGTGAGAAGCTCCGCCATCCGGGGAGAGCTCGGAGTAGATCCGCTGCTCCTCCGCATTGAGAGGGGCCAGTTGAGGTGGCTTGGGCATCTGGTCAGAATGCCCCCCGGACGCCTCCCTGGTGTGGTGTTTCGGGCATGTCCAACCAGGAAGAGACCCCGAGGTCGACCTAGAACACGCTGGAGGGACTATGTCTCTTGGCTTGTCTGGGACCGCCTCGGTGTCCCCCCGGGAGAGTTGGAGGAAGTAGCTCGGGAGAGGGATGTCTGGACCTCTTTGCTAAGGTTGCTGCCCCATGACCCGACCCTGGACTAAGCGGAAGAAAATGATGATGATGATATATATATATATATATATATATATATATATATATATATATACACACACACACACACACACACACACATATATATATATATATATATATATATATATATATATATATATATATATATATATATATATATATATATATATATAGATGTAGGGGTGGGAGTTGTGGCAATATGGTACTGATATTCTGAAATCAGATCATACTCCTTAATGTATTACAGAGATTGCCAGTACTGACTTGTCTAATTAAGAGTCCATGAAAAGCAACATTAATGCCATGATTCATTTTTAAAAATAGAACTTTACATAGCTGTGTATGCATTGTGAGATCACCTTATGCATGGGGTTCCTGAAAAAATATGTTGCTACAAAATCTCACAGGTCTTTTCCACTACAACAACAAAAATAAAAGTTACTCTTGCCAAGGACACTGATATAATCCCATACCATAACAGATCCTGACTTTTGGACTTATTGCTAAAAAGAATCTGGATAGACCTTTTTGCCTTTGTCTCCAGAGCACACAGCATCCATTATTTGCATAAAAGACCTGAAATTCTGAATCATGAGACCACAGTACTTCTAGTCACTCTATGCTGACCCTAGATGCATGTGAGCCCAGCGAAACTGACATTGCTTCTGGTCAGAGTTCATATTCAGCTTATTATTGAGAGGCATTTTTATATGGAGCCTCATATTGTTGTGCTTGACAAAGGTTTGCCAAGGAAACTCCAAATCCATGTGTTTATATCAGCTATCAATGAATGACGCAGTGGTTTTACAGAGAAATTCAAAGTGGTCAGTTTAGTTTTGTATTCTTAACCTTTAAACACTAAAATTATTTGATCTATTCATGATATTATGCACCACAGAGGGGGAAACACCCAAATGAAATATTTTATTTGAGAAACATTGTTTTTGAACATTTTAATAATTTTCTCATCAGGTCAGGTCAGGTTTTGCCCTGTTGCTGGTAATATGTACCCCAGTACAGCCTGTTGCATGGTTGAGTGGTCGGCGACTAAACCGGCTCCCCTACCAGGTTCCAAATTTGCTGAGTAGGGTGGTTAGCAATCCAGTCGGAATAAAAACAAGACCTATCAAAGGGCGGATGAACTCTTTCGAGTCAACAGCCAGCTAGCTGGAGACAATGTCTCAATAAAAACACCCTGCAGAAAGAACTTTGGGCCTCTACTGTGGATTTTTTTGCCCTTCGTATACAGCCATGACAAGGCTGTTTATGGCTGCCGCCTACGCCAGAATTCTGGCACAGCACCCAGATTGATTGATTGAATAATTTTCTCAGGTATTTGTTGACAGCTGTGGGTCTTTAACTTCTTTAAAGTCTTTTTGAATACAGCCTTTGTATCAGATCATATCAGATTACAATCACTTGTTGACAGCACATGTTTCAAATCACATTAATATTTCACCGTTTTATCTCATTGGCAGCCTTTATATGCCCCTAACCCGACTTTCTTTGGAATTTGTTGTAGGCTTGAAATGCAGGAATGGATGTGTATTACAAAAACTATATAAAGTTACCTTACTGGCCGGAAAAAAGTAATATATTGTATCTTGGATTCATGCTACCTCATTCGGTCTTTTTCTTTGCATGAAAAATACAGTATTAAGGAGCATTGCAGAATGAAACCTTCACACTTGGTAAGATCACCTGCAAATTTTCAGGGCATGCAATTATGGAGGAGAATCAGACAGAAAGGGTGTTGAAGAGGAAGCCTGAGTTGAAGTCGTAATGGTGTGGCATTACACTTGCTGAATGTGAATCAGGGCTATCTGCCACTGTTGTTACCCAGCGAGATGGCCCTGGTCTGCCAGAGCCTGATTACTTACTGTATTCATTTTGTTTGTGAGATACCAAGCAACAGGAATTGATTCTAACACAGGGTAAAGAAACATTTATTAACAAAACTTGAAGTTATAAACACACCAACAGGTAAGATTGTAAAAAGAAAACAGGCAATAATCAGGCAGTCATCAATCAATCTAAAAAAACAAGCAACAGGAGAATGTAAGGCTTGGTATAGACTGGCAGTCAGGATTGAAACTGTACACTTTTGTGTTTGTGTGTCTGTTGGGGTGTATGGGGTGCCATGTGGGCCATGCATTGGGCCACCTGGGACTTCAGTGGGACTTAAAGGACTTAATCCACTTCTTAATACCACCACCATCATGTTGCAATTATAAAAGTCATCGATTATATATAAAAACACAATATAACAAGGCATGGAATTACAGAAACAGAGAGGCATTTCGCCTACTGAGAGTGAATATACATTATTACTAAAGCAAGAACCCCAGTTAACCCATTATCTGCTAATAGTTCATCAATATATATCACTTGTAAGCACTGGAATAAAAGTGGCGAACCAACCATTTTCTGGCCTGAGACAAGCTTTCTGGCAAAGTCTGCCTTGAAAATGGATTTTTAAGAATGTCCAAAACAAAGTCAATCTCTCATCCTCTATCAGCCATTGTGGGTGTAAAAAATTCTAACCCAACTGTATTGTGTGTGTGGTGTTATGGTCTGTGTTGGGAGAGGCTCTGAATTTGGCGGTTTTCTCCCTCTCTTTATGTACTGCAGGCGTTGGCAAGGGGCGTGGCTCTCACATGCGGGCGGAGTCCAGAGCACACACCTGATTCCACTCAGCTATCACAGAGCTATAAAGATGGTGCTAGAAGATTGTCCCTCTTCGCGATCCCGTTTCCCGTGATCTCTCTGGCTCCTGGTTCTCAGCTCCGTGCTCAACCAGTTCCCACTCTGAAGTTTCCCTTGGTAGTTTTTCGTTTTCGTGTTTCCCCTCATCTCTACAGTGAGTACGATTTTCCCGTACTGTAGTGCCTTCCCTGTGTAGAATAAACCTCATCCGTGTCATCATACTCTGTCTTCTGCATCTTCGGGTCTGACTGAATGCTCCTGGCATCACATGTAGTTTACTACAGACTATTTAGTTTATCAAACTCAGCATGTTGAACAGTTTTGCACTGACCAACCAATCAGAGGATGGAAAAATAGTGACATTAATGAGGCGAATCTGAAATCTTACTGGTTCAAGAAACATCCCCGGTGCTAATATAATTTGATGACGTCGGCCAGCCTTGCTGATTCTGAAGGCCTTGGGCAATTTAGATTTACATGGCAGCACATAAAAGCCGAAATCTGATTGGACAAAAAAAAATCTAGCATCCACATGCATGTACTGGATACAGCCAAGAGACACAATACGAAATGAAGGGAAAAGACTGTTGGGAATAAATTTAGACAATGTCATGGAACAAATACTAGAATTTAAGTTGTAAACTTATGAAAAGCTTCTGGTAGTGTTTAGGCCAGCAGAGAAGGATTTGCTGGCCCTGACAGTCCAACACTGGTGTTGAGTCATTAAATATTGTGTCAATAATCACATACAGATTTGTGAAATTCTGGGAAGTAAAATTAAAAGGATGTAAGACAGTGGTGAGGTGTGCTGTCGGTGTGACAGAAGAGTTCAAGGTGGAGGTGGGACTGCATCAAGGGTCAGCTCTCAGCCCCTTCTTGTTTGCTATGGTGATGGACAGGCTAACAGACGAGGTTAGATAAGAATCTCCATGGACTATGATGTTTGCAGATGACATCGTGATCTGTAGTGAGAGCAGAGACCAAGTGGAGGAAAATCTGGAGAGGTGGAGGTATGCCCTGGAAAGGAGGGGATTGAAGGTTAGTCTTAGTAAGACAGAATACATGTGTGTGAACGACAAGGACCCAAGAGGAACTTTGAGGTTACAGGGGGCAGAGATAAGGAAGGTGGAGGATTTTAAGTACTTAGGCTCACCAATCCAGAGCAATGGAGAGTGTGGAAAAGAGGTGAAGAAGCGCGTGCAGGCAGGTTGGAATGGATGGAGAAAAGTGTCCGGTGTGATGTGTGATAGGAGAGTATCGGCAAGAATGAAGGGAAAAGTGTACAAGACGGTGATGAGGCCAGCAATGTTGTATGGTTTAGAGACAGTGGCCCTGGGGAAAAGACAGGAGTCAGAGTTGGAGGTAGCAGAGATGAAAATGTTGAGGTTCTCTTTGGGAGTAACGAGGATGGATAGGATCAGAAATGAGTACATCAGAGGGACAGCACATGTTAGATGTTTTGGAGACAAAGTCAGAGAGGATAGATTGAGATGGTTTGGACATGTACAGAGGAGGGATAGTGAGTATATTGGTCGTAGGATGCTGAGGTTGGAACTACCAGGCAAAAGGCCCAAAGGAAGACCAAAGAGAAGATTTATGGATGCGGTGAAGGCGGACATGAAGGTCGTTGGAGTAAGAGTAGAAGATGCAGAGGATAGGAAGAGATGGAGGCAGATCATTTGCTGTGGCGACCCCTGAAGGGAAAGGAAGTAGTGTACAGAGGCCCATTTTCAGCATCTACCATAACTTGCGTGTTAGCTAATCCAAGTTTTTTTCTGTTAAAACAGCCGAAAGGAAAAGAAGAAGAAGAAACATTTCTGTTTGTTTATAACATTTTCCATTAGATTTCCATGTATTGTAATAGTCATAGTCATAAAATGTGTGTAGACAGAATTCACCGGGGAAATAAAAAAGTACTCTTTTCATAGGAAATAAAAATCAATATAAGGAAACACCGCAACACAAAAGTGACAGATTTAGCTTAGAATTTTTACTGTCAGTTTAACTTGATGCTTTTATAAAGATCATTGAGCTTCTGACATGCTAAGAAAAATACATTCTCTCCTTGTACCCATGCACTGTGGTCAAATCCTTAACCTGGTACCTTCGTACAAAATGTATGTACGACACACTGTGCTTCCAGACTTGATAGCTTTTGGACCACCCACCAATGTTAACATTTAACTGAATTAAATAACTTTAAATTATGTTTATGCATTCATTCAAAAAAGCTGGTGCATCTGAAAGTGAATGTAAGAGAAGTTTACGCTGTGAAAAGACTAATATAAATCCTAATGCTGTAAACACGTTGGCCATGGTAACCTCAGAAAAAAAAAAACAGCTTGGTCTGTGAGGTGTTTAGGTGGCACAGACAAATTCTTTCCATCTCACACTCCCCTTGTCGACTGTCACACACTCAAATACACCAGACTCACAACTTTCCACATGCTTGAGTTTCAGACTGAACATCACTAAAAGGTAGTCATGACACAAGCTTCAGCAGCTGTAACTAAAGTGAAGCAAGACCACGTCTATCTTTGTTCTAGATTTTCAACCAGTGCTTCACAAGGTTAGAAATATTTACAGTTGATTTCAACACAAATTGTTTTTTCATAAAAGTTGTCTTAACACAAAAGCTACTAATGATATGAGTAGAAAATGATCAACTTTCAGATAAGTGACAGATAAAGAGACAAGTGTAAAACGATTTAAAGACAACAATAAAATAATATTTAATTAACGATCAATTTCCTCTGAGAATATGAGCGAAAAACAGTTCAGGAGCCACAGTTACTTACCAAGGTACTCTCAATCTGCAAGCTGTCTACAACCTGCTGTGACTGTCAACTTGCTAGCACCCATTCTGCAGCACAAAAACCCATCTCTACCACATCATAGACATCTTAACCACTAGGGAGATAGTACTGCATCCAATAAGCAATTCACTCAGATCGGAGAATGTCCTCAATAATTCACACAGTAGATTGGATGGCCAGGAGTGACTCCAATGTAGGATTAAACCGGTGAGCGGACACATGCAAACAAACAGTGACTCTATGGAAAAGTAGCAATGGACGTCTGTGTAATCAATTGAAAAGCAGATAGAAATCGAATAAATCTATCCATGTTACCCACACACACACACACACACACACACACACACACACACACACACACACACACACACACACACACACACACACACACACACACAAGGTTTGGCAGCTCGAGCCATACATAGTTGAGTCAAATAATTACTAATGGAAATTATCAGTAAGTGTGTGCTTATCTTGGAAGAACATTGAGTCTGGACGTTCTTTTTAGCCACTTGGACATGACAAAACTGTTGAAAAAACTATTAAGCCAATCATCTACTTTAACACTGCCAATGTATGCAATGTTGCATTCAGGGCTTAATTAGTTCCAGCACTAAACAAAATCTGATGTTCGAAGACAAAGACCACTGGACATTTTCCCTTAAAAAAATTTCACTTCATAAGAATGGGTAAATATCATCCTTTTCTGATTTTAATTCATGACACAATGACATTTCAGAGAGTGGTGAAGAATGGACATAGCCCTAAACCTAAGTTCTCATTAGAGGTAACATAATGGATGTCTTGGCATGACTGTCTATCCCTTTGTGCCCAGTTCCGACTGGCCTTCCTGGTTCAGATATCGCAGATCAGTGACAGGCAATTGCGTTTTTCGAACAACATGTTACTGAGTCAGAGAGAGGATCTGTAGGAGAATACATAGTGACTGAATTGAACAGTAGAGTAACGTAAGAACAGACCATTCAGAACATTGATAACTGAATGATTTAAGGTGATGAGTTCACCTCCACAGTTCATCAGTTCCACTGTTATCAGACCAATGACACCAACCTCGATCTCTGAAGAAAAAGACAGGAGACAGCTGATCATCTACCGCCGAGCTGCCTTGGCCTTTACTTTGCTGAATTTATTACAAATACACCTGGCTCTCATATCCTTCCGCAAGACCTTTATTAATTGTCAACAGTTGTCACTGCTGTCCTCCAGTGCAGCTAACTGGGTTATCAAAGGCCAGCAATGTCTCTCACTGTCTATGGTGAGAGGCATGTAAAAGAACCATTGCTGACTTTTGTCAAGAGTAGCTGCAGAGCCGTCAGCATGTTTTTGCCCTGAGATCACCTGGCAGAGTCCAGAGTGTATGCTGCCTTTGCCCAGAGTCGGCTGAGATGGGTGCCAGCCTTCCCGCAACCTTAATTAGGATTAAGCGGTTCAGAAAATGAATGAATTTTAGGACAAGTTCAAGGTTAGCAAAATGGCCACCAATTGTTTATAATGAATGGTGTGTTTCCTCCATCTGGCGCATGTAATTTCCACAACACATAAATATGTAAAATACAAAATAAAGAAAATAGCACCCAGGTTATTTTTTCAAGGTGCTGGTCATTTTAGATTCCCTTATGTGTCACCCCAGATGGACATGGTCATTGGTAGGTCAGCAGTACAAAAGATGCTTCACTAAACAGCAGCTTTCAGTCAGGAGAAAGTGGCCAATGGGGGAGCAAATAGTAGTTACACAACACTCATTTTTGTTGCTGAATATTTGTTCTGTTTGTTTTTCACTAAAATAGTTATGTTTCAAAAAATTTTAGTGTAATCTTTTTATGTCATCTCACAGCATAGAGTTACTTAAACTGGTAAAGGATATTTTTAGCAGTATCACTGGTGTTGCTTTTTAAGACAGCTGATCTCTGCAATTCCAGGCACAGCAGGAGATGAAGAAAGAACAGATTTGTGTTGAAACTTAAACCCTGGGTCTCGCTGTTGGATTTAAGCTATTAAAAAATGCTCAAGTACTCAGATTAGTGGGTTATATTCAACGATGGTGACCTCTTTGGAATTAAATCAAAAAAATGAGGAAACGCCCAGCACGCAACTCTCTGGCCAGCATCCCAAGCAATCCATTACAGGCACAATGAGGAAATGAGATGGCCTGAACCAACCGGTTCATAACACAACACAACACACACACACACACACACACACACACACACACACATATATATATATATATATATATATATATATATATATATATATATATATATATATATATATATATGTGTGTGTGTGTGTGTGTGTGTGTGTGTGTGTGTGTGTGTGTGTGTGTAAGAGTGATGAAATTTCTTGCTTTGGACCACTGAGGATTGGAACAGAGGTAAACACTAACATGATCAAATTGTGTCATACGTAGCTGTAAAACTGTAACAATTCAACATATGCATAATAAAATGCGTTTGCTCAAGTCACATGAAGTCATATGAGCCAATTCTTATTGTAGTGAATCTTGCTTTGGTTAATCCTAATTATGGTCATGGGGATGCTGATGCCCATCTCAGCTGACTCTGGGCGAGGACAGAGTATACCCTGGACAGCTCACCAGGCCATCGCAGGGCAAAAACACACTGACGGCGATACAGCCTACTCTTGACAAAAGTCAGGTTCTTTTATAGCCTCTCACCATAAACAGTGAGAAACATGGCCTCATGCTAACCTTAACATTTATAATTCTTCACTTTGCATATTCTGTGAGAAACTAGTCTTTCCAACGTTCTTGCAAATTATATCTATACAGCCTATAATCTGTACATACACATAATATACAGTCATACGAAAAAAAGTCCATCAGACTGTATACAAATTTACATTATTGGAAATTTTTTGAATTGTTACAGCATATTTGTACATGTAAGTATTTCACAATCTTCAATAGAGTGCCTGTCATTAAAAGTAATCCACTCTCATTGTTCGCCCGTCCAGCTAACAACAAGAAGGTTATAGGTTCGATTCTCAGGCTCGGGCATTTCGGTGTGGAGTTTGAATGTTCTCCCTGTAACTGCTTGGGTTTTCTCTGGGCACTCCGGTTTCCTCCCAGAGTCCAAAAACATGCACAGTCGACTAATGTGCAGTTCCAAATTACCCACTGTTGTGAGTGGGAATGTGAATGTTCGTATGTGCATTGGCACTGCTATTGTCTGGCGAGCTGTCCAGGGTATATCCTGGCCTTCCCCAGAGTTCAGTGAGATGAGTGCCAAATTTAATATTAAGCAGCATAGAAAAGGAATAAATGAATGAAAATTAATTAAATAAAAAAATGAGACCTGACATTTCTCACACCTTCAAGACCATAATAACGGAATGTGGAGCAGCTGGTCAGGTTCCACTGATTAGAAGTTCCTGAAGGTAGAAGCTGATTTATGAAACCCGATTACGTAGCTTGTGATTTTCTATTTGCTATTGAAGTGTATTGCGGCACTGTGCAGAAACATCAAGATTCCTCTGAAGAAAAAAAGTTTGTGGATGCCTTTTAGTCTGGCAATGAGGAAAATATTCAATGAAAGGAACCATTAGTAAAGATAGTAAGATGGATAAGAGAGCCTCAAAAAAAAAGTTTGGGAAGGAAAATGTCCTCAAGATTTATGATGACGTCTATCGAACATATGGTGGGGGAAATATGGTGGTCTGGGGGTGCGTTGGTGGTGGTAGACTAGGAGAGCTGGGGAAAAAGTGGCAATGCTCTCCAAACACTACATCACATGCCTGTGACCATTGAGTGGCCACAGTCAGTGCAAACACTAGAAGAATCTTAAACCTGTTGTGGAAATATGACGGTGTAAATATTATGGTTTGAGTTTGCTTTGCTGCTTCAGTGACTGGGCAGCTTGCTGTCAGTGAATCAAATTTTTTAATGAGTTCGGAATCTTATCAAAGTGCACTTGACGAGAATGTGTGGCCATGTGTTCAAAAGATGACACTAAACTATAGCTGGACATGATAATGATCCAAAGCACTGTAGTAAACACATCAAGGCAGGCTTAAAAAGAAGAAATGACGGTATAGAATAACCAAAACAAAGTACAGTTTTAAACTCCCACTTTTGGCCAAAATGTGGGGCAGGGAGCTTAGTGCACCTTATCTACTTTGTGGGGCCAGTGGTGTAGTGGTTAGGGTGCTGCGCTCATGATTGGGAGGTTGTATGTTCAAATCCCAGTAGATCCGTACTGTGCTAAGACCCATGGGCAAGGTCTTAACCACAAGTGTGCCTTTGTTCACCCAGCAGTATAAATGGATACCAGTAAAAATATACTGGGAAAGTAACCTGCAATGAACTAGCATCCCATCCAGGAGGAGCTGAACTCCTGGTCGCTTCACGCTATGGAAACCGTGGATAAGCACCGGCCTGATGAGCCACTATGGCTCGGGTGTAAAAAGCCTAACGGACGTTACCTACCTTTACCTTCGGAGGCCAAAGGTGTATTTAAGAACTCTTTACATGGGAATAATAAATCTGTATAGTTGCTCAATAAATATTTGTATGTAAATGTATTTATTTTTCTGAAATGATGACTATTATATAATATTAACACATTACCAAAGCATGCTATAGCTAGCTGGCTTACACATTTTTTTATTGTGTCCATCATTAATAATAATAATAATAATAAGAAGAAGAAGAAGAAGAAGAAGAAGAAGAAGAAGAAAATAACTATCACATATATACTTTCATTTTAAAGTTTGGAGTGACTTGAAATGTTCTTGTTTTTGAAAGAAAACATTTATTTATTTCTTTATTTATTTATCGATTAAAAAAGATAAAATTGATCAGAATGACAGTCTAGGCCAGGGGTCACCAACCTTTTTAAAGCGGAGAGCTACTTCTTGGGCAACTAATGCGAAGGGCTACCAGGTTGATACACAATTCTGAAATAAATTATCTGTTTATCTTTAATTATATGTTATTATTAATAATATTCATCTATGTGAAAATATTGATTTGGTTAAAAAAATAGCAAAAAAAAATTAGATGCAGCTCAAATGAGAGTTGCGGGTGACCTGGTGATCGCGGGCACCATGTTGGTGACCCCTGGTGTAGGCACTGTCAATAATTGTGTAAAACTATTATAGAATAAATTTAAACAGGAGTACAGGGAAACAGCGTAAGGAGAAAGTGGTAGTGTCAAAGGCCAAACACAGGGCGTATGATGACTTGTATGCTAGGTTGGACAGTAAGGAGGGAGAAAATTATTTATACAGGTTGGCACAGCAGAGAGATAGAGATGGGAAGGACGTGCAGCAAGTTAGGGTGATAAAGGACAGAGAGGGAAATGTATTGACTGATGACAGAAGTGTGCTGAGAAGACGGAAAGAGTACTTGAAGAGCTGATGAATGAGGAAAATGAGAGAAAGAAAAGAGTAGAAGAGGTGACCGTTGAGGAGCAGGAAATAGCAAATATTAGTCAGGGAGAAGTGAAGAGGGCACTGAAGAGGATGAAGAGTGGAAACGCAGTTGGTCCTGATGATATACCGGTGGAGCTATGGAAAGTGTCTAGGAGAGGTAGCAGTAGATTTTCAGACAAGAACATTCAACAAGGTATTAGAGAGTGAGCAGATGCCGGAGGAATGGAGGAGAAGTGTGCTTGTGCCTATTTTTAAGAACAAGGGAGACGTGCAGAGTTGTGGCAACTACAGAGGAATAATGTTGATGAGCCATACGATGAAGTTATGGGAAAGAATAGTGGAAGCTAGACTAAGGGCAGAAGTCAACATTTGTGAACAACAGTTTGGTTTCATGCCAAGACAGAGCACCACAGATGCAATGTTTGCTTTGAGGATGTTAATAGAGAAGTATAGAGAAGGTCAGAGGGAGCTGCATTATGCCTTTGTGGATCTGGAGAAAGCATATGACAGGGTGCCAAGAGAAGAACTGTGGTATTGCATGATGAAGTCTGGAGTGGCAGAGAAGTATGTTAGAGTAGTGCAAGACATGTATGAGAGATGTAAGACAGTGGTGAGGTGTGCTGACAGCATAACCGAAGAATTCAAGGTGGATGTGAGACTGCATCAAGGATCAGCTCTGAGCCCCTTTTTGTTTGCTATGGTGATGGACAGGCTGACAGACGAGGTTAGACAAGAATCTCTATGGACTATGATGTTTGCAGATGACATTGTGATCTGTAGTGAGCAGAGAACAAGTGGAGGAAAATCTAGCGAGGTGGAGGTAAGCCCTGGAAAGGAGAGGAATGAAGGTTAGCCTCAGTAAATCAGAATACATGTGTGTGTACGACAAGGACCCAAGAGGAATGGTGAGGTTACAGGGAGCAGAGATAAAGAAGGTGGAGGATTTTAAGTACTTACGCTCAACAATCCAGAGCAATGGAGAGTGTGGAAAAGAGGTGAAGAAGCGTGAGCAGGCAGGTTGGAATGGTTGGAGAAAAGTATCCGGTGTGATGTGTGATAGGAGAGTATCAGCAAGAATGAAAGGAAAAGTGTACAAGACGGTGACGAGGCCAGCGATGTTGTATGGTTTAGAAACAGTGGCGCTGAGGAAAAGACAGGAGGCAGAGCTGGAGATAGCAGAGATGAAAATGTTGAGGTTCTCTCTGGGAGTAAAGAGGATGGATAGGATCAGAAATGAGTACATCAAAGGGACAGCACATGTAAGATGTTTTGGAGACAAAGTCAGAGAGGATAGATTGAGATGGTTTGGACATGGACAGAGGAGGGATAGTGAGTATATTGGTAGTAGGATGCTGAGGTTGGAACTGCCAGGCAGAAGGCCTAGAGGAAGACCAAAGAAGAGATTTATGGATGTGGTGAAGGAAGACATGAAGGTCGTCAGCGTAAGAGAAGACGATGCAGAGGACAGGGTGAGATGGAGGCAGATGATTTGCTGTGGCGACCCCTGAAGGGAAAAGAAGTAGTGTACAGAGGCCCAATTTCAGCATCTACCATAACTTGCGTGTTAGTTAATCCAAGTTTTTTTCTGTTAAAAATCCTAATTGTTCAGATGAAAACTGTTGTGCTAATTAAAGAAGTAATAATAATGCTCTTTTTAGGCTTGTTAAAATCTGGAGAATCAGCATTTTGTGGTTTTACTTTATTCTTAATTTCATCAGTCCATATTTATTCCGAGAAATAAAGGCTATTTTATATAAGACACTGCCAAGAAACTGAAAATGTTACACAATAGAGTGCATTACTTCCTTTGCAGAACAGCACCAACTGCATCTAACCAGGATAGAAGCCCAAGTCTGCACAACTCTGAAAGATGACAAATACATGCAAGTTTTACATTTGAGAACCAAATGTTTCACGGGTCCTCAATTAGTATCTTGATTGAGTAGTACAAGGTATTGTATGAAGGAAGACTGGAGGGAAGTGCCATAGATAAATTATGCCATATGTCAAATATGGTGGGGAAATATGATGGTCTGGGTGTGGTTTGGAGGTGGTAAACTGGAAGGGTGGTCGAGAGCAAAGGGGCTCTTAAATAAGAAAGGTTGTCTATTTTATTTTTCTTTAAAATAGTTCAGCAAACATGGCGAGTCATGCCAAATGTGTAGACCATGCCTAAGTTATGTTGGTTGGCTCTATATGTCTGCACGATGTGAACATAAGGTTCAGTTTTTGGATGTCAGACCATGACTACTCCTGGACATAAATATTGGTGCAGGAAATCAATATGTTATTCGATTATTGTCAATTAAAATTAAAATTTGTGAATGTTATTCAAAATATGTGCTGTTTTGTATATTATACAGTGCATATGGACAAACTGTACTTTGAGTTGGATATCACCGGTCATTCAGAAGACCGTTATTTAAAAAACTTTCATGAAAATGTTTCTCTTGGCTCCTGAGGGTACATCTTTTCAATGTGTGGCAAGATATTTGAAAGACGCATTTTAGATGTATTTTTGCTCAGTGGGAAGGCCTTACAAACATCCTGCGCTTTAACCCCATTCTGGATTAGATTTCTGTTTTCAAGCAGTGGAACAGTAAAGACTGTGAAACTGAGATGTGTGGATCCCGTAACCAGTCTTACCTTAGCCAGGGCAGCAGAGCGAAGGTAACCGATACATTCAGAGAGTGTAAAGAGTGCATACAGCAGCATCAGATGCCTCTTGATCCCCCCCACCCCCACCCAGCTAATTAACTCCCGATTGTTTAGAGAGAGTGGATTATTTACGGAGTTTGATCGCTTTCATCAAGGTATGGCCTAAACATTCTTCATTTAATAATTCACATCCTGTCAGAAATATGCTCCGACTGATTGAAGATTTAAATTTAAACATGCACAAAACCTGTTATCTTAAGTCATCTTAAGTTTCATATGTACAACCCTAAATCAGAACAGTTGGAATGTTATGTTCCCTTGGATGTATGAGTCCGTAGTCCTGAATCACGCCTCAATTTTCAGACTAATTTTTTGGTGCAAGCATGCATCAATCAAAACAAACTGGGTGACAGTGGGGATTTTGGGTCAGAGGCCAGCAGCAGTAATTGAAGACGGAGCTTATGATTGCTATGCAGCATATACAGGGATCCCTCGCCACTTCGCACTTCAATTCATGCGGCTTCAGTGCATCACGTTTTTTTTTTTTTTTTTTTAATATTCATTGAATTAAAAAAATAAGAAAATTAAGGAAGAATAGGGGAAAAAGTTAAGAAAAATGCTGCAAAACAAGGCCAATTATGTAAAAAAACAAAAAAAAAAAACCAAAAGCAAACAAACAAAAAATACAAACACAACCCCCCCCATCAAAACTACTTACATTTTTATGTGAGGTGCGCATCTGATTGTGTGCACACATCTGATTTTTCAATGTTCACTTGTTATTATAAGAATGTATAGGGTTGAATATGTATTTATTGATATTATATACACATATACATGTATATATACGTCAGTCTAGGGGTTGATCCTACTTCGCGGAAGTCGGCGGTCGCGGGGGATCTCGGTCCCAATTAACTGCGGAAAGTGAAGGATCCTTGTATTTGTCAATGACATTACATGATGGGATAATTACTTGGCATCATTGCTGAGTCTTTTTTGTATGATTATCATAGTTTTCTGTAAAGGCATAATTATTGTTTTTAGTTTAGAAGCCTGATGCAAGCTGCTTTTTACATTTTTCGCATCACAATCAAGAACTTAACCCCGAGGATGACACTAAGTTAAGCCAATAGTAACATGCCAAAGGAAATGTAAAGAAACTGTGAAAATGTAAAATAAAATAATATCCAGTAAATTATTCAGAAAAGTGACATAATGAGCCTTGTTTAGTCTGCCTGTAATAACAACATACTAAAACCACAGTCAGAATATTTTCTGTTTCTTTTGGAAAACAGCATGGTATTATTTGTGTTTGCATATATACCGCATACACAATAAGCACCCAGGACACCTTAAAATTGGAGTGGGTGGGCGCTTATTAAAATGTTACCAGCGGAGTGGAACGATAAGTGGTTATTACCATCGAGGTGGAAAACATAAATAATAACAGAACATTAAAAGAGTTTTACTGGTATTTTTGTTATTCATTTTGTGGTATCAACCAAACTACTTACATGAAAGCTGAAAATCAACAAGAAAACAGGATTTTTTTTTTAAAGACCCCTTAGTTTTTCTTCCAGGTTCTGTTCTTTTAAGCATTTTCCTGGAAGTAAAATCGAGCCAATCAACACAAATGTCAACTTTAGCACATGGTACGTTGAACCAATCAACACGAACATAAACAAAAGCACATGGCCAGGAACATGCTTAAATTTCTGAAGTTAGTGAGCAGGAGAAATTCTCGTCATCACTTTCTGATTGGTCCATATCTGGCTCATCGCTCCATTCATTCAGAGCATCCGATAGGTTTCTTGTAGCAGCTTCTAATGGTTCATCGGTTGTTGGACATTTACCAAGAGAGCACAGCAAAATATTTTCCTGTTTTTTTTAAAGAACAGCGGAACAATCAAATGTCTTGTTACTGATGAACATTATAGATATTCCCCAGTGGAAGGGGGTCTTGAAATACCGTGTAAACTCACTTTTACAGGCAGTGAACACCTCATTTTACGGTTACAGAGACTGATCGAATAAAATTGGTAAGTTTGATATACGACTTTGCTCCCAGCACACATTGGCGGTTATTAGACGTAAGATAAAAAACACTGAGGGACGCTTATTAGAGCAAGGCACTTATTACATCACATACGGTATATGGAAATTTAAAGAGAGAAGGAAACAAAGGGATGGAATGAGGGAGCAAATTATGAGAAAAAAGATTTTGAGTGATATTTACTTCGCAACACCTAGCGAACTTTTAGTAACTGCTGTATCCTGGTAAGGTTTGCGCTTGGAATGAAGCAGAAATACACTAAATGTGATGGCACTTTATTTTTATTGTTTTGATTTTTTTCATTGTTGTTTGTTTATATAGTATTTATCCTGCAAGGAAAATTAGTGCTTCTGCATTTCACCCATCCAAAGTGAATACACACACACACACACACACACACACACACACACACACACACACACACACACACACATACACACACACACACACACACACACACGGTAATGGGTTGCCACACACATTTGAGGCACCCGAAGAGCAGTTGGGGTAAGGTGCTTTGTTCAAGGGCACTTCAGTCATGAAGGTAGAGAAAGGTGCAGCTCACTCACCCACCACCACACATTTTCCTGCTGATTCTGAAATCAAACCAGCATCCTATCGGTCCCAAAGCTGCTTCTATAACCATTAAGCTACAATTGTCCCCAATATTACACAGCAATATACACATACTTACAGTATTTAATATTTACCAGCAATTTAGCATGGCAACCCCCTAGCAAGCTTTTGGGAGTCAGCAAAAACCTGAGCACTGAGGAAACCCATACAAACAGACAAAGAAAATGCACAGGAACTGCATGCAGACTGTAATCCTTAATCTTAGAACAGGGTCTGTGAATGTATGAGGCAGCAATACTACTTCACCAAACCACCAATTTCCATTTTTTTCACAACATTTAAAATTTAATTACATATGGGGAAAGGTCCTAAATCATGTATTGTTAGTTATAGGTACAGATTACTCTGACTGTAATAGAAGACTTAATGAGCTTGCAGACAAGTATGAAGAACTGTCATTCTTACATCTGTCTCCACAGACCGCAGGTATCTGGCACACTCATAGTGGCCATTATATTCTGCCAGATGTGCTGCCGTGAAGCCATCTATGTCTTTCTCTGAAGGGATGACCCCATGATTCAGAAGTATTCTGCAGCTCTGAAGAATGCATAGAAGCATAGATAATGGTGCTATTTAGGATATTAAATGATGCTGAATTGGGATATAATTACTGACACTGAGAAGAGAGCTCCTTGCTTCTCGGGATGCCTTTAACATGTCTAAAGACACAAAATCAGCACCATACCTCCATCTCCCCATTTTCTGCTGCATCATGTAAAGGAGTGCCACCCCAGTCATCTTTGATGACCTTTGATCCCATGCGCAGCAGCCTCTCAAGGATACGACAATGCCCCCCACTGGCAGCAAAATGCAAAGCAGTGGCCCCCTCATTATCCTGACTCGACAGGCTGATATCTGTAAATGAGGCCTGTGAAGAACAAGCAAAATTAGTTCAGTTTAACTGGAACAATGAACTGATATTAGGATGGAATGAAATACAAATACAAGATAACAGTGGTTGACATGCAGTAGAAACTTCCTAAATCACTCGGCCCTTTCTGGACTAAGAATTGTCCAACTAGGATGGTCAAAAAAAGCACATTTGTATGTTGGGAAGCAGCTATGAGATTTTCACTAGGTGCACTACGAATTACAATACACAGAGGTACTGCTTTTTGCTTGCAATAGGAGCGAACACACAACACTAAATGGATTTCCTCCACATTTCCTCTGGGTTCCTCACTACAGTCCAAATATATGTTCATTAGGTTATATCGAATCTTCTTGATTGCCTGTAGGTGTAGATGTGAGTGTGAATGATTGTGTGTGTATTGGCCCAGTGATGGTGTGGCAAGCTGTTGGAGGTGTACTGTTTTTTTCACCTGGTGTTGGCTAGGATGGGCTTGGGCCTCCCGGCAACCCTTTTAAAGAATGAAGCGGTTTGGAAAATGAAATGAAATGAATATGACAAAAGTCCCAAGTCTATTCAAACTATGCAACATGATCAAAATTAATCAGATTGGCCTTGAGAAAGAAAACAGTACAGTACAAAGTGAACAGTGGCCATCAGTATGAATCTGCACCGTTGACAAAATATTTCCACAGTTACATAAATCATATTATCATTCATAATCACATATCTGGTTTAGGAAGCCTTTTGGGGGTATGAAGTCTACTATTAAAGGAATTGAATGCTTAGAAGCAATTTGAGAATTCAGTATTTTATTAAAGTTTCTAAACAGGTGTGGGAATGCACTCACCAGCCAAACAACAAGAGAATGGTGACCCATGTGAGCGGCTGCATGCAGCGGTGTCATGCCATCCTGGGCTCTGAGATGTACATCAGCTCCACAGTCCTTTACTAAATACTCCACCACATGGAGGTGGCCCTCCTGACAGGCCAGGTACAGTGGTGTAGCACCCATAAAAGTCTGACGATCTACACATCTGTAAGAGTGTTAATCAGCATTTCAATATAAAGAACAAGAGAATCTTAGAAAGCCCATGACAATTGTTATGTTCATTTTAAGCATGTTCTTAGACCTAACACAAACTCTCACTGACTCACTCACTCACTCACTCACTCACTCACTCATTCATTCTCTCACTCATTTGCTGAACTGCTTTATCCTGTTAGGGTCACAGGGAGGTTGGAACATATCTCCGACAAATCTCGGCAAAGGCAGGAACATCCTGAACACCTTGCCAGACCAATGCCTGACAGAATCTTTTAGACAGCCATTTGCTTTACTCTAATTCAACTCCTGGCAAAAATTATGGAATCACCAGTCTTGGAGGATTTTCATTCAGTTGTTTAATTTTGCAGAAAAACAGCAGATCACAGATATGACATAAAAGTAAAGTAATTTCCAAAGGGCAACTTTCCGTCTTTAAGAAACACTAAAAGAAACCAAGAAAGAAAACAGTGGTAGTCAGTAACAGTTACTTTTTTAGACCAAGTGGGGGAATAAATTATGGAATCAACTCAACTTTGAGGGAAAAATTATGGAATCACCCTGTAAAATTTCCATCCCCAAAACTGAAGCCTGCATCAGATTAGATCTGCCCATTAGTCTGCAGCTAAACAGGAGTGCTCACACCATGGAGAGCTGTTGCACCAAGTGGACTGACATGAGTCATGGCTCCAATACGAGAGATGTCAATTGAAACAAAGGAGAGGCTTATCAAACTTCTTAAAGAGGGTAAATCATAAGGTGATGTTGCAAAAGATGACGATTGTTCACAGTCAGCTGTGTCTAAAATATGGACCAAATACAAACAACATTGCAAGGTTGCTAAAGGCAAGCATACTGATTGACCAAGGAAGACATCCAAAGAGTCAAGACAAAACTTAAAACATTATGTCTTGAAAACAGAAAATGTCCAGCAAAACGAATGAGGAACAAATGGGAGGAAACGTAAGAAACTGACTGTCTGTCTTCCTTTCGGCTTTTTCCCTTTTACTCGGGAGTCGCCACAGCGAATCATCTGATTCGCACGTTTGATTTGGCAGAGGTTTTTTTTTTTTACGTCGGATGCCCTTCCTGTCACAACCCTTTTTAGCAAGGGACAGAAACACGCTGACGACTTTGCAGCTACTCTTTACGAAAGTCAGCAATGGTTCTTTTACATGAACCTCTCACCATAGACAGTGAGAGACATGGCCCGCCTTTGATAACCCAGTTAGCTGCACTGGGGGGGACAGTGACAACCTTGTGGAGAGTGGGACTCGAACCCCCAACCTTTGGATCAGCGATCCAGCGCCCTATACCACTAGACCACCCTGCCCCACAATGTAAGAAACTGACTGAATCCTGATTTATATCTAATCCTGCTATATTTGAAATCCTCACAAGCCTGCAGAAGTCAGGATCCTCGCAGACCCACATTAAAACACTAGGACCACAATTGAATACCTCAAGACTTATTTTGTGGCCACAAAGTACTGGTGGCAATGATTGTATTTTAAAATTAATCGAAATAACAAATATTTATTGAATTGTGACCATTGTGATGACAGAATTACGAATAATATGAAATGGTAATCTTACAAGGATGCATTCATAGATATTGATTGATATTGCTGCATGGATAAAATAAGCTCATGTCACGCTAAGCAAATCCACAGTGTGAAAGCAATTTTTCTCAAAATCTTCCTTGATATAACTGGAAAAGTATTATTTATCCCATAGAGCTGAGTCACAGAAAGCAACATGGGAATTCTAATTAAAATTTGTTGCACATACAGTATGCAACATGAGTGCGAAAGGGTTAAGTGTGACTTTTTCATGACAAATTTTATCATTGGCTCTATTTTAACAAATCAAAAGTTGGCATCTCATGGCCACAGCTTAATAATTCATACCCACAATACACTTAGATTGTGGCCTTAAAATATTAACTTGTGACCTTCATATATTATTGTGTGGCCTTAATATATGGCCATGCTTTATTAAAAAACGACAACCCTGTCACACTGCCCAGAAGGTCTATTGGCTCTAATTCCTTACACAATACTAACCATCTATCAAAACCTTCTCTTCACCAGCAAAATAATTAATAAATCCATATCATCTGGTCATGTACCATCAGTGTTCAAGACAGCCAAAGTTCTATTCATCCTGAAGAAACTCTCTTTGGATTCATCAGACATCAGGTACTACAGACTGGTATCACTTCTCTCTTTGTCTTTCTTAAATTCTTGAACGCACTATTTATGAGCAATTGTCATTATACCTCTTGCAGAACAACCTCCAAGACCATAATCATTCTGGCTTCAAAACATTACATTCCACAGAGAGACTTCATTTTTGGCTGTCATGGAGAAGTTGCATGCAGCAAGCTCAGCCAAGCTGTCATCGGTCTTCATCCTTCTTGACCTTTCAGCAGCATGTGACAAGGTTAAACCCCAAGACTCTCTTGTCCATCATCAGCAGTCTTAGAATTTATGGTTCAGCATGACAATGGCTTGCTTCTTATCTGGAAGGTTGGACATATCAGGTTACATGGATGGATTCCATATTTGCTAAACTCAGACTCTCCACTATCTTTCCCCAGGGCTTCATACTTGTTCCACTTATGTTCTTCCTTTATACTAGGTCTCGCAGTTTCATCAATATGACAATGGTATGAGAATCAATGTGATGATGTAACTTCATTTGCCCTCTCTTTTCCTCCCTCAGTTCATGTTTCTGAAGCAGAATGAAGCGACATAGTCTGTTTGCAAACTGCTAAACTCTCTCCATTGGCTTTCTATATCTACTTGCGTTTGAAACAAAGTACTGGTGCTGGCCTACAAAGTCAAAAATGGACCTGCACCATCATACCTCAAAGTACTCATCACATCATGCAGTGCACCATGTTCTCCACAATCTTCTAGCATTGATATACTGGTTTCTCCTTCGATTAAGGGACAAGCAAAACATGCAGCTAAACTCTTATCTGTTCTGGCACTGAGGTGATGGAATGAACTTCTCTGGATGTCCAGACTGGTGAGTTACTGAATGTCTTCAAACAAGATCTGAAACCCTACTCTTTTTCGCAGGTACTGGTACATGGATTTATATATGTATATTTGTATACATACACAAAATACCCGCCCTTATCCACCGAGTTGTGACTGATGGTATACTTGGTCTGTGGCCTAGTGAACCAATATCAGAATGTATTCACTGATAGCACCTTTAAAACACTTCTGTAAGATACTTTGGATAAGGAACGTCTTTCCTTGCTGATGTCCTCTCAGGCTTGCTCATTTGTGGAGCAAACCCAAAAATCTCGAAAGGTGTTTTTTGACAGTAACTGATCAGCATGCAAATGCACCCATCAGTCATAACATAACGTATCACCACCTGACTGGTCTGTGGCTAGGTAGCCTCAGATGTAGCAAGCAGTAATGCACTGTGTGTTCTGACACCTTTCTATCATAACACCAATATTAATGTCAGCAGTTTGTGTTACGGTAGCTCTTCTGTGGGATGACACCAAATGTGACTACACTTGATGACACTACATGCATCAGTGAACATTGGGTACCCAGAACACTCTTCACTGGTTGTCCTAAACCACCTTCAATCCATTTGTTTAACCATCAAAATGTTGCTCTTGTCAAAGCCACTCAGATCCTGATACTTGCTCATTTTTTCCTGCTTCGAACATATCAACTTAGAGAACCGACTGTTGACATTTTTCCCAATACATCCCACTTATGGACAGGTTTCACTGTAATTACGTGCCATGATCTTTCTTGTATTAAAAAAATGGATTGATCGGGGTTATTCACCTGCAAAATGGCAGGTCTTGTGTGGTGTTTCTGGTATGCAGTGGAAAGTGCCTACCAAAGATGGTCCAAGGAAGGACAACCAGTGAACTGGAAAGAGTGTACAAAATGGGTTCCCAAGGCTCAATGATGCCAAATGAAAGCAATGGCTAATACGTCTGCTCTAATCTCGGAGAATATGGCATGTAGTACAAACTGCTGAATTGGTAATTCTGGTTATGATAGAAAGATGTCAGGACACACTGCACTGCCGCTTGTTGCATAGTTCCTGCCTTTTCTCAGACCAGTAGGGTGGTTTTAATGATCAGTATACAGCGCAATGAAATTAAAGTGAATTGTAAAACAAAAATACATTTTACTAATAAAAATTTAGCATAGATTAATAGAGGAGAGTAAAGTCATAATGGATCTTTCTTTTTGTAAAGCAGTGAGATCAGATGGAAATTACTTCTACAGAGCCAAGGATTCCAGAAATCTCATATGTTTTTCAGCAGATATTTCAACAAAGTCACACATAGTACTGAGATTTGCCAAGATAATGATCTTCACGCTTATCTGCAACTCATCAAAAACAGAGCTCTAAATATGAACTCAAACTCTAAATATGAATTTCTCATCCAAAGCCAAACAGTCTTCTTGGTTTCAGTCCTGTGAAGTAATATTATTATGAAGGACATGTTTTATAGATCAGTGCTTATTCTCTGTTGCACACTTTTTAAGCTTAAAATATTTTAATTAAAAATTTATGAATTGTGGGTGGGCTGGTGGTGTAGTGGTTAGCACATCCACCTCATAGCAAGAGGGTCGTGGGTTTGAGTCCTGGGCTTGAGCAATTCTGTTTGGAGTCTCATGTTCTTGTGTTTGCATTGGTTTCTTCTACTTCAACTTCCTCCCACAGTTCAAAGACATGATGAACATTAAGATAATCGGATGCTCCAAATTGACCAGAGGTGCTAGGTGTATGAATCCTTATAATATAATACGACCAGATTCAATTTTCCCATCGAGCTGAAGGTGGTAAGTAACTTTCTGAAAGTAGTTAGAGCTACAAAGTATGATTCAATGTGTTTGTTCTACTATATTCTGTCGCTATGGTAATATTTATAGACAGCTTCTTCACCTAGAAAAACTACACATGCATAATGAAGTTTTCTGTTAAGGAATATTTATTTATTCATGTTAAAATGTTGTTGTTCCGAGGTGATCCTTTTGTATTTATAAATATCTTCTTCTTTTACTTTCGGCTGCTCCCTTCAGGGGTCGCCACAGCAAATCATCCGCCTCCACCTCACCCTGTCCTCCTTCTTTTCTGACTCCAATGAACTTCATGTCTTCCTTCACCACATCCATAAATCTCTTCTTTGGTCTTCCTCGAGGCCTTCTGCCTGGTAGTTCCAACCTCAGCATCCTACTGCCAATATACTCACTATCCCTCCTCTGTACATGTCCAAACCATCTCAATCTAGCCTCTCTGACTTTGTCTCCAAGACATCTTACATGTGCTGTCCCTCTGATATACTCATTTCTGATCCTATCCATCCTTGTTACTCCCAGAGAGAACCTCAACATTTTCATCTCTGCTACCTCCAGCTCTGCCTCCTGCCTTTTCCTCAGCGCCACTGTTTCGAAGCCATACAACATCGCTGGCCTCACCACCGTCTTGTACACTTCTCCCTTCATTCTTGCTGACACTCTCCTATCGCACATCACACCGGATACTTTTCTCCAATCATTCCAGCCTGCCTGCACACGCTTCTTCACCTCTTTTCCACACTCTCCATTGCTCTGGATTGTTGAGCCTAAGTACTTAAAATCCTCCACCTTCGTTATCTCTGCTCCCTGTAACATCACCGTTCCTCCTGGGTCCTTCTCATTCACACACAGGTATTCTGATTTTCTGAGGCTAACCTTCATTCCTCTCCTTTCCAGGGCATACCTCCACCTCTCTAGATTTTCCTGCACTTGTTCTCTGCTCTCACTACAGATCACAATGTCATCTGCAAACATCATAGTCCATAGAGATTCTTGTCTCACCTCGTCTGTCAGCATGTCCATCACCATAGCAAACAAGAAGGGGCTGAGAGCTGACCCTTGATGCAGTCCCACATCCACCTTGAATTCGTCGGTCACACCGACAGCACACCTCACCACTGTCTTACATCTCTCATACATGTCCTGCACCACTCTAACATACTTCTCTGCCACTCCAGACTTCCTCATGCAATACCACAGTTCTTCTCTTGGCACCCTGTCATATGCTTTTTCCAGATCCACAAAGGCACAATGTAGCTCTCTCTGACCTTCTCTGTACTTCTCTATTAACATCCTCAAAGCAAACATTGCATCTGTGGTGCTCTTTCTTGGCATGAAACCAAACTGTTGTTTTGTATTTATAAATATATATATATATATATATATATATATATATATATATATATATATATATATATATATATATATATATATATATATATATATATATAATTTAGAGTCCTAAAATGATGTAATCATAATTTTATACACTGTCTTTATGGTTTGCATTTTGTATTCTGGCAAAAGTTTTATGTCGGATGCCCTTCCTGTCACAACCCTCTGCATTTATCCAGGCTTGGGACCAGCGTGAGTGCGGGCACTTGTTTGTGCCCCCCTCCCCACGGCTGCATTATAATTTTATACACTGTGACTCAAATGATTCAGAATCAGCTCAGCTCAGAATAGCTCAGAAAGATGTGCTCCTGAGACAGATTTGGGAAGTCTTTCGACTGGCTGGATTGGATGAAAGTGAAACGGAGGGTGACAATTTTGTGATAGCATTTTTAGACTTTTGACCCCTAATTTTGAGGGGTATTTAAACTAGATGTTTCCGTTTATATCTCTTTTGGAAACCTGACTATCAGACCCATTTCTGGTTCTTCAACAAGCTTGAAAAAATACAACTGTTGAAGATGCATTTGCATGATGGCTTTTTAAGTTCTCTTCACCAGAATTTAGGAGTAAAGAAATGTTCCACCATAACAAAAATCAAGGTCCAAAACTATATGGTTTGTCAAGGTTGGTGTATCATAACCTAACCCGGAGTGCCCTGGATGCTCTCTGATCTCAATCTGACTGAGCACCATTGTGTGCCACCATCTTGCCTGAAATCAACAGGTGGCTTCACAAATGCTTGTTTCCACGTTCACTTATCAAAGTTTAGTGCAAACCCTCTAGTAGATGCTATTACAACAACAAAGGGTGACAAACCTTCAAATATGGAATAGATGCATATATGGGTATGGTGGTCATTCAGTTCATTTTCTGTAACCGCTTCATCCTAATTAGGGTCGCGGGGAGGCTGGTGCCCATCCCAGCCAACTCAGGGCGAGGGCAGAGTACACCCTGGACAGCTCGCCAGGCCATCGCAGGGCGGAAACACGCTGACGGCTTTGCAGCCTACTCTTGTCGAAAGTCAGCAATGGTTCTTTTACATGCCTCACACCATAGACAGTGAGAGACATGGCCGGCCTTTGATAACCCAGTTAGCTGCACTGGGGGGGACAGTGACAACCTTGTGGAGAGTGGGACTTGAACCCCCAACCTTTGGATCAGCGATCCGGCGCCTTATACCACTAGACCACCACTGTCCCCTATGGTGGTCATGTGTATGGTAATGTTTGGATGTATAGCTTCACTCATATACTTTTATTATAAATCACACAAGAATAATCAGTCACAAATCTGACAGCTAAGTAAAACATACTGTGGAATGTAACTTATATATATATATATATATATATATAAATTGTACGTAAAAATATATTTCCACATCAGGTCTAAATGTAGATTGAGCACCACTGCACACATGAAATAAAACTCATACATGGAGGCTATTTTTTTTTTTTTTTAAGTTTTTTCCCCACCTATGGATGATTTCCTTTACCTCTATTTGGCCCTTTCACAGTTTCACTCAAACATTCTCATTTTTCTCATCTGCCACATCACATGCCTGTTCAACTTGTGTGGTCAGTAAAACGATAGGATTTTCTAAACCAAAACATGATATCATCACTTCCCACTGAGACTTAAAGCTGACAATAATACTTTTTCAACCATGCAATGATTCCTTCAGTGGGACTATTGCAATGCACAAATAATTATACACTGTCAAATATCCTTCTCAGATAATCCCATTGAGTTGGTGGTAAGTTCATGTCATCTCTTGAGTATTTGATGATATCCAACCACATCCTGTGGTTAACAAGCTTTAGTAGATTATCATTCAGAAGCATACAGATCTTTAGATTTGCTCATTATTTTGTGTGATTTGACTGCATATGAGAACGAATATCATTAACACCTATCTACTCTGAAAAAGACAAAGATAAAGACATCTTTACAGTAAACTGTTGCATGGACAATGGAAATCAGTTTAGCAGGTTTTTGTTTAACAGCAATTATAAAAATAAAGTGCACAAAAGACAACTAAGGAATTATACCAAGCTATTTATATGCATATACCCACATACATACATACACACATATATCTTCTTCTTTGGCCCCCGTCAGTCTCGAAGGACTATGGAGCTGCGCTCTGGCTGGTATCCCGGCTGGTGATACTCTCCGGTGCGCAGAGCCTGGGTAGGAATTATGGAGGACAGGCTGGTACCCAAGTAGCAAGTCCCCCCTTTCGGTGCCACCAGAAAGATCCAATGGAAAGGCAGAAGCTGATATGACTAGGTTCCTGTGCCGCTGCAGGAGTTGCCAGAATGTGGCTATGAACAAATTGCCTCAGGGGACTCCTGATATATATATATATATACATACACACACACCCTACATAATTATTGGCACCCCTGGTTAATTTGTGTTACCACTGTAAAATAAATTACATTTTTATTGCCAAAACCTACTTTCACACTCAAAATTGTAGAACAATATAGCCTTCATCTCAAATGAATTTTAAGAGGAAAAAATACCCAATTAAAATATCATTATTTTTCATAAAATCACTTATTCCATCTCTTATCCACTCTTCTTTTGGAAAAGACAAAGGAACACACCATTCAAGTAAAGGAGATATGTGTCGACCTTCACAACTCTGGCAATGACTACAAGAAAATAGCACTTCTCCTGCACCTGCTCATATGTACCGTCATTAAAAATCTTAAGAGGTTTAAAACTGGAACACAAGCTCATTTTGCCACCACATACAGTAATGAGGATCGTATGAGAAATAAAAAGTTCTCCAAAGGTCATTGTTAAACAATTGCAACAAATGGTCACAAAGTCTCCAAAACAACGATCAAGTGCTATATACATGCCAGCAAGCTGTTTGGGAGGCATGCACGGAAAAACCTTTTCTCACTCACAATCACAGACCTCTGGAATTCACTAAGCATAGTGGGACGTGAACTGGAACCGTGTGCTTTGGTCAGATGAGACCAAGATAGGGCCTTTTGGTAACAAACACTAAGTAGGGTCTGGCAGAACACAAAAAAGGAGTATATAGAAAAGCACCTCATTCCCACTGTGAAGTATGGACGAGGATCCATGATGCTGTGGCCTGTTTCTCTTCCAGAGGCCCTAGGAAATTTGTTAGGGTACATGGCATCAAGAACACTTTGAAATACCAGAAAATGTTGTGGTCTTTGCCTAAAAGCCCAAGATGGGTTGTCAGTGAGTCTTTCAGCAAGATAATGACCCTAAACTTGTGGCCAAATCTACACAGAAATGGTTGCCCAGACAGAGAAACAAGGTAAAGAACACATCTTAAATAGGGGTGGCAATAATTATGGAAGGCAGTGTATGTGTGTAAACATATACATTATATATATATATATATATATATATATATATATATATATATATATATATATATATATATATATTATATAGATATCACTTTACAACACTTTACCCTTGATATACTGTTGGCTCCATCGATCTTGAAAGATCATTGGGAGGTTTTGTGCCGTGGGTCTTTGGTCAGGGAGTTGCAGCATCGGGCATGGCTGTAAAGGCCGATACTGGATCTGCAGATCCTGCCACAGCCACTGCAGATGAAGTCTTCGCAGTGTGGTGGGGTGTCAACAGTATCCGCTGGCTGCAGAGTCTCTTCTCCCACCAAGCAGGTGTCTCTTCTCTTCTCTCCTCTGCTGTTCTGATGACATCCTGGGTGGTGGTCCGCCAGTCGGAGCGTTCGAAAGCGGCTGACTCCAGATCGGAAGGGTTGAAGCCTCCAGCCTTGAGGTCGCACTTACAGATACTCTTGAACCTAAGAGCTGGGCGTCCCTTTGACCTAGTTCCAGTAGCCAGCTCCCTGTACAGTGAGTCTTTAGGGATGTGGCCGTCATACATTTGGGTGACATGGTCAAGCCATCGCAAACGTCTCTGGGTCAGGATGGCAAACATATTGGGCACATCTGCTCTGGCCAGGACTTCGACTGTTGGAGACACGGTCCTACCAAGTGATTCCCAGCAGTCTGAGAAGGCAGCATTGGTGGAAGGCGTTCAGCCGGCATTCCTGGCAGGAGAAGAGGGTCCATGCTTCACTGCCATATAGGAGAGTACTTAATATGCAAGCCTTATAGACTCTTATCTTGGTGTTGGTGGTTAGCATAAAGTTGTCCCAGATTCGCTTCACCAGACGGGCCATCACTATCGATGCCCTGCTGATGCAGGCATTCAGTTCAGCGTCTCTAGAGAGGTTGCTGGAGATAATCGACCCGAGGTAGGTGAACTCGTCCACCATCTTAAGGGTGTAGTCACGATGTTGATACTGGGAGCACTGCTGACATCCTGGCCCATGACTTCAGTCTTTTTAAGGCTGATGGTGAGGCCAAACTCAGAACAGGCACCAGCAAAGCAATTGATGAGACACTGGAGCACTTCCTCGGTGTGGGCAACAAGCTCCTGGTGATGACAAAGTCCAGCTGATGCCAGTGGCGAGATCTTGGGTGTCTCCAGGACACTCAGTTACAGGGCTTGGTGGAGAAAAATGTGTTAGTCTTCGGTCCAGAGGAGGTTGTGAGATAGATTGAGAGGATCCGCGGAGTGCCTGAGGACAGCGTTTCAAGAGAGGACAGAAAGGGGTTTTGCACAGCGAATCCAACACCGTACAGGTGATGCTCATCAGGCTCCTGTCCCTGCCAGAAGAACATATAGTCCTTCTCTTTCTTGCTGCCGCTGCCTGGGAGTCATGTCTCTTGCAGTGCTGCAATGTCAATATTGTGCCTCCTCAGCTCGCGGTCAATGATTGCAGTTTTCCTGGTGTCGTTGATTTGCTGGAGGTCATCAGAGAGGCCAGGACACATTGTTCTGATGTTCCAGGTTGCAAGACTCAGTGCTGTTGGCTTTGGTTTCTTGATGTTGCCTGATGCAGTGATTACAGTCCGTGCTTTAGCTTTTGGCCTACACTTCAAGCACCCATTGAAGTAAGCGGACTATAGCGGGCCAACACCTTACTGGCTGGGGCTGCTCAGCTGAATGTGGGCGATAGCTGGGCAGTGGGACACGATGATCCCTTCCACCATCGGGAGACAGCCCTAGGCGCTCGAGCTTACGCCAATTAGTCCTGGGTTTTTAACCAGTATCTGCGTCTCCCCGTGTTGAGCTACCGCAGAAGGCAGTACTGGAGTGACCTCTCCAGGGCACAGGCCAGGGCAAAGTTGTGGAGGAACTGAGATGCCCAGTCAACAGATCCCCCTTCTCAGCCTTGCTGGCAGTGTCCAACGGAAGGGACTAGCCGATACAGTTGGTACCAACTTGGCTACAGGAGTTACCGGGAGGTGTAGCTACACGAGGACCAACCGTCTTCAGGGCTCCACTCTGGATTTTCTGTAGGGGGTGCCTCCCTTAGCCTTTGTCACTCCCGTGACAGCCACAAGGCAGTGGTGTTATTTGCCCATAGCTGGGGGTTGTTGTGTGGCACCAGGGCGTGTCAATGCGCCGATGGGCCTGCGTGCGTCACACCGGGGCCCAGCCCATGGGGGGGACACCTCCTCCCTTAATGCGACAGATTGTACTGGGCTACATCTTTCCAGTAAAGGAGAGAGACTTCCTCGCCCACCTAACACCAACCTTGATATACAGAAGCTACAATAATTTCAATGGATTATATTGCCAGTCAATAGATAAAAACATAATTTATTATGCATCTGTTGTACTAGTATTTAAGTGACCATTTCTTTTGTTTTGTTGCAAACGGACGAATTTCTTACAGTTTTAACATAAAGAACACACATTCTCATCTCTGTTTTGCTTACCCATCCATTAAAGTATCCGATTTTTGCAGATTACAGTAATTTGTTATTTCTTTCATGATGACATGCAGAAGAATTGAAAATCTAATTAAAATATCCTAAATAATTCAATTTCATTTCTATGTGTAACAACAAATATGAAAAACGAGCAAAGCATAAACACAATACATGTGGTTATTAAAATATTGACAGTTTGTTGCTTTGAAGGCTGAAATGAACAGACACACACACACACACACACACACACGCACACACACACACACATACACACACACACACACACACACACACACAATAAGTAAATAAATAAAATTCCATTTGTATTTATTCACAGAAACTTAGCCAAGTAAAAACATAACAGTTCAGATGAGTTTCTGCTGAGTGTTCATTATTACAAATGTAGTTTGTATATTGGACTTGAAGAAAAGACCATCTCAGAAAAGGCCACATCAAGATTAAGTAGAGATCAAAATTGAAGTATGCTGTCAATGCCTAATGGTATATTTGGCAGAAAGCCAATTCATCTTACCATCCAATTAACACCATACCTGCAGTAAGGCATAAAAGTGGAGCATAGAACATCCTGTTGTGTGTTCTGTTTCTGCAGTAGGGAATGGGACACTTCACAAAATAGAAGAAAAAACATTGATGGGACAAAGCACCCTCGCAATCTGCTGCGCCCTGTATTAGACAGTCAGTGAGAAGAAGGTTCATCTTCCAACATGACAATGACCAAAAGTAAACAGCAAAGTTGAGCCAAAGTGGCTGAAGGAGAAAAAAGTTAATATTTTTAAAGGCGTAATCAGAGCCCAGGCTTAACCTTACAGAAAACCTGCGAAATGAGTTAAAAATTGCAGTCCATCAGCAGTCACCATCTAATCTTACTGAGTTTAAACAGCTTTGTAAGAGGGGTCAAATATTGCACAGAACAGATGTGCAAAGTTGGTAGAGAAGAATCCAAGCAGACCCATGGCTGTAATTGATGGGTGGTTCCACAAAGTACTGACACGGGGTTACGATCCTTTAACCAACTCAGTGATTCTGGATTACTATTGTGTCTTTTACCTGGAAGTTCAGTTCATCAGTTCATTTTCTGTACCCGCTTAATCCTAATTTGGGTCGCGGGGAGGCTGGTGCCCATCCCAGCCAACTTCGGGCGAGGTCAGAGTACACCCTGGACAGCTCGCCAGGCCATCGCAGGGCGGAAACACGCTGACGGCTTTGCATCCTACGCTTGTCAAAAGTTAGCAATGGTTCTTTTACATGCCTCACACCATAGACAGTGAGAGACATGGCCGGCCTTTGATAACCCAGTTAGCTCCACTGGGGGGGGACAGTGACAACCTTGTGGAGAGTGGGACTTGAACCCCCAACCTTTGGATCAGCGATCCAGCACCCTATACCACTAGACCACCACTGCCCCCTTTACCTGGAAGTTAAAAGCGTAATTAGTACTTAATTATAGTGAGTACTAGATAAATATTTTGTGTGTTTTCATTTCAGGTTGCAAAGAAACAAAATATGAATATTTTGAAAAAGATGACACTTTTCTACTTCTCCACAGGGAAAAACTGCCCTGACGCACCAAAGGTGAGGTGGATGCCATTAAATTGTCCATGAGATGGACCATTGAGGGGACTTTTCAGTAAATCGACATCCACTGAGCCTAAGGTAGAGAATTGTTTAAGTATATACACTACATGTGAATATAAGCAGAAAAGGACACTTAAAACACAGTTGCACGGTCTATTTATTTTAAATAATTTGGAAACAGGTGAGCTTAAGAGCGGGTTAAAATAAAAAAAATATATATGCTAAAGGGAAACAAAGAAAAATTAAGCTCAACCAAGTGTCATAGTAAAAATATTATAATAAATATTAATTATAAAACAAAAGTGAGTGTTTACAAATATGAACCATGACACTGGGACAGGTCAGGTGAGCACTGTGCAATGAGCTGTGGTAGTGCTGTAGCCAACCACAACTCTTCTGGTCATCCTAGTCAATGTCAAGTAAACCAAAAGTGCTTTAGTATGTACCATGGAAAATAAACAACCTCATCGTTTAAAATCATGATAGATGCAGGTGAACTTGAGTGAACACATGAACAGGTGTTACTTTCAACTCCATTTATATTGTTTTTTTTCATTCATTCATTTTCTGAACCGTTTAATCATAATTAGTGTCGAGGGGAGACTGGTGCCCATCTCAGCCGACTCTGGGCGGCTCACCAGGCCATTGCAGGACAGAGACAAGCTGATGGCTATGCAGCTACTCTTGTCAAAAGTCAGCAATGGTTCTTTTACATGCCTCTCACCATAGACCAGGGGTCACCAACATGGAGCTCGCGGGCACTAAGTCGCCCACAAGGACAACATAAGTCGCATATTTCATATAAAATTGGTGTACTTTTATAATTTTTAAAGGGTTTATGGGGTTGTCTTGGGAGCCTTGGAACGAATCACGCGTTTTACATGTAAAATGTGCCTCTACTTACGAAAACGCCAGGCTACGAAAACAGCTCGGGAACGGATTAATTTCGCAAGTAGAGGGCTGACTGTATATGCAACAGCTGCGCGAGTTGTTTTTGGGTAAAGAGGTAAATTTTCCTCATTTTGATCAGCTCCTGTGCAAGAAGCCAAGCAGAGCTGGAAAGCAAAACACTAATGGACAGAATGAAAAAACTTCAACCCGCAAGACCAGTTGATTGCCTTGGGATGCGCTTCCTGTCACATAAACACTGCAGCGTGTGAGTCCTGTCGTATTGACCATGCTCCACATGCATACGCGAGCAGTCCTTCTCACACCTGAAAAGCATCAAGACCAACCTGAGGTCACGTTTAATAGATGGAAACCTAAATGCCTGCGTGAAGCTGAACTTCAGCACGTAGCAACCAGACTACAAAGCTATCAGCAAAACCACGCAGCACCAGAAGTCGCATTAATAGTCAGAAGTACTTTTCTCATTACGAAATAACTTCTTTATAACAATGTTGTTTAAAATAAATTCACAGTCATATTGTACTCCAAAATTGTTGGTCTCAGTATTAAAAAATATATTTGGTCTCAGAGGATTAGATTTAATTTTTTTTTTTTTTTGGCTCTCAGTCAAAAAGATTCCTGACCGTTGACATCGATGAATATTATTAATAATAACAGATAATTAAAGGTAAATTGAGCAAATGTGTTATGTCACAAGTGTGTATCGACCTGGTAGCCCTTCGCATTAATTGATACCCAAGAGGTAGCTCTCAGTTTCAAAAAGGTTGGTGACCCCTGCCATAGACAGTGACAGCCGGCCTTTGATAACCCTGTTAGGTGCACCGTTGAGAGAGGGGGAGAGACCCTCAACCTTGGGATCAGTGATCCAACACCTTACCACCAGACCACCACTACCCCATATTGTTTTTTTTGGACTATCTAAAAGTTTGAGAAGTTTTGTTCGGAAACATGAAAAGAAAACCAAAACAAGATTTCTAGAGTTAATAATTTATATATATATTTAAATTTTAAGGGGCAGTGGTGGCCCGGTGTTAGGGTGCTGGATTAAAGGGTTCAAGGGTTCAACTCCATTATCAACAGGTTGTCACTGCCTCCCAGTGCAGCTAATTGGGTTATCAAAGCCCGGCCATATATCTCACTGTCTGTGGTGAAAGGCATGTAAAAGAACCATTACTGACTTTTGTAAAGAGTAGGCTGCATTGCTGCCAGCAAATTTCTGCCCTGCAATGGCCTGCCGAGCTGTCCAGGGTGTACTCTGCCCTCAGGCCAGAGACAGCCTAGATGGGCATCAACCTCCCTTTGACCCTAATTAGGATTAAGCGATCAGAAAATGAATTAATATTTTAACAGTGACATTGGGACATGTCAGGGGAAGTTGAGCTTACACTGTAGCATCTGTTCCAGTCTGTTCATTATATAACGTAAGTAAATGAAAGTTTGTCAACACTCTGTAAAGATGTTCAAGTATATAATATAGGGGATGAAAACTGAAATGGAATTTTTCACGTCTTATTTATATTTAAAGTGTAATAATGGCACCACCTGTTCTAAGTGAGCATGAAAAACTTTGAGTGTCCAACCTTTGGTTTAAGCATTTTCTACTTGAAATAATTATTTTTAATTATTAATTAATTATAAACCAACCAGATACTTCATCAATGTGTGGCAGATACTAAAGCATTATATCTTATATATAATTATGAGGGGCCTATCATCTGTCTATGTGTATAAGAGCACAAAGTCTCTTACCCTGGAGCATGGGCTATTAAAAGTTTCAGACAGGTCAGTTCACCCCTGGCAGCAGCATAGTGTGCAGGGACAGCACCACAGTCTGTTTCCTGCTCAGCGCTACCTCCAGTGGATAGAAGCCAACTAACTACGTCCACCCTCCCAAACCGTGCAGCCAGGTGGAGTGCAGTGGTCCCTGCATCATCCTGCTCCTGAAAAACAACATTTTAGAAACATACAATTACATTTATTTTAAAACAGAACACACACACACACACACACACACACACACACACACACACACAAGAATGATTGTTTGGTATTACGTATGAGAAAGCAGAGAAAACCAAACATGTAAGAACAAAAATGTTGTGATTTAAAATGTTGGCTCAGTAAGCAAACAGAACAGCTATCAACCACCATGCTGTACTGATACTGTATCTTGAAAATGTAGATTTGACTTTATTTTTGGAATAAAAAGTGTTTTGCTCTGGTCGCACTGGATCTTTAACCATCCTCGGCTTACTGGTGTTCGGCAAGAGTATGTACATCCTGAATGGAATTCTAGTCTATCACAAAACACTATGTGCAAACACTCATGCATACACACACACACACACAAACACACACAAACACACTTAGGGGAAATTTAGCTACTTACATGTTTTGGGTGAATGTAGGTGAAATCAGAGAGAACCTCTGTACACAGTAAGCCCAGCTAAGAATCAGTAAAAGCACAAGAGATGTCTATTGTGCCACCATACCATTCCCTCCAAATTACATATAGTCCATAGGTCTAAACTCATTCACTTAGTGTCGACCTCCTAATCCTATAAGGGTCACTGTGAGACTGGAGTCTATCACAGACGACTTTGGGTGAAAGCAGGGTACACTCTGAACAGCTCATCAGACCATGACAGGAACAGCCAATTAGGCTTATGTGCATGTCTTTGGATTATGGGAAGAAACTGGAGTACCAAGAGGAAACTTTCACAAGCATAGAGAAAACATGCAATCTCCACACAGATACATTCTTCAAAGGCATGGGGCTTGAACCCAGGACCTACTGAGACGTATGTACCAACCACTACACTACTGTATCATCCTATTCAGGAAACATGATATAATTATACATATATTTATACAATTTATAAATGAGTAAGCCAGCCAGGTAACACGTTTTGGTAATGTTTTTGCTAATTCCTCATTGATTTGCAGAAAAAAAATTACACACACACACACACACATGCATGCATACATACATAAACACATTATATATATATATATATACATATATATATATATATATATATATATATATATATATATATATATACATATATATATATATATATATATATATATATATATATATATATATATATATATATATATATAAAAATCAAATCAAATATACAGTGGTACCTCACTTTACGAAAGTCTCACCAAACAAAAAAATTCAGGTTACGAAACGCATTTTCCTAAAATTTTTGTCTCTGGATACGAAACAAGTTCACGTTCCAAAAGTGCCATCTCAAAAATTTAAACGTGCCATTCAAACATTGCTCGAGTTGCTTTCCCATTGGTTGTCTCCCAACTGCCCACCATGCTGGCCTCCCATTGGCTAGGAGGGAGCTTTAATCTCCATAATGCAGTACTGTACCCATAATGCTTTTCGTGTGCCTGCGACCGATTGTTCGACACACGTGTGAAGGAGAGTTGTACTGTAGGTTCATGAGTTTCGTGAGTTTTTTGAGTGTGCTCATTGCAGCGTTATTTTTTGTTATTAATCATGAGCCCCAAGAAAGTGATTCCTGGTGACCGAAAAGAAGAAACGGGCTCTGTTATCAATAAAAGTGAAACAGGAGATGATAAAAAATATGAAAGCGGGATGCAGCGGAGTGAAATCGCAAAGGAGTATGACCGAAAGCTCTCTACAATCGGGAGGATACTGATGCAGAAGGAGGCCTTAAAAGCGGAGATACAGTGACGGAGGCGATTATTTCGAGAAAAGCAACCGCCATATTTCAGGACCTCGTGAAGGAGGGTGGGGGTGAGGATTCTTTGGACCAGCAACCCCCGGACTTTAAAGCGTCGCATGGGTGGTTCGAGAGATTTAAAAAAGGTAACTAATTTTCTTTTATTTTTAACACATATTTCATTCAAAATTGGTGTACTTTTATCATTGTTTAAAGGGTTTATGTACGAATCACGCATTGTACATGTAAAATCATTCCTAGTTTATACCTTTGTCACAATTAATTTTGTGATCTCATTACTCTCACATCCCATTGAGCCTCTGCTAAGGTCTCCATAGGTCTAATAACAGTATGAATTGGAGCACAGGTACACACACCATGAACCACAGAATTTGAACGAAAATGAGATCGATGATTTAAAATGGGATACGTAACTTCTCCTAGTCCATATTACATACTGTATTTTGTGTTCCAACTGATCACTGATGTATTGACATTTATTCATTTAACATAAAAAAAAAATTTGAACATGTCAAGCACTGTCAATTGGCACAGTGTAATTAATTACACAATTATTAGCTAAAGCTATTTTATTGAATAGAAGGCTAGTCATTCTGTAAATGTTACATATTGAATTTTTAAGTAGTAATACTGATAAATTTGATGATGATAATGCTTCTCCCAGGAATATTATTCTGCAACTACCATGTTTTTAATGCATATTGGCCTAATGCATTTAAAAATGGGAAAAAAAAACTACTTTTTCTAAATCGGCAGAAAATGTAACAGGTCACTGTTACACATTTCAGTACCAGTTTCATGACACATTAGCCTAGCTTAGCATGTTATTTATGTGTGTGTGTGTGTGTGTGTGTGTGTGTCACAGATGTGATGAGTAATCAGAGAAGAGCTTATTTACATGTCAGCCAAAAACACAATAACAAAATCCTTCTATTTAATCTTGAGAGATAAATATAAAAAGTTGAAAGTTATGTTGGCATCCATCTGGAGCAAGCCTTCTGCACTACAATTTCTTCAAACCAGATCTCTAAATTGGCCCAACATCACACTCATTACTCCACCACTGTAATTAAATTAGGGATGTCATCTTTATTTAAGTGAGCAGAGGAAATGTTTATTAATTATTCAAGCTTCATAGCATGTCGGCCTGTGTTACCATGCATGGCCTTACAAAATAAAAGCTCTCACCGCAGATCTTTCTGACAAACTTCAGCAAGACCACCGACCAGGAATAATGTTATCGCTTTAGCGAATGATAACAAGACACTTAAAACTGTACTTTAATCCTAAGCAGTTGATCATAAATTTGAGCAAAGGGTTGTTGAGGTTAAAAGAAATGGTTTCCATTAGTGAAAGAAAGGGCTGTTGGGTCTCAGAGGGGCCACATGGGCCTCATCGTCCTCCAATAAACAGTGAGCCCTTTGGCCCCCATCTGCTCCTGATTAGAGCAGTCATGCAACTTTACTACACAAAGCGAAAATGGAAAAAGTGTGTGTGATGTAACTGCACCATCCACACTGTCCTGCAGCTGATTGTGCATAGGCTTATATTTATAACAGGTGGAACAGCCAGTGCGAGTGCTGCTTAGCACATGGGCTCAGTATCGACTGAGATAGTTCATCAGGCAAGAATGTGGTTTCAAACAAAAGAATTTGGTTCCACAAACATGTTTTCAAACATAAAAATATTTCAGAAACTCACTACTATTTAATACTGAATTCATTAATTATACTATAATGACAAAAAGGTTTTGGGCTCTTGAAAATCATTTTCTTTAATTAAAAAAAAAAAAAAAAAAAAAAAAAAAACCCTCTGTTCTGAATTTGTCCCCGTTTGCTGTTTTAAGAAACTCTATTCATCTTGATTTTGGAACATGGCTGTGAATATCTGTTTTCTGCAAGCCGCAAGAGCATGAGTGGTGTCCAGAACTCATGATGGGACTTGAGGAATGAGGACCAGTCAGCTTTTTCATTCATTCATATGACAATCCATTTAATCTGGCTATAGTCATGGGGACGATTCTTTTAGAGTAAGATTTACAAATACAAATGAACTCAAAGCAGTACATTATTCATCATGTGATTGACAACAGACATCAAATCAATACCAAAGAGAGAAGTAATGAGATGACTGTCCACACAGTTAGTACAGTGCTTGATGTGTTGTGTAATGCAACCCCATATCATGTTTCCCTCTATTTTATAATAAATAATAATATTATGTATATTATACATGTATATGTACAGTATACATGAAATTCTTTTCCGACAATGCGTTTTGTTTCATATCTCATATCAGCATTCTTTACATAAATATGTGACACACATTTCATTTGAGGTTAAAATCTATTCAAACTGTGTCGATCTGCCTTTAGTTATTATCTCTTGTTTCGATTAAAAGTCCAGATTTGTGAATTTTCTCAGATTGGAAATGTAATCTTCCACTTTAATAAGGCAGATGATAAAGGAAATTGAAAAACAAACAAAGAAGACTGTAGTTCACACAAGAATCTGCCATGAGTCAGTGGTAGTGTTCGCCTCACTGAGGAATTGTTTGCAGCCTAAAAACATTACAGAAATACATTTTATATTTTATCCAGATTATGAAAAGGTAAAGCACATAATCCGAGTCTTTGAAAGCATTTCATCTAAAATATATAGGGCAGCGACACATTATTTGTATCGTTTAGCAGCACAGTGTGAGAGGGATTTCACCATAAACTGAGAGGCACTGCAAAGTGCTGCCTCACCGCACAGCTCCACTCTGTATTAAACAGGACATATAGAAATTCTCCTAATCTTTTTTGGAAAAATTATTTTAATTTTTGATTTGAGTGGTAAAATGGTTTGGAATACATGCCAGCTGACAAATATTAACACTTATTACATTTTAAGATTACCTTTATTCTTTTTAAGATTACCCTGAATGCACCATTAGTGTCCATGGGCAGTCCTTTGCCAACACACACGCTCTCTCTCTCTCTCTCTCTCTCCTTTAGGGGCAATTAGGAGCAGCCAAGTAACATAATGTGCATGCCTTTGGATTGTGAGAGGAAACTGGAGTACACAAAGGAAACCTACCCAAGTTTTTTGTTGTTGTTGTTAAATTTGAACTTGTACCCCTTAATTTCAGTTAGGGGTCATTATTAATACTATTTTCACCATATTTTCACCATTGTAGTAAATTAGAAAAGAATCAAGGATGGGGTATCAGCGTGTATATATAAGACAGAAATATGATAATGGCATTCCCAACTTGTACAATAGTTTCATTCAAAAAATATACATCTCCCTTGAATTTCTAAAACATGAAAACCAATTGATTAAATAAGAAAAAAAAAAAAAAACTCAAATTATTTTCCTCTGAAGCAACCTACATGTTGTCTTGTATTCTACAATAATTTAACTTCACTTATTTAATGTTTCTGTTCAGTTGTTTGAATTCCTGTTTGAAATGGCCATGTTTATAGATCTGATTATTCGTATGTGGCATGGCCGTGATTATGATGCTAAAATATTTTCTGTTCTATAGTATTTCTTTATTATACCCTTTTTTGCGTACTGTATATTCACTATAATTTATTCTTATACTATCCTGCTACCCTCCAGATTTCAGTCCAGGATGCTTTCCATGATTAGATAGTTGAATACTATTTCAACATGCATCATAAGTTGCCCTCATTTAATGTGTAGGGCAACACAAGAAGCTGCAGGGAAGCCTTCAGGTGACAGAAAAGTGCTGTGAAATTGATATATGCCAGAGTGATATCCAGAGAAGTGGGTACTGCTGCTAGTTTAATTATAGTCAGTATATTCAGGATCAGTTCAAAATCCAAGATATTTGACCACCTCAGCTCGCCGCAGGGTTGGCACATCATTAAAATGAATGGGCACCTCAAGAGGATGTGAACCACCAACTAAAGAACAAGCTACTATGCTGCAGGATTTCTTCTTGTTTATAAACAGAATGAGTGGGGTCGGTGATGTAGTGGTTAGGGTGTTGCGCTCATGATCGGGAGGTTGTGTGTTCAAATCCCAGTTAGAACACCACTGTGCTAAGACCCCCGGGCAAGGTCTTAACCAAAAGTGTGCCTCTGTTCATCCAGCAGTATGAATGGGTACCAGTAAAAATATACTGGGAAGGTAACCTGTGATGGAGGTTGCTTCAGGCTATGGAAACCGGGGATAAGCACCGGACCGATGAGCTATTATTGCTCGGGTGTAAAAAGCCCAAAGGACTTTACACTTTTATAACCAGAATGTTATTAGAGAAGTGTATTTGGACTGAGTCAATGTTAAACTGTTTGGTGTTTTGTAATTTGGGACAGAACACACTTTAAAGTGTTATGAATGTTTAGTATAATTTATTCAGGATCAATAATGAGCCCCTATATTAAATTTGATTTGGCACACATACCATAACAACTCATATTAGTCCAAGACTAATACTGATGTCATCAATTGTAAAACCAGTGTATGGTGCTTGTAATACGCGTTAAAGCCCACATCTGTACATCCCTCATACCTGTTACATACATTGATCTGCTGCCTTTCTTATTACTTGCATAACGTACGTCATCAGTCTATTCTGATTGGTCAATTCCATTATTGAGCCATCTTATTTCTTGATAACAGACCATTGACAACATTTGAAACATTCCATGACCACTGACAAGTGTTTTTTTTTTTTTTTTCTTTGTACATATTTGTGTAATATGCGTGACAAAACACACACAAAACTAAATCTAGAAGGGCAGTTTGCAGTCCCAAGCCTAAGAACCCATTGACTTGCAGAGTTTGATCTGTGCTAAAGTACAGTGGACCCGGTGCATTAGAGACAGTAGAGTAGCGTTGATCCCTGAGATGAGCGATCTCGTCTCTCATTCACATTGCCATAAGAAACCAAAGCTCACCTGCACACTGCATCCTGCATTCTGCACCAGCCACTGCAACTCTTTTGTGTGGCCTGTAGCAGAAGCATCATGAACAGGTGTAGCGCCGTTCAGGGCCCTTCCGTTAGCCAACAGGCCTGCTTCAGCCACCAGGAAGCGTAGGCAGTGAAACTGACCAGAACGTGCCGCATGGTGAATGGGTCCTGCACCCTGAGCATCAATAATGGCTGCTGTCAATTCCCCTGCTGTGAACAGCTGCTTTAGAGTATCCAGATCTCCAACACGAGCAGCAGCTATGGCCTTATGGAGTACCATCTCCCTACCACACTGGTCATCTGAGTCCGGACTAGACACTCACAACCAAAGCCCAACTAAACTTGACCACACACACACACACACACACACACACACACACACACACACACACACACACACACGCACACACACGTAGTGCAAGCTGACACCAAAGTGACAGCCAGCTGGCAGGCAGGAGAGGGTGTGTGTCAATGGCGAAGAGGTGCAGGTCAGGCTTAGTGAGCTGTTAAGTTAATGAAAGAAGCACCGCTATGGCACAAAGCACAGTTTCTCATGGACCAGAAGTCACCTTCATGCCCAGACTGACACGTGCCACTACATGCCACAGGGTAAGAACAAATGCGACCAATTGAAATATGAGTCCAGATTTCTGAAGACAAATGGTTAACAATGATCCACAGAGCATTCATTGCCACTCGAGCTTCATTTTTAAGGCTTGTTTTAAATATTCATGTTCCTCTGAATAGCTCAGGCTGTGTAGTCTACAAAGAGAACATGGGATGAGAGACTGGTACAGTTTGGTTGAAGCTTAAGATCTTTAATGATAACAGAACACAGTTCAACATCAGGTTTTAAAAACCCAAAGCCCTTGCTACATGCAATAATGTTCCAACTTCATTTATGCACGTGAAGTGTAATGCATTACAGATATTTCTATTTTTACACAACATGCAAGCTCAAACTCTCTCTGAAAATTCTTTCATAAAAGCCATTCCGTATATGTTAAGAACATATATTACCCAAATGAATAAATAATTCACTGAACACATTCAGACCTGTAACAGTACTTTAGATATTTAGTGCATATAGGTGCATTACATTTCATTGTACATAACCCGTCATTTTATCTTCACAGTACACCAAACAAACAAGAATCTCATCATCATTCAAATTAAAGCTGGGGTTGGTAATCTGGAAAGGTAACAAAATTTGCAACGAGCACCTCTTTAGGGCTTTTATGTTAAACTTTTCCCTTCCCCTTGAGGTCCTTGCAAAGCCACTTCCCACTTGAGCAAAAGAACCGGGAGATATAGGAGCATTTGGGTGGCTATATTTTCCAAATTCCCAGAAAAATGTGTGGCAGTAATTGGCCAGCATTTTTACAAGATTACAGTGGCCACGTGTGATGTTTTTTTTAACCCTTTTTCATGTCTCATAAGTTAATGATCGCTGTTAGGATGTTTTAATCCTGACAGTTTGTGTACACTCAGGTGGAGTGAAAATTGTGCAAAATTAAATTTTTGATTTTTTTACTTGGAATAGCAATAAAAAGATGTAGAGAGGTGTCATCTAAACGATTTTAAAAGTTCATCTTGATAAGTTGATATCCTAGGCTCCCCCAAGAGTAATAAAAAAAAGACCATATTTGGGCATTTTTACTGAAAATGTTTAATTCTGATATAGTGATCCAATTTGCTTCCATATTGTCAAAAACATATATTTTAGGCAGTTTGGCACAGTGTTAACATATATTGTCTCAAAAAAAAACAAAAAACACACATTCAGATGAGTCGATATGACTGTCACATATTGAAGTCTCGTTTTGTCTCGAAAACTGGCATTTTTTCCCTCGACTCCAGTTTGGTACGGATGAAGCTGTCTCGTCGATTGTTGCCACATACAGACCGTGATGCCTCAGTCACCACCTTGATGCACCTCTCCATAGCCTGTGTGTGGCACGGGTATCTGTCGAATGTGCCATATGCTGTCGCCACCTGCCTGATAGACTACTAAACTACTGAGTCCTGACCTTTTCAGTTATACCAAATCTGTAAACTGTGAATGTTCGAATTATTTAGAGTTGTTCCCTTTGTCGGCGCTCGCATGCTCTCAAAATTGACTCGACATACAAGTGAATTTCAAGTGAATTGGGGGAACCTAGAAATTTTTTTACAGATTTTTAATATTTTGCGTATAAGTGGTATTCTTACATCTTTTCTACACTATTCTGAATTGATTGTGAAATCGAGTGTTAAAAACTATATGTTTCACTCCACTCTAGTGTGCACAGGTAAGAAGTTACCAGCCTCAGCTTTAGCCCATTTGTAATAAAGTTTAAGACACAAACAAACCGTGTTTTTTGATTATCATTCTTGCTTCATTTCCTGCCTTGATCAGCCTCATAAGATAAATGTTACCAAAGCATGAGTTTCAGTTGTTCAACATCAGCACTAGAAGGAGTGCTCTAGGAAAAACAGGCTCTAGTTTGTTTGTTCCAGTCGCTCCACTGTATGTCGAAGGTCTTCTACCACAATGTCCACATCCTCCCGTGATGTCCTTCGACCTACACTAATCCTAAGAGCATTTATTGCTACATGGTATGGGATCCCACAGTTCAGCAGAATATGTGAAGGCCTGCAAGATGAGTGAACCCCAACATTTATTATTAATATTTTAAAATTTCTTTTAAGATTTTAAAACAATCTTTAGGTTCACTATTTGTCATAAACTAGTTTCAGCATGTTAAGAACATGCACATATGCATACAAGATATGGTTATAAAAAATGTTTAAACTACAAAGCTTTATGATCTGAAAAATAATTCTCTTCTAAGCATATCTCAATCAGAAATTAGGTACATTTTAGAATTTTAAAATCCATTTATCCAAAAAATTAGAAAGACAGAAAACATGCTCATACAAATTTCAGGAATAAACAAAAATCCAACTGAAAATGAGTCACAATATGTTAACAGGGATCCTGTGTAAGCGTTACCAGAATCATGTGCATTCCTTCAAATGTCATGGAATGGCTTATATTCTTTTGAATAGATGTCGGTTATCTAATAAAGAGACAGCATGGGAATTATCAATCAGATATGTTTATTCATTTTATATATTAGATGAAATAAATTTGAAAAAGTGCCCGGTTTTGAGTTCTCATTTTGTAACTCCAAAACCTCTGTGTAATGGACACGTAAATATGCCAGAACAGTGTTACAGTATAAAGTATATATGAACAGGGATTAGAAAAATAACTGGAAACTGTATTCCCACTATGTCAAATGACATTATATGCAAGGAACATGGTCCATGCGGATTCCATGTCACATGCCTCCTTCAGGATGTGGTTGTCGCTCTGCCAGAGGTGGGAGCTAAAGGCCGTATATTTAATATAATATATAAACAATATTTAAACTATTAATACAAGCTTGGGTCGCTCAGGTCTAGAGGGCAGCCTCTTCCGCCATCGAAGCCAGCTCACCACCAGGTGGTGATCAGTTGACAGCTCAGCTCCTCTCTTTACAAGAGTGTCCAGAACATGCGGCTGCAAGTCCAGTGACACGGCGACAAAGTCGATCATTGAACTGCGGCCTAGGGTGTCCTGGCGCTGAGTGCCCTTATTTTTGAACATGGTGTTCAGGATGGACAAACCGTGACAAGCATAGAAGTCCAACAACAAAACCTCTTTCGGATTCAGACTGGAGAGGCCGTTCCTACCAATCACACTGACCTTCCAGGTCACACTATTGGGCATTGAATTCTCCTAGGACCACAAGGGTGTTCTCCAACACACCTCTAAAGACTCAAAGAAGGGTAGATACTCTGAACTGTCATTTGGTGCAGAAGCACAAACAACAATCAGGACCCATCCCCCCACCTGAAGGCTGAGGGAAGCTACCCTTTCCTCAACCGAGGAGAACCCCATAAGCAACTCCAGAAAAGAATAAGGTCCAGCCCCTCTCCAGATGCGTGGTTCCAGAGCCCAAACTATGCATTGATGTGACTCTGACTACATCTAGTCGGTATCTATCCATCTCACGCACTAGCTCAGGCTCCTTTCCCAAGAGAGAGGTGGCATTCCATGTCCCAAGAGTCAGAACCCTTGAACCCTATAGCCCCTCTCACAGGTGGTGGGTCCATGGCAGGGTGGATCCTTTTCTGCCTGGGCTCCATGGGAAAAGCCCGACCACCAGGCGCTCACCAGACTCCAGGGGGTGGATGAGATTCACCCTGAATAGCTCAGAGTTCTAGATGTTGTCGGACTGCCTTGGTTGACACGTCTCTGCAATATCGTGTGGTCATCGGGGGCCGTATATCTGGATTGGAAGACCCAGGTGGTAGTCCCAGCTTTTTTAAAAAAAGGGGACCAGAGGGTGTGTTCCAATTATAATGGAATTACTCTCCTCAGCTTACCTGGGAAAGTCTATGCAGGAGTGCTGGAGATGAGGATCCGACTGATAGTTGAATCTCGGATTCTAGAGGAGCGATGTAGTTTTCGTCCTGGCACTCTCGACCAACTCTATACACTCTACAGGATCCTGGAAGGGGCATGGGAGTTTGATTTGGATCAGGCTTTCAAATTTGTCCCTCAGGCCATCTTGAGGGGTGTGCTCCAGGAGTATGAAGTACCGGACCCGTTGCTATGGGCAATTTAGTCTCTGTATCATCAGAGGCAGAGCTTGATCCACACTGGTAATAACGGGTCAAATTCGTTTCCGGTGAAGAGTGGAGTCCGCCAAGGCTGTTCGTTTTTCATCGATTCTGTTTCTAATTTTTTATGGACAGAATTTCTAGGCACAGCTGCAGCATTGGGGAGTTCTGGTTTGGTGACCATCAGATCTCATCTTTGCTTTTTGCGTATAACATTGTCCATTTGGCAACATCACTCCAGGACCTTCAGCTCTCTTTGGAGCTATTCGTAGCCGAGTGCCAAGCAGCCGAGATAAGAATAAGCACCTCCAAGTCCAAGGCCATAGTCTTCAGTCGGAAAGGGTAGCATGCACCCTCCAGATTTGGAATGAGGATCAGCCCCAAGTGAATGAATTGAGGTATCCCGAATCTTGTTCATGCGTGAGGGAAGGATGGAGTGGGAGATCGACAGGTGGGTCACTGCAGCCTCTGCTGTAAAGTGAAGCTTGTACCGGTCCATCATAGTGAAGAGGGAGTTGCAAAGTAAAGCTCTCAATTTACCAGTCGATCTACGTTCCAACCCTCACCGATGGCCACAAGCTTTGGGTAGTGACAGAAATAGCAAGCTCGTGGTTACAAGCAGCTGAAATAAGCTTCCTTCGCCAGGTGGTGGGGCTCCCCTTAGAGATAGGGTGAGAAGCTCAGCCATCCGAAAGGAGCTGAGAGTAAAACTGCTGCTCCTCCACAGTGAGAGGAGCCACTTGAGGTGGATCGGGCATCTGGTTAGAATCCCTCCCGAACGCCTCCTTGGTTTGATGTTTCAGGGATGTCCAACCGGGAAGAGAGCCCGGGGTCGACCGATAACATGCCAGAGGGATTATGTCTCTTGTTGTTCAGGGAACACCATGGTGTCCCCCAGGAAGAGCTGGTGGAAATGGCTGAAGAGAAGGACATAATGCCATTAGGCTGCTGCCCCCGCAACCTGAGCCAAGCTTAAGCGGAGGATGATGATGATGATGATGATGAGCCTAGATGTATGTTAGGACATCTTTCAAACTAATGTGGAAGTGTCATAATTTACTTTTTATGGCAATATTTATGAAAACCTTGGAATATATTTATTCAAGCAACAAACATTTGCAGTTTAGATTTAAGTGCATACAGAGCATTCCATATTTTAAAATGCATACCATTCTGTCTGTCAAACCTAACATTTGCAAGGGGTGTGTAGAGTATGCAAGGGGTGTGTACTGCAAGTAAAGTGAAATTTTGTTATTTGCTCAACCATAGATGTCATTTTTTGCATGTCATAAGAGAGTGGGTTATATCTAACAAGTAAAGGGTGTAGAATTTGAAAATTACATATTTTTTTGATATTCATATTACAAAAAATTTTCTCCTTAGCATATTCGGTGTCAAAACCGCAATAATTAGTATCTTCAGGATAATTACATTCGGCTAAAAGGTGTAATTAAAAGGAACACAATGACCGATAAAACTTTTGTTAAGTATGCTAAAGGTATCAAATTCTGACTCTGTTTATATTTACAAAATATAATTAAGTTGATCAGTAAAAATAATGAAAATTATTATTTGTACTTTACTCAGTTAAATACAAGTTTATATGAGTTAACAAATTAGAGACTTGGAAAATATCTTTTTTTTTTTTTCTTGAAACTGGGTTTAAATTATATTAGTCACCTTGTGCGTGTGCTTCAATGTCAACTGCGACCGTTATCTGTTAGCCAATTTACCACTAAATTACTTCTGCCTGACCTTACTCAGTAGTTCAAGAGAGTATCTCTGTAATTAAAGCCTTGGCATGTTGCTATATTGCTCAGTATTACTATTTCATTATTTCAATTACACAGAGAACTTAGATGGCACTTGCTATGATCTGGTAGTCTGAATTATCTACAGGTTAAAGACTTACTGATCTCCTTGGTCTGAGTGACAGGCAGCGCCCACGCTGGCTAATAATCTGCGACATGTGGCCAGCACTCTTCGGCCTAAGACAGCGAGGGACAGATCAATTATTCAATACAGCTATTTTGTTTTACAAATGGCTATGGTCAGCACATGTGGTATAAACATCTTACACTTCATAAATGAGCCATGTTCCTAAGTTATTTCATAGATTAACATATGAGTGCAGGAAGGTGGCACTAGAATATTCCAGAAAAGGAAATCAAAATTTAATAAAAGCCGTGAGGATAAAGAACAGCATATGATAACATTTGTTGTCTTGTGCCGTAGATGAGTTTAGCTGCAAAATGGGAGAAAGTGAGAGTGAATACAAGATATTGTAAGGATATGATATTCACCATGCAGTCCTTGTCCCAAAATAGACACATTGCACGTGTTCGGCAATACATCTGTTCCATGGAAATGGCTGTTAAAACGAAGCTTCTCTTTGCCAAACACTGACTAGAGACAAATAGAAATACAAAAAAGCTTATTTCACCTCGAAAATCTAAACACTGCTCACCTTTAATTGTGACTGTATAACTTAAAGTATATACAGGGATCCCTCCGCGCTTCAATTCATGCAGCTTCAGTGCATCGCGTTTTTAAAAAAAAATAAATATGAATCGAATTTAAAAATAAGGAAATTAAGGAAGAATAGAGGAAAAGTTAAGGAAAATGCCACTAAAACAAGGCCAATTATGCAAAAAAACCTAAACAAACAAAACAAAAAACAACCCATAATCTCCCATCAAAACTACTATACTTACATTGTTGCATCTGTGTGTGCACACGCATCTGCACACATGCATGTATGTGTGTCATCTTCTTCTCATGCAATACCATCTGGATGTGTGTATTTATATTTTATTTACATCTTATGTTGTTTTTTAATGTTTAATTGTTATTATAAGCATTTATAGCATTGAATATGTATTTATTGATATTATATGCACATATACATGTATGCATATGTCAGTCAAGGGGGGTTGGGGGTGGGCGATCCTACTTTGTGGATTTCGAAGGTCGCGTGGGGAGCTCAGTCCCAATTAACCGCGAAAAGTGAGGGATCCCTGTATACCCTAAAATAAAGATTCATGTCAATTAACGAATTAAGGGAACTGACCAGCAGTCTCTGCTCCAAGTATAGTTTGATATCCAGCAGATGAGACTCATCTTTCACCAGGTTCGCTGTCACTAATTCTGCAGCCTTTGCCAAAGAAGAGATGCACAGTCATTCATACTGAAATCAATTTTGCGCTAATGCATGAAGCAGCATCAGCTTATGAAAAGAACAATGCTGAAGGTAACCCTTTACCTTCCCCAGGCCGGCAATCATTGCTGTGTTCTCAGTTCTGAAAAAGAAAGTTGGGGACAATATCAATTTCAGAGTCAATGCTTAGGGCTTATTCATTTATTTACCAGTTCAAAGGGTCAGCATTGCCACACAACACGTATACCACAATGCCAGCTAATAAAGCCATGCAACACCCTGGTCTAAAGTTGCGCTCTTGTCCTCCGCCGTAGAGCAAAGGGTAAAGAGGGGTCATCGCTCCAGGCCCGTTCACGAACAAAGCACCAATTCGAGGAGCATAAAACTGCAAAGAAAGAGCAATTATTTAAAAAATTAAACTCCACTTACTACTATACGTATATAGTTTCAGAGAACAAGACATTAAAAATCTTATAAATATGAAATCAGCCTAATACAGTTTTCTGCTTATTTTAACAAATATTAAAAACATCTGGTAAATATATATATATATATATATATATATATATATATATATATATATATATGTATATATATATATATACACACACATATACATACATCTTATATATATATATATATATACACACATATACACATATATACATATACACACACACACACACACATACATATATATATATATATATATATATATATATATATATATATATATATATATATATATATATATATATAGAGGATTTTCTGAGTAGATCCTTCCGTAGGAGAGTGCTCAATACTTTTTGGTAGAGCAAATAACAAAAATAAAAGGACAGGACAAAGACTTTCTATTGAAACTCCATTTATCACTACAGATCTGTTTCGAGGGGTGGTGAAACCATCCTCTCTCTTCAGGTGATTATAGAAGAATCTATATATATATATATATATATCCATATATATATATGAATACAGGGATCCCTCACTTTCTGCGGTTAATTGGGACCGAGATACCCCCACGACTGTTGAATTCCGCGAAGTAGGACCAACCAACACCCCCCCTCCAACTGACGTATACGTACATGTATATGTGTATATAATATAAATAAATACATATTCAACGCTGTAATTGCTTACCATAACAATTAAACATTCAAGAATAATGCATAAGATGTAAATAGAATATAAATACGCACACATACAGATAGATGCACACCTCACATAAAAATGTACATAGTTTTGATGGGGTGGTTTATGTTTTTGTTTGGGTTTTTTATTTTTGCATAACTGGCCTTGTTTTGCAGCATTTTCCTGAACTTTTTCCCTTATTTTTCCTTAATTTCCTTATTTTTTAAAATAGTAATAAAACACAATACACTGAATCCACATGAATTGAAGCACGAAGGGATCACTGTACGTGCTTATTTCTTCAATTCATCAATCTTGCTTGGTATGTACACATCATAAAATATTTGACAGATGAGAAACCGTCAAAGTACACTTTGAATTAATAAATGAATGAATGTTTATTTAGAATATGAAAAAAGTAGTCAGGAAACAATAGTTAGAAAACAATTACAAAAATAAATCACTTGAATAATTATACTTTTTGGTTTATTGTGACTATTGTACTGACTTCTTAAGCCTATTTTATATTTTAAACATGATTTTAACTAACCATCATATCCAGGTAAACGAGTTTAACATTATTCCATTGGGAGGAAATCTGTGTTGTTATTCCTTCTCATTATTATTGTTATTTACAAACCAGCATTGTTTACCTTGTGTCCAACTATTGTTAGGTAATCCACACCCAGCTCTTGAGCATCCACACGGATCTTCCCGATGGCCTGTGCCGCATCGGTATGCAGCAGAATTCTGGGACAAGATGGTGATCTTTTTGTTGCCTTCACCCTCTGACAAATCTCACTGATTGGCTTAATCACAACATATATCAATTTAATTTCCCAATTTCCAACATTTTACCAGTTAAACATTTTACTTGTTTTATTTTAAATACTGCAGGAAAGGAGGGATATTTGTGTGGGTTTAACATTTTCTGACATTTCTCTGTATCACATAAAAACAACAAATTCTGAGATTCCATATTATTTTGAAATACATTCATTATTTAAAATTAGGATGTGTGTACAGAACTATCATAAATATAATACAAAAGTATTGTTTAACACCCTCCTTTCAGAGTCTTAACAATATCTGTGGAATTTTACTGTGCTTAATTGCTTACCATAATAACTCCAGTCTCATTGTTGGCCAACATGACCGACACCAGGCATGTGGCAGGACGCAGTGCTGCCATCACATCCTCCACCTCCACCCGGCCTGTCATTCTCGAAACAGGCAGAAACGTGACATCTACAAGAGAAAAACAGATAAGCACACTTCAAGTGCAACTCCAGTTTATCTTTGAATAAATATATTTCATCTATTAATTAATCTTTAGTTACACTCCATACTGTTCAAGATCATGAGGGGGCCAGAGACCTATGCTATTAACTCTGGGTATATAGCAGGATACACCCAGCATAATATCATGTCAACCAATAATTGCACAGTAATTTACACCTAGTTATAATTTAGAGACACCAGTTATCTCTCAGCCTGGAGGGACCCCATGAGGAGAAGGGAAGAATTTGTGAAACTCTGCACAGAGAATAGCCGGGGTCAAAATGGAACATAATCTGGTGACTGTTCAAAATATTACCACTAAAAAGCACTGCCCAGCCAAAAAAAAAAACATGTTTACTGATTATTTTCCATAAACCCAAATATGGGTTTTTAAACATCGATCCATGATGCTACACTACTCAAAGCATGATTAGCGTCTTAATAATCAGCAGCTTGTGCTTGTTGTTTCTTTGTGCCTAGTCTGCATCATCAGCAGGTATCTCAGGGTCTTTAGCGTTTCGCCCCGAAACCTGTACGCTTCACCTGAGTGGGGCAGCAAAGACAAAAGACTGTCTTCACCTGCAGGCTGGCTTCTGGTTGATTGTTGAGGTCTTCTAACGTGCATCTACACACTACTCTCCTGGCTTGTAATTGACTGTGGTCCAACTCTCTCTCCTCTTGATCCACAGCCACCTTAAGCATGTCTCTGCTGAAGCAGCTATGGTCTGTATCGCCTTCTTTGTGGCAGTAGGGGTAAGACCTATCTTGTGCAGGAAGTTTCTTGTAGATGTTGCAACAAAACCCCTGCATCCAACCTCTATTGGCATCATACAAGCTTCATCTACCAAGTCCTGGTATTTTGCCGCTTTCAGTTCGTGTGAGATGTCAAGTCTATCCTCCCAGGGAACTGTAAGCTGTATTATGTGGATGGCTTTCGTTTCTCGGGATAGTAGCAGCATATCTGGGCGCATCTGAGTGACTGCTATGTCTTCTGGAAATTTCAACTGCCTCTGCACATCCACAAGAAGCTGCCAGTCGGAGGCTGAAGACAGGACTGAGCCTCTAGTTGCAGGCTTGCTAGGCTTGGTCTTCATCTCTCCTTCTTTCAGGAACTGGATGGGTTTTCCTGTATCCTGGATACTTTGCTGGTTGACTTCCACTCTGCGCTGGTCCACCACTATGGCAATCTCTCTTAAGACAGTGTCATGCCTCCATCGGTACCTCCCCTCTCCCAGAGCCTTCGGACATGCTGAGAGGATGTGATTCAGGGAGCAGTTGTTTCCTTTACACAGAGAGCATGAGGCGTCCTCCTCTTTTCCCCAAATCCGCAAGTTCGAAGGTGTAGGAAGCAGGTCTGACACAGCACGTAGTAGGAAGCTGAGCTGTCCTTGATCAGTATTCCACAGTTCCTTCCATGTGAATGGGCGCTGGATGGCTGATTCCCATTTGGTCCAGCTGCCTTGGCTTCCTAACCCCACTGCTCTGACAAACCTGGTGTATTCCGCTTCTTTTCTAGTTTGTTGCACAATCATATCTCTTCTTGTTCGGTCATCTGCTGCGCTCCATCAATTACTCTCGTAGTTACCAAGACCTAATCTTCCTTTGCAAACTATTCCCACCAGCTCTTGATGACACAGGTCCTCCTCTGCCACTTGGACTGCTTTGCAAGGATTCCATTTTCTATCAGTCTTCACAGTTTCCCCTGCTTGCTGCACTACTGTGTCCTTGGACAAACGTAAGGTAGAAATGGCCCTAACTTTTGCAGTCTGGAATTCTTCAATCACAGATGACAGAGGCAAACTTAGCTTAGCTGACCTGCTGTAAAGATTTACAGTACTGTAGCTTGGTGGAACCCCCAGCCACTTGTGCAGAAATCTGCTACACAGTCGTTCCATTGACTCTACTGTAGAGAAGGCCATGTCATAGAGCAGGAATGGCCACTGCAGTCTAGGAATAATGCCGCACTGGAAGCACCATGCTTTGAAGCGGCCTTGAAGATAACTTCCCTCTATTGTTTGAAGCCACTTCTTGAGCGCTTTTTGGACATCTCTGCTGTTTTCTATGTCTCCCAATGACTGGTCAAAGCATTTTATTCACCGTCCTGCATTGGGTTCATTTTGCACAAATGTCTTGAATTGATGAAGGTAAAATTGGACCACTCTATAAAGTTTTCTCCAGCACATCCCAACAACTTTCAACAGGGTTAAGGTCAGGACTCTGGGGTCAGTTCATGCATGAAAATAATTCTGAACCACTCTTCTGGAGACCCAATATTATTATATTCATGCCATCAGGGAAGATAAAGTCTATTGTTGGGATGAATTAGTCATTCAGTACATTTAGGTCAGAACTGTACTTCATATTATTAGTACATAATGTTACTGAACCCTGACCAACTAAATGATATCATGAAGATTATCTCAGTTGGTAGAGCGTCTGCTTTATCCTCCGGAAGGTCGGAGTTTGAATCCGGCCGTGTCATACCATAAGACGTTAAAATTTGGCAGTTGTTGCTTCCTGCTTGGAGCTCAGCATCAAAGGATAGAACAACACAATAACTGGTGCTGCACAGTGGCGACAGGTGCCCAGAGCAAAAAAAAAAAAAAAAAATTCATGTATGTAATGTACTTTGACAATAAAGAGTTATCGGCATTAACTGAACACTCCCCAGTGCGCTTTGAGCATAATATTCAGTATGGATAAAGCACAATATAAATCTACTACATAACATAACATAAGCTGTAATAAAAGATAAAGTCAGCACAACAAAATATTAATGTGTCTGATTCTTTTTGGCTGGGCAGTTCATTATACTAGCTCATTTAGCATATAGCACTGTAAAAATAAATGCGGAAGCTATAACCCTTAGCTATGTGTCATCATTACCTGCCTTTCCCGTTTTTACCAGGTGTTCAGCAACAAGTTTGACAGAATCATGCTCCACATTGGATGTGATGATATGAGGAAGGATCCTTTTGCCATTAAGATGATAATTTTCCATACATCCACTCTCAGCTGGCATGCTGGTCTTCCAGAAGTGTTCCATTGCCGAATGGAAAACCATATTATTAGCCTAAAAAAATCAAGGAACAAAGAAAGGACATGCAGAGTTTTATTCAGCCTAAAAAGTAAAACTCGGCTGTAACTGGGTATTTCTGAACAATGTTCAGAGTTGTTACAAAATTGGCTTTCTTCTTCTTCTTTCAGCTTTTTCCCTTTCTCGGGAGTCACCAGAGCGAATCATGTGATTCGCATGTTTGATTTGGCGTAGGTTTTTACGTCGGATGCCCTTCCTGACACAACCCTTTAGCAAGGGAAGAAACACGCTGACGGCTATGCAGCTTCTCTTTACGAAAGTCAGCGATGGTTCTTTTACATGAACCTCTCACCATAGAGACATGGCCGACCTTTGATAACCCTGTTAGCTGCACTGGGAGGACAGTGACAACCTTGTGGAGAGTGGGACTCGAACCCCCAACCTTAGGATCAGCAATCCAGCACCTTTTACCACCAGGCCAACAAAGACAACAAAGTTAATAGAGTTTCCTTTTTAAATCGATACTTCTATCTTTTCCCTGAGATTTGTAAGACAGACAGAAATATAGATTAACAAAGGAATTGATATGTGCTAAGTGGATAAGTATCTTTCCCAGCAAAACAATGCACAGCATGATGCTGCAATTTAAATACATGTTTATTATAGCAACACAGTTTGAGTATTTGCTTCATCTACCAGAGACAATTCCTCCAAAAGATTGGTGATCATCTGCAAATTTTAGTCTGTTTTTTTTTTTTTATCCGAGTACTTACAGCAATCCTTTCAGTCTAAGGAGTCGATTTGGGCCTTCCTCTAAAAAAAAAATGCATGCTCCCAGACATGTCTATGCTTGCATACAACCGTTTGTATATGTGGCAATATGTTGGCGTGGTGGGGTGGGGCCGGTGATGTAGTGGTTAGGGTGCTGTGCTCTTGATCGGGAGGTTGTGTGTTCAAATCCTAGTTAAACCCCCACTGTGCTAAGACCCCTGGGTAAGGTCTTAACCACAAGTGTGCCTCTGGTCACCCAGCAGTATAAATGAGTACCAGTAAAATATACTGGGAAGGTAACCTGCGATGGATTAGCATCCCATCCAGGAGAAGATGAACTCCTAGTCGCTTCACACCATAAAAACCGGTAATAAGCACCGGCCTGGTGAGCCACTATGGCTCGGGTGTAAAAAGTTCAAAGGACTTTACCATGTTGGCGTGGTAGTCAGCACGTCCTCCTCACAGCAAGAAATCCTGGGTTCAATACCCAGCTCAAGCGTTCCTATGGAGAGTCTGCATGTTCACCCATTGCTTGTGTGGGTTTCCTCCAGGTACTCCAGTTTCCTCCCATAACCTAATAACAACATGCACAGTAGGCTAATTGGCTGTTCCAAATTGCACCTAGGTGTCAATGGTTGAGTGTGTGTTGGCCTGGTGATAGCCTGGCAAGCCATCCAGGCTATACCTGGCCCTCTCCCAGAGACGGCTGGGATGGGTGCCAGCCTCCCCAAGAGCCTTAAATAGGAATAAACGAATAAATAAAACATAGTTATAGTATATTCTGTTGTATGGAAATTGATCCAAAGGAGGAACTAGACTTGGGACATAGCATGTTTACTTTTGGAGCTCTTGACAGAGTTACTTAGCATTTTTTTTTAATGTTACCAAATCAAATTTGCTGTGGCGACCTCTGAGAAAAAGGGAACAGCCGAAAGGAAAAGAAGAAGAAGGATAAAAGGATAAAAAGTCTTTACAAACCTAGGTGTACTCAAATTATTCTCTCATTATGAAAGCTGGCTAGTCAGAACTTTCAAAAAGTGATAGCATTACTGTCTCAAGACTTTCAGACTGTTTAAAGAGACAGCCAGCTCTGATTTGAAAAAAAGTTGTTTATCAAATAAATAAATCAGCAACAACAACAACAACAACAATAATACAATTTTCTGAAAATCCGCAGAACCCAATACTGTAGATGATTGCAGGACTTTCTTACCTCAGTGCCACCAGATGTAAATATGATGTCCATTGCCTTTCCACCAACCATCCTGGCTATACTTACACGTGAATGGCTAATCATGTCTTTGGCCTTGAGGCCTGAAAAAAAAGACAGCAGAATGCTGATTTCTGAACTACAAACCAGATTCCAAAAAAGTTGGGACACTATAAAAATACAAAAAATGTGAATAAAAGATGAATGCAATGATGTGGAAGTGCCAAATTTCAATATTTTATTCCAAATACAACATAGATGACAGGTCAAAAGTTTAAACTGAGAAAATGTATAATTTTAAAGGGAAAATACATTGATTTTAAATTTCATGGTGTCAACAAATCTCAATAAAGTTGAGACAGGTGGCAATAAGAGGCTGGAAAAGTCAGTTGCACTTATAACGAACAGTTGAAAAACCAATTACCACTAATGAGGTCCATTGGCAACACGACCAAGTATAAAAAGAGCTTCTCAGGGTGGCAGTGTCTCTCAGACGCGAAGATGGGTAGAGGATCACCAATTCCCCCAGTGTTGCACAGAAAGATAGTGGAGCAATATCAGAAAGGTGTTTCCCAGCAAATAATTGCAAAGAGTTTCAAGTTATCATCATCTACAGTGCATAACATCATCCAAAGATTCAGAGAATCTGGAACAATCTCTGTGCATAAAAGTCAAGGCCAAAAAACCATACTGGATGCTCGTGATCTTCGGGCCCTTAAACGATACTGCACCACAAACAGGAATGCTACTGTAAGGGAAATCACAGAATGGGCTCAGCAATACTTCCAGAAACCGTTGTCAGTGAACACAATCCACCGTGCCATCCAAAACTCTACAGTACAAAGAAGAAGCCATTTCTAAACAGGACCCAGAAGCGCAGGCATTTTCCTCCGGGCCAGGGGTCATTTAAAATGGAGTGTGGCAAAGTGGAAAACTGTTCTGTGGTCAGACGAATCATGATTTAAAGTTCTTTATGGAAAACTGAGACGCCATGTCATCTGGACTAAAGAGGACAAGGACAACCCAAGTTGTTCTCAGTGCTCAGTTGAGAAGCCTGCATCTGTGATCCTATGGTGTTGCATGAGTGCATGTGGCATGGGCCGGTTACACATCTGGAAAGACACCGTCAATGCAGAAAAGTATATTCAGGTTCTAGAACAACATATGTTCCCATTCAGACATCGTCTCTTTCAGATAAAGCCTTGCATTTTTCAACATGATAATGCCAGGCCACATGCAGCATTAATTGCAACATGATGGCTGCGTAGGAAAAGGATCCGGGTATTGCAATGGCCAGCCTGCAGTCCAGATCTTTCACCTATAGAGAATATTTGGGGCATCATAAAGAGGAAGGTGCAACAAAGTAGGGCCCATGACAGTTGAACAGTTCGAGGCCTGTATTCGACAAGCATGGGACAGCATTCCTTTTTCTAAACTTGATAAACTTGTCTCCTCGGTCCGCAGACGTTTTCAGACTGTTGTAAGAAGAAGAGGTGATGCCTCACAGCGTTGAAAATGGCTTCGTCCCAACGTTTTAGAAATTTGTTGACACCATGAAATTTAAAATCAACATATTTTTTTCTGAAAATGATATGTTTTCTCAGTTTAAACTTTTGACCCTATCATCTATGTTCTATTCAGAATAAAATATTGAAATTTGGCACTTCCACATCATTGCATTCAGTTTTTATTCACAATTTGTGTCGTGGCCCAACTTTTTTGGAATCCGGTGTGTACCTCAGGTGCACTATAAGAGGGCAGACTGAGAACATACCCGGCAAGTAGGTGCTGCTGGGGTTTCCCCATGCTTCCTTCAAAGCCTCAGTCACCACATTAACTACCTCAGGATCAATGGGAGTAGTGGCATTGTAGTCCATATAGATTCTAATTGAAAGATTGAACATTTATGCTAACATTATTAGGTTGTTAACAAGAGCTGTGTTTTTTTTAACTCAACTAATTCAAAATTTCATTCATTAAAGACAAGGCAACATTGAAGATCCTACTACCACTGCTGCTACTACTACTAATAATAATAAGAATAACAATAATAAAATAGATAGTTATATACATGTGCATGAATGACAAGGACCCAAGAGCAACGGTGAGCTTACAGGGAGCAGAGATAAGAAAGGTGGAGGATTTTAAGTACTTAGGCTCAACAATCCAGAGCAATGGAGAGTGTGGAAAAGAGGTGAAGAAGCGTGTGCAGGCAGGTTGGAATGGATGGAGAAAAGTGTCCGGTGTGATGTGTGATAGGAGGGTATCGGCAAGAATGAAAGGAAAAGTGTACAAGATGGTGATGAGGCCAGCAATGTTGTATGGTTTAGAGACAGTGGCCCTGGGGAAAAGACAGGAGGCAGAGCTGGAGGTAGCAGAGATGAAAATGTTGAGATTCTCTTTGGAAGTAACGAGGATGGATAGGATTAGGAATGAGCACATCAGAGGGACAGCACATGTAAGACGTTTTGGAGACAAAGTCAGAGAGGCTAGATTGAGATACAGAGGAGGGATAGTGAGTATATTGATAGTAGGATGCTGAGGTTGGAACTACCAGGCAGAAGGCCTAGAAGAAGACCAAAGAGACGATTCATGGATGTGGTGAAGGAGGACATGAAGCTCGTTGGTGTAAGAGAAGAAGATGCAAAGGATAGGGTGAGATGGAGGCAGATGATTCGCTGTGGCAACCCCTGAAGGGAAAAGCCGAAAGGAAAAGAAGAAAAAGTTATATAGGCTGGACAGAAATAGTGCAAGAAGGTCCTGGGATCGAGACCTGGGCTTTGCTGAGGGTGTTTATGTGAGGAGTTTGCATATTTTTTCCATGCTTGTGTCACTTTCCTACAAGTACTGTACTCTGGTTTCCTCCCACAGCCCAGATATGAACATTAGGCTAACTGGCTGATCCAAATTCCAAATTGCCCCGAGGTGGGAGTGTATGGGTTGTCAATACAATGAACTGGCAAGCTGCTCAGGGTGTTCCCACCTTCACTGCGAGTCGGCTGAGATAGACTCATGCCTCCCCATGACCCATGAGTGGAATTAGGTAGCACTTCAACTGAACGAATGAATGAATTAAATGAACAGTATAACAGTAATAACATGAATTTATATATTTCATTAAATGTATATATCAATTAAAAATGTAGTGCTCACAAAGAAAATCAGTTCAAATATAAAGTACAGTAATAATACTAATAGTAAAGTTGATATAGACAGACAGATGGATTCTTTAAATAGTTCATCACAGTCCATCCCTACAGTATTGTTTTAAATGGCATGTCATTATTAATTTGGGAGTTAGGAATTTGGACAGCAGGTGAAGTGGCACCTGTAATGAAGACATTCATGAAGTGCTTCAGTATAGAGTTGTGTTCAGGAATTGTATTGTCTCTTACCTGGGCATGGCAGGACTAACCACATGCTCAACGTGTTCCACATGTTCCACATGTTCATGGTGATGGTCCAGATCCACCGCTACCTTGTCCTGTGGACTCTGAGCCAAAGGATCTGAGGGGGCAGCCTTCTCACACATCGTCTAATTGAGGATAAAATGTGTGACACGTTCTAGCACAAACTCGTATAACTACTAAATACACCGCATATAACGCATTGTGTAGGCGCTTGGAAAAGACAGCCGGAGAGTGCCAGATCCGCTGATGACGTCATCACAATTTAAAGCCCCATACAGCTACATGTTTTTCACGTGTGTTTTCTTTTTTAAATCCTGAAGAATGTTTGTGTCCAAATTTATTCCAAATCATGCAAAAATGTGTTCAATTCATCCATGTGCGATGACTTGATTATAAACTATTCCAATAAATGATCTCATAAAAAAGGCTCTTTCAGATAAGGAGGACCTATAAAAATATTTTTAAATGTCCAAAAATCCCTTCATTATGTATAAACGAGTCTGTATAATGAATGAACTTCAGTTTGATTCTTTGGTCAGAATGTGTTCCCATTTTCACAACATCCGCCGAACACGTGTGATCTGAGCCTCGCCCGGCCCGGTCCAGTCTGACACAAAACCCACCCACCGCCTGCTGCTTATTCAACACATTACTACCAATCATAAAAATACAGATTTCTGCTTGAGTCATTTCACTTACTCGAAGTCCTGCACCTTGTTAATGATTTATCGGCATCCTCTTTGATGACGGACAGCCCCGAAACAGGAAGTGCACTGGATCAGGCTCCTCCCCCTTGGCGTCACCACCTGTGCCAGCGTTCTAATCTTATCACACTCAGAACAGTAGCGCGGATTCAAAGTGCTTCAAAGTGATAGCTGTCTTTTATAGTTTTGTCTCTTTTGTTATTATTGTGATGATTATATGTGGCAGTTTTTTATCAGGAATGTCTCTAGAATAAAACTATAGCCCTTGTATTTTATTATTTAAAATCACACCGTGAAAAGTGAAAGGATGATGTGCGCAGGCGCAGAAAGGTTTTCCAAGACAGACACGCACGATCACTCAGGGGTCAATCCAATGATGTAAAGAAAAACTTCTTCTACGTCATTGGGTAAATCTTACATTGACAGGTAGTACCAGGGTTGGATTAGTGATTACAAAACCGGAAGTAGATGTCATATAGCATGAAGCACGTTGCTCGTTGTTAATTTGGTATAGGTAAAGTAAATAAATGTTTTTTTTTTATCTTTTTTTTGTTTTTTTTTGGAGGGGCTGGATATATAAAATGTTTGTCTCTTTATTCTTTTTTCATAGACAAGTACACGCACCTATAGCAAGAAGGGTTGAATTCAGGGCTCTTCTCTGGGTTCTCCATTTTCCTCACAGAAAACATTGAAAACATTTTTATGTGAAAAAAAAAATTGTACAAAGTTGTACATAGAAGCACACATCATTGACTAATAACAACTTAACTTATAACAACTCAAAAACCATTATAATAATAATCATAATTATTTTTAAATTTGTTTACTGTTGATGAACTGACAACATATTGTGGTAAGCTGTTCCACATGGTGACTGTACAGTTACTAAAAAAGTATTTTCTAACATCCAATCTTGACCTTTTAACTTGCATCATATTGGAATGGCGCCGAAGGCCACTATATTCCATCATCTCAAAGAAAGCACTACTGTCAATATTCACAAAACCATTCAAAAATTTGAAAACTTCAATGAGATCTCCTCTGATGCATTCATTTTCTGTAACCGCTTAATCCTAACTTGGGTCGCGGGGAGGCTGGTGCCCATCCCAGCCAACTTTGGGCGAGGGCAGAGTACACCCTGGACAGCTCACCAGGCCATCGCAGGGCGGAAACATGCTGACGGCTTTACAGCCTACTCTTGTCGAAAATCAGCAATGGTTCTTTTACATGCCTCTCACCATAGACAGTGAGAGACATGGCCGGCCTTTGATAACCCAGTTAGCTCCACTGAGGGGGGGGGGGGGGGGGGGGCAGTGACAACCTTGTGCAGAGTGGGACTTGAACCCCCAACCTTTGGATCAGCGATCCAGTGCCCTATACCACTAGACCACCACTGCCCCTCCTCTGATGCGTCTATTCTCTAAAGTAGTTCATCCAAGTTCCCTCAACTTGTCTTCATAATCCAGATTCTCGAGTCCAGGGACCATCTTAGTAGCCCTCCTCTGGACTTTTTCCAAAATGTCCCTGTCCTTCAAATAAATAAAATAAAAAAATAAAAAAATTCCCACTGACTAATTGGCTGCTCTAAATTGCCCCAGATGTGGTTTCAAATTGCTGTTACGACACCATCTTTGCTGGCTGGAAAATCCTGCTGAAACGGAAATTTTTAAACTTGGAAAGGTGAAAAACAACTCACCAGCTGCAAAGATCTCACTCTGGGTTATGGATGATGTCCAGATCATCATACCAAATTATCATTGCTAGACCACTGGGTCATATCATCTCCAAATCCATAAAAAATGTTCTGTTAATAAATTTTCCTGACTCGACTCACTCAGTTATTTGCCAAACTGCTTAACCCTTCTAGGGTTTCGGGGAGCCTGGTGCCTATCTCAAGTGGCACTGGGCCAAGGTGGGGTACACCCTGAACAGTGCATGTGTTTGAACTGTGTGATGAAACTGGAAGAAACTCATGCAAGCACTATGAGAATATACAAACACAGAAATGCTCAAACCCAGGATCCTCTTGCTGTGAGTTGGGTATAACCATTATGCCACCTTGCCACCCCAGACTTTACTAGTTTATTAAATTCATAATAGTCTTAAAAGTAGTAATGTAAGTAATGCTGCTTTTATCTTGTTAAAAATTTGGGATTTCTGTTCATATTGCACCGGCCAATGCTGAAATGTATTTGGCAGAAAGTAAACATTCAGTTCTCACAGTTGATGTAAGTTGAAAGCTAGAAAAATGGGTGAGTGTAAATATTTGAGTTACATTAACATAAGCGAAAAGGCAATGTCGGCATGAATAAGTCAATTAATTTCCAAAATGGTAGGCCTTGTGGGGTGTTCCTGGTGTGCAGTAATAAATTCTACCCAAAACGGTCCAAAAGAACAAGTCAAAATTTGTATGCAGAATAAATATTTTAGAACCAGCTACTTAAATTGCTAATTTTGGATATGATGGAAAGGTGCTGGATAATGCAGCCGTGAGGGGGGGGCACAAACCAGTGTCTCTCCCTCACGCCGGTCCCAAGCCCGGATAAATGCAGAGGGTTGCGTCAGGAAGGGCATCCGGCGTAAAACAAATGCCAAATAAACTATGCGAATCACAAGAAAGAATGACATACCGGATCGGTCGAGGCCCGGGTTAACAACGACCGCCATCAGTGCCGTCAACCAACAGGGTGCTGATGGAAATTGGACTACTGTTGGTCGAAGACGTCGAAGAAGGAGAGGCGGGAGGTGTGTCCGTTGCCAGAGAGAGAAGAGGAAAGGCATGAGTCTAGGACTGAAAGTAGGGACTTTGAATATTGGAACTATGACAGGAAAAGGTAGAGAGCTGGCTGACATGATGCAGAGGAGGAAGGTGGACATACTGTGTGTTCAGGAGACCAGGTGGAAAGGTCGCAAGGCTAGAAGCATAGGAGCAGGGTTTAAGCTGTTTTATCACGGTGTGGATGGGAAGAGAAATGGAGTCGGAGTCATCTTGAAGGAGGAGTTTGCCAGGAATGTTCTAGAAGTGAAAAGAGTGTCAGACAGAGTGATGAGTCTCAAGTTAGAAATTAAAGGTGTGATGGTCAATGTTGTTAGTGCTTATGCCCCACAGACAGGATGTGAGCGAGAAGAGAAGGAGAGATTCTGGAGGAGTTAGATGAAGTGATGCAGAGTACCCCCAGAGGTGAAAGAGTGGTCATTGGGGCAGACTTCAATGGACATGTTGGTGCAGGAAACAGAGGGACGAGGAAGTGATGGGTAGGTTTGGTATCCAGGACAGGAACGCAGAAGGACAGATGTTGGTAGATTTTGCAAAAAGGATGGAAATGGCTGTGGTGAATACTTTCTTCCAGAAGAGAGAGGAGCATAGGGTGACTTATAAAAGCGGAGGTAGGAGCACACAGGTAGACTACATCTTGTGCAGGCGATGTAATTTAAAGGAAGTCAGTGACTGCAAAGTAGTAGCGGGTGAGAGTGTTGCCAAACAGCATAGGATGGTGGTGTGCAGGATGATGCTGATGGTGAGGAAGGTGAAGAAGGCAAAGGCAGAGCAGAAGACAAAGTGGTGGAAGTTGAAAAAGGAAGAGTGTCGGGTTGTCTTCAAGGAGGAGTTGAAACAGGCTTTGGGTGGTCAGGAAGTGCTTCCAGATGACTGGACAACTACAGCGAATGTGATCAGGGAGACAGGTAGGAGAATATTTGGTGTGTCATCTGGAAGGAAAGTAGATAAGGAGACTTGGTGGTGGAATGAGGAAGTGCAGGAGTGTGTACAAAGGAAGAGATTAGCTAAGAAGAAGTGGGACATTGAGAAAACCGAAGAGAGTAAACAGGAGTACAGGGAGACACAGCGTAAGGCAAAGGTAGCAGTGTCAAAGGCCAAACAGAGTGCGTTTGATGACTTGTATGCTCGGCTGGAAAGTAAGGAGGGAGAAAATGATTTATACAGGTTGGCACAGCAGAGAAATAGAGATGGGAAGGGACGTGCAGCAAGTTAGATTGATAAAGGACAGAGAGGGAAATGTATTGACTGATGACAGAAGTGTGCTGGGAAGATGGAAAGAGTACTTTGAAGAGCTGATGAATGAGGAAAATGAGAGAGAAAAAGAGTAGAAGAGGTGACTGTTGAGGACCAGGAAGTAGCAAAGATTAGTAAGGGTGAAGTGAGGAGGGCATTGAAGAGGATGAAGAATGGAAAGGCAGTTGGTCCTGATGACATACCGGTGGAGGTATGGAAGTGTCTAGGAGAGGTAGCAGTAGATTTTCTGACAAGAACATTTAACAAGGTCTTAGAGAGTGAGAGGATGCCAGAGGAATGGAGGAGAAGTGTGCTGGTGCCCATTTTTAAGAACAAGCGAGGCGTGCAGAGTTGTGGCAACTACAGAGGGATAAAGTTGATGAGCCATACGATGAAGTTATGGGAAAGAATAGTGGAAGCTAGACTAAGGGCAGAAGTCAGCATTTGTGAACAACAGTTTGGTTTCATGCCCAGAAAGAGCACCACAGATGCAGTGTTTGCCTTGAGGATGTTAATGGAGAAGTACAGAGAAGGTCAGGACGGAGCTGCATTGTGCCTTTGTGGATCTGGAGAAAGCATATGACAGGGTGCCGAGAGAAGAACTGTGGTATTGCATGAGGAAGTCTGGAGTGGCAGAGAAGTATGTTAGAGTGGTGCAGGACATGTATGAGAGATGTAAGACAGTGGTGAGGTGTGCTGTCGGTGTGACAGAAGAGTTCAAGGTGGAGGTGGGACTGCATCAAGGGTCAGCTCTCAGCCCCTTCTTGTTCGCTATGGTGATGGACAGGCTGACAGACGAGGTTAGACAAGATTCCCATGGACTATGATGTTTGCAGATGACATTGTAATCTGTAGTGAGAGCAGAGAACAAGTGGAGGAAAATCTAGAGAGGTGGAGGTATGCCCTGGAAAGGAGGGAATGAAGATTAGCCTCAGTAAGACAGAGTACATGTGCATGAATGCCAAGGACCAAAGAGGAACGGTGAGATTACAGGGAGCAGAGATAAGAAAGGTGGAGGATTTTAAGTACTTAGGCTCAACAATCCAGAGCAATGGCGAGTGTGGAAAGAGGTCAAGAAGCGTGTGCAGGCAGGTTGGAATGGTTGGAGAAAAGTGTCCGGTGTGATGTGTGATAGGAGGGTATCGGCAAAAATGAAAGGAAAAGTGTACAAAACGGTGTTGAGGCCAACGATGCTGTATGGGTTAGAAACAGTGGCCCTGGGGAAAAGACAGGAGGCAGAGCTGGAGGTAGCAGAGATGAAAATGTTGAGGTTCTCTTTGGGAGTAACTTGAGGATGGATAGGATTAGGAATGAGTACGTCAGAGGGACAGCACATGTAAGACGTTTTGGAGACAAAGTCAGAGAGGCTAGATTGAGATGGTTTGGACATGTACAGAGGAGGGATAGTGAGTATATTGGTAATAGGATGCTGAGGCTGGAACTACCAGGCAAAAGGCCTAGAGGAAGACCAAAGAGAAGATTCATGGATGTGGTAAAGGAGGACATGAAGGTCGTTGGTGTAAGAGAAGAAGATGCAAAGGATAGGGTGAGATGGAGGCAGATGATTCGCTGTGGCGACCCCTGAAGGGAAAAGCCGAAAGGAAAAGAAGAAGAAGATGGAAAGGTGCTGGATCAGACAGTGAATTAGTGTTGGCTGTGTAAGGAGTTACATTGTTACAGATCATTCAGGCGGTGATAATGTTATGGTTGATTAGTGTTTATCACATCATGTTATATTGTGAATTGCACTTTATCTGTCTACTGTACTTCTTTCTTTATTTAGTGTTCGAAGAAATACCCTTTGCTCCACTTTCTGCAGTCAGAAACACAAAAGATTATTAACCCAGAGATCGTAAGTTCGAATCTGGGATAATGCCACAGCTGTCCGAACCCAGGAGTCCACGGGAGCTAATTGGCCGAGCTCTCATTGAAGGGAGGAATGGCTTAAGATCATTTCCCTTCCCTCACAGCAATCTCCTGCCAATCATGGGTGTCTGTGAGCTCATTCATTTGATGGGTGGATTGTGTTTTCCCTCTGAGTGTGTTAAACCGTCCCCAAATACGCATGCGTCACAGTTCAAAAAGAGATGGGTGGCTAACACTGCATACCACTCAGGGGCCGCGTGTGTATGCTTTCACCCTTCCCTGGTCGATGGTGGTCATGTGATAGGGAAGGCAACACCTGATTGGTTGGAGTTGCTTCTTCTTCTTTTCCTTTCGGCTGTTCCCTTCAGGGGTCGCCACAGCAAATGATCTGCCTCCATCTCTCCCTATCCTCTGCATCTTCTACTCTTACTCCAACGACCTTCATGTCCGCCTTCACCGCATGGACATGACTAAATTATGGAGAGAGGTGATGCAGTGGTTAGCATGTCCACCTCACAGAAAGAATGTTCTGGGTTTGATTCCTAGCTCGGGAATTTCTGTGTGGAGTTTGCATGTTCTCCCTGTGCTTGCGTGGATTTCCACCGGGTAATTGACTGTTTCAAATCACCCCTAGGTATGAGTGTGAGTATGAATGGTTGTGTAAGTGAAGGCCTGGCCAGCTGTCCAAGGTGTACCTCTCGACACTGGACACTTACACCCTCACCCAGAGTTGGCTGAGATGGGCAGTAGCATGCCCATGACCTAATTAGAATTAAGTAGTTCAGAAAATGAGTGAATGAATCAGGGAGAAAATGGGGGGGGGGGGTGTCTTAAAAAACCCTTACAAAAGATTATGTAAAATTAATATGATATCAGTGTTTGTTATTATTATTATTATTATTATTATTATTATTAATGAAGTATGGGAGTTTAAAAATGTGTGTGTGTGTGTGTGTGTGTGTGTGTGTGTGTGTGTGTGTGTGTGGGAAGGGAGGTTTGTTTGTTTTTTTAATCTTTCTGGTTTAGATATAATTGGATGTGGTAAATGCTACTCATAAAGAATACATTATCAAACCATGTCCAAAAACAGAACTTGAACTTCAGATATCTTTTGTTATATTGCTAGTAAGTCTATTATTGCTCTGCCACGGCCCATGAGGTATTCGGGTAAACATTTGACTGTCTTACAGGTTACTCCAACAAATTTCCATTGACTGATTATAAATGCAATGACTTAAAAAAAAAAAAAATTAATTAATTTAAAAAAAAAAATAAGAAGAAGAAGAAGATAATGCATCAAAATGTAGGAACAATGTAAAATTGTTTCCTGTTAAACAATTAGTATAAGTCACAAGATGTTAAAATAATGCATGGACACCTTTTATAGTGTTGCATAAGTTCCACATTTATTTTATATCAGACAATGTGTTAAGGTGTAGACTATGCAAACATCTTAACTCATAACTCAAACACGCACAAGACACATTGAAGTACTACCCATTTAAGATGGTGCCAATGGGTTACAGCTGCATATTACCACATTCACAGCAATCATTTATATACAATGAAAAGTCGAACCGAGAAGATAGAAAAATTGTCACTGAATGGAGTTTGTGCATATGATGAAAATGGAAGCACACAAAGAAATGCTGTTGATGAACAGAGCCTATCATTTGTTTGTTTTGTTTTCTTACGGAGGCTGCTGCATGTAAGCTCTGTGATGGTGAATGACGAAGAATGATAACATTTTGGATGTTTGATTCAGTGGCGCAGGCTCGAAGATGCAAGATTTCATCCAACGCACTCTCGGCAACATTCTTAAAGATGTCGGCAGACAAAAGACAATTGCACACACCGCTGTCTTTGAGATATGTGTGGACACATGAAACATAAAGCTTTAGAAATGTATTAGAGGATTCAACCTCAAATTGGAACACTTGAGCACAGGTAGCTTGATAATCTTTCCATGCAAAACTCAACATAATTATTCAGATGATGTTCCATACAGACAGTACAAACAGCACCTTCCTACACTGAACTGTACAGGTGACAAACGTCTGATCTGCAGGTGATAGGCGTCTGATCTGTAGTATAAACAAAGTAGCTTCAATGATTGGTCAGTTTCACATAAGCAAGCAGATAAAAAGTCATAGTTGTTAATTCATAACCAACAAATTTAACATCTGTCCACAATGTAATACCTCTCATATAGCCTGAGTCTTGTTCTTACTGAGCATGAACTATAGGTTGGCTGGCCTTCGTCATGCTCCCATCAATTGAAGTACAAAAAAAACTCAGGAAAAATGTCACCTTACAATCCATATTACTTCGTCCTGATATATAGAACAAGTTGGAATCAGTTCGAGGTCATCGTCATAGCAACAATTTTTAGCCTGTGCAAACATAGCATAAAAAAAACCCCTGCAAAAAGTGCAAAAACCAGTCGTGTGTAACATTCCTGAAAATTTTAACCATGACAAAGCTGTTGATAACTAGCGCTTTGAGCAGCTTGGTGTGGAAATTCACTCAGACACAAACAGTGGCATTTCACTAACAACACAGACACAAGCTGTTTGCTCTTCTCATTAAACATTAAGCCAACAGTCACATCACATACAAACCAATAACGAGACTTTAGATATTAAACCTACAGCATGAGTGCCATTAAAATGCAGCCTCTACAACAATATTCTGTGAATAGGGGGAAATATAAGGTTACATGAATGATACTTGAAAAATGTTGGTTTGTGTGAACAGCACAAAACACACTGTAAACAGTAGGTCCATTTCTATGTGCAGATTTGTTGATCTGTATGAACAAAAATAAAAGATCCTTCTTGAGAAATCCAGCTTGGTCTGCTACCAGCTGCTAAAACATAAATGAGGTGGTTAATCATCTTTTATTCCCTTTTCAATTTTAACTTCCTGATTAATAAATTGAGGTTTCTAAAGACCTTAGTTGTTTGCATTATTGAAAAATGTTTTGTCTATATTCTTGCATTTCTAGTGATAATCTGGACATGGTTTCCTTTTTAGTGGTACCAACTGACAAACATTGTCTCCCACAAGGGACATCAGTTGCTGGACTGTGGTTCAGATGCAAAACTAATAAGGTATATTGGAGATGAGTCGCTCAATACAATACTGCAGCAGAGTGTGGCTATATTTTAGGGACTCTACTTTTCTTAATATCAACCAACTCGACTTCTTTAGTAACTCCTCTGTTGCTCTTAATGCCATCATATAGATTCACCCATTATTTTTGCTGAAGGTAGCTCATTGGATCAGAGATCAAATAGTTAGATATTCACCCTTCCTGGTCTTGTTAGTGTACTGACGACACGGCATGTTGACAGTCAACAATGAGCACAGAATGTTTGAAGTTGATTAAACAGAGAAGTCTGTGTTTTATATGGTAATAATAGTATGCATAATCTGATCTGGATGTTAAATAGACTGTAACTTTCCCTCACGGATTAATCAATAACTTTTTTCTCAGCACTCAACCAAAGCACGACCTTCAAATAAAGTCAATCTTTCCTCTATTTTTCTTGCTGTGTATTCAGGAAAACATCACATCTAACCTTGTTCTTGGTCGAGGAAATCACAAAATATGAGAAAGCAAACAGTTGTGTTGTTTATATATGATTTGTTTTGGCTCTCTAGACACAGCCTCATTTCAAATGAAAATTGTACATGCAATTGAACAAAGGCATCAACTTTTGCTTCCTTTTTAAATGTTTCCTTTTTTCTGGAGGTAGGCGTGTTACACAAATATAATAAATTACTTATTAATCTTGGTAATTTAGTCAGTCGATCGATACGACAGACCTCAGTTGTGATGCATTGACCTAGTAATATACATCAAAGCCTTGGTCTGGAATTTCTTGGTACTGACCGAGGTATCAAGGTGAATAAGAAGTATCTTTTCTGTCTCTGATGGAAAATTGAGGTTGACTCTCTGGAAGATTCAAAGTCTGTGGTTTAGTCAAATTAGTTAATGTATCCCCTCAACCACACAAATAAAATATAACCACTTCAAATACAGTACAATATTCTCTGTTTATGTTAATAGTAATTGCTTATCCAGACCCAAGCAAGGTTTTGTTGTTGTTTTATTTGTATTTTGCAACTGGACAAAAACAAATTATTATACTTGTTGAAACCTCGATTAGCTATATTTTGGCAGCTGTAAGCTACTCGGCCAGGCTGTATTTTTCAGTAGGTATATGAAAAGTACCAGACAGATCACAAGACATGCTTAAAAAAATGACTTATAACAAATACACAGCATGAAAACTTAGATTGTGGTTTATCAAGCTTGGAGTATGCGGAAACATTAGATTGAGGATCTGAAATGATTTGGGGAAACTGGAAAAATCAGAAGCAGTCAATGAGAATGTAGAACCAATGGAGGAGCGTAAACTCATAATATATGATAAATATAGTATTAAAAACCTGCAGTTTATGATTATACAGACATTTGTCTTTAACTGTCCAAGTACTGTACTACTCCTTTCTTTGTTTTACAACTGGATAGGTTGCAGAAGGTTCTTTCCCATTTCTAACTGCTAAAAGAAACTTTCAGGTGATCCACACATAGTAGCCGCACCACAGTACCACTATTCTTTTCCCTGTCCCTTCTTTTCCAATAGCACTCTGTGGGTCGAAAAAGGGGGTCATGTGATGCATACACAGTAAGTGAGTAAAAGTGATGGAGAAAGTGCCATATGCAGATAATTGCATTAAAATTCTTCAAAACATTTTCAATAAACACACAACAAAATAAATAAATGAATGTTAAATCAATATATAACTTGACAATATTTTAACCCTATAATTCCCAAGTACAGAAACAAAAAGAGGGAAAATATGACCATCTCAGGATATTAATAGATTATATAGATTACAAATCTCACGAATTTATTTATTTTTTTTCCCCAGAAATGACCTTGACACTGACGTTCAGATTGCATCAGATATGATACAGTGGACATTTGCCATACCCAGAGTATGTTTTTCTTTTTTAATAAAAGAAAAAAAATTAAATATTTGAAGAATAAATGTACTTGCTTTTGAACTTCAACAGTTTTTCATTTATAAAGTTCTATCACAATAATCTTCTCATTCACATAGTTTAGCAGTTTCCTGAACTCACCATTTCCAACAAAAATTGTGCATTTCAAATAGAACGAGATTATACTTGTACATGGTAACAATCATGTCAGGGAGGTCAGCGCCTCCCATGAAGGTCTTATGTGCATATAAAAAAATCAGGCTTAGGAACTTCTATCTGCTCCTATTTTTTTTCTATCCCATCATTTGGCTGTGGTTACAGGTTCGATACCAACAAACAATGAAAGAAGTTTCACAACTCTGTCATACCGACACACCGTAGGGGTCAGGTCAGGTTTTGCCCTGTTACTGGTAACATGTACCCCAGTACAACCTGTTGCATGGTCGAGTGGTCGGCGACTAAACCGGCTCCACCAGCAGGTTCCAAATTTGGTGAGGAGGGTGGCTAGCAACCCAGTAGGAATAAAAGCAAGACCTATCAAAGGGCGGATGAACTCTTTGGAGTCAACGGCCAGCTAGCCAGAGATGGTGTCTCAATAAAAACACCCTGCAGAAAGAACTTTGGGCCTCGACTGCAGATTTTTTTCCCCTTCGTATACAGCCACGACAAAGTTGTTGTGGCTGCTGCCTACGCCAGAATTCTGGCATGGCACCCAGATTGATTGATTACAGGTTCGATACTGACAAAAAAACGAAAGAAGCTTCACAACTCTGTCATGCCAACACACCATAGCAATGCTGAGATCTGATTTCACGTTGTAGTCATTATTTCATTGACCATGTATTTTTTTTTTATTATTGGTTTACAATTTTTGATGCAGTATATCGAGATAAAAGTAGAAAAAAGGGAGAAAAACCAGACACACTGAGAAAAAATAAATAATTTGCAAGGCTGTGGATACTATTAATAGTGTCGAATACACTTGATAAAAAATCTATTGGTCAGTAAATCCTCTTATATGGGGAAAAAAAACTTGAAGCAGACTAGAGCTGTCCGCTTACTGAGAAATTTGCTACATTAGTACAGAAAACTATCACTCATGCCCACAGTATCATATCTGATCCAACCGACAGGCAACTCTCACACAAAATTCCCAAATGGTATTTCCCTAAATATCCCATACATTAGTTTGTCTATGGTAAACCTTTCTCAAGTATAACTAGATCATGTTTATTCATTCTTACCTTGAGCTATGAAATTCTGCACCAAACGTCCCATCATATTTCACGACACTTTTCATATGGGGGCAATCATGTTGGAGTCAGTTCGGAAATAATAATTTTTAAAAATGAGGCATAATTCCTTTGCCGATGACAAGAAGCAGTAATGAGATATCACATCTGATACAGTTGGGCGCAACTGGTCAAATTCTAATTATGTGGCATATCGGGGGTCCCTGAAACTGCTGTATCATATGATACAAGGGGAATAATAGGGTTAATATAAGCTTTAAAGTAAATCAGCCAGAGATAACATCTTGAAGGGATAAGTTAATTCTCGAAAATATTAATGTGGATTAATATACAATTCAGATAAGACTCACACACAACCTTCCATCTTCTCTTTTCTTTTCTCTGCAGCACTTTATGAGCAGCGTTGGATGTTTCTCGCTGTATGGCCTTTTGATGTGATTATTATTCGATATGAATTTCGGTGGAGGTGATCCAAAACCTGCACTTTTGCTAAACTGGGAAGAATCTGGCTAAATCCCAAACTGCATACTAGCATACTAAAGAGCAGATAAAATAGTATAGCTTGTTATTTAGTATGGTGATTTAATATGCATTGTAGGAGACAGTTTTTCTTTTTTATTAGTGCCAGTTAAACCAGAAATGTGAAGCATAGTATAACTGACGAACTTAAATACTGATAGGATTTAACTGTAAATAATAACACAGTATGGTCAAGTGAATGAGAGCCCTCCATGTTGATCATGTGGACTTTGTGTTTTGTAATTCATCTTCACAAATCTGGCTCAGATCGGTTGCACTTGATCTATAAGAGTCAGTGATTTTCTCCCGCTGGGAAAATGTGGGTGCTTTTTTTGTGAGATTATTATATAAGCATCTAAAATGGAGCTATCTCAATTATTACACTGATCCAAAAACAGTGGCCTTGGATTCTTAGGTGGGTTATGGGTTGAACATCCAGGTCCTGGTAGACACACAGCAGTTTGAGCCTTTAGTACACAGGGGTTAAGTGCTAGATAGGGTGAGTGCAGGTATACACAGGAAGCGAGAAGTGTGACACGTGTTAGAGACTGGACCGAACGCAGGAACGGAGGACTCTATTTACAAGGACAGTCTTTGTTTGTGTGGTCTGTATGCTTCGTCTTCTCAAAGCCTCATCTGTGCTGATCTTCTTCTGGAGAGTTTGGACCTAAGACAAAAAAAACAACAACAAATACCATAGGACTGTATAATTATAATCACATACCCACTAGTATAAGGAGGGTGAGACAGTTCCTTGCTTTATTTTGTGTACCTGATAGAGCCAGCAAGCAGAGGGTTAAATGCATACAGCCAGTCATGCATCTCTTTGTCATTACTGGCTTGCAGAAGTATCCCACGATGCTCTGTGCACACAGCGAATGTGTATGGAGTCTGGAAAAAGATTATTGGACTTAAGAGTCGTACGAAAAATTACATTCTCCTCTACATAGAAATATCAGAAGGGGAGTGTGTGTGTGTGTGTGTGTGTGTGTGTGTGTGTGTGTGTGTAAAACTGTGAGTTATGTATTGTAATATAGTGCTTCCTGGAGTCTGTTTGAAGTCATATTGGGCCCATTTAGCATTACAGAGACTTTTCTATGATAAAATGAATTATAGTTCTTATCTTGCATTCTATATGAGGACATCACTGTATAATGTACAATGTGTGTGGGGGGGGGGGGGGGGGGAGAGGTCTGGATACAGGTAAATGTATTTTATTTTACCTTTAGCATAGCCTGCTGGTCCTCACTATACTCCACTTGTGCAGATGACAGGTTAAGGATGGCTCTTTCCACTGTGTCCTTCTCTGTATTATAGATGTAGACATACGGCCGGCGCACCACCACATAGCGTTTCACCCAGCCATTAGTGTGCGGCTCCAGGAAGTGCAGATAGCCCTTTTTCGATACAATTGGACTGTAAGAGGGAAAACAAGACTTTATTTAAACACTTACACGAGTGCTCTGAACACATACACAAAGCTTCATTTTAGCAACCATTACCCGTTTTACTTGTTAAATACCAACATATTCTTTATTAATCGAACAAGATTGATGGGGCGACTGCCAGCTCTGTAAAATATTGCTTTTAATAACTATTTATTACTTTATACATTTTGTTCTGTGGAATGAAGTCTGTACACGAACCTGACACGTATCTCCTGAATGTCAGGGACAAATGTGTGGGTCCTTGATTTGGACTCTGGCGCTCCAATGGTGGGCTTATTACCCTCTCCATCAGATGTAGAACCTCGATTTGGGCTCTCAGTACGGGAGCGAGGTGCTGGGGGTCTGCACACAGGAGTTTAACAGGTTAAAACAGTAAATTGTGAAAATTGTATAGACTTCTGTATTAGTTATTTCAGATAACTCATATTACACCACTCCAATCTTAGCTTCAAGAATCTCACGATGTGCACAGGAGCATCGTTCCGCTGGCATACATTTGGACTTTCATTCATTCGTTCATTCATTTTCTTTGCTACCTAATTTCTAATTAGGGTTGTAGAGAGGCTGGCGCCCATCTCAGCTGACTCTGGGCGAGGGCGGTGTACACCTTGGACACCTCATCAGGCCATCACAGTGCCAACACACATACACAACCTTTCACACTCACATCTAGGGGTGATTTCATTCATTCATTCATTTTCTGAACCATTCATCTGTTCATTTTCTGTAATCACTTAATCCTAAATAGGGTCGCAGGGAGGCTGGTGCCCATCCCAGCCAACTCCAGATGAGGGCAGAGAGTAAACTCTGGACAGCTTGACAGGCCATCGCAGGGCAGAACCACACTGATGGTTATGCAGCCTACTCTTCACAAAAGTCAGCAATGTTTTCTTTACATGCCTCTCATCACAGACAGTGAGAGACATGGACGGCCTTTCATAACTCAGTTAGACGCACTGACGGGACAGTGCCAACCTGTTGAGAGTGGAGCTTGAACCTCCAACCTTGTAATCAGTGATGTTTTTGGACTGTGGAGGAATCCAGAGTACCTGGAGGAAACCCAGGAAGGCAAGTGGAGCATATGCAAACTGCTCAAAAAAATGCCCAAGATGGGAATCAAACCCAGGCCTTCTCGCTGTGAGGTGGACGTACTACTACTACACTACACTACTGTGACACCTCTTGCTGCCCATATGTTCCAGTTAAAAGAAAACCTAATGCCATGTCCAATGTCCAATACTACTTTTTATTGTGTGCTCCAAAATTTGTGGCCACAAAATGGAGAATACCCACATTTGGGTGTGAGGGTCACATGTCCACTTACTTTTGGACATATAGTATATCTGTTGCTACTTACATTTTGTACTCATCAAGGTAGATTGTATTGTGAAAACTAACTATTGACATGCAGCTATCATGAATTGTTATCCGAGGTAATGACAAATTAGGATATTGTACACCACCCACAATAGCACACAGAGTAGCACAATTGTTTTCATTTCTGTCATGTTTATATGTTTACTTTTTTTCAGTTTTATTTATTTATTGTGGCTATGCATGCCTCTGCCTTCAGAACTGCTTGATATAGTGTCAAATTTTCAAGGAACAACTTGGAACCAAAGACCGAAATGAGTTTATGAAAAGCTCAGTACAGGTCAAGTTCAAGGTCAGCAAAATGACTGACAATTGTTTGTCATGGCCAGGTAGCAGCAGGTGTGATAGCGTTAGACTTGACGTCTTTGATTTCTTTGTGAAAAAAGCATAATCTGGTGAATAATTAAATTCGGTTTTCTGTTGGAGGCAGACAGTTTTGTCTGTTTGTGCCTGTACAGTCAAAAACAAAGAGTTTAAATATTTCTACTTTAAGTTTATTGAAGAAACTGTATTTACGTTTCGATCAGAATATTTATTTTACCTTACTTTTACCACCTCTGATTACTGTATCATGCTCAACTCTATGTTTACCGCTTAATGAGGAGATGAACAGTATCTCATCATCATCATCATCATCATCATCATCATTTTTTAAGCTGCTTCATCCTAATTAAGGTGACAAGAAGGCTAGCACTTATCTCATCCAATTCTGGACCCTGAACCACTCTCCATTCCATTTTACACAAACACACGCACACACACACACACACACACACACACACACACACACACACACACACAACTATTCACAATTAAACTCATATATTTATCTCTTCAAATTAAAAAAGATGAAATACAAATTTGTGTTCACTTGTGTCTCAACAAGTAAATTGTGGTTAACCTGACCTGAGCTCAGTAGTGTTGCTGTAGCATCCCTCCACCAGTGAGGGACAGGTAGAGGAGGGTGTGATTGTGTTAATATCTGATATCGAGGTGGAATCTCTCATCAGTGTTACAGACATCTCACTCAGCTATAACACAAGAAAAGAAATTCCATAAACATTCATACAGAAGCATGTAAGCCTGACGTTCAAAGCTGAGGATGTGAACAACACAGATAAATTCATATACAGGGATCCCTCGCTACGTTGCGCTTCAATTCATGTGGCTTCCGTGCATTGCAGTTTTTTTTTAAAAAATCATCAAATTAAAAAATAAGGAAATTAAGGAAAATTGGGGGAAAAGTTAAGGAAAATGGCACAAAACAAAGCCAGTTATGCAAAAAAAAATTTTAAAACCAACCCAAAACGTCCCATCAAAAGTAGTTACATTTTTATGTGAGGTGTGCATCTGAGTGTGTGAACACACACGTCTGTACGTGTGTATTTATATTTTATTTATATCGTATGTATTCTTCTTGAATGTTTAATTGTTATTATAAGAATTTATAGCATTGGATATGTATTTATTGATATTATATACACATATACATGCATGTATACGTCAGTTGGGGGTGGGGGGGTCGATCCACCTTCGCAAAATTCAGAGGTCACGTAGGGGATCTCGGTCCCAATTAACCGCAGGAAGTGCGGGATCCCCGTATATTCATATCATTGCCCATTCGTATCTCACCTTGCTCTCACTGGCACTCACACACACATGACTGTAGTCTCTGTTGAAGGTATGAGTAAGCAAACGCAAACACTGAAAAGAGTAAGAAAAAAAATGTATTGCAGAGGTCCATCCCAATAAACTCAAGAATATTAGCAATGGCCATTTTATAAATTTTTTTATCACCATATTCTGGAGAGAAAAATATAATAAAGTTTCTTTACCTTGGCAGCAAGCTTACGTTGCCTTTCGTTGGTAATTTCATTTCCAGGGTCAGTATCAGGGTTGTGACCCTGCCCCAAGTTTTTGGAGGGGGGGGAGGACTCGGTCAGATCTTCACACACGCAGGACAGCGGCACTTCCTGGCCCAGCAGCAGGGTGGACTCCAGCTTCTCCCTCAGGAGGAGGTAATGCCTCGTTTTTTCCACCTATAGCAGCACAACCACACAGAGAATGAAATCTGAACCCAGTATTCACTGTAGATTAGTAATCATTCAGATCTGAGAGAAACTCAGTGATAATTTAATTAAAATTAGTGAAGTCTGTGCTGTGTCTCATGCAAAAAGACACATAGCTGAATAAATTCACTAATTTCCAGCGACTGTTATATTTTAGCGAGGGAATCGTGGCACTGTGAGCTGATAAGCATCCCTTCTGAAAGTATCGCGATAGCATGGCCGTCTTTCGTTTGCAGATAGATCAGAATTTCCATGTATAGATATTTCTGTAAACGTGTTGAACAACATACAACATGGCATCTTCTATTTGAAACCACCGATTTTAAAACAATCCAAAAATTTGGAACATGTGCCTGACAGGTGCTTTCTGTTGCCCAGCTGTGCCCTCTTAGTCTTCTTCTTTTCCTTTCGGCTGTTCACTTCAGGGGTCGCTACAGCGAATCATCTGCCTCCATCTCACCCTATCCTCTGCATCTTCTTCTCTTACGCCAACTGCCTTCATGTCCTCCTTCACCACATCCATGAATCGTCTCTTTGGTCTTCCTCTAGGCCTTCTGCCTGGTAGTTCCAACCGCAGCATCCTACTACCAATATACTCACTATCCCTCCTCTGTACATGTCCAAACCATCTCAATCTAGCCTCTCTGACTTTGTCTCTGATGTGTTCATTTCTGATCCAATCCATCCTCGTTACTCCCAAAGAGAACCTCAACATTTTCATCTCTGCTACCTCCAGCTCTGCCTCCTGTCTTTTTCCCAGCACCACTGTTTCTAAACCATACAACATCGCTGGCCTCAACACCGTCTTGTACACTTTTCCATTCAATTTTTTCCGATACCTTCCTATCACACATCACACCGGACACTTTTCTCCAACCATTCCAACCTGCCTGCACACGTTTCTTCACCTCTTTTCCACACTCTCAATTGCCCTGGATTGTACTTAAAATCCTCCACCTTCCTTATCTCTGCTTTCTGTAACCTCACCTTTCCTCTTGGGTCTTGGTCGTTCACACAAATGTATTCTGTGTTACTGAGGCTAACCTTCATTCCCCTCCTTTCCAGGGCATACCTCCACTTCTCTAGATTTTCCTGCAGGTTGTTCTTATAGTCCATGGGGAATCTTGTCTAACCTCGTCTGTCAGCCTGTCCATCACCATAGCAAACAAGAAGGGGCTGAGAGCTGACGCTTGATGCAGTCCCACCTCCACCTTGAACTCTTCTGTCACACCGTCAGCACACCTTACCACTGTCTTACATCTCTCATACATGTCCTGCACCCCTCTAACATACTTCTCTGCAACTCCAAACTTCCTCATGCAATACCACATTTCCTCTCTCGGCACCTTGTCATATGCTTTCTCCAGATCCACAAAGGCACAATGCAGTTCCTTCTGACCTTCTCTGTACCTCTCTATTAACATCCTCAAGGCAAACACTGCATCTGTGATGCTCTTTCTTGGCATGAAACCAAACTGTTGTTCACAAATGCTGACCTCTGCCCTTAGTCTAGCTTCCACTATTCTTTCCCATAACTTCATCGTATGGCTCATCAACTTTATCCCTCTGTAGTTGCCACAACTCTGCACGTCTCCCTTGTTCTTAAAAATGGCCACCATCTGTACGCTCCCGTACTGAGAGCTCCAATCGATGGTAATAAGCCCACCAGTGGAGCGCCAGAGTCCAAATCAAGGACCCACACAATTGTCCCTGACATTCAGGAGATACGTGTCAGGTTCGTGTACAGACTTCATTCCACAGAACAAAATGTATAAAGTAATAAATAGTTATTAAAAGCAATATTTTACATAGCTGGCAGTCGTCCCATCAATCTTGTTTGATTAATAAAGAATATGTTGTTATTTAACAAATAAAACGGGTAATGGTTGCTAAAATTAAGCTTTGTGTATGTGTTCATAGCACTTGTGTAAATGTTTAAATAAAAGACATGCTTAGCTCCATGGAATTGCTCCATATTTATCCATAAAACTTGATTGTTATAATCATTTATAATTGTTTGTTCACAAAAATATTGAAAAAAAAAACATCTGGTGGGGATATTAACTATGTCAGAACTCAAGAACTGTGCAAATGTTAGCGTCCACTTTCCTTCTATAATTATTTAATATAGACTTACCCAGTGTGGGCAAAGGTAGATGCTTTTCATACTATAAATGAGATAACTGTGGTTCATTTTCAAGATGGTGTAGGGCTAGAAAACAGCTCAACGATCGGAAATACTTTGATTTTTTTTAAGGTTATGTGGGGTTTTGGAGTTCTTCATGCATAGAAACCGATTTGCATTCATGCTTGAAAGTTTGTGAATTTTATAAATTTGAGCATAAGTATGAAATGAAACATCAGATTTTCACACAAGTCCTAAAGAAGAACCCAGTTAAATAAACGCGACCAAAATATGTTACTTGGTCATTTATTTATTAATTCAGGAAAATGATCCAATGTTACATCTCTGTGAGTGGCAAATGTATGCGAACCACTAGAATTAGCAAGTCATTTGAAGGTGAAATTAAAGTCAGATGTTTTCAATCAGTTGGATGACAACCAGGTGTAAGTAGGTACCGTGTTTACTTCAACAAAACACGGATCTATGAACATGCCAACATTGTTTGTGGAAGGGTATCATGGCACCAACAAAGAATATTTATGAGGACCTCAGAAAAAGAGGTGTTGATGCTCATCAGGCTTGAAAAGGTGACAAAAACCGTCTCTAAAGGGTTTGCACTCCACCAATCCAGAATAAGATAGCTTGTGTACAAATTGAGGAAATTTAAGACCGTTGGTACCTTCTCCGGACGTGGTCAACCAACTAAGATCATCTCATGAACAATGCATGTTACAGCCAGCAAGGTCACACAAGACCACAGAGTAACATCTAAGCAACTGAAGACCTCTCCTGCATTAGTTAATGTTACTGTTCATGAGTCCACCATCTGGAGAACACTGAACAACAGTGGTGTGGATTGGCAGGGGGTGCAAGGAGAAAGACACTGCTCTCCAAAAAGAACATTGATACTCATCTGTAGTTTGCGAAAGATCACATGGACAAGCCAGTGGCTATTGGAAAATATATTGTGGACAAATAGGACCAAAGTAGAAATGTTTGGTTTTAATTAAAAGTGTTATGTTTGGAGAAAGAAAAACCGTATATTCCAGCATAACAACCTTATCCTATCTGTGGAACATGTTGGTAGTAGTATCATGGTTTTGGCCTGTTTTGCAACTGGACCAGGAAGGCCTGCCACTTTCGGATGATTTCAATTTCAAGAGACAATGAGTCATGCAGCAAGACAGTGATTTGAAGTATACAAATTGTTCTACTAAAAATGGTTAAAGATAAATAAATAAAGTTAATCTTTTAATATATATATATTTCTGTCTGTCTTCCTTTTGGCTTTTTTCCCTTTTACTCGGGAGTCGCCACAGCGAATCATCTGATTCGCACGTTTGATTTGGCAGAGGTTTTTAACGCCGGATGCCCTTCCTGTCACAACCCTTTTTAGCAAGGGACAGAAACACGCTGACGACTTTGCAGCTACTCTTTACAAAAGTCAGCAATGGTTCTTTTACATGCCTCTCACCATAGACAGTGACAGACATGGCCCGCCTTTGATAACCCAGTTAGCTGCACTGGGGGATGTGTGTATGTCTATATATATATATATATATATATATATATATATATATATATATATACATACATATGTGTGTGTGTGTGTGTGTGTGTGTGTGTATGTGTATATGTAATAGGAAAAATTGTCATGGCATGTGTTATCTTGTACCTCCTGCAGGAGGCTGAGCTTTTCCAGCTCCCACTGATGGTCCAGGATGAGGCTGTCACTGCGGGGCCTCCATCCAGCCAAATTCTCCTCCCCTCGTACATATGCCACTGATGTGTCTAACACTCTCCTCCGCCGCCTTTGCATCCCTTTAAAAAACAAAATCACGGCTTTCTATTGAGACTTTCCCTGTCGTGCCAGAATAGGACCTAACATTAAAATAATCTGGTGTGCAGCATTTAAGAGTAAATAATAGTGGAGGACTGGCAGTGCACCAGAGCGTGAAATATTCTGAATCTGTTAGGCCTCAGATAGACACTGTCAATGACTTTATTTAATTGTGGCCACTTGTGATTTTTAATTTTTAAGAACCAAGTGTGTTCACATCTATCCTTCATCTATCACTGCCAGTTTGTGCCATAATAATTATCAAGAGGCAGCCACAAAAACAAAAACAAAACAACTGATGAATAGTCTGTACATATATATATGGAATTACAAATTGCTGTTAATTAGTACGCAGAAGAGTTACCTGGGCTGCCTGCATCTGCCAGGTGGCAGAGACTCAGCTCATACACTCCAGTAATTCGGTTTCTACATAAAATATGAAAAATATTCAATAAACGTGTAATGGTATAAAGAAACCGAAGTCTTTTTGCAGTAAATGATTTTCCAAAAAAAAAGAAAAACTCTTTACTGTGTGTGTTTTAACAGCATGAAGGAAGGTATATTTACCCTTCAGAGGGCCTCAGGCTCCCGCTGCTGAAAAGGTTCCTGATAGAACGTGAGGCTGATAGTTTTGCATCTCGGGAATAAAACACCATGCAGAAGTCTTTGGTAATTACTGTTGGCTGCGTGCAGTTCTCCATCTGTCACAATCAGAAATCATTAGACCTGTCAGTGCCTGGATTATGGAATGGCCACCAGATGGCGCCAATTGTGGCCTCTTGTGGATCTGTCAAACGTTAGTTACAAGGGCTGAAGCCCCCCACTTTTTCTTACCCAAAGAAATTTTTTAAGTATGTCTACTAACATCTCAAAAATGTTTAAAATGCATAGTTTGTACAAGCACTGTATAACCTATGTACATAATGTACCGTAAATACTTATGCACCAAGCATATACTGTAGTAATATGTGAGGCGTTCCACCGAATGTAGGCGCTTGTCGCAAGTGACGTATGGTGCTTGTGAGACAAAGCGCGGCTTATCTGGACTTCCGATGTTTCAAGTGAGCAAGTGTGCGTTGAATACTTGTTTAGTACTCAACCTTCACTTGCTCACTTGAAAGATTGGAAGTCCGGATAAGCCGCGCTTTGTCTCACAAGCACCATACGTCACTTGCGACAAGCGCCTACATTCGGTGGAGCACCTCACATATCGTGGCTGCCTTTGAGGAAATTTACCGAAACATGACTTTGAAACATCAACACAAGAATGTAAGCGCCGCCCGTGTTGGGCCTTGGTCCTTGGCTGCGTACACAAGTATGAAAGGCTAAGATCAGAACATCGCAAACACCTCGCCTTCCAAACCAAAGCAATGGGATTAGTGTTTCAAATAATCTAAAATCTCAAAATTTTCAGTTAGCCCCACCCACTGTTCAAATCGCTCAGTGGGCTCGGAGTTATTTTCCATCACGTGTCTCGTTTGTCCTGTTTTACTTTTTGCACTTGACTCTACCCTTTTGTCCAGTCCTGGAGTGTTCTCTATGGATGTGGTGTTGGAGTTCTTACTATTTGACGTTTGTTCTCACTGTGTTTTGTTTTTTTGTTTTTTTTTTATCGTCTTTGATGGGGATCTTTGAGCTTTGCGTCCAAATGGCCTGTTGAAAGGTTTTTGAATCCAATTTCGCTTTTCTCACAATGTTTTTTACTGTCTGTTTTGAAGGATAATTTTGTTAAAGATCATTTGGATATTTTTGATCTCTTCACATTCATGACTGTCTCTGTTTCTGGGCGCGCCATCTTGTGCACTGGACAGGCAATAGCGCACTGGAAATCCTAACCCTGGTTGACTATGACAAGACCACTACATAGACCAGTATGTAGCTTTTAAAAATCAATCTGAGTGTGCTTATACAGTGGCAAATCAAGATTATCATGCGCAAAAGTGAATATTCACAGTGGAGTGAAAGTCAAATGTTACCTCCAAATAAGCAGACAAAGTCATATAGATTTTCTCCCCATATGGAGTCACTCGGTTCAGCAAGAGCGAGTTGTGCATGGATGAATCCCAAGCAGCTTCAAAGCGGTAGAATGTCCTACACATTGCATCAAGGGAAATTGAAGTATTATAATTTTTGAGTCAAAATAACTGTTTTCGAAACATAGTGTATTATTAAACATAACTAAAAAGAAAAATGACAACATGGCAGTCACTCATCCAAAAAAAAAAAAAAAAAAAAAAAAGATCACTCAAATGTGCAATTCATGTTGTTAAGCAGAGCGTGGGTGCAAAAAGCTACCAATTACAGGACACAAGCAGCATGCCAAAAGAATTATTGCTGTTATTATTATTGATCACAATAATAATAATTAATATACAAAACATTTTAAGGAGCAACCTAAAGAATTATCACAAATCTGATGAAGATTGAAAAAATTAATATGGAAAGAAATGGTAGAAAGAATTGAGTGGAGGGTGAATATGGGACATTTATACCTAGGAACAATTCCCAAGGAAATGCTTTATGTAGTAGAAGAAAAAAAAAAAATCAAAAATATGATTAGAGGCAAAAGACAAGCCATGGGCAAAGAGGCAACGGCGCGTGCCACTTTCTCATGACTGTCCAATCGTGACATGAAGAATGCGGTAATTCTTGTTAAAACTCTTCACAAAAGTCATGGTACAATAAAACTCTACATATTGCCTCATATCTCTTTCTAATGGCCACTACAGTTCGGATTCTTAATGAAAAACCAGTTCATCTTAAAACATAATTAAACAACGGTTTAAAAGCTACTGCTCTGCTAGTATTAGATCTATCTGACCTTTCATGAGAAAATATGAGATGAAAGCAGGATGGGCTGCATCTGAAACAAAGACCGATTAAAGCCTGTGTTTTTTTTTTTTGTTTTGTTTTTTTTTAAACTGTGATAAATGTAAGTTTTGAACTTTCAGATGGGTTCGTTTCTATTTCTGGCCTTGTTCCAATTGCACATTTGTGTCTCTGGGAGAAACGTGGGTGAGGGTGAGTGGTTGTGAAGCCTATAAAAGATAGATGAAATGTTGTATTTTTGTGCACTTCCACACAAATTAGTTTATAAACCAACTCTGAATAAGAACTATCACTTAGTTTTTTTCATTTTGCTTTATTATTTTATAGTGTACAAAATGCAATAAAGCAAATGAAAGTTTGAACCGCATATACAACTGCTCTTAAAATATTTTATTCAATGATTAAAAAAAATAAAAAAATAAAAAAACCCATTGCATTACTGCTACTCAATAAACTACAGAATAACGATACAAAAAGCATTGTGTGCATTGCAACCACTGTTATATCTCAGATGGCATGCTGGCATAGTGTGTGTGTGTGTGTGTGTGTGTGTGTGTGTGTGTGTGGCTCTACAATGGACTAGAGCAGGGGTCCCCAAACTTTTTCCTGTGAGGGCCACATAACCTTTCCCTTCTCTGATGGGGGGGGGGGGGTGAGGCTGAGTTCAGTTTGTAACAGAAAGAGTGTGACGATTGCAGGGCTGCCTAAACGTAAACATTTGTTGTTTTCCAGTAAGCCAGGCATAACCAGATGTTAGTCACCCCTTCCTGGACCTTCACAGAAAAAAGTCAGGAAATAAATAAAAAAAAAAAAAAACGCTGTTGGCTATCAGTTGAGCAACCCGAAAACTGCCCGAACAGACGACTGGTTCAGGCGATCTTGGCATACAAATGTATTCTCCTGAGCTAACGGTCCACTTTTTAGCTTTGAGAGTTTGTCTACTCGCATTTGGCCTTGCAAGCAAGCATACTCTTCTTTGTGATGGGATTCAGAGTGTCGGCGTAGATTGCATTCTTTGAATACCGCCACTGTGTCTTGACAGATGATACAAACAACCTTTTTTTTTTGCATTAAATTCGCCCACTGCTGGTTAAATACCCTGCATTCTGAATCAAATTTTCTCTTCCATAACCTTTTCACCATCATTCCGTTCTATTTGACAGGGAAGAGTCTAGAATTTTTGTTTTTGTTTTTTTTTTGGGGGGGGGGCGCTGTTCAGAAGGCACAGACGGCAAAAAGGTGGGGCAGAATGTTATGTTCTGGATGTGTATTAGTCTTGACCACATTGCCAGACTAAAAAAAAAAAATTATCATAATGTGTCTCTGGTATTGTTCAGGGGGCCAGGTCAAATGTGAAGATGGGCCGTATACGGCCCGTGGGCCGTAGTTTGGGGACCACTGGACTAGATAGTCAGCTGAGATCGACACCAGCCTCCCTGCTACTCTATTAGGATTATGTGGTTTAATGAATGTTTTATCTTGAATGAATCAAATTTCTGCATCATCACTGCTCTGTTCTTTGGCTCAGTACAGCATTTCATATCAATAAAACAATTCTGCCCAAAACCAAAAATATATGGAATATTTGGTTCACTTCATGCAGTCAGGTAGAGTTCAGAGTCAAATCTGTTTTCACACTGCAGGTAAACTTTTCCTGGGTTCACTTGGAACCAAGCTGAGAGTGGTCGGTTTAAATTTAAGTACTGTATGTTTAAATAAACCAAACATATAAGGATAATCAGCATGGTTTGATTCAATGCATCTATCACAGCTGAACTGAAGAGGACAGAGAGGTCTGGGAGAGGTCTGGGACAATTTCACCCGAAGCGCTGGTGCCTTTCGGGAAAGGACAGGGAAGGGAAAACGAGGATAATCTGGAGGAGACATCCGCACCTGTAAAGCTATTATATACTAGTATATGTTTGTGTTCTCTCAATCTGGAAGTCTGGAAGTCTGTGTCTCAGGCCATACACTTTCACTCATGCTCACTCACAGACCGACCTTCAACCCCACCACCATCATCACATATGAACACTGAGTCATACACACACAAACAGGAGAGCCGTGGGAATGAAAGAGCAACTTCATACACATACAAAGGAACAGGCTTTACGGAGGGTTCTCCTCCCCAATAGTTTTCACCTCATCTTCTCCAATCAGGCCATCAAGCCTCTAAGTCATGCTCTTGGCAGGGCGTGAAAGGAAACCTATCCTTTTATACTCTTTGGCTTCACTTCCATCAAGGACCTAAATGAGATTTGAGAATTGTTCGGTACACAGGAGTGACTTAGTTATGAAAGTGTTACCACTGAGGTAATGGTTCCATGGATTTGCTTTTAGTGTCCTGGCTCTGCACACATTGCTAACAGCCAGGTGCTGCTGCAGGTTTCTGTTGTTTCTACCTTTTTAAAAATCAGTGTTTGAACTATGACAGGCTGTGTTGGGCATAAATGCTGCCTTCTGTGTTATTGCCAGAATCACAAATATTTGATGAAAGTGCTATGGTACTTCTTATAAGCCCCGTTGGACTTTTACTACTCACCTCCACCCATGCTGAGTGCTATGCACAGAGCTTGGATTGAAAAAGTACACTTATTTTGCTCCATTTACATGGTGTCTTGTTTATTTGCTAGCGCTGAGGGCTGGACAGCATTGAAGTTTGCAGTGCTTTTCATTAAAGCAACAACATAAGACAAATTCATTCATTAGTCATCTATAAACACTTCATCCTGCTCAGGGTCACAATGGTTCCAGAACCTATAGTGGGAACATGGGGAATGAGGCGGGAATACACTGGATGGGTCCCAAGTCTTTTGTAAAACATTGTGCACTCACTCATACACACACACACACACACACACACACACACACACACACACACACACACACACACACACACACACACACCCTCCTTCTTTTCCTTTCAGCTGTTCTCTTCAGGGGTCGCCACAGCAAATCATCTGCCTCCATCTCACCATATCCGCTGCATCTTCTTCTCTTACACCAACTACCTTCATGTCCTCCTTCACCACATCCATGAATCGTCTCTTTGGTCTTCCTCTGGGCCTTCTGCCTGGTAGTTCCAACCTCAGCATCCTACTACTAATATCTTCACTATTCCTCCTCTGTACATGTCCAAATTATCTCAATATATATATATCGTCTTCTTCTTTTCCTTTCGGCTGTTCACTTCAGGGGTCGCCACAGCGAATCATCTGCCTCCATCTCACCCTATCCTCTGCATCTTCTTCTCTTACACTCACTACCTTCATGTCCTGCTTCACAACATCCATAAATCTCCTTTTTGGTCTTCCTCTGGGTCTTCTGCCTGGCAGTTCCAACCTCGGTATCCTACTACTAACATCTTCACTATCCCTCCTCAGTACATGTCCAAACCATCTCAATCTAGCCTCTTTTACTTTGTCTCCAAAACATCTTACATGTGCTCATACACACACCTACGTCCATTATTAGTGTAGATAATCCATCTATATGGTTATTTTTTGTTTGTTTGGTTGGTTTTTTTGGGGGGCGGGGGGTGGAAAGACCCTATAGGAACACCATATAGGCATGGGGAGAACATGTACACCTCTCAACTCAGGATCATTCTGGGGTTTCCTGGAGCGGTGCCTTACCCTCAAGTTTAACACTGAAAGATATTTCAGGAAAGCTGGAAGGCATAAATGAAGGTTAAAGAAAACTTGCACAATAGTGCCCACTACTGGTGCAAAAATAACAATAAATTGGTGTATATTGGAGTGTTGACCTTGTTCATAATAATGGCTTGTGCTGTAAATTGTAGATTCACTAACACCACTAGGAATAAGGACAGAGCTTCCTGAAAGCCTGCATATGTCTGACTGTCAATCACTGCCCAGCATGTCTGTTTCAGAGCACAGCTTTGAAATTTGTGGTAAAAATACATCAGCGCTGTGGTACAAGCTTCTTCTTCTTCTTCTTTTACTTTCGGCTGCTCCCTTCAGGGGTCGCCACAGCAAATCATCCGCCTCCACCTCACCCTGTCCTCCGCATCTTCTTTTCTGACTCCAACGACCTTCATGTCTTCCTTCACCACATCCATAAATCTCTTCTTCGGTCTTCCTCGAGGCCTTCTGCCTGGTAGTTCCAACCTCAGCATCCTACTGCCAATATACTCACTATCCCTCCTCTGTACATGTCCAAACCATCTCAATCTAGCCTCTCTGACTTTGTCTCCAAAACATCTTACGTGGGCTGTCCCTCTGATATACTCATTTCTGATCCTATCCATCCTCGTTACTCCCAGGGAGAACCTCAACATTTTCATCTCCGCTACCTCCAGCTCTGCCTCCTGCCTTTTCCTCAGCGCCACTGTTTCTAAGCCATACAACATCGCTGGCCTCACCACCATCTTGTACACTTTTCCCTTCATTCTTGCTGACACTCTCCTATCGCACATCACACCGGATACTTTTCTCCAACCATTCCAGCCTGCCTGCACACGCTTCTTCACCTCTTTTCCACACTCTCCATTGCTCTGGATTGTTGAGCCTAAGTACTTAAAATCGCTGTGGTAAATCACTACCCAACAGACATATTCTAGGTATAACTGGACAGTAAATTGTCATCATAGGATGAAGGTTCATGAAGATAAAAATGATTTATCACTAAATAACACAGATAAATAAAAAGCAGCTTATTAACGGTAAGCCGTGTTTTGATATCCGTTTAAAATTCTGTGTACGAATTGGTAATTTCTCACACAGCATCAAATCAAATATGTGTTTGTTGGACGTAAACACGCATTCTGTAATACAACAGTACAAAAAAAAATAGCTCTACCACACCTCCTGCAAGGATTCATGCAAGATGAGGCCCATACACAGCCAAGCCATGCATTCCACAAGCAATTCATCCCACAAAATATAGAGACCGCACACAAACACAAAATACATTTGCGTAGATTTGGGGGGGTAGAAAGAAGGAATCAAACAAATGCTTAAAAAAAAAAAAAAAAACAGCAGCCATAATGAAAAATGGATAAAACACAAAGTATGATGTGATTCCAAATAAAAGGGTTTTTAAAAATATGCATAAATGAGACAGAGAATGAGAGGATAGGGATTGGAAAAACAATATACCTAGGCATGTCCGAATCAAGAAACTGTCTGCAAAAACACAAAACAACATTTCATTAGAGGACTTGAGCGCAGATGTGTTAAAGCAAGCATCATCCATGATGTTACTGAGGAAGGGCTGTTGTGACACTTCACTGACTGTAAGGATAATGTTACAGTGATCACACTGATACGATTCACTGAACAATACAACACAATACAGTCAGTTCAGCCGGCTAAGCCTCAGCATGAATGCTTGGTTCTGTCTTCTGGGTTACTACTTTAGCTGTTGTCAGTGAGGTTACGCTTGCTGTAAGGATTTTTGGTTGCACTGTAATAGAGGAGGTCGTGGCTGTCGGGAAAGAGACTGCAGAGAGGAGCTGAAGTTTAAGGCTGTCAAACAGAAAGGACTGGTTTGTTTATCAAGGGCCACATTACAGTACTGGGAAAAAAAGTGCCGTGTACTGTCAAATAGTATGTCGGATAATCAGATATCAGATCCCAACTTTTTTCAATAAGAAACACCTGAACCACAGGCTTGCATTAACCTACTTGCTCGGATGCATTTTTACATTTTTATTATTATGACGATGACTATGGTTGTCATTAATTATTTCTACAGCATCAGCTAATTCAAACTGATCTAGATACACTGCATAATCTCAGGCGAAACCTTTTTTTTTAAAACCATGTTACTATTTAATATGTAATAAGAAAACTATATGGTGGAACATCCACCTCATAGCAAGAGTGCCTGGGTTCCTGGGCTTGGGCATTTCTGAGAGAAGTCTGCATGTGCTTGCGTGAGTCTCTTCAGAGTACAGCACTCCGGGTTCCTCCCACAGTCTAAAGACATGCACAGGAGTATGAATGGTTGTATGGGTGTTGGCCATGCGATGGCCTGACAAGGTGAAAAGGGTGTATCTTGTCCTCCCCAGAGTCAGCTGAGATGGACACAAACCTCCTGGTGAGCGTAATTAGGATTAAACAGCTTAGAAAAATAAATGAATGAAAACTATATACAGTACAATGAATGCAATAATATATAAAAGAATGAATATATATATACAGTAAAACCTCCGCTGACGAACGCTTAAGCTCACGAACTTTTCGCCTCAAGAACATTAAATTTGCGAGCATATAGTCTCTGTTGACGAAGTAGTTTTCGGCGGACGAACCAAACCACGCGGTCGAACAGCGCCACGGTGGCGGCCACGAGAAGCTGACGCACGCTCACGGCGTCACAGTTCGTCACCCCCTTTCTTTGAATGCGGAAGTGGTTTGTGTTTGCTAGACATTTTGGACCATATTGAGTGTACTTTTGCTATTATGGGACCGAAAAAGACCCCACCACAGGCGGAGATCATTGAAAAACACGAGCGAGGTGTGCGTTTGTGTGACTCAGCGTCCCAGTACCAGTACGCTAAGTCTACCATTGCTCCCATCCTTAAGAACAAGGAGGCTATTAAGGGTGCGTGTGTGGCTAAGGGTGTTTCCAAACAGGAGGCGTTTCCAAACTCTCCTTCCAAACAGTAAGTCCCTCCCTCCCTCCTCCTCCCACTCCATTCCATCAAGCCATCAACTACCATCACAAAGGTAAATAAAACGACTTTATTATACAGTACAGTTTATTTCTTTAATTACAATACAAGAGCACATTTATTATATATAAAATAATGTATATTTTTGTGTAGTTTTAAGGCTTATTTAGTAGAAAATTATGTTTTATGGGGACCTGGGAACGGATTATTCTCATTTTAATGGTTTCTTATGGGAAACAAATGTTCGGAAGACGAACTTTTCGCCTTACACACACTTTCTGGGAACCAATTATGTTTGTGAGCTGAGGTATCGCTGTATATATATATATATATATATATATATATATATATATATATATATATGGCAAGTAGTTGTAGAATAAAGAGTAATTTAAATGTGTTAATACATGCTCTTATAGGAAAATAATCAACCTCACATGAAGCCACATTCGCACCTCTCTGTGTATAATATCATGAAATAAATGACCTCAGGGAAAAATTCCAAAATCTCACAACACACTATATTATCCAATGTCAGTGTATGTTCTGGTTAACGTGATGCTCCTGTAAGTAATGGTAAAGCCAAAACTAATGATATAATGTACATTTTAATCTGACATAAACTGTGGTCAGATGACATGAGCTTCTCCTCATGCAATGTGCAACATTAAGATCAATGGAAGAAGGTTATGTGCTGGTTTCTGTCAGCTGTGAGTTATTTACCAATTGTGGGCACCAGTGAAGTATTGGTGGAATGAAATATGTATTTAAAGGACGTTTAATGCTGCAGATCACAACCATGAAATGGTTTATATTAAAGATACCTGGCTGTCTATCCTCAGAGTAGTTGTATTAGAAGTGTTATAGTGATGGAGAGGAAATCAGACAGGACAAACTGAATCAATGGATGAATGGACATATGGAGAATGGACATAAAGTCACACAGCCAGGAAGGAGGTGAACTAGAGAACTTTTATCACATTAGAAGAAAGTAAGACTGGATTTTCCTGTAGGCATGTGATCTCCTTCATTTAGAACGGAAGAGCCACATTCAGGATACAAAGGAAATTTCAAAAGTGGAAGAAAATGGTAAGATTCTTAAATTCTTTTAAATTTTAAATTTTAAATTTAAAATTCTTAAAATTATTTAAATGGTATGTTGTATGTATGGTATACATTTGTATGTATGACATACATAATGTGCTAATATGTTTGCGAAATCAATAATTTGTAAAAAAAAAAAAAAATGTCAATTATTATTTATATATAAACTCGTGAACAAAGTTTTTATGGGGTATTGAAACAGTTCAGGGGGAAACATTGATACTGCGAAGTCTGGAGGGGATTCAGTACTGACAATGCCTGAGTGAAATTAATAAAAGTCCATTTTATCGGCCCCTTGTTTTCATGCTGATGAAAGTGGTATAAAGACCCTGTGTTAGTCTCCTTTTAATAAAGTGCAAACAACAAATGCAAAGGGAATAAGTGCACAAGGTCTGTGTCCAAAGCTGCCTGACCTATCCTCTGTATCCTATCAGGCATGAGATTTGATCAAAGGTATGAAGCAACGGTAACCTTTCCAGAACCTCAAACCTCATAATTGATATCATGGGGCTTTGCGAGCGAGGTCTGTGTTGATCTTGTCGGAAATGTTAACAACCTAATGGATCTATGTGAAGTCGGAGCAGGAGACCTCCAGCTGCCAGAAACCACTGCCATGCAGAGGCACATAAATGAGTCAATATGTCTTCCCTTTCCAAGAAAGGTTGGCACTAAGGCCAGTGGTGGGTGACTCAGAAGTCCTCCTCAAGTACAGTACTCCTTTAAGTGGTTCTTGAAACAAAACACATCGTTTCTATCTCATAAAGATTAGTTTCTGAGATCAATTTTCCAGACAAAAATGACAGGAAATAAAGATCTGAATTTTTTTTTTATTTCAGATTTGGCATAAAAGAAAAATCTTTTTGCTGAATGAAAAAATGCTGAATCTCAGCTGCTGCTGATGGTATATCAGTGCACCACGGAGAGTACTTTTTCGAGTAGATAAAATTACATGTGTTCTAACCATTAGTTAGTATCAAGTTAAAACCCAAGAACTGCTAAAGCCCCAACATCCCATTTACTTCCAGGACCACAGTGATCCCTCACTACTTCGCGCTTCAATTCAGGCGACTTCAGTGCATCGCGTTTTTTTTTTTTTTTTCTTAATATTAATCAAACTAAAACATAAGGAAATTAAAGAAGAATAGGGAAAAAAGTTAAGGAAAATGCTGCAAAACAAGGCCAATTATGCAAATAAATAAATAAATAAATAAGTCAACCCAAAACCCCCCATGAAAACTACTTGCATTTTTATGTGAGGTGCGCATCTGTGTGTCTGCACGCAAGTCTGTATGTGTATGTATTATATTTTATTTCCATCTTATGCATTATTTTTGAATGTTTAATTGTTATTATAAGCATTTATAACGTTGAATATGTATTTATTGATATTATAAACACATATACATGTACGTATACGTCAGTCGGGGGGGTTGATCCTACTTTGCAGAATTCAACAGTTGCAGAGGGATCTCAGTCCCAATTAACCATGGAAAGTGAGGGATTCCTGTATATGAACAACAAGCAAACAAAAAAATCCCTCACATTCAGACTTTTTGGTACTCTAAATGATAAAATGCTGTGTGTATTGAAGTCTGAATAAAATGACTGCATATGAACTGCTTTTGAGAAAAGAACAAGTAATCGTAATGGCAGCAGCCGACAATTTACCAGGAAACAGGAAGTCCTTCTTTAAAACATGTCCCATTGTGTCAGGAAGCGGTTATAAATTGTGTCTAACAAAGGAAATAAATTTTATAAGACTGTATATTATGAGTAGATAGAAATACAACCCGGTGGAACTTGGTGGGACCACGAAGCTGGAATAAAAGTGATACAGAGAGTGCAAAAACCAATATGTCATATATCAGCAATTGTTACTTTTTACCTATTTTGCAAGTAAGACAGTTTTTTTAAGTTGAAAAATACTTGACAAAATAGCATTTGAAAATAACTACTAATTCTGATAAAGTTTAAGAATCTCATGGCTAATATGATATAAATGGGCCAGCTGTAGCCTAATGGTTAGAACAAGCAGGCTTTGGGATCGAAAGGGCTGCTGGTGATTCCTGAACCAGCAGGAAAAATGTGTGGCGGTGGGGGAGTGAGCAGAACCTTCCCTTCCTCCGCATAAAATGGCTGAAGTGCCCTTGAGCAAGGCACCTAATTTCCGACTGCTCTCCGGGCTCCCCCAATGTGTGTGTCGCAGCCCACTAGGTCCGAGTGTATGTGTGTGCTCACTTTGGATGGGTTAAATACAGAGGAAATCATTTCCCTTCCAGGATTAATTCAGTACTGTATATCAAAAGCAAACCTGCCTGTCATCTGGGGATGCCTGAATGTATCCAGCAGACAGGATGTTTAGCGACAGAATGTTGGGGTCAATGATGGTTTCATCTGCTTCTGGGGTATTTCGAATGCGACCTGGAATACAAGCAGACTCTTAAATGTTCTGAATTGTTTACACCAAATGTGACATCTCCATCACAGGATTCAGGGAAAGATCAGAAGTTAGCTTACCTACAACCAGCTCACGGACCTCTTTCCAACTAATGTCACCCCCTGTCTCATGCACTATAGTCACCGTCACTCTTCTTTGGATTCCCTACAGGAACAAAGATTCATGTATGCATTGATGATTGTAGTTGTTGTTATGAAATGCTATAATAGGGTCAGCAGTGATCTGGGCCAGATGAGCAGACCTGGTGTAACAGGAAGGTACCATGACAGGGCATTCCACCTCTGTGGTCCACTACAGCAGGGATATAGCTGTAAAACAGAAGAAAATCACATTTTCAACTGGTTCAAAATTTGCTCCAAAACATTCTCATTTGTCAGTTTTTGAGCAAAGCCCTGTCTAAAATGCCTAAAACCCAGCAAAAATATTAAGAATTCTAACTCAATTAATTTTAATTTCTTTTGTCCATCATAAAAAAAAACATAATAATGGAATGATACAGGGAAATAGGAGCCCAAGCCGACACTTGCAAGTGAGGCTCCTCATCAATAAATTCACACAACCTTCAGATTTTAGATTGCTTCTGCAAAAATAGTGAATAAAAATGTATAAATAATACCATTTATGTGGCGATATATAAATGAGGCCCAATATCTGTATGCAATAACAATTAAAGTTGAAGAAAATCTGCCATATTTACAGCCGTGCTGAATCGGGATTGGTGAGAATTATTGACTTTAATTCTTTTAGCATTAGGCATCTGATGAGTACAATTTTCTTTATGATGTCACTTCAGCCAAAAATTATGATAAAATGAGCCAATAAAACTAAAACTAATGTTAATTGACTATCCAAAGATGATAAATGCCATGTCATCAGTTTTACAGAAAATTTAATCTTCTTCTTCTTTTCTTTTCGGCGTTTTCCCTTTTACTCGAGAGTTGCCACAGCGAATCATCTGATTCGCACATTTGATTTGGCATGGGTTTTTACGCCGGATGCCCTTCCTGTCACAGCCCTTTAGCAAGGGACAGAAACACGCTGACGGCTTTGCAGCCTACCATCAAAAATGTAAAAATTTGCATTTCAATACTTCCCAAGTCAGTTATATTGTACAATTCAGTTATCACAGTTAAAAGTAATAGCTGCAAAGAGTGAAACCAACGTTCTCTGCCTGGCCAAAGGTCGCACACGCTAATATTTTGTTGAAACACTTTAGCCTTGATTATAGGAGTTATATGGCATTGTTGCTTCAGTTGGACAGGTCAAGACTCAGCAACATTATGGGGCATTGAATGAAGTCAGCTAAAGACTAGAATGAATGAGCAGGTTCCCTCATCCATGGACTTTTGCTTCCCTGATGGCACAGATATAAATTCAGGACTTAAATAGTTAAATAGTGGTTCAGAGATCATGAGGAGTAATTTTGATACATGATTTTGCACCACAGACCTGACCTTTACAATATCGATAGTCATTGGGATTTGCTGAATAAGACTTTATGGAGCGGTTCAAATTTGTGATCTTTAATTCGAGATGCTGGTAATAAATTAACCCACTTCTGAATGGAAATAAATGTCATCTTGTTTAAATTTGTCAAAACAATACCGTGGTGATTTTGTACTGTAATCAAGGCTAAAGGACATCCAACAAAATATTTTAAAAATACAGTGGCACCTCACTTTACGAAAGTCTCACCAAAAAAAAAAAATGCAGGTTACGAAACGCATTTTCCTAAAATTTTTGTCTCTGTATACAAAACAAGTTGACATTACGAAAGCACCATCTTAAAAATTCAAACGCGCCATTCAAACATTAAAACACGCCATTCAAACATTCAAGCAATGCACGAGCTGCTCTCCCATCAATGACTTTCAAACATCCCGCCCCGCTGGCCTCCTATCAACTAACAGCTGAGCTGTCATTCATGTTGCTTTCATTCGAGCGCCATCTTGGACAGGTCCACCCGACGCGATCTTGGACAGGGATCCCATTGGCTAGGAGGAATGACGCAGCTACCTCCCATTGCCTATTAACGAGCTAAACCCACCATGATGCTTTTCGTGTAAAGGACAGAGTTACGGTTGTTTATGCTTTATTTCTTGACTCAGGCTTTTAACCTTCCATAAACATTTGTAAGATTTTAACTCTGCTAAGAAGACATGGTCAACACACGCGCACACACACACACACACACACACATGCGCGCGCGCACGCGTATGATTTCCGGTGCAAGTGAGAAGAAGAAACGGGCTTGAGTGATATCTCAAAGGAATATGGCCAAACCCGTCTCCCATCGGTATGATATTGAAGCAGAAGGAGGTCGTAAAAGGTATGCTTTATAATTTTTAAAGGGTTTAGGGGTTAGTATTGGGAGCCTTGGAACGAATCACGCGTTTTACATGAACAATGCAGTTCAATTTCCGAAAATGCAGGTTACGAAAAAGGCTCTGGAACGGATTAATTTCGTAAAGTGAGATACCACTGTATTTCTTTAGGCTGGGCAGTGTGTGGAAGAAAGTGATTATGGCTTCAATATAGCTGCTACTATTGTTTTTAGGCTATCTTTCCTCATAAATGTGGCAGAAATCATCCGGTCAGCAAATCCTGAACAATGCAATGCAGTTCAATTGTTGATGTAACTGCTGTAAGCTCCTGTCCCATGTTGCTAATAAAATCAACCTTGTAATTTGAAACCCCAAACAATTCTTGGCTGAAAATCTACATTAAGACAAAAAAAAAACAAAAAAAGAATGCAAAATGTATGCTTGGCTAAAGAATGGCTTTAATTTGATCCTTAACGATGATATATTATCTGACCGATGCCTAATTTTAGCAATGCTTAACACAACTATGAATTTGATTGTCTCCCATTCTCGACTCTCACAAATGTAAACTGAATTTCATTAGACAAACTCACTCTCCATTGGCTTCCAACTCGCAGATCTCAAATAATACCATTAGGTCATATTTACAGTGGCAGGGTCCAGCTGTGGGCCGTGTGAGAGTCGTCAGCTTAGTAGCGGGTACTGAAAGAAAGAAAAAGTACATTTCAATTTTACAGGAAGAAATAAGTGTGTGTCGGGAGTGTTTTCACTCAAAGTACTGGAAAAGTGGAATCTGTTTACAAGAAGAAAGAAAAGGGAGAGAAATATAATAATGAGGCCAGGAAGTAAAAACTAGTTAAAAGAAGGATAAACTGAGCCAAAGGGTCCAGAGTAGGGACAAAGTCTGTGCCTGAATGATCCAACAGTCATCTGAATAACAGTGTTCCTTTCACATCTGCAAGGGTTTTTTTCAATGCTTTGTGTGTTTTTCGCTTTTTGTATAAACCAATTTAAAGTTAGAAATTGTATATAATTGTACAATTAGGAAATATACTCTACTTCTTAGAAGTATTTGATTAAAGTAAACTTGTTTTTGTTGTTATTACATTTGGACAGCAAATGTTAATGGACTACTGCAGCAACAAGCCAACATTCATCCCAAATGTGGCACATCTCAAACATGCAGCACAGGTTCAATAGAGGACACAGGACGAAATAAGTGTGTAGAAGGGTTGGTATGTCTGAGTAACTTGAGGGAGTGAGAAAGAGCTGGACAAAACACACCAGTTATTTACAGGACTGGGGAAAGTCCATGGACCAAAGTGCTCTGTCATTCATGCAGTTATTTGTTCAATCATATTTATTATTTACTCTGGAGGAATGTGGAACTAGCGTTTTTGATCTTTTCAAGATTCAGTGAAAGTACCATGCTAGACATGACTATCAATAGGACTAGGAATTTCTCATAGATTAAAATACACCTAAATAGTTGTACAACATATAAATACATGTACTGTACCATACTTTGGATCAGATTAAGCAAGTTGTTGAAGGCAGGTTGGGAAAAGTATTTTCGGGACGCTTTCACAATGAATCAGTACAACCTCAAAATCTTTCTGTACTATGTTGAAAATCTGATCAATTCATTTGAATTTTTGATTTCGGAAGATGTGTTGAATAAAAATTATGATTAACTTTAAAACTCAATAATTAAAACAGAGCCCATGAAGTTCCTGATTTTTTTATATGCAATTTTTAATATTTATTTATTTATAGGGATCCCTCACTTTTCACAGTTAATTGTGACTGAGATCCCCCCGCAACCACCGAATAACTCGAAGTAGGATCACCCCCCCCCCGACTGTACATGTATATGTTTTATATAATATCAATAAATACATAGCCAATGCTATAAATGCTTATAATAACAATTAATCATTCAAAAATAATGCAGAAGATGTAAATAAAATATAAATATACACACATACAGATGGGCGCACGCACACACACAGATGCGCATCTCACAAAAATGTAACTAGTTTTGATGGGAGGTTTTGGGAGGTTTTTTGTTTTGTGCTTGTTTGGTGGGTGTTTTTTGCATAATTGGCCTTGTTTTTGTGGCATTTTCTTTAACTTTCCCCCCCATTCTTCCTTAATTTCTTTATTTTTTAATTCGATGAATATTAAAAAAAAAAAAAAACATGATGCACTGAAGTTGCATGAATTGAAGCGCAAAGTAGCAGGGGGTCCCTGTATTTATTTATTTATTTACTCATTCATTCATTCGTTCATTTATTTATTTATTTTTGCTTTGGTGAAATTTGTGCAACACCCAAGGTTGTCAAAAATGGTTTAATTCAAGAAAGTATTTACAGTTCTTCTTGGTATGGATATTTTCAAAACAAAATGTCTTTGGGTCATGTATTTGCTTTAAAACAAAATTGTAAGAAAATTTGGCAGAGCCCTTATCCAGAGCGACTTATATTTATCTATATACAACTGAGAAATTGAGGTTTAGGGGCCTTGCTCAAGGGCCCAACAATGGCAGCTTAGTGGTACTGGGGCTTGAATGACTGACCTTTTGATCACCAATCCAGACCGTAAACAATGAGTTGCACTGCCCTTTGACTTTTTCTATTATTACAGTCACAGATCAAAATAACACTTGGTCCATATAACTGCATCAAATAAAACGAGAGCCTTTGTGTCAGGGAATTTCTCAGACCTCAAACAAATATGACTATTACAAACCCGGCTTCTGAGCTTTAATTACTGAACAGATAGAGAGGGGCGGGGCTGTCAGCTTGGCTTGCCCCTCCCCTTCTAGAAGGAAGGAAGCTGCAACCCCTGCTGCATTGAGGGCGTGCCCTGAGAGGGAATCCACCAACGAGCCGTTGAACACGTCAGGCACCAAGTAGCGAATGAGATCCAGTGTCTTCTCCCGATCTGATGGGGCATCGCTGTCTGCAGCTGAATTCCCACCCCGAATGATACATAACTGATGTGACATGAGCCCCAAAGCAACAAAGGTAACATACAAAGCAACCAAACTACTTCCAAAAATGTAATGTTGTAGTATCATCATGTTGATAAAGACAACATCCAAAAATCAAAATGAAGCACATACTTTTATGGGGCTTTTGAGTGTACAATATAAAATAAATATTATTAATTCTGATGGCCACTCTCACCTGGTTTGGATAGTGGCATGACTCTTGGGAATTGTCTTCTGCATGGACGCAATGGGCTAATGAGAGAGACAGACACTTTGGATTAGCATGCAATAAAAGGATAAGGAAAAACTTATGCCGTAATGACACATCTGAAGTAGTAACCTGATCAAGTCCTTGCACAGTGGTGGGAAGGGCTGTTTCTGATAGTGGCCAAACACTTCAAACACGATAGGCTGGGTCTTTATGTATTCCACAAAGGACTTAGTGACCTCAACTGCAATCTGAAGGACAAAACCCACTATGCTTTCATACAATATGTATATAATGGTGAATGAACTGCTTATCAGACATTTGTGTTGAGAATGCTCACATTCTGTACATGATAGAAGCCCAGTGGTGGACCTCGTCCGGTATTTTTCAGCGGCTCTGTGGAAAATGCCTCATCATGCCGGTGGATAAAACTGCAAAATAAGGTAATTAAAAAACCTATATATTAAACATATGTATCTTTGGAAACTGATGTGGTGGGAAATCAGGGTATCAGACGTCACTGGGGTGCTATGTGGTTTTGGGCCCATGAACTGTGGAAGGCCTATAGCCTGCTGTTCTGAAATGTCATAATGTCATATATTTGGTCATCCTTAAATATTATGCAAATTGCTGAACTTCACTCTCACATACTCAAATTAATTATTGATCACTAACAGCATCATACAGAATTGTAATAGCTTTGGAATTGGTCATTTTCCTGTATTTAAAGACATTCTAATCGTGAAATGGAGAACTGTCCAATGAAGTCATCTCTAATGTAAATATTTCATGCTTATTGCTTGTGTATAGGAGTTAACCTTGAAGGATACTGAGACATGTTTGGTCAAGTTGAGATATGATGTCGTGATATAGACCAATTAGAGTGGGATGGGCAGTAGAAAATCATATAGTAAGCAATCTCAGCAAGTGTAAAGCCAGATAATGGGGGAAACTGAAAAGATGGTGAACTTGATGGTATAAAAGGAGGGGTCTTGATGACCCATAAATGGTCTAGGAATCAGTCATCAGTGTTTAGAGGAACTTTGGGGATCGAATCAGAATAAGAGGTTGGTAGTCAGACTCTGAGATTTTCCGATCAGAACAATTTCTTTTGTGTAACTGAGTGCATGATTTTCTTTTCATCGAGGCAAAATAAACACCCGAAAAACTGAATTTGGATCTCTTGCATAGTGGACTGGACACAATTCACCATGACATAACCAACACACTTTCAGTAATTACTATTAAAACATTAAATTATTAAACTGTGTTAGAGTTACTCTGTATGGGAAAATAAAATTGACATACTTAAATTGGCAGAAGATGTCTGCATACTCAGCAGAGATGCTAGATGCCTGGAGAACAGTGACTCTGAATGTAAATAGCTCTCCAATCTTCAAGTGGTCCAAAGCTCCATCCAGAACACTGTCCTTCCCAGTGCTGTCCATGTCTTCTGGGTCAGCTAAGAAGTCAGAAAACAAATAATAAAGTTGATACACATATACAGTGTTTACATCGATATATACAATGGTACCTCACCTTGTAAAAGACCCAACAAATGAAAAAATCCAAGTTACGAAATGCATTAACCTAAAATTTCAGTCTCTGGATACGAAAAAAAATTCACGTTATGAAACGCGCCATCTCAAAAATTCAAACAATGCACGAGTTGCTCGCCCATTGGCATATATATATATATGACCTTTAGCATTCTCGATGATGCAATCTTTCTGCTTGTAAATGGTTCCGATGGTTGACGGATGGTCACTTTACATGAAGCTGAGCCGAGTCTCTTTACATGTAGCTTAAAACAGCCAATCAACGCTTACATTATGTGAGGCGCTCCACCGAAAGTAGTTACCTTGCTTGTGCTTGAGACAAAGCGCGGATTATACGGACTTCCGGTCTTTTCAAGTGAGCAAGGGCGCCGTTGAATACTCGTTTAGTACTCAGCCTGCACTGATGTGAATCACCAGCAGAGCGGAGAGTTCTCTTTCTTTTCTGGATTCGGGTTTTCATTCAGTTTACAACTCTCTTTGCTTAACTGAGTATGCATGGTAGATTGCGCCGATCCAAGCAGATAGTTAATTCAGTCTTGGGAAAACCAGAAATTCCGGCATATGCCGGAAAACTTGCACCCATGCTCGTAGGCTTATGCTTCTGACCAACCATATTTGCTTAGGGTTACCAAAGTCCGCAAAACAGTGTAAACACAAAGATCACAGAGATGACGTTTTAACACAAGGGTAACACGCAGTGAACTGGGAAGCAGCAGGGCACGTTCAGGCTGTCATTTGTAAACAATGGACACAGAGTCATTACGTCATTGCGTCATTACGTCAGTGTACTACGTAGGTATGTCTCGTACTCAACATCTGACATAATTTTTTTTTGGAAAAAAAAACAAAAAAACTTAAAATCGAAAAAAAGTAAAACGGATGAACGCAAGTCGGGGAGCGTCTGTATGAATAATACGTATTGGAAATCTCTCAAACAAGGAAATCATGAAATGCTAGTCAATTGTCAATTTCATGTTTTATTACACCTAAGAAACAAGCTCAATAAACTGCCGGGCCAACTCTTACACATAGCCAATCACACTCACATGTAAGGGTTACTCGGAACAATCAATTAGTTAAATGTGCATATCTTAGGACTATGGGCGCAAACCAGAGTGCCCTGCGGAAACCCATGGAAGCACTGGGAGAGCATTGCACATCCTAACAAGAAACACCCTCCATGATCCCGGACTAAAGTCAGGACCTTCTATCCACTGTGCCACCATGTCGTCTAAAATCATAAAATGCCAGTCAGTTTAATATTTGTTATATATACAGTTTACTCACTGCTATTACTGCAGAGAAAACTATGCAACACATTTTATGTATTTTGTATGAATTAAAATCACATACTATTAGCAATACTATTAGCAAAGTGAATTCTTTGTTCCTATGTCCTAATATTAAGAAGGTAGAAAAAAAAAACCCTCACAGGACTAATATTAAATATAAAACAATATGAAACAATATTTATGAAACAATAAAGTATTGTCTAAAACTGCTTCGATTTAGTTATTGCATCTCCAAACTTAAATTTGATATTTTAAAGAGTACCTAAGTCATTGAAGTTGTGAAACTGACTGAAACATGAAGTCATTGCTGAAACTGAGTAGATTCAAACCATTTAAACCACTTTTAACTTGACAGCTTATTGACTACAGTATATTATTCACCTGCACAGGTGTTGTTGTTGACCTCATCAACAGATGGCACCATCTCTGCATTCTGTCCCTCACCCTCCACAATTCGTAACTCCTCTTCAGAAATTCCAGTGCGGGAGAGACCAGCAGAGCAGGATTCTGATTGGAACTGAGAGAGAGAGAGAGAGAGAGAGAGAGAGAGAGAGAGAGAGAGATAATGTAACTCAACAAACATACTATATTTAGTATAAAATGTACTGTTATCAATAAAAAAGGGGCTCAAGTTCATAACCTATAGGTGTGCTCCTTCTCGGATAACCACATTGCCACATTATCAGTAATTTGTGTTTTTTGGGTATGATATTTTTATCCAGAGCAAAACAAAAGCATACATTTCCTGTGATACTGAGACCAGTGTCTATTCCTTGAGTATCAAACAACCCATGCACAAATTCAGTCCTGGACAGACCTGGAAAATGTTTGCACTAAAATATTTAATAAACAGAGTAACTTATCTGTGCTGAATACATACCCTTCAGTTTCACAAAAGCAAACTTGGCCTTCAGCTCGTTCCCCTAAATCTGACTGGTCTAAGTCACACTGGCTATTCACATTGTTCAGAGTCATTTTACCTTCTCAAACTGTTGGTCCTCGAAGGAGATCTTTGCCGTTCCAGATTGCCTGACACCTGAACCATAATCGGGTGCCTCCTCATCAGCTGGAGGAAAAACCAGAGAGCCTTCACTTCACTTCTTCATGAAGTCACACACACTCTGTCCTTTAGATTGCTCAAGTTCAGGCCTAATCATGTTTTCTGTCACTCGCAAAACAGTTATGTTTGTCTACAGTCTACCGTCTTCTTTACCCTGGGGTTTACACTGGGGCACGCTGTCCAAGATCTCCAAGATTTGAGAGAATCGTAAAGGGGGTGGGGTCTTGTGGGATCTAAACATGATGAGGGTTTACCTTGAGGGTATTTGATGGATTCGAGATGATAACCCTCATCATGGCAAAATTTAAAACAGTCAAAAATGTTCGCACTATATTACCATTTGACCCCACTCATGATAGAATGTGGGAAGCATGGAAGAAGGCAGCAGAGCATAACAGAACTTGATGCACCATCTGAGGGGATTCTGATGAATTTGGCAACACGGTTCCTTCAAGTTTCATATCCTTGATGCGAGCGGTCTTCTTTTTATTCCCTGGTCATGCTCCAAGCATGCTCATAAATTATGAAGCTCTGTGCTTTCATGCCCCAGTGTTAACCCAGGGTTACTACTATGTTAATAAACCTGAGGTACCTTTATAATCTCCTGTCTTTTAATGTTTTAATCAAAATTTAGGGTCCCAATCTTACCTGATATTGCTTGCACTGCTACACGCAGAAAACCCTTTACCTCTCCCTTCTCATTTACAATGGCTACTCGATGTACCAGAGGAACAGGGTACAGCAGATTACTCAGATACACAAAGGCTCTGAAGAAGAAAGACATGGGATGAGGGGGGGGAAGCAAAAAATACAATTTGTGCCCAAAGACATTTTAATACAATGGACAAGCACAACACAGAGCTGCAACGCAACCAAACAAGCAGGGACTACAGTGGTTCTTGACATGACTGCCCCTCAGTGGATAATACTGTATAACTAATTGCTCAACTTTTGAAATTCATTGGTGGGTTTAAGGAGCATGGGCTAGGAATACTAATTATTCAGAGTGTAACGGATAAAAAAAACAAAAAAAACAACAACAACATGGATGTACTAAACTCCGGTCTTCATGTCAGTGCCTGATTTTGAAACTGCTCGCAGGACTGGTGCTTCTTCAGGAAATAATCAGAACTTTTAATTTCTTTGAACTGGATGTGATTTTTTTAGCACTCAACAAAGATCGCCAAACCATGTAAATACCACACAAAAATCCAAGATAGTTCAACACAAGGGTAAATGAGTGTAGAATTTGATTTAAAACTTAACATCATGTACTGAGAGCATTTTGATGTTCTTTGATTTCTGTCTTTTTTTTTTTTAAATCACGCATTATTAAAGGTGGGGTAGCATGCTGCTGTGGTTAGCACGTCTGGCTCACAGCAAGAAGGTTCTGGTTTCAAGTCCCAGGTCCCACTAAAGGTGTTTCTCTGTGAATGCTTGTATGTAAATCTTGTGCGTTTGTGGGTTTCCTCCGGGCTCTCCGGTTTTCTCCCACAGTCTTGAGACATACACATTAGGCTAATTGTCTCTTCCAAATTGCCCCTGGGTGTGAATGGGTCTGTGTGTGTGTGTTGGCCCTCTGATGGTCTGGCAAGCTATACAGGGTATACCCCTCCTTCACCACAGTTGGATGAAATAGACTCCGCCGTCCCGGAGACTTTAGTAGGAGCAGTTTGACAAATTAATTAATAAATATTGTTCCGAGCCAAAGTGTAGTGCTTAGTACGTCTGCCTCACAGCGAGAAGCTCCTGGATTCAAGTCTTTGATTCTGCGTGGAGTTTGTATGCTCTCCCTGTGCTTGTGTGGGTTTATCCATGTACTCCGGTTTCCTTCCACAGTCCAAAGACATGCACATTAGGCTAAGTGGCTGTTCCAAATTGCTACTAGGTGTGAATGTGAATGGTCTGTTCAGTCAGTAATGCTACTTGACCCAGTGTCGGCTAAGGTTGGCTCCAGCCTCTCCACAACCCGACAAGGACTAAGCAATTTGAACAATTCTCAAAAATGTGAGAGTTTTAACCAGAATATATATATATATATATATATATATATATATATATATATATATATATATATATATATATATATATATATATATATATATATTTTAATATTACTAATTGCCACATAAACTACACACAGGGCAGTGGTGGCTCGGGGATAAGGTGCTGGCTTACTGATTTGAAGGTTGGGTTTCAAGCCTCACTATCACTGAATTGTCACTACTGTGTAGCTACCTGGATTATCAAAGGCCATCAATGTCTCTCACTGTCTTTGGGAGGCATGGAAAAGAACCATTGCAGACTGTTGTCAAGAGTGTTTCTGCCCTGCAATGGCCTAGCAAGTGTAAAGTGTACTCTGCCATCGCTCAGAGTTAGCTGAGATGGGTGCCCGCGACCCTAATTAGTATCAGAAAATTAATGAATAACACACACACACGGGCCAGTGGTGGCTTGGTAGATAAGTTCGGTAGGTCTGTTGGGTTTTTACACCCGAGCCTAGTGGCTCATCAGGCCGGTGCTTATCACCGGTTTCCGTAGCGTGAAGCGACCAGGAGTTCAACTCCTCCTGGATGGGACGCTAGTCCATCGCAGGTTACCTTCCCCGTATATTTTTACTGGTACCCATTTATACTGCTGCGTGAACAGAGGCACACTTGTGGTTGAGACCTTGCCCAGGGGTCTTAGCACAGTGGGGGTCGCAGTGGGATTTGAACTCACAACCTCCCGATCATGAGCCCAGCACTCTAACCACTACACCACTGGCCCCACAAAGTAGATTGTCCCGAAGGCCAGCCCCACAAGCCCCACTATCACTGAGCTGTCACCGCTGCCCCATATACATATTATATATATATATATTAGTTGAAAACTGCACTACAACTTTTTAATTTATTTCAATTCAGTTTCCCATCATCTCATGAAAGATCAACATTTAAGGGGAAAGGAGTTCTCAGCAAAGGCAAGATTGGTGAGGTGCAAAAAAGGCATGCTCTGAACAAAATAGGAGTGGTTGGTAAATGTGAGAAGGCATGCTCTGACTCTGGACAAAAATGAAATGAACGAAAAGATTGACTCAAAATTTAGAGGCAAATAAAATAAAATATATATATAAAAAGCATTGCTTAGTTGAAACAAACACTGCCAGCCCTAAGATTAGTATGACATCCAGATATGAACAATAAGAAGCAATACTCTCGCAGCTGACCTCAAAATCTAAAGTAATGAGTGTGAGCCAATTCAGTAATCCAAGATCTCTGTGTTCAACTTCACAAAAAAAGCGAACTGAAACAAATTCGGTGGCATGCCTTAAAGAGACAGCTGTTCTAGAAACCAGCTCTTTCATCTTGAGATATGGGAGACATCCTGACATTGCAGCCATTTATCAAGTGACTGGATGTATGAATTATTCTCATTCACAGGAAATATACAGGAATAGAAATCAGTGCTTTTTAATTTCTATGCTAGGCAATATAATACATAGCATCTATGTAAGACAATGACATTGGCTGGCAAAATGGACCATTAAGGATGATTAGGTACTGCTGTGTAAATTTTGCATGAGGAACTAGATTCATCCGAAGTCTTGGAGACGAGACAAAGCAATGTTGATTTCTTTGGTTTAACAATGGATAATTAACACAATTCCTAAGATCTACTAGTACAGTATGTGGTATCTGACCAAAATGGCTGCTCAAGCTTTGCATTCATATAGTTTGGATGAAACTCAAAATATATGGAAATAATATAAAATCATTTTAAAGTCCTGAAATATTAACCATATTTAAGGTTTAAAATAAATAAAAAATGTAATTTAGAAAGCGTGATCTTAAGGAGACTTGAACAGCTTGAGGGTAATTTGAAATGGTGTGTCATAGTTGAATAGGAGCTGATAATGTCATATTATTCTCTTACTGTAGCATTATTACATTATTCCCTTCTATAAGATGATGTCATCCTGCCTGCCTTGGTTTTGGGTGATCTTGTGCAAGGTGATTTAACACCAGCTCAACCAAAGCACCAGATGTCACTTACCATCAGTGCAATCCAACGTTGTGGAAAATAAAGTGAAAGCATTACATTTATCATTTCGTAGGTTTATATATACAATATATATACAATATACTAGGATATATATATATGTATGTATATGATATATATATATATATATATATATATATATATATATATATATATATATATATAAATATATATATATATACACACACACACAGGGATCCCTCACTTTCTGTGGTTAATTGGGACCGAGACACTCCCCCCACCACTGCCGAATTCCGCGAAGTAGGAAAGTAGGATCGACCCACCCATTGACGTATATGTACATGTGTATGTGTATATAATATCAACAAATACATATTCAGTGCTATAAATGCTTAGAGTAACAATTAAACATTCAAAAATAATGTATAAGATGTAAATAAATCATAAATATACACTCTTACAGATACACGCACGAAGGCGCACGTGCACGCATTCGGATGCGCAGCTCACATAAAAATGTAAGTAGTTTTGATGGTGGGTTTTGAGTTGTTTTTTGTTTTTGTTTGTTTGGGGGTTTTTTTTTGCATAATTGGCCTTGTTTTGCAGTATTTTCTTTAACACCCCCCCCCCCCCCACTATTCCTGAATTTCCTTATTTTTTTAATTCGATGAATATTAAAAAAAAAAAAAAAAAAAAAACACAATGCACTGAAGCCACATGATTTGAAGCGTAAAGTAGCACGGGAGCCCTATATATATATATATATATATATATATATATATATATATATATATATATATATATATATATATATATATATATATATATATATATATATAGGGAAGTGGTGGCCTCGTGGTATAGGGCTCTGGATCGCTGATCTTAAGGTTGGGGGTTCGAGTCCCACTCTTCTCCACAAGGTTGTCACTGCCCCACCCAGTGCAGCTAACTGGGTTATCAAAGGCGGGCCATGTTTCTCACTGTCTATGGTGAGAGGTTCATGTAAAAGAACCATTGCTGACTTTCGTAAAGAGTAGCTGCAAAGCCGTCAGCGTGTTTCTGTCTCTTGCTATAGGGTTGTGTCAGGAAGGACATCCGAAGTAAAAGCCTATGCCAAATCAAATGTGCGAATCATTCGCTGTGGTGACCCCTGAAAAAGGGAAAAAGCGAAAGGAACTCTCTCATGTCATGTCATATATATATATATATATATATATATATATATATATATATATATCACAGTGGTGTAGAGATTAGCACATCTGGGTTTGAGTCTAAGTATGGTCAGGGCATTTCTACATGTGGAGTTTTCAGGTTTCCCTTTGTTTGCATGGGTTTCTTCTGGGTATGCCAGTTTCTTCCCACAGTCCAAAAAAATGCACATTCGGCAAACTGGTCCAAATTGTCCCAGGCTTGAATGTGAGTGTACATAGTTGTATGTGTTGGCCCTGAGCTGCTGTTGTGAGCTGATCCCATCTTTGCCCAGTGTTAGATAGGCTCCAGCTTTACCACCACCACCTGAGTAGGATTAAGCAAATGAGTGAGTGAGAGTAAGTATATATTAGTATAAAATTGTGTTGTGTATTATATAAGAAAAAAAACCATGATGGGGTATGCTGTTATGGATAAATAATCAACAAAATGGAGACGCAGTGGTTAAGGCTGTAGGGTACCAATTTGACGGTTAAGGATTAAAGCCTCAGTACCACGAAGCTATCACCGCTCAGCCCTTGGGCAAGCCCTCAGCTGGCAAATACCTTAATATCCACACCACTTTCAAGCTATTTTTACAATTATAGCATGTTTCAATATGTTTCATTCCTATTACATTCCAAAGCATTTATCACTTAAAACACTAAATCCATGCTGTTAAAGAAAACTAATCAACAGTGTCTGAGCAATCAGATTTGTGATTCAGCAGCACTGTGGTATTATGTTTTGGGGTTTTTTTTTAACGTCACTGTACTCATTATAATTTTCTGGTTGCATGTGTCTGTACAAGAAACTAGATGTCCTGTTTCTCAGTGTGAAAGAGCTAGTTTCTTTTCCCAGCATGCTCCTGAAACCTCACCAACCTTCCCACTACACTGAACAAAGGAGCGCGGTCATAAAAAGGGTCCTCCGCCTCGCCAGAATTTCTGCAAAGCCCCTTCTCCTCATCTTTATACACGTCATCATCTTCATCATCTTCATCAGCAAGCTCAGAACACGGGTCATCTGATAAGAGCTCATCTGTGAAATCCTCCAGTTCTGCCCCAAGCCCTCTGGAGTTGAGTGACTGGATGAGCTCAGTGGGTTCAGTGGTCTCGGTAGGGTCAGAGAAGGTTGGAGAGGTGATGGAGTCTTTCGCTGGCTCATTAAGGCATGAGGTGAATAGGAGGTTGCTGGTGTAGCCAAAGACATGGGAGTCCAGTTAGTATGGTAACCCTATTAGTTAATGTGCACGTTAAGGGTCACCTGATTCAGTTGCTCGGTGTTTTGAGTAGCCATGAACATAATTCATTCCAACAGGGTTACCAATAGCACACTTGAAGAACATTGATGTTTTATTGTCCTCTCAGTCAGCTTTTTATAACTACTGTATTCAGTACGTACGTAGAACACTAAGAAACATGCTCTGTGTAATTCTGGCACTTTTTTAACCCTTTAAATCCCCAAACAGCAGTCAACAGATCGAGACTTGCATTCCTGACTGATAGCAGTGCTATTCTCATTATATTAACAGTAGCTACTGAATGGCATTACAGAACTGAGAAATATACTTTCTGAATAATAAAAAAAACAAAAAATATAATAGACAACAGGTTAGGAATTGAGATAATAATCAAACAAAAAAAATTATTTCTATCTATTTTTAAGAGGTATCACTTACTAACTGACTCCATATAAGAACATAGTCATAATAATGAAATCGATATTTTGTAGTGTAAAGAGTGCTATCACTTGATCTCTCACTGTGATGATGCATCATTTTTAAAGATAATTCAAGGTTGTTGTTTTCAAATATATTCTACTAGTGGTTGGTTCCACACTTAAAATGTGATCTCAATTCAGGAGGTAGTTCAAATTTGAGTCAACCTGCGCTTTTGATTCAATCTTCTCTGCATGGCATGATAAAGGCCTGAAATGTTTTAATGATCTTTACAAGGATGGTATTTTTCATGCTGTACGGACCTCTCAGGTGAATTTCATCTCCCTCCCTCTCATTTTTTTTTTTGAGACTTTCGAAGTAGACATTGTGCTAAAGCTTTATTTCACGTTTTTCCCTCCTCAACACCAACACCGAGCCTACAGTGGGAGGAGCTTCTGAACCACGACTCATCTCTCAAATTTATAATGACTCTCATCACCATCATCATTATCTTCCTCCACTTAATCCAGGTTGATGGCCACCAAGCCAGAACCCCTCAACGCCTTGGCTGTGCCTAGAAATTCTGTCCATAAAAACTATAAACAGAATCTGTGACAAAGGACAGCCTTGACGGACTCCAACTCTCACTGGAAACGAATTTGACCTGTTGTTATTAATGTGGACCAAGTTCTGGCTCGGGTAATACAGACACAGAATGGCCTGCAGCAACTCTCTAAATCCACAAAACACATGTGGACAGATTCGACAAACTCCCCAAGCCCCGTCCAGGATCCTGTAGAGGGTATAGAGTTGGTTTCCAGGACGAAAACCACATTGTTCTTCTTGAATCTGAGGTTCAACTATCGGTCGGATCCTTCTCTCCAGCACCCCTGCATGGACTTTCCCAGGTGGGCTGAGGAGTGTGATGTCACGATAACTGGAGCACACCCTCTGGTCCCCCTTTTTAAAAAGAGTGACTACCACCCCGGTTTGCCAACCCAGAGGTATGGCCCCCGGTGACCAAGCAAATCATGCGATGTTACAGAGACATGTCAACAAAGACAGTCTTACAGCATCCAGAGCCCTGAGATAATTAGGGCGGATCTCGTCCACCCCCGGAGCTCCGGTGACGGGTGGACTACCATCCAAACCCCCAGGGTCTTCCTTCTCCACGGAGGACGTGTTGGTGGGATTGCGGAGGTCCTCGAAGTAATCCTTCCATCACCCGATAACATCCCCAGTCAAAGTGAGCAGCTCCCTTCTTCCACTGTAAACAGTATTTGTGGCGAACTGCTTCTCCCTCCTGAGGCGTCAGGTGGGGATCCAGAACCTTTTTGAAGCCAACCGTTCATCGCTTTCCAGGCTCTCACCAAACTCCTCCCATACCCGAGATTTTGCATCGGCGACAGCTCAGGCTGCAGCACATTTGGCCTGCCAGTACCTGTCTGCTGCCTCAGGAGTTCCACAGGCCAAAGAGATCCAGGAGACCCTGACTATACTGTAGCCCCTGCCATTGCAGCCAGTTCACCACTAGGTGACAGAACTAGGTGACAAGTCTGGTGACACAATTACAAAGTCTATCATTGAACTGCCGCCTAGGGTGTACTGGTGCCAAGTGCACTTCTGGACACCCTTATGTTCAAACATGGTGTTCGTGATGGACAAACCATAACAAGCACAGAAGTCCAACAGCACCATAGCATTCAGGTTCAGACTGGAGAGGCTGTACCTACCGATCACACACTTCCAGGTCACACTATCATTGCTCACATGGACATTGAAGTCTCCCAGGACTATGAGTGGGTTCCCCAGGGGGGCGTTCTCCAACACACCTCATGAAGACTCCAAGAAGGGTGGGTCCTCTGAACTGTCATTTGGTGTATAAACACAAACAACAGTGCCCCCACCCCCAGAAGGCAGAGGAAAGCTACCTTTTGGTCTACCAGGGAGAACCCTATTATGTGGGCACCAAGAAGGGGGCAAAAGGATGCCCACACCAGCTCGCCGCCTCTCCCCATGAGCAACTCCAGATTGAAATAAGATCCAGCCCCTCTCAAGATGGGTGTTTCCAAAGCCCAAGCTATGCGTTGAGGTGATTTGACTAAATCTAGTCAGTATCTCTCCACCTCATGCACCAACTCAGGCTATCTCCTCACCAGAGAGGTGGCATTCCCTGTCCCAAGAGTCAGAGTCAATAGCCGGGTATTAGTCTGACAGAATCCATGCCTTTGGCTGCCACCCATTCTTACACTGCACAACCTCTATAGCCCCTCCCACAGGTCGAGGCTCAATGAGAGGGCAGACCCATGCCTCACTTGCGGCCAGGGAAGGGAAACCGGTGTTTTTTTAAGTTTGTCCACCGGGGTTTTTGTACTGCGCTTCATCCGGACCTTCACCTAGGCCCTGTTTGCCTTGGGTGACCCTACCAGGGGCATAATGCCCCTGACAATAATCCTGGGATCATTAGGACACGCAAACCCCTCCACCACTATAAGGTGGCGATTCAAGAAGGTTGTTACTATGTCTTTCCTAAAGCTGGAGAAGATCAGATATTCAGTGAAGGGTAACTTGAATTTTATAAAAAATGGCTTCCCTTCTTAACATTCTTTCACTCTCTTTAGTATCTGCCCCAAATTTATGGACTCCCAATGACATCTGTTTTTTATTTACCAGTATTTATTTATATATTTTTCCCTCTTTTTCCATTTTTTTTCTATCTCTTCTTCTTTTCTCCCTTTTTCTGTCTTTTCTGGTTTCATTTTCTTTTTTTTCTTTTTTTTTTTTTTTTTAATAGTTTTGTTTTTCCCAACTATGTTCCACAAAAGTAAGAAAACATCTTTGGAATTTGACTTTCTGCCTTGCTCTTCATTCATCAAGATGCACAGTTTTTTTTCTATTGTATCAATATGTTTATATTTTCATAGTGATACAGATGTGATGCAATACTCAATGTAAATGATATTGATTCTTGTTCTAATGTGTCTTAATTCCTAGTAAAAATATTAACCAAAAAAAGAATATATTTTACATTTTCTGATCTGACTTTGCAGGAGCAATGTGTGTCTCAAACTTCCTGAGTGCTCCAAGCTGCACATTTCTGTTTTCCCGCAACGCGACCAATTCAAAATTTTAGCAAGAATATCGAGCAATATTGTGTTGCATCAGGAAAGAACACAGTGATGTGCCGTACATGCCTAGGATTGGGGCCAGGGACTGTAATGTACATATGGTGCATGCTTTATAGCTCATCTGCACCATTTGACCACTCACCTCCCAACCAGGCGGAACCAAGGGAAGCGGTCGTAGAAAGGGTCTCCTCCCGTCAGCACACTGTCACACTCCTCACTGGCACCGCTAGGAACCTCGGCAGCTCGGTCATACATCTCCCTCATCAGGTCCAAGCGCTGTCTGCAGGTAGCAGCATTACATACACTGTTATCATTTATACGTACTGTGTGTGAGAGGATATTCCAATTTTCTTTACATTATCTTTATAGATATAAACACAAAACAAAAACAGCGGAAATATGAAAAACAATTTTTACAAATATGCATAATAAACATCTGAAGAAACAATGTGGAATGTAATCATATATTCACTCATGAATAATGGACTTTTATTTCTCAATTGAAAACACAACAATCACAGTATATACTACCGTAGACATACTCCTTTGTATATACTACGCTATGGTATACACCTGAGCTTCTCCAGTGTCCAGTAATGAGTGGCTCCATTTTTTTGGTCCTGTACCTCCACAGCCACAATAGTGCGAGGAAATGGGCTTTTATCCCGCTCTTTACTCACATCAGAGGGCAGTAAGTCAGGAGGAAGCGGAGAGTACAGTGTGTCTGTCAGCAACACAAACTGAAACTGCACCTGTGAGCAGATATCATACCCATTAAAATGTCCTGAACAAATCATGATTAAGAACTGACAGTGGATGGCATCAATATGACTCATATATAGCACTACTAAACCATCTAAATTCATTCCTTTAGACCATAAATGTCTAACTCCAGCCTGCCGCCTCGCTTTACGTGGCCTACAAGAGCTTTCAAGGAATATGATTATCATATATTTCATACATGTATCGACTATTACTGTATCATGAAACCTAATTTGTCATCCTTCCACTAGGTGGCAGCAGCCTTTTTCAAAGAAACAGATCGTAATTCGTGAGTCAAGAAAGATTGCACGTTAGCTTGTTGCTGTTAAACCCTTTGAGAATAGAATTTCAGTGATTATTCGGCCTTCAATCACCTTTAGTTTTAGTGATGTGGCCTTTAGTGAAAATAAGTGAGACCCCTGGTCTAAACAATATAAAAATCGGTGTGATTTCAAAGGTGATTATTTCAAAGGTGACTCTTATTTCTATAGAGTGCTCATCAAATATCTATGTTTCATTACACCATTTAAACCACGCAGTACATCTTTCAAAAAATAAGCTGATGGGTTATTTTTTAACTTATTTTAAATATATTATTGTTATTATCAGTAAGCCTGCATGACTTAAAATGAAGCTTTTACCTTCTTTTTGAGCTCCACACTAATGGCGTTGGCCTCTTTGAGAAAGATGGCGTTGCCCCAGAGAAGATCCCTTAGAGAGGTAAACTGATAACACCTCCACTTTCGGAAAGCCCACATCGCCAGCTCAGTCTCCCTCTCAGTCCATTGTACTGTAGGTAGTAAAGTATAGAATGGATAGAAGCAACAGTCATGTGATACATATCCATATATCACTTTGATCATGTAGCAAGCTCATTCAAACATTGATTATTGCCATTGACGGCTAAAAATCAATGATATACAATATGACAATATGTGTGTACACCTGATCATCACACTATCGGCACTAAATTTCATTTAATTTAATTTTCCAAACCACTTTATTAGTGTCAGGAGAGACTAGAGTCCATTCCAGCCAACTCTAGGTAAAGGTGGAATACACCGAGAACAGTTTGCAAGACCAACACAGGACCAACACACGCACACCCACACAGATTTACACCGAGGGGCAAATGAGACTATCCAGTTATCCTAATATGCCTGTCTTTGGACTGATAGAAGAAACTGGAGCACCTGGAGGAAACCCATGTAACATGGACACCCCACACAGAAACGCTATTCGCCAGGCATGGGACTTGAACCCAGGCCCTTCTTGCTGCGAAGCAGAAGTGCCAAGCACTATACTACTACTACCATGTTGAATGGCACAAAAGATTATTTATTTATTAAGACTATTTATCTCAAATGGCTTTGCATGCTGGAACATTAAGAATTTACCTTGCTGGAACTAAGCAGTCCAAAACTGTCATAGCATGACAATGCGCCACGCACAAAATGAGATCCATAAAGACATGGTGTGCCAAAGTTGAAAACTGAAGTAGTCTGCACAAAGATCTGAACTCAATCCCACCAAACACCTTTGTAATGAATGAACGACAAAAGGAGTAAATCTGGAATGGGGGCAGTGGTGGCCTGTAAGGTGCTAGATCCACTGATCCTAAGGTTGGGGGTTCAAGCCCCACTCTCAACAGGTTGTCACTGTCCCCCAGTGCAGCAAACTGGATTATCAAAGGCCGGCTATGTCACTCACTGTCTATGGTGTGATACGTGCAAAAGAACCATTGCTGACTTTCATCCAGAGTAGGCTGCATAGCCATCAGTGTGTTTCTGCCCTGCGATGGCCTGGTGAGCTGTCCAGGGTGTACTCTGCCCTCCCTCGCCCAGAGTTGGCTCCCCGTGAACCTAATTAGGATTAAGCAGCTCAGAAAATGAATGAATGAGTCTGGAATTGATACGCAACACATAAGAAGGACTGCTCAGTGCCAGTGTTGGCACTCACCTTCCTCCTCGATTTCATCCTCCTCCTCTGCTGCTTCTGGATAGTAACGATCAACCTGTTTTTGCAAGGCCTCCAACTTACTTTCATAATCCTGAAAAGATAGATCATTTCATTCTCTCTCTCTCTCTCTCTCTCTCTCTCTTTCTCTCTGTGTGTGTGTGTGTGTGTCAGGTTCACACGTTTCTATCATACAGCTTTAGATGATTTTGAAAAACATCTCTACAACAAGTTTTGTTTGATTAATTTTTGTTAAATTTCAATCAAATATATTTCGTACTAGTCTCTGTTGTTCCAGGAGATTATTGGCCTCCTCCCTCTCTTTCCGGTATTGGTCCTCCAGCTCCTGAAGTCTAACCACACACAGGAAAAGAAACACAGATGCAGCATTAATAATTAAAAATCTCTCATTGCCTGTTACAGTACCCCATTGTTTCTGTGCCCTACCTCTGGTCCATCTCCTGTTTCATATCGATGCCTTGTTTCTCGAGCAGCTCCCTCTGAGCGAAGGCCCAATCCACAGGCTCCGCTGGTGTCTCGGCACATGGAGTCCTCTCCCGTTCCTGTCTTGCTTGCTCTGGGTGGTTGAAGCGGAACACGTGGCTCTTTCCCATAATAATGCGGTTTCCTGTAAGACCAAACCATGAAAAATGATTAAAAAGAAAAATAAATCACAGTAGTATTGCAGTTGAAAAAGGTGTCGTATAAATTTACTATCCTCGATTATTTACTTCTTTAATTTGTTGAACTGTGAGGTCTTGTTTTGAAATTGTTCAAGAGTGCATGAGGAATAATTCAACCTTCTGTAAGCCTGTGTCACATATTGGCAATTAATCTCGTTATAGTAAGATTTATCTCATCTATAGCGATGCCCCAGTGCCGTTATAGTAAACTTTATTTATTTATACAATTCTCTATATATAATATATAATTAAGCTGAACACTTGATGAAATTTACTTCTAGAGACATTTTCCTTTGTGTCTTTATCTAACCGCATAGCTGAGCTAGGTATTTTAAAAGGCTCAAAGAAATCCTGTTAGTTTATTTATACAGCCCCAGGCAGCCAGTTTCTCGAAATAATAAAAGTATGTCAAATAAAATTCTCAGAGTAAATCAATCATCTTGAGCTCATCTCTTTAGAAAGCAAATAGAAAGCAAATTAACTTGGAAAAAAAAAAAACATGGAGAAATACCTGATCTGAGGATAGTGGGCTCTGTCACTTTTTTCCCATTGACATAGGTCTCAGCTCCTTCACATGGTTCGAGAATGACTATTGATAAAAACACAGTTATATGATAATAAATGCTTGCTTTACATTTTTGGGTCTTCACTTCTTTTATTGAACTTTTAACATTGCATTATGAATGTACACCAATCAACAATAACTTCAAAAACATTATGAACACTGAAAGGTGACTTATTCTAATGGTGCCCGTTATGGACTGTGATTCAGTTCAGTTCATTTTCTGTCACCGCTTAATCCTAATTAAGGTCATGGGGAGGCCGGCGCCCATCCCAGACGACTCCGGATGAGGGCAGAGTACACCCTGGACAGCCCACCATGCCATCGCATGGCAGAAACACGCTGACTGCTTTGCAGCTACTCTTGTCAAAAGCCAGCAATGGTTCTTTTACATGAACTTCACACCATAGATAGTGAGAGAACGGCCAGCCTTTGATAACCCAGTGAGCTGCACTGGGGGGGGGGGACAGTGACAACCTTGTGGAGAGTGGGACTCAAACCTCCAACCTTTGGATCAGTCATCCAGCGCCCTATACCACTGGAGCATCACTGCCCTTGGCCTGTGATTTATAGTATTAAATAGAAAGTGAATGGTCAGTTCACATGTTGCAAGTCGATGTGTTGCAAACAGAGAAAATGAGCACGTGTAAGGCTCCGAGTGACTTTGATAAGGGCCGCATTGCTAAAAGACTGGCTCCATTCATCTCCAAAAGTGGTCGTAAGGTTTGTTCTTGGTATGCAGTAGTAATTATCTACCAAAGATAACTTGTCTAATGTATACAAACATAATGCAGTATTATGTGCAGAAGTGCCCGGTTTTATTTTATTCAGGATTTTTGTCATTTATAACTGATTTATTAGTTTAATATATGTGTATTGTTACTTTTTAATATACAGTATGTGTCGTAGTAGTCGTAGTCCTCTTTGTGCTTAGGTAGCACATAAGGCCTCAACTAGAGCCGACCATTTTTGTCGGTCGGCTGAAACACGTTCCAGGTAGCCCCATGTCCAACCCTTCTCCTTTATCTCTTTCTCAACCGTTCTCTTCCAAGTCTCCTTGGGGCGGCCTCGCTTTCTTCGGCCATCTGGAGTCCATCGTAGGGTGATTCTGGATAGGGCTGTTTTCTTCTGGTGGAGCTTTCCTCTTTCATGGACCACCACCTTGCCGCGGTGAAAGAGCTTGCGTGCTTCAATGACCCCAAGAGCTATGTTGGCTGGAGCTCAAGCTCCTGGTAGAGCCACCTATGCCAAACAGGTCGACGGGTAGGAGCCAGACAAAGAGCGGTCCACTGGTCCTCCAGGTTGGGGGTTGGGCACAGGGCTAACAATCCTGTCCCTTAAAAAAATTTTTGTTCCAGAAACCTACACACGGTATGTGTAACAGAACTATTTGAAAGGCTTTATTTTAATTTCCTTTATTTAGCTAACAAAGTTCCCCAGGAAATATTAATTAGCTAGAATGGTTTGGTACATCAGAATTATTTGGCTTGCTAGGCTATATAATTATGGTATATGCTCATTTCATCACGCTTGAATGATCCAATACTTCTTTTCATTATATAGAACATATTAAATTCTGGCACTGTAGTGGTAGTTTCTTCGACCGGTCTCTTATTAGATAAAGTAAAAAGAAACCCAGAAATGTATTTTGTCACAAAGTCGTCAAAGTTCTGTATGTAAAATGCGTGAGCATTGTTCACCTTCTCCCATAGGTCCTGCACTGCTTGTGAAAATACAATGTTCATCCTTTATGAAGTGTCCACTGAGCACAATGTCCTGTCTTGTTATTGCATCCTCTCTTCCCACCCTGAGCAAACACAGAATAATAAAGCATGTGGAGATATAAATTGCACTGAGGTTAAATATCAAGTTCAGACAGCATGTGCCAGTTAACGCATAAATATTGTCACAATTGTGGGAGTGGTTTTTTTAGGGGGAAAAAAAATCATGAACACTGCATCAACCTGGTGATTCCATCTTTGATGTAGTAAAGGAGACACTCAGACATTAGAGGATCTTCATTCAAGTTCACCAGATGAGGAGTCTGAAACATCAAAAAAAATAAAGTCACATGTTTAGTCCTGTTCCATCGCCAGGATAACATATTCGTGCATACTGTATGCAATAGGTATGATCTGATTGGTTTACTATCTCAGGTTAATAAACTATACTAATAGTAAATACGTACCATGAATAATGAATGAACCAAAATGGTGGAAAAAAATCACATGGCTCAGGCAGTGGTGGCCTCGCGGTATAGGTGCTGGATCACTGATCCCAAGGTTGGGGGTTCAAGCCCCACTCACCACAGGTTGTCACTAGCCACACACACACCCCCCCCCCCCCCCCCAGTGCAGCTAACTGGGTTATCAAAGGCCAGCCATGTCTCTCACTGTCTATGGTGTGAGGTTCATGTAAAATAACCATTGCTGACTTTTAACAAGAGTAGCTGCATAGCCGTCAGCGTGTTTCTGCCCTGCGATGGCCTAGTGAGCTGTCCAGGGTGTACTCTATGCCCTCGCTCAGAGTGGGCTGAGATGGGCGCTAGCCTCCCCACAACCCTAATTAGGATCAAGCGTTTCAGAAAATGAATGAATGAATGTTCCCGTGTTGTATATATTAAAATTGTTATTTATCTCAGGATTGGTGGATCTCATTGAATAATCTTTATTATGGAAATTTAGCTTGCCCTGGGCAAATAATTGATAATTATCTAGAAATTAAGCATGAACGGAGGAACATAAATAAAACAAGTTTTGGATGGTTCATAAATTTTCTACAATCAACACGATTAATTGGGACTTCTGATCATTACATCAGATCATATCGGATAATAACAAAGCGCAACATATCCCATCTAATTGTGCTTGCAAATCATATTGATCGGGATTAACGTTGGACAAGACAAAGCCACGTTCTGTGTTGATGCGCTGCAATCTCCCGCGGTCTGTCACGTACCACTGCTCACTATCTGACAAGCATGACTCATGAGTTGACCAGTATATGTTGAAAATATATGTAACAGAACAATAAAATAACCTAGAAATTGTTTCATCACCTAAAAGAAATCAACAAAGGAAATGAAATTATGACACCCACTCCCTTGTCTCCTCATTTCCCTCCACCAAAATGGGATAAAATTAAATAAAAAAAAATTTTCCTCCTTTCCATCCCCCCAACATTTTTATTTAAAAAATATTAAGTTGGGTTGATCCCATTTTGATTCAAATAAAGTATGAATATGACAATATAGAAAATGTCAGTTGCTCTGTTTAATTTGTTGGTACGGTACTAGATTAAGTCAATTAATCTAAGTAATATTAATGAAGCATATTGCTGAGGTCAGAAGGTCAATTAATAAATATAAGTTTGTGCTAAGTGCTACGTAATGATGCTTTAGAGTTAGATGTGTGAACCACATACCAGCCAATGCATATCAATTCAAAATTTCTTTGGCTGTATTTTTCAAGGTATAGTAAACGTACCACGAATAACCTATTACAGAATCTTAACATTATTATTCTCTTTCAAATGGCAAATGTTTGGCAGTGGTATCAGGTGTCATTCACTGGAAGTTTTTATGTTAAAAACAATAAAAAATTGTGTTGACTTTTCACAATTTGTGCCCACTTGTCGTTTCATGCGAGTTGTACTGTTATAGATGACAGCAGAACGGACAGCCAAAATTTGGGTGGTTTCAGCCAATTGGAGACACATATTTTCTGTGTTTATTTTTTGTATTTCCACAGCACTAACCTCAGATGGCAGGCATACAAAAAATCCAAATGGTAAGACTCTTAAGTAAATAAATACATAGTTCAGCATTGTTTCTTTGTTTCTGTCTCAAGAAACCAAGTTCAGTTCATTTTCTGTAACCACTTCATCCTAATTAGGGTCGCGGGGAGGCCATCGCAGGGCGGAAACACACCGACGGCTTTGCAGCCTACTCTTGTCGAAAGTCAGCAATGGTTCTTTTACATGAACCTCACACCATAGACAGTGAGAGACATAGCCGGCCTTTGATAACCCAGTTAGCTGCACTGGGGGGGGGGGGCAGTGACAACCTTGTGGAGAGTGGGACTCGAACCCCCAACCTTTGGATCAGCGATCCAGCGCCTTATACCACTAGACCACCACTGCCCCTCAGAAACCAAGTAAATAAGGTCAAATACTATACCAAGGTATTTGTAAAGTAATATTACATTTTTCTAAACATAACTTGAGGACTGCTAACAACACACAGGCAAAGGTACATGCAAATAAAGAGAAATTCTGAAAAAATCACACAAGAATACATTTTGACAAAGATTCCAGAAATAATTTAAACCATTACAATTACAGTACTATATGTACCACACATTCATTTTACATGCACGGTACTCATGGATAAATTAGACATACAAGAATTCTAATGTCATGTGATACCGCAGTAAGAATAGAGGAACGCTAGTTTCAGTAGAAATGAGCACTCAGGAATCAGTCACAGGCTTTCCATATCACTCTATAACCAACCTCATTGGGAGAGAACAGGCCAACAGAGTCTATAAAGATGGCCTGAGGTTTTCTCTTTTCTGCTGGCTTCAAAAGGATGAATGGGAATGCAGTCATTTGGTGACTCCATTGTCTAAACCAACAACTTATTGCATTATAATGAATGTCCATATGTGCATTATATTTAACCATGCCATCGATGTCATATGACACATACCTTTTTTGGTGAAAAGACACCAAGAGTGCCTCCATCTTCCCTCATGGCTACACCCATCTCAGCAAGCAGGGCCTCTCTGAAAATCAGTAATGGCAGATATTTTTCACGATACAGCCTACAATATGGATCAGCTTGCAACCTTGTGCTTTTCTGCACTTGTGATGCTGCTGTGGATGGTTTCACTCATATACTCCAAAGGATCGCTCACTTATTTGACAAACTATTTAATCCTACTGGGGTTGCTGAGAGGCTAGATCCTCTCTCAGCCAACACTGGGTGAGGAAGGTGTACACTCTGGACAGCTATCCAGCCCATCACAGTGCCGAAACACATTCACACTCACACCCAGGGGCAATTTGAAACAACCCAAAGTCCACACAGTAACACCCGAGTCCGGAACTCAAACCCAGGCCTTTTTTTTGCTATGAGATGGATGTGCTAAGCACCAAGTCACCATGATGCCCACCATAAAGCCCGCACTTCCCAAAAATATTTGAGAGTCTTACTCCCGACACTCGTCCTCAGCTTAGTGGATAATCTCACATCTACACCTCTACATTTACAATACTTGGCAGACACACTATTTAAGAGTGACTTACATTTATCTTTTTTATAAACTGAGTAAATGAGGATTCAGGGCCTTGCACAAAGATTGCACAGTCGCGGTTTGGTTTTATTGTAGCCTCTACACATTATGCTGTTGTTCACAAAAACGATGTGCTTATCTAAACGCACTTAATGCTCAGATATTATTCTGTTATGGGGGTAATTATTTATAATCATATTATTGGGTCTAACTAAATAGGGCATGGATTCCCTTTTGAGTCTGGTTCCTTCCTGCCATTTCAAAGAGCTGTCCTTGACACTGTAACCTCTTGCTTGCTTATTGTGAATTTAAACGTTACTGGATTTGTGAAAAGTACATAAATTAGCCAGTCAATAAAATAGAAAAGCAAATGTATGATGCCACCTAAAGAACTGACCTTTCCATCCTGATGGCCTCAGTACGGCGAAGCTTCTCCTCCCATGTTTCATTAAGCTCTGCAATGATTTTCTCTGTTTCCTATTGATTGGAATCATAAGAGATTTAAAATTAATTTATTCAGTGATGTTCGGTCATACTGGAACATGAGACAGGTAGGTCAGCTTTAGAAAGATCGGAAATATTGTTAAGTGTGTTCAGAACATTTGCAGGTCAAGCACTACTTATTTTGTCATCTTTGGGTACGTATGGATTAACATGGATAATGACATATAGTGACATATTTGAGAGGATGGCAGAACTTTCAGAAATTATAACTGAATTGTATGGTTCTAATTTTCCCTCTGACATGGATATTTACAAGTATTTTTTTTTTTTTTTTTTTGTGAGTCACCTTAAGCCTCTCAATGGCCTCTTCACTCCCAGGGCTGAACATAATGCGGTCATGCAGGTTGCTAATGGATCCAGCCCGACTGGACAGGGCGGAGAGAGAAGGGGAGGGACTCATCCCTGTCATGGCATTGGTCACTGCGGAGAGATCACCCCTTTCATTGACAGCTTGGCCAGTAATGTTATTGTTCTTGTAATCAGAAAAGTCTGTTGGGGAGGGGGGGGGGGGGTTGCCGGGTGGGGTGGGGGAAGGCCAGGGATGGGAGGCAGGGTGGGGGGGTATCAGAGAGGCATGGACAGAGAAGCAGGCAGAAAAGGGAAAGTCCAGAGAAGGAAAAGTAGAAGAAGAGGACAGAGAGAAATACATATAGCTTAAAACTAGTCTGTTCAAATATAAAATGGCCGGTACATGTGAGTCAAGGAGAATGAACTACGAATGAGCCACCAGAGGGAGAAGACAGGTTCTGCAGTCACAGCTTCCAAACCAAAAAAAAAGAAAAAAAAAGAAAAAGAAAAAAACAGTACAAGCATAAAGCAGCAAACATCCACCTGCTGTGCTCAGTGTAGTGTGACATATTCAGCTTCAGCCAAAGCGCCGCAATTGGGACAGCAATCCATGTTCCCTCAGTATTATATAAGCATAGACGAGAATTATTCACTTATGGTATATAATCTCTTCTCTGAGTGTTATTCAAATTCTCATGAAGTGCTATTTCCTGTTCTCTTACAGTAATCCTCATATGCTTCAGCACTACCTCTCCTGGTTATGCTGTCTTCTAATATATGGTTCATGTTGCTTCTAAAAGCTACTAGCCACTTCTAGGTACTCTACTAGCCCTAATAAAAGCCCCATTACCAGCTCCATTATATCCCGAATAAAATCTATATTCAACAAAATAGCGGAAGTGGTTGCATTAGAGCTGTGAGCTGGCATTATGAAAGAAACATAATCTCAACTCTCAACACCTTGGTGTGTGGTGCCCCCCCCAGAAGAACTGGAGGAAGTGGCTGGGAAGAGGGACGTCGGGATCGTCTTGCTTAGGCTACACAACCCGACCCCGGATTAAGAGGATGAAGATGAGATGAGATGAGACGAGACATAATCTCAACCCGACTTTTCAGTCCTGATGTGACAACTAACACGTTCAATAAAACTCACATTAGCATACTGAATAATAACTGCATGTTATTGTACATCATCTCGCGTTCTATTAGTGTGACGGTAAATATAATTGACTAAATTACTGTGAGGATATTGTCTGAGCGACCTGCTGCATAATAAGGGCTCTCGGCTCTCATGGTGCTGCCATGGAAACAAGGAGTGAGCATTTGGTCAGTTATTAAAAAGGCTAGAAATATTCTTACAAAAAGAAGAAAACGTAAATTTTCAAAGTAAACACTTGGAATTCTGTGCTGTCTGCATGACAGGGGGGGAATTTTGTGAAGTTTATGCAGGCATATTAATTAGTAAACCCCTCACTTTCTTCCTTCTCCAAAACATCCCTGTACACACTATTATTGTACACACATTCTGTAACCACAGAGTTTGGATTCTGGAAGCCATGAAAAACAGATAATTTGTTATTTACAACAAAATTTCCAACCACAATGTGCACTTCAATCAATAGTAAATCTGCTTAACCAGCCAGACAAGCAGCGAGCACCAAACCTCCCTTTATAATCATGACTCAGCAGATTTCAAAAGCAATGATAAATTGGATATTCTCGTTATCCATTAGTGATCCTCCACACCATCTGCCAACAAATTTTAGACTCTTGTCTAGATTCTGACTGAGAAAAAAAAATTTGGTCAACTGAACCACAGAAGTAATAATAATAATTTATTAATTAAGTAATAATAATAATTTATTAAGCACTGTAGCAGAGTCACTCAATCCAAAACTGGCCACAGCTCAATGACTACATTCTACACACGAACCAGCTCGGATTCAGAAGCAAATCTTCTGTTGCAATTTAGCAATCAAATTGCAATTATTTAGATTAAGACTCATCAGATCAGAGACTAGCTTTAGAGCTAGAAAGAGGAATTTCTAGCACTCACATGCATTCATCATTTTTTTAATTACTCTCTATAGCCTAACTGACATATATTACTGTGAAAACATCTCAGACACTCTCTACAACAAGGGTCACCAACATGGTGCTCGTGGGCACCAGGTCGCTCGCAAGGACAACATGAGTTTCCCACGGGCCTGTTCACTGCTATTTTTAGAGCAGGCCTACGGCTCCATAGCGCCACTCTCCATTGAGCTGCATCTAATTTTTTTGCTTTTTTAAAAATGAATTCAATATCTTCACATAGATGAATATCATTCATTATTATTAATAGCATATCATTAAAGGTCAATTGAGCAAATTTGTTATTTCAAAGGTGTGTATCAACCTGGTAGCCCTTCGCATTAATTGGTACCCAAGATGTCGCTCTCAGTTTCAAAAAGGTTGGTGAGCCCTGCTCTACAAACTGGTACCAATAACCCAAAATAAATAATTTCTGACTTAATACTAGTATACCCTGAAGGATTACATACTGCATTCGACGTGATAAGCGCCCAGGGCGCTTTAAAAATTGGAGTGGATGGGCGCTTATTAAAATGTTACCAGCAGAGTGGAACGGTAAGTGCTTATTATCATCGAGGTGGAAAACATGAATAATAACGGAACAATAAAAGAGTTTTACTGGTATTTGTGTTATTCATTTTGTGGTATCAACCAACATACTTTCATGAAAGCTGAAAATAAACGGCAAACAGCATAAATTAAAAAAAAAAAAGACCCCTTACTTTTCCCTCCCAGTGCTGGTCCATTAAATATTTTACCAGAAGTAAAATCGAGCCAATCAACACGAATGTCAACTTTAGCACATGGCACATTGAACCAATCAACATGAACATAAACAAAAGCACATGTCAAGAAACGTGCTTAAATTTATGAAGTTAGTGAGCAGGAGAATTGGGTGAAAAACACTCGTCATCACTTTCTGATAAGTCCATATCTGGCTCATCGCTCCATTCATTCAGAGCGTCCCATAGTTTTGCTGTAGCAGTTTCTAATGGTTCATCGGTTGTTGGACATTTACAAAGAGAAAACAGCTAAACAATTTCCTGTTTCTTAAAGCACGGTGGAACAATCAAATGTGTTGTTACTGATGAACATTATAGACATTCCTCAGTGGCAGGAGGTCTTGAAATACCGTGTAAACTCACTTTTACAGGCTGTGAACGCCTCATTTTATGGTTACAGAGACTTTAAAATTGGTAAGTTTGATTTACAATTTTGCTCCCAGTACACATGGGCGGTTATTAGACTTAAGATCAAAAACATGGGGGGGGGGGTTATTGGATAATTTCAATATAGAAATGTTTCAGTATTTATATGTAAATATAAGGCATCTTTGCTGTATTGCATTTCTTTGTTTCTGCCTAAGAAACTGCACAGTATCGTCACTTTTCTTAAAAAAAAGAAAAGAAGTTACTGTAAATCTGTATTTATTTTCAGTTTCAGTATCCATTCATATTTCCATATCTATAATAAAACATTTTATGGAGCTGGAATTTTGCAAATTGTAATGTAATCCCCTGGGCTACAGCTACTAGGATATGGTAGAGCATAGCCATGACGGGAGCCGTATGTTGCATTAGACAGCCAATGCATTTCAAGGGATATGAGCTTTCACTCAAACACATCTATTATACAGCTTTCCCAAGTCTTCAGAGAGATGGGCTTGTATCCATAAATAATATCTATCCAAATTGATATCATACAAGTTTTTCCCCAGTTAAGAAACTTTCCTTTCATTTCTTTATTATTTTCTTGTTTTTTCTCAAAAGAGGTGAGTGGATGAGTGAGAACCAATAAGCTCTGCAAAGCAACGATCTTCTTGCTCAGCATGACAAGCTCAAAGGAGAAGCAGCAATAAAAAAACAAAAGACAAATGAGGAGAGGAACCACAGCCCTGCAGCACCAGTGTATACAAAGCACAAACAGCTGTGCTTTAACAATTAAATGCCAAACCAGCAAACAGGCTCAAATAAAAGTCGAACAGAGAGAGATATTATTATCATATTCAAAAGCATAATTGTTAAATAAAGTAATACAGGGATCTCTCACTTTCCGCGGTTAATTGGGACTGAGATCCCAACGTGACCACCAAATTCTGCGAAGTAGGACCCCCCCAACTGACATATTCGTACATGTATATGTGTATATAATGTCAATAAATACATATCTAGTGCTATAAATGCTCATAATAACAATTAAACATTAAAAAATAATGCATAAGATGTAAATAAAATATAAATACACACATATACAGACACGTGTGCATGCACTATTCTTCCTTAATTTCCTTATTTTTTAGTTCGATGCACTGAAGCCGCATGAATTGAAGTAGCGAGGGATCCCTGTATTTAGCAGTACAAGTGTGGAAGACTGGATTCTAATCATCAGTGAGTCATTAATGTCACGTGGTATGGCAATGATAAGCTGTCAGCAAAATGAATAAACATTTTTATTTTGAGTCAGCCAATATGCTGATAGTTGGACACAGTGATGTAATGGGATACTTTGCTAACTATTTAATCCTCTGAAAAAGCCTTGGTGAACTAGAGTCATTATTTCCCTCTATAAGGTCCAGGATGACATAACACTTTACAATTAAAAAATATTCTCATCACTGTTCCTGATTATATTGCAACGGAAGCATTACTGGTTAACCAATCTATTGGAAAAATATGTTAGAGCATCATCAGGAATACTGGCTTACATGGACATGTTACAATTTTGATAAGCAGCAGTCTTTGTATTTATATTACATGAATGGAGTCTGACAGCCTGGTTGCTAGTCTACACATGCAGCTGCACAAACTAACTGAACCCAACCAACATTCAGCTGACATTACATGAAGATGGATGTGTGATGGATTCATTTTGTTTTAAAAAGCCCCTGAAAAGCCCTTGGTGCTGCAGAGGCCTGCTACATCCAAGAAAGCTGCTAAAAGCATAGGAAGTAGAAAGCTAGAGGGGAAAGGGGGAGAGAGAAAGAGCGAGAGAGTGAGAGAGCCAAGGAAACACACATTTCAAACCCAAACCAGCATTGTCATCAGCTGGACCTCGATATGCTGAGAGAGGGAGTGACAACAGAAAACAGAGCGAGAAGAACAAATAGAGAATATCAAATTAAATAAGAAGAAGGAAAGAGAAAAAAGAAAGAGGAAACTGTGAGGTTCATTTAAATTGCACAAGGCCAGAGAGATACAGGCATTTTACTTCACAACTTCTGAAAGTAAGGGCTGATTTCAAAATACTTTTAAGAAACACTAAACCAGAAACAGAGATTACAAGAAGAGAGATTTAGAAGTAAGGAGAGGCGTGTCGGAGGGGAGAGAGAGAGGGAGAGAGAGAAAGTGTGTGTGTGTGTGTGTGTGTGTGTGTGTGTGTGTGTGTGTGTGTGTGTGTGTGTGTGTATACGATAGCAATATTGCAAAAACTTTAGTATATAGTTAAACTTTGTAATTATTTTCAGAATAGCTTCGCAAAAAAAATAGATTTTTTTTTTTTTACATGACACAATTTTTCACATTTGCAAATGTGTTGGATCAACCAACAGGTGGAGCCGAACAGTGGCTTCTTTAATCTTGAAATGAAACTACGAGGCTAATGTATCAACAAATTATGTTTCTATAACATATATGTAAAATTATAATAATTAATAACAATTGTCACCCAAATTTTCCATCAAATACAAATAAAAATAATGTTTTTGTTTAAAACTGCAGTGTTTCTCCATTTAATCATATTTTTTAATTAGGTGTTTATTATAAGATCAGTGTATTAATAAATATTACAACATTATTGAGAACACAGCTGTGGTCAAACACAGATCGTTGAAGGTGGAGGAAATTCCAATAAATTCTACCCTATTATTCTTTCTTTCCTTCTTTCTTTCTATCGTTCTTTCTTTTGGCAAACTGCTATATCCTACTAGGGTCACAAGGAGGCTGAGGCCTATCACAGCCAACTCTTGGCAAAAGTGAGGTACACCCTGAACAGCTTGCCAGACTATCACCGGTCCAACACTCACACACACACACACACACACACACACACACAGAGAGAGAGAGAGAGAGAGAGAGAGAGAGAGAGAGAGGCATACAAATTTCACTGCAGGTACAATTAAGGTAACCATGGTAACCAGTGGTACGTCATGAAAATAATTGAAAGATACTGTATGAGCAAATGAGGAAAGTGATGCATGATTTAAAAAAAAAAAAAAAAAAAAGTAATCATAAATCTAAAAATAAAATAAACACTGTACATGGGGTCAAACATGCATTATTGACCCAAACACAGCAAAACATTTATTTATTTATTTATTTTTAGTTATTTATTTTGGGGTGGGCAGGGGAATTCTGGTTGGCACAGATGGCAGTGCCATGGTTGCTGTTTACCATTTATATCATTCTGACTCTTAAATTCTATCAGAATGTCTGTGCAAAATTATTTAAACTCTGGCAATAGTGTGAAGCTAGGAATTTACAGAAAAGTCATTTGGGATATATAAACATATATTACTTGCTAGCAACATTAGCCTCGTAATTTCAACAGTGACATAGTACATTAAGATTGTCAATTTTTTAATAAACCATTACATTTATACAGTTTTATCAAGGATAAATAAAACATGTATTCTGATTCTTATTCATATCAGCAGTTTTAAACACATCTCTATGTATAAACACATAAATGTGAATGAGATTTGTCAAGCAAAAAAAGGAGAAAGTCATACTTTCAATGATGTCACCCAAGCCCTGGGCATAGAGGAGCTCTTTCAGGCGTGACACCTCATCTTTCAGTTCACGCACCAGTCGGTTGTTGGGGTCCTCATTAATGACGGCATTACAGCGGATCTGCTTGGCTCTGTCTGCGTATCTGATTCAGAAAACATGCAGGCCAAAGTCATCACAGAACATCCTGTACAGTGTAGTCATAGATATTCGAGCATGTGTTAGTGTTTATATGGTGCATGAATAGTTTGTAGATTAACTAATAGACAGATCACAAACAATTACAATGTGTTAGTGAGTATATAATACATGACACAGTGGCATAAGGTGATGAAATTAATTGTGCATGTCTCATTCACAGTCATTCCTAAAGGGCTCAGTTTTATTGCAGCAACCTTGTAAGAAATGTATGCTGTGATAAGCTTTCAACACTTTCATCATATTATTGAACACATTAGAGAGAGAGAGAGAGAGAGAGAGAGAGAGAGTGTGTGTGTGTAAGACAGAAAGCAAGGACTGATACAAACATTGCAAATAGATAACCGAAGTGTTGACTGACAGGAAGCTAACATCCCTGCAGTGATCATTTTCTACAGTTTATCTTGTCACAGGGGAATTGCAAAGTCAGCAATATGGTTAAAAACCTATGAGAAGTTAACTATATTGCAGCATGTATATGTTCAGTTCATTTAATGTAACCGTTTAATCCTAGTTAGGGTTGTGGGTAGGCTGGTGCCCATCCCAGCCGACTCCGGGCGAGGGTAGAGTACACTCTGGACAGCTCGCCAGACCATCACAGGACGGAAACACGCTGACAGCTTTGCAGCTACTCTTTAACATGAACCTCACACCATAGACAGTGAGAGACATGGCCGGCCTTTGATAACCCAGTTAGCTGCACTGTGTGTGTGTGTGTGGGATGGGGGCAGTGACAACCTGTGGTGAGTGGGGCTTGAACCCCCAACCTTGGGATATCAGTGATCTGGCACCCTATACCACAAGGCCACCACTGTCCTTTACATGTATTTGTAAATAAATAATATATTTTAATTTTCTGAAACATTTTATCCTTTATTAGGATTACCGGGAAGCTGAAGCCCATCCCATTGGACTCTGGGCGAAGGCAGCTCACCAGATCATTGCAGAGCCAACACACACCCATTCCCACTCACATCTTGGAGCACTTGAGGATATCTGATTAGCTTAATGGGCATGTCTTTTAACCACCTGTGGGTGGAAACCAGAACTCAGGACTTGGTAACCACTCTGCCACCATACTGCCAGTGAAGAAAGATATGTTTGTATGAATGCAGTGTCCATGGTAAGTGCAGCAATATTTTATCCATCCAGGATGTATTTTTGTTTTGGGCCCTAAACTATGACTCTGACCAGGTGACCAAGACTATTCCAGTTGAAACATGAGCGCTAATATTAAAATGGAGAGCTCGATACCTGAGCGTGCTGAGAGTCTCATCATAGTTGATGTCTGCAGGACTGAGAGCAGCTACCATGGCAGTGCGGGAATTTCCACCTGCAGCACGGAAAAAGTCAAAAGGTTAATATTGATATGATCCCGGAGTTAAACTGAGTGCAACCCCTGATAGCAATGACACATACCTAAATTTTCCCGAAGTAACCATGTCAGAACAGAGTCCCTGTATGGAATAAAGCTTTCCACCTTCTTTTTCTTCTTGTTCTGCATATAGAAAATAGAAAGTAAAAAAAAATTACATTTACGTATACAAATTTTCTACCTATCAAATAGTTATGAGGTCATCAAGACATTCAAGTTTGAAAGATGCCCATAGAAGAAGTGAATCCCATTTCAAGATTCTTTGTCATCAGTGATTTATGTATGTGAATAGTGACTGCCAAAGGCAACATAAAATACCAATTTGGGAAAAGTGAATATAGCGTACATTCTCTCTCTCTCTCTCTCTCTCTCTCTCTCTCTCTCTCTCTCTCTCTCTCTCTGTGTGTGTGTGTGTGTGTGTGTGTGTGTGTGTACATTCTAATACTCAAGATTCCTAGCTTTACTAAATTAACAAATATATTATATATATATACACATATATATATATACATATAATAATTATAAAAAAAAAATATATATATATATATATATATATATATATATTTTTTTTTTTATATAATTATTATTTTTTTTATTTATTTTTTTTTTACCATCTTCATTAGTACAGTACAAAAATGTTATACCTTATTTGATCCAGAATCCTAACAAAAGAAATCAGAATATTTTATTAGATTTTGTTCACTGGTAATGATAGACAGTGTAATACACAGTAATTTAAAAATCAATACATACCACCTCAGCCAATGCTGAAATGACTTTCCCTAGTGTGGTCAAGGATTTGTTGATATTTGCTCCCTCCTGTAACAGAAAAATTAACAGCTTGGTGAAATACCTTTAGTATCTGGGCCTGTAAATAAGATTGGAGACAACTTGACTGGTCAAAGTGTCCAGTGTCTCAAACACCTCGCAGTACAATGCTTAAGAAAACATCAAGAAAAGAAGAAAAGGCAAATAAAAGTAATGTTTCATTGGATGAATCTTGAGGATATGATTACTATACGATATTGGCATCTGTAATTTATCATTTCATCATTTACCAAGGTAGGGGGTTCAGAGATGGATCATTCCCATGTGAAATCATCAGACGTAGGTATCCACCACTGACTCTCAGATATGTCTCATAAATATCTATCTATCTGTCTAATGCCTGAGTCGTAGGACGACCATTGGCGACCCGCCATGAAGGATAACGCCCTGGTTATCAACTTCATGGAGGTTTTCTTGGCAGGATTAGTGCAGTGGTTTGCCATTGCATTCTGCACGATGTGAAACTACGGGCAATTTAGAACGGCCAATTAACCTACTTTGCATGTCTTTGGATTTTGGGAGGAAACCGGCGCACCCGGAGGAAACCCACGCAAGCCCAGGGAGAACATGCAAACTCCACACAGAAATGCCCAGGCCGGGAATCGAACCCAGGCCTTCTTGCTGTGAGGCGGACGTGCTAACCACTACGCCACCGTGCCGCCCTCAAAAATATAAGTGAATCAAAATTGTGAAAAAAAAGCTTAACCTGACAATTTCAGCAAGATAGGGCAATTATTGACAATTTGGCAACTACTGTATTTGAATTCTGAAAATGTTTTCAAGTTTTTTTGTTTTTTTTTCAAACATAAGCTAAAATGGCATTTTGAATGCTCTATAAATCATAAACAGGATCACAAAACTTCAGCTATAATTAGAAAATAATCTGCAATGTCATAGTCAGGTTTAGATAAACAATTATTGAGCTTTAGCTTCCTAAAGTTATTATTATTATTATTATTATTATTATTATTATTGTTGTTGTTATTATTATTATTGATACATTTTGAGGTCCATAAAATATAGGTGAACAAAGTTCTGAAAAAACCACTGCTTATTTTTTTCTCATTAACAGGTTCATCTTGTTTCTATCAAAAATTTCTATAGAAATTTGGTCTGAAAATCTATTAGTGTGCAGCACGTAGCGAAACACAATCTTACTTTTACACATTTTTTATTACATTTCACGGAAGAACATCTTTAGGGATACAGACTACACAGACATAAAACGTCACATAAATGTTCTGCACACCCTCTGTGCTATGACCTTGGTGTGACATGTCGGAAACCTCCCAAAAAAATCTGATGATTTCACATAATCCAAATAGAATATCATAACGCTGTCTGTCTTCCTTTCGGCTTTTTCCCTTTTACTCGGGAGTCGCCACAGCGAATCATCTGATTCGCACGTTTTGATTTGGCAGAGGTTTTTACGTCGGACGCCCTTCCTGTCACAACCCTTTTTAGCAAGGGACAGCAACACGCTGACGACTTTGCAGCTACTCTTTACGAAAGTCAGCAATGGTTCTTTTACATGCCTCTCACCATAGACAGTGACAGACATGGCCCGCCTTTGATAACCCAGTTAGCTGCACTGGGAGAGAATATCATAACGCTATAGCTGGGAAAAACAGACGAAGGGACTTCAAGACTATCAACAATCCTTCAGAAAATTATGTCGAGAAAGGTGATTAGAAGACCATAGAAAAGCTGTTGTCACCTTGAGCCGAGTGCCTTTGGCTCCAGTGGAGTCAGCTCTTTCACTGCCGGCTAAATCCACCAGACTGATTTTGCTGACCTATTTCAATAAAATATACAGATTGGGGTCAACAGGAGATAAAAGACAAAGTGATAGATAGATATGTATAACATGCACTGAACTCCAAGACAAGATGTTCACGTCTTCTTGACCTGAAATAGCATGATCAGTGTCAAGCATCTTTCAGAGCATTTCAAGCAACGCTCAGTGATGATCCTCTGGTTTCACTGTGCCCGTGGGAACAGCTTAAGTGTGATTGACAAGGTGTAAAATGCTCCTTGGCATCCTACCTTTTCAGATGTGTTGTCTGTCTCAGCATCATGCCTCCTTTGCGTGAAAATGATGTTGAAAACAGCATGAGATCGACTACTTGTTTCATTCATGTTGGTGGCAGCCACAGTCCTGTAAGTGAACCATTTCACTTTGATTATTTGTGAAGAATCTGTGAGGAAATCAGAAGGAATATATTCCTTCCTAAAACTGCTAATTTTATCCCTAGGCTAAGCCATCTGTTCACATTTTTTAAAAATTACATTTACAGAGGGGGTGGTAATAAAATGGTATATAACACTATTATGACAGAATTAAATGATGAAGATAATTCTCCTTATTATAATAATAATTATCATCATTTCATCATTTTCTGTAACCGCTTCATCCTAATTAGGGTCGCGGGGAGGCTGGTGCCCATCCCAGCCAACTCAGGGCGAGGGCAGAGGACACCCTGGACAGCTCGCCAGGCCATCACAGGGCGGAAACACGCGGACGGCTTTGCAGCTACTCTTGTCAAAAGTCAGCAATGGTTCTTTTATACGCTTCACACCATAGACAGTGAGAGACATGGCCGGCCTTTGATAACCCAGTTAGCTGCACTGGGGAATAATAATAATTATTATTATTAATTATTATTATTTCAAAATCTACATGGCTATCTTTTTGAGGCTACATAGCATACATATGTGTCCTTATCAAGTCTTAATAACTTCAGTTCATTTTCTCTAACCACTTAATCCTAATTAGGGTCACGGGGAGGCTGGCGTCCATCCCAGCCGACTCCGGGAAAGGGCAGAGTACACCCTGGACAGCTCACCAGGCCATCGCAGGGTGGAAACACACTGACAGCTTTGCAGCTACTCTTGAAGAAAGTCAGCGATGGTTCTTTACATGCCTCACACCATAGACAGTGAGAGACATGACCCACCCTTGATAACCCAGTTAGCTGCACTGGGGCTTAATAACTTTATTTATTTATTTTATTTATTTATTTATTTTTGAATCCCCACAACATATTTAAAGAATTTAATCTGTGCACAGGCCAGGACGATAACTAAATAGTGTCACCTCTTTCTAAAACACAATATCTTGTAAGATATCTTGCATGAGTCATTTCCAATTATTTCTGTATTGCCACAGACATATCCATCCTTGATTGTTTGTTTATGCCTGCTGTTTCAGGCACGTAAAAACAGATTAATGACCCACAACACTGCAATTAGTCTCGCTAAAATATTGAGGACCGCTTCCTACATATTTTAGCGCTAATAGCTTGGACAATTTTGATGCCTGAAGTGTAATAATCCAGAAAAAAATCAAATGATTGTGCTCGGCAAAGAAAGCTCATCCATTCAAACAATTCAATTCAATTCACCAAGTGAAGCATGAATTAAAGACTGCCTGAATAACAACTGTGCTCAATTACCCCTGTAGACCTTCTGCTCAGATATATAACAGTTTAACAGTAACCACTTTGTGTTCGGAGCGATTACAGGTTTTAAGAAATAGTTTGCACCATAAAATAAATTAGGCAAAACACTGGTGCTACAGAGAGCAGCAATGGCCTGGAGATAAGCTGCTGGATCACTGATCCCAAGGTTGGGGGTTGAAGCCCCACTCGCAATGGGTTGGCACTGTCCCCGTCCCCCAGTGCGGCGAACTGGGTTGTCAAAGGCCGGCCATGTCTCACTGTCTATGGTGTGAGGTTGCTGACTTCTGTCAAGAGTAGGCTCCATCACCGTCAGCGTGTTTCCGCCCTGCGATGGCCTGGCGAGCTGTCCAGGATGTACTCTGCCCTCATTCAGGGTCGGCTGAGTTCGGCACCAGCCTCCTCGTGACTCTAATTAGGATTAAGTGGTTCAGAAAATGTACGAATGAATGAGTGGTGCTACAGTCTACAACCTTTAGAATGTTTTACAATTCTGCTGAAATATGAGTGAAAGCTTCATCGGCTTTTCGCACACGACCTAAAAGTAGATAAAGAGAACCCAAATAAACAAATGTGAATAAGATGATAAGATCGCTTTGAGGAAAATTATCCAAGACTATATACATGTAAATGGCAAAAGTATGTGAGTCCGCACTGGATAAGGAACTTATGCCGGTTTATGCTCATTTCTCTAAACATCTCTAACCATGTAAGTGAGTGGGGCCGGTGGTGTAGTGGTGAGGGTGCTGTGCTCATGATCAGGAGATTGTGAGTTCGAATTCCACTGAGACCCTCACTGTGCTAAGACCCCTGGGGTCAAAATATACCCCAGTAGGCCGAGTAAAAATATACTGGGAAGGTAACCTGCGATGGACTAGCGTCCCATCCAGGGCGAGTTGAACTCCTGGTCGCTTCACGCTATGGAAACTGGGGATAAGCAGCGGCTTGATGAACCACGAGGCTCGGGTGTATAAACCCAACAGACTTTACCTTTACCTTTTTACATACATGTAAGTGGCAAAAGTATGTGAGTCCGCACTGGATAAGGAACTTATGCCAGTTTATGCTCATTTCCAAACATCTCTAACCACTTATCATTTGGGGGAAAAATTTTCAACTTTGGTCCCAGTTGGCCGCAAACCTGTTTCAATATCCTTCTGGCTTTTCCACTCGATTTTAACAAATTATACATGAGCAGCAGGGTTATTTTTGGAGTGCAGTGGTTTTAGCCCTTCAACCCAGCCAAGCACAGTATTATTCCGTGTTTTCCTGACTCATTATCATCAACATTATGAAAAAGTTCCCTCCAGTTGATTAGAAGTCGAATTCATCTTCAAATTTACTACTAATCATAGAAGGTCACATGCCTTTTCCACTCTTAAATACTGCGTATAATAGATAGATGGCATACAGTAAGTATGTAATTATATACCTTGGAGTTCATATTGACAATAAACTCGACTGGCTGAAGAACACGACCACACTTCTGAGGAAGGGCCAGAACTGTCTCTATTTTTTGAGGCGGCTAAGGACGTTTAACATCTGTCGGACACTACTCAGGATGTTCTGCGAGTCTGTTACGGTCAGCGCCATCCTCTATGCTGTTGCATGCTGGGGTAGCAGGCTAAGGATTGCAGCTGCAAACAGACTGAACAAACTGATCTGAAATGTGTACATCGTTGTGGGGACAGAGCTCGACCCTTTGATGGACGTGTCAGAGAAGGGAATGCTGTACGAAATAAAAACAATCCTGAACTATACGTCCCATTCGCGTCACAACCTGCTGATCAGTCACAGGAGTCATTCAGTGAGAAACTGATACCACCTAAATGCTCTACTGAACAGACAGGAACATCAAGCAGGAAATAATTACAACCTGCGGACATTAAACTGTTGAACTCCTCCATATAGCAACAACATCCAGTTATATATTTACACTTTGCACTATATTTACTTTGCTATATACAGTATTTACTATATTTATTGTTTATTATATTAATCCTGTACATGTCACTCGCTGACAGGATCCATTCTGTATCTGTTTATAGATATTACTATACATTATATTTACACACACACACACACACACACACACATACACACATATATATATATATATATATATATATATATATATATATATATATATATATACACATTTCAGTGGTGAAAATTGGAACAATGATCATGATTTTTGTTGTCTTTTTTTGTCAGCCTGTATACTGTAAAATATATTATATGTCTATAATACACTGTCTATAATATGACTCTACAAATGTTGCCTTTTTTAATCTGATCCTTAACATCATCTCTACTATACGCAATTGTTACTTTTTTCTATTTCGTGGAAAAGCAATAAGCTGATTTTCTTCTTTAGGCTCATCATTATAAGGATTTAATAGCAGTGGATCTCCATAAGCTGCTTTATGGCTAAGGCTCAGAAAAATCTTTAAAGGGAGAAGAGAAGAGAAGAGAAGAGAAGAGAAGAGAAGAGAAGAGAAGAGAAGAGAAGAGAAGAGAAGAGAAGAGAAGAGAAGAGAAGAGAAGAGAGAGAAGAGAAGAGAAGAGAAGAGAAGAGAAGAGAAGAGAAGAGAAGAGAAGAGAAGAGAAGAGAAGAGAAGAGAAGAGAAGAGAAGAGAAGAGAAGAGAAGAGAAGAGAAGAGAAGAGAAGAGAAGAGAAGAGAAGAGAAGAGAAGAGAAGAGAAGAGAAGAGAAGAGAAGAGAAGAGAAGAGAAGAGAAGAGAAGAGAAGAGAAGAGAAGAGAAGAGAAGAGAAGAGAAGAGAAGAGAAGAGAAGAATAACCTGGCCTTATTTCCTGAGTCCATCAGGTCTTGAATGTCATTGTAGGACATGACAGCAAGTTTGGATAGATCCTCCACATATGGGCCTAACAGTGGATGCTCTCTGACTCGCAGATTCCCTTTGTTTTTGGGGTTCAGCAGGTCCCGTACACGCTCGCAGTAAATCTCCATATAGCTCACCTAGAACCCAAATAGCACCAACAGAGCTGACACATATAAACTATATATCATTGACAGAAATGAGCAGAAAATGACTGTCGACAGCACAACTATATTGAGATACAGTACTTGTTTACAGAAGAACCATATACAGGAACAAATTGCAAAGCAATCACTAAAACAAGTCAGAGAAATAGGCAAAGTTATTGTTTTTGTTTTTTTTTTTGTATTTGTTTTTGTTTTTTACCTCCACAGAATAAGACATGCTGTTGTCAGTATTGCTGTCATTGATCTTGGTGAAAAGATCTTCACATAGCTGTTGGTTGATGGAGAAAGAGGTTAATGTGTGAGACTGAGACTGTATGTGCATTTATTGCATTTTCTGTGACACTGAATGGATATTTGTGTCTGTGCTTCAGTATGCTATTTGCCTCCCTGTTTAACCCTGTTTGATTTCACATCGTCTGTGCTGTATGCCTGATTACAAAGCCGTGTGTGACATGTCATGATACTGTACTACTCTATTATCATCGTCGTCACTAATAATAAACTGCTTTATTTGGGATCATTGTTGTACTGAGTAAACAGGAGGGTTTGCACATTACAGAAGATAAATAGACAGGTTGACTCTCTTGTTGAGATAATAATAGTTCCTCTGTGAGCATTGTCTTTACCAGTGGGATTATTCCTTGTTGGTCCTTTTCTTGTTTGCCCATCATGGTATATGACTTGCCAGCACCCGTCTGGCCATATGCAAAAATGCAGACATTGTAGCCCTCAAAGGCATGAAGTAACATCTCTTCACCAATGTCCCTGTAAACTTGCTGTTGAGACGCATAGTTGATGTCTTCCGGCTGCATGTGCATTGAACAAACACAGGACAGATCTGTCAGTTTAAATCATTAACAACTGTTAAGTAAACACTGGCAGGTGCATGAGACCAAACAATGCACTGCAAATAGTCAATGCTTTCAGTGTACTACTAGGACATGGGAAAGGAGAAGGAAATGTTGTGCCTTGTATTATTTTGCTGTAAACACTACACTCTTTCTAAGCACGACTAGCATTTCTATTAAAATTACAATGTCTACTTCTCTATAAATAAAACAAAAATGTATTATAATTATAGCTTTTCTAGTGGAAAACAACTTATAAGTTGTCAGATGGGATAAACAACATTTTCATTTGCATTTGTGGCATTTGACAGATGCCTTTATCCAGCTTGACTTTAGATACAGTGTGTGTCTCAACTGAATAAGTGAATAAGGGCCTTGCTCAGGGGCCCAACAATGGCAGCTTGGTGGTACAGGGACTTGAACTGCCAACCCTCTGAATCAGTAACACAGGGCCTTACAGTTTTGGTGAAATTGAGACTTTCATATTATCAGGACAAAGTCACTGATACTGATGATGCCCCAGAGTAGCCCACCATGAGTCCCTTAAGTTTCTGCATTGAAAGGCGAATTTATCAATTTCCTCAGGACTTGCAACATTATTCTTCCGGACAGAGTGTTAGTATATACTACTTGGAAACATAAAAATGCAGACTTAACTCTGGTTTTTATAGTTTATTTTATATTTTACATAGTTTTATAGTGAGTTCTGTAAACAGATCATAAGCACATTCGGGAATGCCAGTTTATTAAATTTTTGTACGTGAACGTGTGTGTATTTTCAGGAGAAATAATGAAAAGCAAACCAAAAAAAAAAAAGATTTTGGTGGGTTTATTTATTTATGTTCAGTTCATTTTCTGTATCCACTTCGTCCTAATTATGGTCGCGGGGAGGCTGGTGCCCATCCCAGCCAACTCAGGGCGAGGGCAGAGTACACCCTGGACAGCTCGCCAGGCCATCGCAGGGAGGAAACACACTGACGGCTTTGCAGCTACTCTTTACAGAAGTCAGCAATAGTTCTTTTACATGCCTCACACCATAGACAGTGAGAGACATGGCTGACCTTTGATAACCCAGTTGGCTGCACTGGGGGGGGGGGGGACAGTGACAACCTTGTGGAGAGTGGGACTCGAACCCCCAACCTTTGGATCAGCGATCCAGCACCTTATACCACTAGACCACCACTGCCCCCTTTATTTATTTATGTATTTATTTATTTACATATGTTGGCATTATCAAGGGTAGATGAGGGCTGTGCATTTCGTGAACAGAATATTGGTGATATGTATCAGCGGGTATTAAACTCATTCAGAATTTTACTATTTAGATAACATGAAAATGTAGGAAAACTAAACTTTTCAACAGTCTATTTTTAATTAATTTATAGTTTTAGTTCATACAACACAGAAACACAAGAAAACTCAAACTTAAAAACTAAAAACTCTGGCCTTTGGATACAACCCCACCTGGGATAGTGTTAAATTAAAACCTACACCATTCCTGTAAAGCACTTGTTAAATGTGTTTCATAACTATGTCATGTACGGTGGTACCTTGACTTACGAGTGTCTTTTATAATGAATTTTCCATGATACGAGCTTCGATTCCACCAAACATCTGCCCCATCCCACAAGCAAAATTTTGATTTATGAGCTCTGCTGGGGAAATGGCTTTTCTGGGCCGATTAGCCTTGTATTTTTCCGTGTGTATTTCTCCACACTCTGAGAACGTCTTGTGCAGTGCTTCTCAATTTGTTTTTTGTGGTGCGCCCATGGGAAGAAAAAAAAACATTTCACCCCCCCCCCCCCCCCCCCCCCCCCAGCTTACTGCACCTCATATCATTTGCTTGGTGCTTTTCCCTACACCATACGGAACACAGTGAGAGCACCACTGCCACCTATTGTGGAGGATGTACAATTACACTTAATTCTAGTACAGTATGTCAAAAAAGCATGTTCCCCAGGGTCATACCCCCCCCACAACATCACACTGCACCCCTCTTGGGGGGCACGCCTCACTGGCCTTGTGAGAGCTCATCACACCCTTTCCTTGCTGGCATCCTTAGCGTGCACATGCACAAAATTCTCCTTCTCCTCCTCTTCCTCTGTTGTGCACCACCTCATGCCTGCCCACATGACATCTTTGCCGCAGTCAGTGATCATAAGAGTTAGTTGATTTTTTTTGCTTATTCTTGTTGTATTATTATTTATTATTAATTATTATGAATGTACATGTATTATTACCATTATTATTAAATATTTATAGTTCTTACATGTTTAGCTTTAATATATTAAGTAAAATATGCGTGTTTGTGTCAGGTGATGTGAGTTTGGGAGGGAATTGAAATGGATTAATTGTTTTTCTATTATTTACTATGGGAATTTTGTTTTATCTGACGAACATTTTGACTTACGAACTTGCCCTCAGAATGGATCAATTTCGTGAGTCAAGGTACCACTGGATTGACCTGAATATTCTGATGTGTGTGTATGTGTGTGTGTGTGTGTGTGTGTGTGTGTGTGTGTGTGTGTGTGTGTGTGTGTGTGTGTGTGTGTGTGTGTGTGTGTGTGTGTGTGTGTGTGTGTGTGTGTGTGTATAAACAATGGTATGATGGGATTTATTGTGATACAGTATTTATTAATATTATGTGTGCCTATCAGTAGTCTGCTTCACTTCTTCCACAGTACTTACCGAGGTATGTGACCAGTAAGAGTAATCAAAACTGAAGCTCTTGTTTTCTTTGGGCGCTTTGGGGTTAATGATAGCTGAAAGACACGAGAGGACAACAGAGGATCAGAGTGTGCATGAAGATAGAGTACTTGTTAAATGGTGATATTCTTTATACCTAAAACCTTGCCACACAGTGTAAAATGGCTAATGCTGACTCACTTTGTCACATCTCGAAGATAATTTATGACGGCTTGGTTCAAATCTTACTGAAGTGCTTTAATCTAAGCTAACCATGTCACGTTATTAAGGCCTAATGAGGAATACTGTTTCAGCAATCTTAATAAGGAAATTAAGAAATTGGGGGGGGGGGGGGGGTTACAAAACATGGTTTTAGGAGAAATTATATTTTCTTGCTACCTGTTGATCAAATTTTGAAAAACAATAATACTGTAATTTGGAAGGTCTGGTGATGAACAAAAGCATAATGAGAAGAACAAGCTTGGCACCAAGACCAGACCAATTTGAAATAAATTAATTCTGAGCAGTAAAGGCTATGGGATGTATATTTTATATGTTAAAAAAAAAACAATTTTCCATGCAAAAATTTAAACATAACTTTATTAAATAAAGATAAACTGAGCAAAGCTGGAAAAAGTACAATATAGACCAAAACTAGAAAAAGCAGGCAACAAGGCACATTAGCCACACCCACCAAAACACACAAGCATGCACCAACCCATCCATCTAAACAGAGTCCTGATACAGTGGAATGCACTCAATTAGAAGAATGAGAACCAAGTGTGCTGATTATGTGCCGAGAGAGCACATGCAGCTGAAGTTATGTGATTGGGAGTGGTGTAGGGCTTGTTGGGAAATTAAGGGAAGGTCAGGAAGGCAGCAGAAATAGCCTGTAACCCTGACAGGAAACAAGTAACATTTGCTGAGTATGCAGCATTCTGCAACGGCTTGTCAGACAAGGGTGGCGTCGTGATGTAACGCTTAACATGTCTGCTTCACGAGGAGTTCTGGGTAGGCAAGGGCATTTGTAAGTGCAGTGTACATGCTCTTGTTTTGCTTGCACGGCTTTCCTTCTGGGTATTCATTTCCTTCCATAGTCCAAAGACCTACACATTAGGCTAATGCTTAGTGTCTGTTCCAAATTGCCCCAGGTGTGAGTTGTCGATTGTGTGTATCACCCTATTATGGAATGGATAGCCATTCAGATTGTATCTTGTCTTCACCTGAAATAGGCTCCAGCCTTCCTGTGACCCGACTAAGATTAAGAGGTTTGGAAAATGAATAATGAATGAGTAAATTAATTGATGAAAGAATGAATGGCAGCTAAGTGAAAGGAATGCAAAGAAAAAAAATTACTCAATTACATCCTGCACTGAAAAAATTCTTACTCGTTGCATGATTTATTTTCTATTTTTTTAGGAATTGTAAATGAGAAGGATTTTAATGATCACGAATGGTCTCCACAATTCATTAAAACCTGACAGCAATTAACACCATCGCTGTCCATTCCAATACATGAAAACTGATTGAAACTGAAATCAAATCTCGAAACTGCAGATAAGATTTTGTTGTCCACCTGTATAACACTCTTGCTTTTGCCTCTGACATCATTTCCTGTGTTAAAATCCTTGCTGTTCACAGCAAGCCACCCACGCACAGTCAGGCGAATTCTTTTTCATGAAGATCCATGGAAAATATCTCCATATCATTACACACAATCTGTACATTTTTTGCACACCAGGCAGAAACAAAATGTCAGCTCTATCCTCTACTGCTCTTTCTCCAAATTCAGATGTTATGGATTAGGACCAGAGGTTTTCTTATTTATAGTCCACAGATATGATTCCACTTATTTTGGTTCCATCTTTTGGAATCATGATGAATGTTCATTCATTTTGCACTTTACAAGAAGGGCCAGAGCCATTCTTTATTTTTCGAGGCGGTGAAGATCGTTTAATATCTGTCATGCACTCCTCGGGATATTTTTTGAGTCTGTTGTGGCCGGTGCTATCATCCTTTTGCATGCTGGGGCGGCATGCTGAGATTTGTAGACGCAAACAGAATAAGAAAACTGATCTGCAAGGTCAGTAACGTTGTGAAGATGGAGCTGGACCCTCTGACGGGAGTGTCAGAGTGGGGAATTTAGTCCAAAATAAAAACAATACTAAACGATATCTCCCACAAACCTGTTTCATAACTTGCTGATCAGTCACAGGAGCACGTTCAGTGTGACACGGTGGTCATTAGACTGTACTAAACTGATCCATATAGCAACAGCATCCACTGTTATACATTTACATTTTGCACCACATTTATATTCTACTGTTTATCGTATTGACTTCTGTCAAGTTTTGTCAAGAAAAGGCTGCATATCCAGTAGCATGTTTCTGCCCTGTGATGGCCTGGTGAGCTGTCCAGGGTGTACTGAGTCAATTGAGATGGGCGTATATATAAAATAAAAATATATATATATTTTAATATATATATATATATATATATATATATATATATATATATATATATATATATATATATATATATATATATATGTGTGTGTGTGTATATATAAAAGGTCTTAACCACAAGTATGCCTCTGTTCACCCAGCAGTATAAATGGGAAGTATACACTATATATCCCAGTATATACTGGGAAGGTAACCTGTGATGGACTAGCATCCCATCCAGGAGGAGTTGAACTCCTAGTCGCCTGACGCTACAGAATCTGGGGATAAGCACCGGTCTGATGAGCCACTAGGCTTGGGTGTAAAAAGCCCAATGGACTTTACCTTTACCTATGTATATATCTATATATATACCTCACCTTACGAAAGACCGAACAAACAAAAAATCCAGGTTACGAAACGCATTTACCTAAAATTTCCGTCTCTGTATACGAAACAAATTCACATTACGAAACGCACCATCTCTTTTTCATTGCACTGCTGGTACCAGTTCACGTGTTTAAAATAGCAGGAGTAGCAGAAACTGTAACATTTCAATGTAAAGCAGCACAATAATGATGGATAAAATTGGGGAAAAAATGAGTGGTGCCCAGTACATCAAGTTCTGTTATGTGATAATGATATCCATAACATTCCTACTCTGAAGAGCAAATCGAAAAAGCTTAATGGAATCATGGCTCAAGCACTAAAATTATCCCTGGATTTTTCAGCAGTATTTCTTCTATAGACAGTACCAGAGCAGTGGAAACACCCTGACCTATGAACTGCATAATGCTGATGAACATTTTATTGGAGGTCATCTAACACCAAGTATCGAATCCGAGCTATCTTCAACATGACAATATTGGCAAGGGATGTTTGTTTCAGCAATGAAGGCATTGTACCAGTCAACTGAGAGGCATAATTACTTGTATCACATGAAACTGACATGACACCAATGTATGGGAGTGTGAATTGGCAAGAAAGCACCTTCTGTACTTCCTGAAGAGACAGATGTTGCAAATGTGGTGGCGATATTATTCAGCTGTTACTGAATGAGTATCACCTTCATCTGTTGGTAAACATCTAACTCCAGAACTGAGGAATCTCCTGTGTTGACAGTCAAAACAATTCCATTCACCCAGACATACAACTACAAGACAGTCAGTAAGACCTGGCTGACCTCCACACTTTAACAAACCACTTTATTCTGGTCATGCCTGGAGGGATTTGGGAGCACATCCCACTGGACACAAGATAAGAATTCACTCTCTGTGGGATGCCAGTCTATCATAAAGCACCATGAACACATATATTCATGCTTTGATACAGTTTTTAGCATAAGCTCTCCACCCACTTTCATATTTTTAGCAGTCAGAGTAAAAAGCAGAAAGAGTATAAAAAAAACCCACAAAAATGCAGGGAGAACATTCACAAGGTTGAAGTCATGTGTTCCTTAACAGTGCAACTCTCAGGTATCCAGCAAAGCTATTAAAGCCAATGAAATGGAAATATCTGCTTTTCACACAAACTATAACGCAGGAGCTTATGTCCTACAGCGTTAATGCATAAGACAATAGCATGCTGTCGTAAAGAGATCCATACAAATTTCCCCTCTCCACCTCGTGACTTCCAAAGGAGAAGGGCCTAAATGGTACTGGAATTAAATGACGCTAAATAAGTCTTTTTTGGTGGGGTCGGTGGCGTAGTGGTGAGGGTGCTGCACTCATGATCGGGAGGTTGTGTGTTCAAATCCCAGTTAGACCCCCACTGTGTTAAGACCCCTGGGTAAGGTCTTAACCACAAGTGTGCCTCTGTTCACCCAGCAGTATAAATGGGTACCAGTAAAAATATACTGGGAAGGTAACCTGCGATGGGCTAGCGTCCCATCCCGGAGGAGTTGTACTCCAAGTCGCTTCCGATGAGCCACTATGACTCGGGTGTACAAAGCCCAACGGAGTTTACCTTTTAATAGGTGTTTTCATTATTCAGGCTTTGAATCATCCATGTTAGGTCTTAATATGACATATATTACAACATGATTGTATGACTCTAGCAGCATTATGACAAAATGCATAAAGAATAGTGACTTTGTTTCAATAGTGACATCACATTCTCTACAGAAATCATGATAACAGTGTTTGATAGAATACAAAGCAGATACCATATTCATTCATTTATTTCCCAAACAGCGTAAGATCGTAGGGAGGCCTTTGGACTTCGAAAGGAAACTGGAGCACCCAGAGGAAACCCACGCAAGCACGGGAAGAACATGTAAACTTCACACAAAAACACTTTCTCCAAGCTCAGGACTCAAACCCAGAACCTTCTTGCTATACACTGAATATACTGACCAACATTCAATCATAATAAGTCAGATATTTTAAAGCAAATTGCTAAGTATTTGCAAATTACTTTTAATAACAATCTGAATGAGTTGCTATTTGAATTAATAAATTAATGAAATAAATTAAATGTGAATTAAAATAGCAAGTCTGCTAGCCTTAAGAAGAAATATTTTGCAGTGAGAAATCTGTGTGCATCTTTTAAAACTTCTTTTTTTCCTTTCGGCTGTTCCCTTTTTTTTCCTCAGAGGGCACCACGGTGAATCATCTGCCTCCATCTTCATGGAAGTCATATTAATGATTCACATGTTTGATTTGGCATAGGTTTTTTACGTTGGATGCCGTGTGCATCTTTTAAAACATTCCCAACTAAAGAATGTAAAGCAAGTCACTTTTTCCTGAGAGTTTAAGTGGTTATAGCCATATTTTCCTGTTCCCACAAATTGCCATTTCCCATCTAAATGGAGGGTGAAAGCTAACATAGATATCCTACAAGACACTTATGGCCAACTACTGCATCTTTTTGCTAACTGCTGCCTGAGAGCAGAGCACAAGTACAGGACACTGCTTGCCGCACCTTCACATACAGAAAACGCCCTTGACTTTTTAGTGTTGCAGGGATTCACATGGTCAAAGGAATGCATATCAAATTACAAATACAATACACACATGTCTGCGATACAGAAAAACTGAATCATCATACAGTCTATGACCTTAGGAGTGCTTCATACGCCAGAGATTTGATGTTGTCTAATTTACTCTAATGACATTGCTTGCCTTACTAGAAACCATTTTCTCAGGATTCTCAGCAAATTATGTCATGACTTTCATCAGTCAAACACACATACACTGTTTATAAAAGCCTCAACCAAGCAAGGAAATACAGTGTACAGAATAAAAAGATACATCACATGACCTGTGTCTATGGCTACGTCCACATGATTAGTAATCACACATTCACCCATTTATTGGCTGAAATGCTTAGTCCTATTATTAGGCTCACGGGGAAGCTGGAGTCTATCTCAACTGACATCCGGTGAAGGCAAGGTACAACCTGTCAGACCATCGTAGGGCAAAACACACACAACCATTAAAATTGACATCCACATCTAGGGGCGGTTTGAAACAATCTACCATCCGAATGTGCACAGCTTTGTCCTGTGGAAAAAAACCCGGAGAAACGTCACACAAGCATGAAGAGAACATGCAAACTCCCTGAGCCGAAACTCAAACCCATGACCTTTCTGCTGTGAGGAGGACATGCTAAGTACTCACCACCATTATTCATCATACACTTTAAAATAACCTGCAAACTAATGTTTTTGTTGTTTGTAATCAATTCTACATAATGAATCCTTCTAACAGGATTTGAATTGTCCACAACATGTTAACTTTGAATTGTTCCACAACTGGTACCTCTCCTAGACACTTCCATACCTCCACCGGTATGTCATCAGGACCAACTGCCTTTCCATTCTTCATCCTCTTCAATGTCCTCCTCACTTCACCCTTACTTTGTTACTTCCTGATCCTCAACAGTCACCTCTTCTACTCTTTTTTCTCTCTCATTTTCCTCATTTCATCAGCTCTTCAAAGTACTCTCCATCTTCCCAGCATACTTCTGTCATCAGTCAATACATTTCCCTCACTGTCCTTAATCTCTCTAACTTGCTGCATGTCCTTCCCATCTCTATTTCTCTGCTGTGCCAACCTGTATAAATCATTTTCTCCCTCCCTACTGTCCAGCCTATCATACAAGTCATCACACATTCTCTGTTTGGCCTTTGACAGAGCTACCTTCGCCTTACGCTGTGTCTCCATGCACTCCTGTTTACTCTCTTTGGTCCTCTCCATGTCTCATTTCTTCTTAGCTAACCTCTTCCTTTGTACACACTCCTGCACTTCCTCATTCCACCACCAAGTCTCCTTATCTACTTTCCTTCCAGAGGACACAACAAGTACTCTCCTGCCTGTCTCCCTGATCACATTAGCTGAAGTTGTCCATTCATCTGGAAGCATTTCCTGACCACCTAAAGCCTGTTTCAACTCCTCCTGGAAGACAAAATGACACTCTTCCTTTTTCAGATTCCACTTTGTCTTCTGCTCTGCCTTTGCCTTCTTCACCTTTCTCACCATCAGCGTTATCATGCACACCACCATCCTATGCTGTTTGGCAACACTCTCACCCATTACTACTTTGCAGTCACTAACTTCCTTTAAATTACATCATCTGCACAAGATGTAGTCTACCTGTGTGCTCCTACCTCCGCTTTTATAAGTCACCCTATGCTCCTGTCTCTTCTGGAAGAAAGTACTCACCACGGCCATTTCCATCCTTTTTGTAAAATTTATAAACATCTGTCCCTCTCTGTCCCTGTCCTGGATACCAAACCTGCCCATCACTTCCTCATCCCCTCTGTTGCCTGCACCAACATGTCCATTGAAGTCTGCACCAATGACCACTCTTTCACCTCTGGGGGTACTCTGCATCACTTCATCTAACTCACTCCAGAATCTCTCCTTCTCTTCCAGCTCACATCCTGCCTGTGGGACATAAGCACGAACAACACTGAACATCACACCTTCAATTTCTAATTTGAGACTCATCACTCTGTCTGACACTCGTTTCACTTCTAGAACATTCCTGACAAACCCCTCATTCAAGATGACTCCTACTCCATTTCTCTTCCCATCCACACCATGATAAAACAGCTTAAACCCTGCTCCTAAGCTTCTAGCCTTGCTACCTTTCCACCTGGTCTCCTGAACACACAGTATGTCCTTCCTTCTCTGCATCATGTCAGCCAGCTCTCTACCTTTTCCTGTCATAGTTCCAACATTCAAAGTCCCTACTCTCAGTCCTAGACCCATGCCTTTCCTCTTCTCTCTCTGCCTACGGACACGCCACCCGCCTCTCCTTCTTCAACTTCTCTTTCTTCGACTAACAGTAGTCCAATTTCTACCAGCACCCTGTTGGTTAACAGCACTGATGCCCTTCCTGTCGCAATCCTCTGCATTCATCTGGGCTTTGGACCGGCATGAGGACGGACACTGGTTTTGTTTATATATATATATATATATATATATAGAGGATTTTCTGAGTAGATCCTTCCGTAGGAGAGTGCTCAATACTTTTTGGTAGAGCAAATAACAAAAGGACAGGACAAAGGCTTTCTATTGAAACTCCATTTATCACTACAGATCTGTTTCGAGGGGTGGTGAAACCATCCCCTCTCTTCAGGTGATTACAGAAGAATATATATATATATATATATATATATATATATATATATATATATATATATATATATATATAAACACCCTATAGACTACATTGCAAGTTCCACACAGCAAGGGGATGGCTGATACTGTCGTGCTAGTGAAATAATGCTGCTGATGATGAATACACAAAACAGAACTCATTGTACAGTATTGCATAGCTCTGCCTACCTCGAGCCTGTTGCTAGGAGCTGAGTGACTTGCGCCTTCCTTCTGGAAACTCTGAAGGGTTGGGCTTCTACGTAGCAGCAAGTGAAGCCAAACTACATTAAAGATGTGGAGTGAGAATCATGCTTAAATTTTTCATCAACAGAGGCGTATTTGCTTTCGAGTTCATCTCCAAGTCCTGTTTTGTTTTTTATTGCAATGTAAATGGAGTTGTCAAGTCACTAAATTACTCCAGTTTTCTCAGGTCACCGAGAAAACTATGTCACTCATGTTTTTTTTTTTTTTTTTTTTTATGATGATTGACTTCATTGCTTCTCCTTCTCTTTTCTTTTGTCTACTTATTGTTTCATTGAGCTCCTCAATGTCCTTAGCTAATAAAACTGGAGCTCAGTACTTCCTGCGCACCCAGGCATAATAAGCATGACATTTTTAATCATCTTTGGTGCACACTGGCAGAAGTATTGCCTGCTGATGAGCGAGTGTGTGCAGGATAGCTCATACAATTAAAACAAGTGTTATTGCCACTCTGTTCCCAACTGCACAGATTTTATTTCTTGCTCTGGTAAAATTCAAAAGGTCATTGTGACTGCAGGGCTTTAGTAATCTATCTAGAAAGCTATAATAGTGTAATAGTGCAGTTCTGTGTGCGGTAAACAAGGATGAGTTTGCAGCAGGCTAGAAATTAAATCAGATAGCTCTGTTCAAGCAAGTACATCATCAGGTGATATGGTTTTATGTGTCTCATCCACATATACATTATCAGGGTTTGTGTTAATAAATTTTAACAGCAGTATAATAAAATAAAAAATATCCAGCTTGATGCGTATCACTGAAATAACCATTTATTAATCATGAAAACATTACATCATTGCTTATTATTAAATTATAGGCAGAACACAGGGTCAGCCATGACATAGGAGCAGATAGGGTCAAGAGTCTGGCTCAAAAGCCCAATAGTAGCAGCTTGGTGGTAATGGGGATTGAATCCCCAACCTACTGACCAGTAACACAGAGCCTTTAATCACTGAACCTGTTTGAATTCAGGCCTCCATCAATGCAATGCCAAGGTCTCAAGTTAAAATAGTATACACTTACATGCTAAATTGCTGATGTAATGTTTCATTTGTAATTGGACATGCTAATTAACTAAAGAAAATAAAATAATTTCTCAATGATAGATCACACCTACAGGCTACACTACACGCAATGGCAAAGGGAGGATCTGGCTGAAGTTAGAAGCTTTTTAAACCCCAGTCTTCTGTGCAACTCACCATCATATCTGAACTTTGCCTAAATTTACCATTTGTTCACTGCTTGTGTCTATAATCACCATAAAACTATTTTAGAATCACACAATTCATCACTCTGAATAAAAATAAATTGAACCAATTGAAATCTAGGGACTCTTGAGATTCCGATGCTCATTACTGTATATTGTATATGGGTATACACATACAGAGCACATGTTGTATGTCTTCATGAACAATATGAAAAATAAGCCTGAAATCCTTTCTGCCTTGTTATTGTTGTTGATTCTGTTATGCCACCCTCCTGAGATCATCTCCCCACCTTCCCAACCCTGTCATTAGCACCATCACTGGGAGTGGCGGCGCAATCCCTCTACAGTGGCAGACTTGAGAGAAAGGAAAGATGCTGCTGTGACACTCTCATCATCCCTGTAGTTTGAAAAGTTATTGCATTGCAAAGTCTACTTATTACTTAACTTGTAATTTCTTCCTCCCATTATAAAATTACTAAATGCAGCGTCTGAATGCCTGTTTGCGTTCAGTATGTTCGCAATATCCCAATTTTGTTTAGAAAGATAAAAATGGGACAACAACCAGAATAAAGAGCAAATATAAAAGAAAGTGAGAAATTACTCAGCATTTACAATTTAATCTCAGTTTATAATTACAGTATGTACTATACAACAAATTGAACTGAATTATCTATATAAAAGCCTGCAACGTTGTCTTTTACATTAGCATTCTAGGAGCTTAACTTTTCACATAGCTTCGACTGAGATTCTTTCCCTAAGTCTGAACCCTTTTCTCAGTTGTTGGTTGGGGTGCTATGTGAGGAGTCTAATCAGGTCTGCCATTATATAAGGTGTCTCAAAGCATGCAGAGCTGCCAATCACTTCGCTCTCTGCCATTCTCCAGCTTTGTGGAAACCCATCTATTGACCCATCTCTAAGCGACAGACCAGACAAAGCAAAGCACAAAAGAGATCCTCTGGGTCCAGACTCTTACTAAGAGCCAGCCATTTATACCCCAACGATGGACCTGGCCTCATTCCAACCAGCAGAGTGGACAAGTTCATTCATGACATCATCCATTTCATTCCAAGAGAGAAAATGTCCTGCACACAGATGCACTACTTAATGCTCTTATTCTGTTTACTGCTTAGAAACGGATGTCCGGATCAATTATTTCTTTGTGAAAACATGCCAAGCTTTTCAAGACTCATACTTAAAAAAATAATTTTGTTTAGTTCCATTTGTAATAAAATTCATTTCACCCAAAATAGAACATAAGGGTCTACTCTTGTCTTTGCCATCAAATAAAAATAAATAAAAAATAAAAAAAAACATTGTGAGAATTTTAACCAAAAAAGTGCATATATTAAACCCCTTTCACATACAACTTTGCAATTCATATGCAATTTTCGTACGAATTTAGCAGAGCTAGGACAATTGCTTTGGATTGGAGTCGGTTTGGGTGAGGTGGATTTTGAAACTTTGCAATCGTATATGCTATACATACATCTGTCATGGGGAAAATGGGTTAGGACTGTAATTCAAACTGCGATGTTTCTATGAAAGAGACAGAATTGTTGCAAGACAAATATCTAAAATCCCTCATATCATATTCCTTTGGTGTACAATTGCATATGGCCCAACTTAATACTGTTGTAAAAATGTTCACATTGGTATATAAGGAAATTCTGTCAAAAAACTTGGAGCATGCCCAAAACTTCACGGCATGTGTCTATGATGCCATTTTCTATCAAGCAAAAGGTGGGTTTTGGAGCTGCATTGTGCCTTTGTGGATCTGGAGAAAGCATATGACATGGTGCCGAGAGAAGAACTGTGGTATTGTATGAGGAAGTCTGGAGTGACAGAGAAGTATGTTAGAGTGGTGCAGGACATGTATGAGAGATGTAAGACAGTGGTGAGGTGTGCTGTGAGTGGTGAGTTCAAGGTGGAGGTGGGACTGCATCAAGGGTCAGCTCTCAGCCCCTTCTTGTTTGCTATGGTGATGGACAGGCTGACAGATGAGGTTAGACAAGAATCTCCATGGACTATGATGTTTGCAGATGACATCGTGATCTGTAGTGAGAGCAGAGAACAAGTGGAGGAAAATCTAGAGAGGTGGAGGTATGCCCTGGAAAGGAGGGGATTGAAGGTTAGTCTCAGTAAGACAGAATACATGTGTGTGAACGACAAGGACCCAAGAGGAACTTTGAGGTTACAGGGGGCAGAGATAAAGAAAGTGGAGGATTTTAAGTACTTCGGCTCAACAATCCAGAGCAATGGAGAGTGTGGAAAAGAGGTGAAGAAGCGCGTGCAGGCAGGTTGGAATGGATGGAGAAAAGTGTCCGGTGTGATGTGTGATAGGAGAGTATCGGCAAGAATGAAGGGAAAAGTGTACAAGACGGTGATGAGGCCAGCGATGTTGTATGGGTTAGAAACAGTGGCCCTGGGGAAAAGACAGGAGTCAGAGTTGGAGGTAGCAGAGATGAAAATGTTGAGGTTCTCTTTGGGAGTAACGAGGATGAATAGGATCAGAAATTAGTACATCAGAGGGACAGCACATATTAGATGTTTTGGAGACAAAGTCAGAGAGGCTAGATTGAGATGGTTTGGAAATGTACAGAGGAGGGATAGTGAGTATATTGGTAGTAGGATGCTGAGGTTGGAACTACCAGGCAAAAGGCCCAGAGGAAGACCAAAGTGAAGATTTATGGATGTGGTGAAGGCGGACATGAAGGTCGTTGGAGTAAGAGTAGAAGATGCAGAGGATAGGGAGAGATGGAGGCAGATCATTTGCTGTGGCGACCCCTGAAGGGAAAAGCCGAAAGGAAAAGAAGAAGAAGAAGACAACTGTTGTTGGAATTTCAATTTTTGGTCATGGACCTGTTGAGGGACATGTGTGACAGGTGCCTAAATAATTTCTCCTCACACATTATTTTATATTAAGGTGAGTGAAGTGGTTCTTTCTTTTTGTGTGTGTGGTTTAGTGTAGCATGGCTTATGCACACAAGGTTTGCACACTGTAACACATCATCAACATAAAAAAATAAAAGTGCCAGAAATTATTATTTGAATGAATCAATTCTGTGAACTATAATTATTTTTCATAAATAACTGCTCCTTGATTCTTTAACCATTTCTAAGTGTTTTCTTTTATTCATCTTTAGTAAGTGCTTTATCCTAGTCGGGGGTTGCAGTGAATTTGGAGCCTACCCTAAAAAAAATAAAATAAAATAAAATATTTGCATATGAAACAGAAATTATCTTAGAATGAAAGATAAATTGGGACGGCATGGTGGCACAGTCATTAGCACATCCACCTCACAGCAAGAAGGTGTAGGTCCGACATTTCTGTGTGGAGTTTGCATGGACTCCCCAT
>CM045741.1:21020015-21077515 GCA_024760905.1 Plotosus lineatus
GTGAGGGCAGAGTACACCCTCTGGATATGCCCTCGCTAGGCCACCGCAGGGCAGACACACACTGATGACTATGCAGCCTACTCTTGACGAAAGTCAGCAATGGTTCTTCTAAATGCCTCACAAAATAGACAGTGAGACATGGCCGGCCTTTGATAACCGAGTTAGCTGCACTGGGGGGCACTCACAACCCATTGATAGTGGGGCTTGAACCCCCAACCTTGGGATCAGTGATCTAGCACCTTTACCACCAGGCCACCACTGCCCGTACATATAGCAATACATATAATTTAGTACCAGTATACACATTTTAAATATGTATTGAAAGCTACATTAGAAATAAGCCTAGGGTATAATTTTTTAAAGAATTAAAATCGTAAAATCTCTTTCATTCTGTGAATATCTTTAATAAGCTAGAGAAACAAATAAGTCAGTTCCTAAACAGTGTTACTTTCCAAATTATGGCTTGGGGTAGAATTACTTTTAATTCGCAAAATAAAATTTGCATCATCTCATTCAATCAGTCTTAAATTAAAATGCAATCAGATTGTGTACTGATTTTTTGCATTTACTATGACTCAGCTTAAAATTTTCAACTCAGTCTGAACGAGGGCACATTCAGCCAACAAAACACCGGAGAATGTTCTCAGCTTCTATATTCATCCTCTGAAAGAGAAACATATTCTCAGAGAATTTAATGGATTTCTATTAAATAAATACATTTTTAGATACATATCCTTTTGTGATAGAAGATATATTGATTCATTCATTTTCTAAATAACTTCATCCTAATTAAGGTCACCCGACTCTGGGCCAGGCCATCTCAGAGCCAACACTCACAGTCATTCATGCTCACACTCACACCTAGGGGAGATTTGGAACAGGCAGTTAGCCGACTGTGCATGTATTGTGTGAAGAAACTGGAGTACCTGGAGAAAACCCATGCAAGCATGAGGAGAACTTCACACAGAAACGTCCAGGCTGGGAATCGAGCCCAGGACCTTCTTGCTATGAGGCAAACTTACTGATATCACATATATATTTTGCGAAATGAAACAGTGGGGTTCGGGTTAAAGTTAGTACACAGTCTTCATCACATTGCAAATTAAAGGGTGATCATCTACTGTATACCATTAAGAAGCAGACAGTTTATAATTGCAAATGAAAAAATTGTATTCAACTATTTTTGTACTTTTTTCAAATATGTACTGAGAAGAGTGAATACAGGGATCCCTCACTTTCTGCGGTTAATTGGGACCGAGATTCCCTCGCGACCACCAAATTCCACGAAGTAGGTCTCACCCCACCCACCCCCACCCACCCCGACTGATGCATACATACATGTATATGTTTATATACAGTCATATCAATAAATACATATTCAGTGCTATAATTGCTTATAATAACAATTAAACGTTTAAAAATAATGCATAGGATGTAAATAAAATATAAATACACACACATACAGATGCGCGTGCATGCACTCAGACGTGCACCTCACAAAAATGTAACTCGCTTTGATGGGAGGTTTTGGGTTGTTTTTTGTTTTGTATTTGTTTAGGGGTTTTTATTGCATAATTGGCCTTGTTTTGTGGCATTTTCCTTAACTTTTCCCCCTATTCTTCCGTAATTTCTTTATTTTTTAATTCGTTGAATATTTAAAAAAAAACGCAATGTACTGAAGCCACATGAATTGAAGCGTGGAGTAGCGAGGCGATCCCTGTAATTGTAATGCAGGGAAAAGGTGGTGGTTTTGTTTTGTTAACCCAGGTTAAGACATGTTCTGGGCATGCCCAAGAATAGTGGAATTCCGACGGGCTGGAAAAGTATATCTACTGGATAAAGGGAAAGTGAGAGAGAAGAGGGAAGAAGAAAAGAAGAAAAATAGCCAGGAGAACAGAAGGAACAATGGATTTCACCAGACCTGTCACACATGGGAAAAGGACTGTAAATATATAATTGTTTTTTTTTGTTTCAATCTTGGTCAGATATAGATTAGTACTGTTTAATGTGTTTAATAGTGTGCCTTGATTAAATCGGTTCCCATTTAAGAGAATTTTGTCTGTCACACATTGCTGTCTCATCATCATCATCATTTTCTGTAACCGCTTAATCCTAATTACGGTCATGGGGAGGCTGGCGCCCATCACAGCCAACTTCAGGCGAGGGCAGAGTACACCCTCGACAGCTCGTCAGGCCATCGCAGGGCGGAAGCACGCCAACAGCTTTGCAGCCTACTCTTTACGAAAGTCAGCAATGGTTCTTTTACATGCCTCACACCATAGACAGTGAGAGACATGGCCGGCCTTTGATAACCCAGTTAGCTGCACTGGGGAGGACAGTGACAACCTTGTGGAGAGTGGGAATTGAACCCCCAACCTTTGGATCAGCGATCCAGCGCCCTATACCACTAGACCACCACTGCCCACACACATTGCTGTCTGCTACCCATAATAATTTGGGGCCATAACAATATCATGGGGCTCTTCGCATGTGTCATATGTAGGTCCTTTACATCAGACATCATCCATGGATTAACGATGCTGTATTGTTTCTTTTAAGGTCACATACGTAGGAAGGGTTATTGTCTGATTTGTTTAGGCATAATAGAGGACAGTGGCGGCAAAGAGACGAGGCCGTACAGCCAGAATTTACCACAGCAGATGAGGCAGATGCCACTCAGGTTTCACCCCGACTGAAACACAATGCAGTCCACACACTCCTCCCATTATAACACACACAGACCCAGCTTGAAGCTACATCTCTATCTTTCCCTTGTATGTTATTCTTCCGCTTCTTGTTTTGTCAATCTCAGACAATACTGTATTATCAATCTTCCTTCATTCCATTATGTCCGTATACAACAGAGGTATGCAGGGTTAATGTACTCTTTAAGCAATGCTTAAGCTCAAGGTGAACCACATCATAACACTGAATCACTCAGCAGTACTGGGAGAATACTAACACCACCACCACCACCACCACCCTTTCTCTATCCTAAATGACTTATCTTGCCAGTTGAGACATGACGCATGCACTGATTCCACGGTGTGTGATTCAGCCAGGTTTTTAATTACTGAAGAACAGGTTTGAGGTCATCCATCACAAATAACACTGCAATAACACTGGCGTTGAGCACAGAGCTACGAACTACCATACTGCATCTGTTGCCTGTGTGCCTGTACTGACTGATCAATAGAGTACGTACTGAAAGGTGAAAGGGCAGAAGGATATAATTTTCAATAATTTTATCAGGGTCTGGATACATCTTCTCTATCTCCTTCCTTCACTTCCCTTCCTCCCTCCTTCGCTTTTCCAACTCAGCTCAGTAGAGCACAGCTCTGAATAATTTATTCAGCTAAAGAATATTTATTGTCGTCCTGCCGCATCAGATACCTTTTAAAGGGGCATACCCAATTTAAGAGAAAACCAACAAATATACAGTTTGCATTTGCAACATGTTTTAAAGGACTTTAGGATGCTTGCTCTTCATGGTGCATGTCTACACATATTATCATCCTTATATGTTGTACAGTATTATTGTGGGGAAGAAACATGGATAGGTCACATATTAAAGATTATATCACCATATAAAAACCATAATGAAAATAGCAGTTAAATTCAGTTTATAGAAAATCAATGGAGCACAGTCCAAATTAAATGTGTCATGTACACTTTATGACAGGATATAGAGCAATTCAACAAAAGCTGGCCCACGAATCTCTAATCTCAAGACAAACAACCCAGTCCGAATTGACCTTTGGCCTTTATAGCATATGCACTATTCAGTCTTTGTTTCATTGATAAATATGTTATTAACGCAGTGATGCTCACAAACGGGTAACATATCACTACCAAGGAAGGAAAATAAAATGATTAGTTAAACAAAAAAATTAAAACATGCATTTAACGAACATTATTTTCCCTAAACTGAACTCTAATATATAATCTGAAGTGTTTAGCACCGATTTCCACAAACACTTTGGGTTATTTTAACATTATCCTATCTTGTCTGTTTTCTCACAATATATACTGAGAATGAAGCAATATTTTGCACCTATTGTTAAGTATTGTTTTGTGATTGCACTTTTTTTATTTATTGATTGATTTATTGAAGTCACATTTTGATTATCTGAGGTCATATTCTGCATTAATCTCAGTTTTATACACCAGAAGGCATATTGATTTATAAGCTTCAGTTCAGTTCATTTTCTGTAACCGCTTAATCCTAATTAGGGTCGTGGGGAGGCTGGCACCCATCTCAGCCGACTCCGGGGGAGGGCAGAGTACACCCTGGACAGCTCGCCAGGCCATCGCAGGGCGGAAACACGCTGACGGCTATGCAGCTACTCTTGTCGAAAGTCAGCAATAGTTCTTTTACATGCCTCACACCATAGACAGTGAGAGACATGGCTGGCCTTTGATAACCAAGTTAGCTGCACTGGGGGGGACAGTGACAACCTTGTGCAGAGTGGAACGTGAACCCCTAACCCTAGAATCAACGATCCAGCACCCTATACCACTAGGCCACCACTGCGCTGTATTTATTAGCTTATATATCTCTATCGATCGAGGGGCAGTGGTGGTCTAGTGGTATAGGGCATTGGTTGGGGGTTCAAGTCCCACTCTTCACAAAGGTTATCACTGCCCCCCCCCCCCCCCAGTGCAGCTAATTGGGTTATCAAAGGCGGGCCATGTCTCTCACTGTCTATGGTGAGAGGTTCATGTAAAAAAGCCATTGCTGACTTTCATAAAGAGTAGCTGCAAAGCCATCAGCGTGTTTTTGTCCCTTGCTAAAGGGTTGTGTCAGGAAGGGCATCCGACGTAAAAACCTATGCCAAATCAAACGTGTGAATCATTCACTGTGGCGACCCCTGATAAAAGGAAAAAGCTGAAAGGAAATCTCTCTCTCAATCTCATATATCTCTATCTATCCATCTTTATATATTTTTCATTCATTCATTTTCTGAAGGTCTATATATATATATATCAATTTTAATTTTAAATTTTGGGGGGGTATAGAGCCACTGAAAGGAGGCACTTGTTGTAAGTGACATATGGTGCTGTTTATGAGACAAAGCACGGCTTATACGGACTTTTGATCTTTCAAGTGAGCAAGTGAAGGCTAAGTACTAAACAAGTATTCAACGGCGCACTTGCTCACTTGAAAGATGGGAAGTCTGTATAAGCCTCGCTTTGTCTCAAGCACAAGCAAGTGAACTTGCGACAAGCACCTGCTTTTGGTGGAGCACCTCACATATTGTAAGCCGCTCGTTGATTTGGCTGTTTTAAGCTTTACAATGTAAAGTGACTCAGCTCAATGCAAATGGAGCGTGTTGTGTTTTTACGAAGAGAATGTCTGGTTAGAAAATCCTGCCTGAAAATGGTGCGAACTTTAATGAAAGAAGAAGAATCCCACATGTCAGAAATAGATAAGGATGTTAAGAATAAGTTGAAGTGGGAATTGTGAAATTTGCAGTGAAAATCGACAAACAGACTCAGAACATATCAGAACCTTTGGCGAGTTTCATAAAGAAATCTGACATCGCCGGCAAGGCCTTGTGTGTTTATTGCAACGACCTGATCAATTATGGATCTCGCGCATGTATTGCACTTATGGCTGACAGACAAGCACACTCAGAGCTAATTACTAAATATTTATTTTGTTTATATTACGTGAAATTCCATTGAAATGTAACGTCATAAAAGTAATCTGTATTGGTAAAATCAGTGTGTGATAAACTTACTTGCATTGTTGATAATAAGAGTTTAATATGTATGGGAATTTTATTTTCATTTTAATCATTGTTTTTTTTTTAATTTTGCAGCCAAACCTAAGTAATTCGTATTCAATTTGAAAATACTCAATACATTGGTGATGGTTGTCATATAAATTAATACACTGTCATTGTTATTTACCTGAATAGTGTCTCAACATTGATTAGTTACTAGGAGGCTGGGACAGTTAGACAGTTAGTTTAAAATGCTTCATAAATTTATAAAGTGGTTTACAGGAAATATTTCTGTATTTTTTCATCTTTCATTTACACAACACACAACATAGAGCCATGGTTTACTTGTTTCTCAATTCTGTGTATATATTATATTGCAAATACATATGTTTACAAATAAAATTATATTCCGATTAGTCTATGCATTAGATATGTTGCCTAAATGTAGATAGCAAACAGGCTCCGCCCTAGACCCCCTCCCCCCAGAACCACCCCCCAAAGTTCAGCTGAAAATATATTTTGCTGTTGTCATCCCTGATATGTGTGTGTATATATATATAAAAGTATATTATTTATATGAATATGTTGAACTATAATTAACAACCTATCACAGAATAAACAAATGATTAGATATTCACTCAGTTACTCACATATGGACCGTCAATTTGAAAACAAATGGTCTATTTTTGAATATAGAAATGGAAATTTAAAAAATGTTTGCACTCGTTCCGATTTATGGAACAAAATAATCAACCGATTCATTGATTATTAAAATAATTGTTAGTTGCATTGGAGCCCTACATTTAATCCATCCATATAAACACATATGAATAGTTAGCACATACACACATTTTTCTTGCTGGTTTGCACGTCATAGCAAGAAGGCCTCAGTTTGCTGTGCACACTGAAGGGGTGTGAGCTTGAGTGTGAATGTCGATGTCAATGTTGGCCCTGCAATGGCCTGACAAGCTGTGTACCCTGCCCTCACCAGAGTCAGCTGACATGGGCATCAGCCTTCCCGAGATCCTAATTAGGATTAAGCAGAAAATGAATGAATATATATCCCCAAGTACAGCTAACTGGGTTATCAAAGGCCAACCATGTCTCTCACTGTCTATGGTGAGAGGGTCATGTAAAAAAACATTGCTGACTTTCGACAAGAGGAGCTGCAAAGCTGTCAGTGCGTTTCCGCCCCTTGCTAAAGGGTTGTGTCAGAAAGGGCATCCGACGTAAAAACCTATGCCAAATAAAACATGATTGATTTGCTGTGGTGACCCCTGAGAAAAAAAATGGAACAACCAAAAGAAAAAGAAGAAGAAAATATATATACTGTATATTACTCTTTCTTATATATGTACAACAAAAACAGTACAAAAGGTGAGAAATTTAGAAACTTGTAAAAGGAGAGTTCATGAGAATTTATGCAAAAAACAACCAACAAGAACTTTGATGAACTTTGCTGTTATTGATTATGAAACAATGTTTCTGATTGGTTGTTCAGTGTGTAATAGGTCATTTTCTGCATAGGCTTTGGTCCATGTTCACTTCATGCACTACTAGTTATAATTTAACTCGTGTTTAACTGTTGCAACTTTCGTAGCTTGTTTTCCATACTGGTGGTGCAGACAAACTACACTTTGAGAGAAGTCTCAGAATGGAGGCAGGATCCAGTGTGAGTGCTGTGAGGAGCTTAAAGGTTTTAATTGGAGATCAGCTTCAACCTGCGCTCATCTCAATAAAGGAAGGAAAGATTCATGCCATCCTGCCTGATCCAGGTGCCTCTGCACTTGCTGCTGGAGAGGTGAGATGGGATTGTACGTGAGAAAAGCGCCGCCCTGTGGTAGACTTGGTACTACAGGTTCCCGGAGAAAAAAAAATATGCGTACTGTATTTAGAATTTACTTTTATAGCTGTTGTTTTTGGAGATTACAACAACAAATGTAAATCTTAATCTTTTTTTTTCAGGTTATAAAATGATTCGTTTCTATTTTTAAAGAAAAGTAGAACAATGGTAAATTTGTTTTGTTGTTGTTTGTTGTTGTTTACCTGAATGTGCTTGGCGCAACTTCCATGAAATACATTTGTGTGTAACTAAAGATGCATCAGTGATACTTTTTATTGTTGTTGTTTTGTTTTGTTTTGTTGGGCGAGGGTTGGGGTGTATTTTCCAGTCATTTATGATGTTAGGATAAGACTTCGAATTTGTGCTTTGTGGTTTATAATTTCAAAGAACATTTACTTTGTTCAATTAAGATCATGACTGTTCATAACTCATACATTAATTCATTTTCTGAAACACTTAATCCTAGTTATGGCCGTAGGGAGTCTGGCGCCCATCTCGGCCAACTCTGGGCTGTGAGCATCGCAGGGTGGAAAGGCATGTCATTCTGTTTTGTTTATTTTTTAAAGAAAATTAAATATTAAATATACAAAATACAAAATTAAAAACTAAATAAGAAATAAAATACTTTGGAATACACTGTTATTGGAAAATGATCCACTGTAGGGTAACTGGTAACTGTAACTCTGCCTTGGAGGAGGTCACAACACACCCCATTATAACAGAATGCCCTGTCATATTTTACTTCTTGTTCTGTCTAACATATTTTACATTCTTATATTCTTTTACTTTGTGTTATTATAAATTATATAAAATAAATTCTACACATTTAAAAGATAAACAAAGGGCAGCATGGTGGCGTAGTGATTAGCAGGTCCGCCTAACATCAAGAAGGTCAGGTTCTGGGTTTGTTTCCCGGCTCAGGCGTATCTGTCTGGAGTTTGCATGTTCTCCCCATGATTGTGTAAGTTACCTCCGGGTACTCCGGTTTCCTCCCACAGTCCAAAAATCTGCACAGTAGGTTAATTGGCTGTTCCAAATCGCCCCTAGGCGTGAGTGCAAGTATGAAAGGTTTTGTGAGTGTTGAACCTACAATGACTTGGCAAGTTGTGCAGGGTTTACCCCAGCCTCACCCAGAGTCAGCTGAGATGGGCACCGGGCTCCAAGTGACCCTAATAAGCGGTTACAGAAAATGAACTGAACAGTTCAGAAAATGAATGAATGAATAAAAAGATAAACATTGGAATGTCAAAGTTTGTTTGTGCCTCATGTAAAGGCAATTTATTTTTGTTTTATGATATGTTTTTATATTTTATTACATTATATATTATACATTTTATATCATCTCCATCTTCATCTTCTTCCGCTTAATTCGGGGTCAGGTCACGAGGGCAGCAGCCTAAGCAATGAGGTCTGGACATCCTTCTTCCCAGTCACTTCCTACAGCTCTTCCAGGAGGATACCGAGGCGTTCTAGGTCAACCCTGGGGTCTCTTCAGGGTTGGACATTCCCAAAACACCACACCAGAGAGGCGTTCGGGAGGCATTCGAACCAGATGCCCAATTCACCTCAACTGGCTCCTCTCAATGCGGAGGAGCAGTGGTTCTACACCGAGATCCCCTCAGAAAGCTGAGGTTCTCACCCTATCTCTAAAGGAGAACCCCGCCACCCAGCAAAGGAAGCTCATTTCAGCCGCTTGTATCTGCGATCTTGTTCTTTCCGTCACTACCCAAAGCTTGTGACCATAGGTGAGGGTTGGAACTTAGATCGACTGGTAAATTGAGAGCTTTGCCTTGCAGCTCAGCTCCTTCTTCACCACAACAGACCTGTACAAGCTCTGCTTTACAGTAGAGGCTGGAGCAATCCGCCTGTTGATCTCTCGCTCCATACTGCCGTCACTCGTGAACAAGACCCCAAAATACTTGAACTCCTCCACTTGTGGCAAAACCTCATTCTAGATCTGGAGGGTGCATTCCACCCTTTTCCAACTGAAAATCGTTTTCTTGGACTTGAAGGTGCTGATTCTCATCTAGGCCGCTTCGCACTCAACTGCGAATCATTCCAATGAGAGCTGAAGGTCCCGGCTTGATGAAGCCAAAAGAACAATTTCATCTGAAAAAAGCAGAGAAGAGATCTGATGACCACCAAACCAGAATCCCTCCACACCTCGGCTGCACCTAGAAATTCTGTCCATAAAATTATGAACCGAATCGGTGACAAAGGATAGCCTTGTCAGACTCCAACCCTCACCAGAAAGGAATTCGACCTTGTGACAGGAAGGGCATCCGACGTAAAAACCCATGCCAAATCAAATGTGCGAATCAGATGATTCCCTGTGGCGACTCTCGAGAACGGGAAAAAGCCAAAAAGAAAAGAAGAAGAAGTTACCAATGCAGACCATGCTCTGGCTCCGGTGATATAGCGACTGAATCGCCCGTAGCAACAGGTCTGGAATGCCATACTCCCGGTGCACGCTCCACAAGATAACCCGAGGGACATGGTTAAACGTCTTCTGCAAATATACAAAACACATGTGGACAGATTGGACAAACTCACCCGCCCCATCCAGGATCTTGTGCAGTGCATAGAGTTGGTTGAGAGTGCCGCGGCCAGGATGAAAAGCACATTGCTCCCCCTAAATACGAGGTTCACCTATCAGTCGGATTCTTCTATACAGTGCGGCTGCAAAGATTTTCCCAGGTAGGCTGAGGAGTGTGATTCCTATTAACTGGAACACACCCTCTAGTCTACCACCCCGGTTTGCCAATTCAGGTACAGCCTCCAGTGACTACACGCTGTTGCAGAGATGTGTCAACAAAGACAGTACTACAACATCCAGAGCCATGGGACATTCAGAGCGGATCTCATCAACCCCTGGAGCCCGACCATCGACGAGCTTTTTGACTACCTTGGTGACCTCAGTTCCAATGAGGAGCAGACCCCCACCCAAACCCCCGGAGTCTTCCTCCTCCATGGAGGGCATGTTGGTGGGATTGAGGAGGTCCTTGAAGTATTTCTTTCACTTCCTCACAACATCCCCAGTCGAGCTGAGCAGCATTTACATTTACAACAGTATTTGTGGAGAACTGCTTCCCCCTCCTGAGACGTCAGATGGCGGTCCAGAACATCCAATAATTGCTCTCCAGGCCTTCACCAAACTCCTCCCACGCCCGAGATTTTGCATTGGCAACAGCTCTGGCTCCAGCACATTTGGCCTTCTAGTATCTGTCAGCTGCCTCGTGAGTTCCGCAGGCCAATAAGACCCGACAGGCCTCCTTTTTCAGCTGGACAGCTTCCTTCACCTCAGGTGTCCACCACCAGGTTCGGGGGTTACTGCCACAAGAGGCACCGATGACCACAGCTATGGGCTGCCGCCTCAGCAGTGGCACGACTCATGGCCCATTCAGATTCCATGTCACCCGCTGCCTTCGGGTTGGTTGCTCTGGCTCCTATCAGAGGGGAGTCCACCAAATGTTCCCAGGAGACCCTAACTACACACTTGGGCCTGCCAGGTCTGGAGGGTGGCCTCCCCCGCCATCGGCGCCAGCTATAAAGTCGATCATCAAACTGCGGAATAGGGTGTCCTGGTGTCAAGTGCACTTATGGACACCCTTGTGTCGAACATGCTGTTCGTGATGGACGAGCACAGAAGTCCAACAACTAAACACCATTCGGGTTCAGACACTAGAGGCTGTACCTACTGATCACACCCTTCCAGGTCACACTATTGTTGCCCACATGTGTGTTGAAGTCTCCCAGGACAAGGAGTGAGTCTCCTGAGGGGACATTCTCCAACCACCCCCTAAAGACTTCAATAAGAGTGGGTACTCTGAACTGGCATTTGGTGCATAAGCACAAAAGACAGTCAGGACTGGTCCCCCCCAGCCGAAGGCGGAGGGAAGCTACCCTTTCGTCAACTGGGGAGAAACCCACCGTGTGAGCAAAGGATGCCCACACTGATTTGCCGCCTCTCGGAGAGCAGACCCATGTCTCCTTTTCTTTCTGGGCCCGGCTGGGCTCCATGGGCAGAAGCCCGAACACCAGGCGCTCGGCTTCGTGCCCCATACCCAGGCCTAGCTCCGGAAGGGGACCCCGGTGAACCGTGTCCGGGACAGGGAAACTGTGTTCTTGTTTTTCTTTCTTCATAGAGGTCTTTTTAACCACGCTTTGTCTGGACCATCACCTAGGACCAGTTTGCCTTGGGTGACCCTACCAGGGGCATAATGCCCCAGACAAGATAGTTCCTCAGATCATTAGGACACCACCACCACAATAAGGTGGCACTATGTATATCTGGAATAAAAAAAAAAGTCATAGTAAACCTAACAACAGAAGTCCAGTTTTTCTTGTGTGGCTTCATGTGGTGTGTGTGTGTGTGTGTGTGTGTGTGTGTGTGTGTGTGTGTGTGTGTGTGTGTGTGTGTGTGTGTGTAGGTCCTAGATGTGGGCAACAATGTGGTGATGCCAGGTGTAGTGGACTGTCATGTTCATGTTAATGAACCAGGCCGTACCACATGGGAAGGCTACAGAACTGCAACACAAGCGGCGGCAGCAGGAGGGGTGACTACTATCGTAGACATGCCACTGTAGGAACACACGTCCTATGTTTACACATAAATTCACCTGGCCTAAAGCCTAACCTAGCCCAAATATTTAAACTTATACAAGTCCATATGTATTAGAAGTAACAAATATATTTTGTACATTTTGCATGCTTTTGAAAAAGTAAATGCTCTTGCACCATCATCCACAGTAACAGCATCCCACCAACCACAAGCCTTGCAAACTTCCATGAAAAGATAAAAGTTGCATCTGGACAGTGTTTTGTGGACACAGCATTCTGGGGAGGCATTGTACCTGGAAATCAGGTAATATCTGATCCTTTAAATACATAGTTTAGTTAAGTAGTAGTAATAATAATAATAATAATTTTTTTTTAAATGGCAGCATGGTGGCATAGTGGTTTGTACGTCCACCTCACAGCAAGAAGGTCCTGGGTTCGATTTCCAGTTCAGACGTTTCTGTGTGGAGGTTGCATGTTCGCCCCATGATTGTGTGGGATTCCGCTGGGTACTCTGGTTTCCCCCACAGTCCAAAAAATATGCACAATTTAATTGGCTGTTTCAAATTGCCCGTAGGTGTGAGTGAGAGTGTGAATGGTTGTGTGAGTGTTGGCCCTGTGAGGGCCTGATGAGGTGTTCAGGGTGTACCCCGCCCTCGCCCAGAATCGTCTGAGATGGATGTCAGCCTCCCCACAACCTGAATTAAGATTGAGCAGTTCAGAGAATGAATTACTTTTTTGAAACTGTCTAATAAATATGAAACCTAATTAATAAATTTTTTACAGAGATCATGTACATTAACATTCCAACATGAAAGTGTAACTGAATTAAATAATTCTGGACTCAGAGTAAAGAAAATATCATGAATATATTAATCAAACCTACGCATATCACTTAAACAAATAACAAGGTTGAGTTCGGGTATGAAGATCACTAAGAGTGAAATGTGGAGGTTTTTCTGCACAGAGAGCTTGCAGGCACCAATGAAGTATTTTCAAATAAAAATCAATTTTAAAAAACATCGAACTATAGTTTAGGAGGTGTAAGCTCACCCAGTTACGAAAAAAATTATAATGGTAGCAATATGCTCCTATATAAGTTATCTATTGCTAGGCACCTAAAAAGATATACTGTACCAGTATATAATATTTCCATACACACCCGACTTCAGAAATCTGAAACTGACCTAAATCAGCACCTTTGGGTCTTCCGTTTTTCATTCTATCTTTCTGTACCCTCAGCTGGAACTCAAACCCATGGTTCAGGCTGGAGTGGCTGGATTTAAGTGCTTTCTCATCCACAGTGGGGTCGATGAATTTCCTAATGTGAGAGAGAAGGATCTGCATGCAGCAATGAAAGAGCTTAAAGGCACAAAAAGTGTTTTACTAGTAAGCAACCAACTGATCATTCTTCAGGAACTGTTATGTCTGTGCGGCTTCTCTCTCACATTCCTGCACCCTTTAAACATTCTACAGTTATGAAGCAACAGGTCCTGAGAATATGATGAATGTAGTTATTATTAAATAAATGTTTCATAACGAGTGCTTTGTACCCATTATACTGAGTCGTAATTTAAGAAAAAACAATACAGTATTATGTACAATACATTATTATATAATGGCCTGTTAATTGTTGTATCATTTGAAAGCCTTATTAAAGTGGGGATAAAGGATGAATAATTTAGGGTTCAGTTTATCAGTTAATTTTGTGTAACTGCTTAATCCTAATTAGGGTCACGGGGAGGCTGGCGCCCATCCCAGCTGACTCCGGGCGAGGGCGGAAACACGCCAACGGCTTTACAGCTACTCTTGTCGAAAGTCAGCAATGGTTCTTTTACATGAGAGACATGGCCGGCCTTTGATAACCCAGTGAGCTGCACTGGGGGGGACACTGACGTGTGGCGAGTGGGGCTTGAACCTCCAACTTTAGAATCAGTGATCCAGCACCTTTACCACGAGGCCACCACTGCCTATAATTAACAAGTTTTTTTTTTTCTCCATTTCCCAAATTTAGTGATATCCAACTCCCACTGATCAAGCGTTGCCTTCCCTGTCAGATGATCCGCACCAATCAGGGAGGGACGAAAGCATGCACATGCCCCAGCCTCTTTTTGAGCTACGGCGAATGTGTATTTGGGAGCATTTGGAGGGAAAGCGCTATCCACCTCCTCATACGAATGAGCTCACAGACACCCATGATTGGCTGCGGATTACTGTGAGTGACAGGGAAGTGAGTGTATTCCATCCCTTTCTGCTGTGAGAACTTGACCAATTAGCTCTCATGGACTCACGGTCATGGATGGCTGTGGCATTAAATCGGATTCGAGCTTGTGCTCTCCAGGTTAATAGTCACGAACCTTTTTGATGCGTGGGTGAATAATTAAGTTTGCACTTATCCACTTTTCTAAGATTTCTGACTGAAATGATGCTGTTCTTTAAAATTTTTACTACACAGTTGCTATCAAACAAAGCATCCTTTATACAGCAGAATATCCTTGAAAATGGATGGCATCTCCTATGCCTCACTAAAATATGCAATGAGCCAGAGGTATTTTTTGCACTCAATGAATCCTGCCCCCTTGGCTACTCTTTCCTTGAGAAGGCATGCCGTACTGGCCATGGTGACGTCAGAACTTGTACATTCAGCCCCTTGGTATATTAGTGAGTTACAGAGGAGGAAAGCAGCTGGACATGTCCTCGAACTGTGTTTCAAAGTTTTGGGACTGACCGTACACAAGCAGGCCTTTAGAGAACATCAAAAGACCAATGCCAAATCAGTCAAAGAAGCACGGCTTTAATCCAACATCATCAACAACAACCCTGGAAATTCCAAGCATCTATTCTCCATCATCAGCCACCTTCTCAAGCCACCAATCATCTCTCACTCGGATGTTACTGAAGAAAAGTGCAATAACTACATTAACTTCTTTAAAAACACAATAGTACCCATCCACCCCCGCTTCTCCAATCTCTCTAGCCCTTCAGCCACTCTGACCATTCTCACTGACCCACTGCCATGGCCCTCAAGACATCTCATCTACTTTTGTTCTCTCACACAGTAGGAGGTCAAAGATATCATCAGAAAGATAAAGCCATCCACTTGTGCATTAGATTCCCTCCATACAGCTCTGGTTAAAGCCAATCTTGTTGTCATTAGCCCCTCAACACACAAGTAAAAACCTCCCTCTACAAGCTGGATATGTTTCACCTGCACTTAAAACCGTTATCGTCAGGCTACGCCTTAAAAGCACACACGACATTCAAATAATTTTGCTAACCACACACCCATTTCAAACCTTACATTTCTCTCAAAGGTGCTGGAAAAAGTGGTGGCTGCTCGACTCCAAAACCATCTCAAAATCAATAGTCTCTGAAGCATTTGAATCTGGTTTCCATCAGAGCTACAGCACAGAAACAGCACTAGTCAATATGACCAACAGCCTGCTGATGACAGCTGATGCAGGCTTTCCATTCTTTCAGATCTGTCTGCCGCCTTTGACAACATTGACCATAACATCTTGCTGCACAATGTTAAAACCACAATTGGTCTCTCCAACTCTGTATACAACTGGTTCTCCTCCTATTTTACTGTGAAAACTGAACACGTTGCCTTGGGAAAATTCAAATCAGAGACAAAACCCTATGGGGTTCTACAAGGTTCGATGCTATGGCCAATCCTTTTTACGCTCTACCTGCTTCTCCTGGGTCGTGTCACCAGAAGACATGGAGTGACATTTCATTGCAATGTAGATGACATACAGCTGCATCTAAAATCTAATTCCAACCACTTTGCTCTCTTGTCATCTGCCACTCTCATCACCTGCCTGAAGAATATAAAGATGTGGATTAAGCTTAACATTCCTCAGTTAAACGGCTCGAAGACTAAAGCAATCCTGGTCAGTACTCCAAACCAAGTCTGCACTTCCACCATCACCATTATCACTTTCTCCAAACATGACATTCGATTATCTCTGATAATCAGCAACTTTGGTGTAAAAATGGCCCACCACTTCACCTATGAATGCCCACATTGAACAACTGTATAAAACCTCTTTCTATCACATCAAGAGCATTGCCAAAGTCTGTCCATCACTCACCAAACCTTTGTCTCCTCCTGGCTGGACTCCTGCAATGCCCTTATCGGGATCCCTAGTAAAAAAAGAGTTAAAACGCTTCAATACATCCAGAACAGCACTGAGAGGAGCCTGATGAGGGTGCAAAAAAATAACCATATGACTCCTATTCTCAAGACATTCCACTGGCTCCCTGGTTCACTCTGCATTAAATACAAGGTCTCACTCCTCACCCACCAGTGTACTAGTATACATGGAACTTCCCAAACCTACCTCAAGCATCTTGTCACTAATAAAACATCCTCATGCACCCTCTATTCCAACACCACCCACAGCATTAAACCCCCCCAAGGACTAAACTTCACATAATGGGGCGGAGGGCTTTCTGTTTAGCCGCTACACACCCCCCCACCCCACCCCACCCTGATCACTTGAAGACACCACAGATTATGGATACGTTTAAATAAGTGCTGAAAACATCTTTTTAAAAATGTATTTTGTAGTTGATTTTTATGTATAATTTTATTCTGTAGCACTTCAAGACATAATTAAAGACATAATTAATGGAAAGTGTATTAAAAATAACATTATTATTATTATTATTATTATTAATATTATAAATATTATTATCATCATATTCAGTTTCACGCAGAGCAGGAGGTCCATCCACCTGTGGCACAGCATGGCGGTAAGAAAAATGTTATATTATTCAGTATGAGTACCACAATATATATATATATATATATATATATATATATATATATATATATATATATATATATATATATATACATACACTGTATACTGTATATATAAAGCTGCTGCAAAAACAAAAATGTATTTGTGATTATTCATTGATCCATCCCAAAACAACTGCTTTTTTGTTCAGACCATTGTGACTACTCAACATTTCTGAAGTCCAGACCTGAGGTCATGGAGATGGAGGCCATTCGGACCGTTACACAACTCTGTCTACAGTATCAGTCAGTTCTCCCAACATTTTATCCATTAATCTAACAATCATTGAAATTTTATTACTTTAATACTACTCAATTAGTGCAGTGGTGGCCTGGAGGTGACGTGTTAGATCATTGATTCCAAGGTTGGGGGTTCAAGCTCCACTCTCAACAGGTTGTCACTCTCCCCCCAGTGCAACTAACTGGGTTATCAAAGGCCGGCCATGTCTCTCACTGTCTATGATGAGAAGCACGTAAAAACTATTGCTGACCTTCGTCAAGAGTAGCTACATAGCCATCAGTGTGTCTCTGCCCTGCGATGACCTGGCGAGCTGTCCAGGGTGTATTCTGCCCTCACCCAGAGTCAGTTGAGATAGGCGCTAGCCTTCCCGTGACCCTAATTAGGATTAAGCAGTTCAGAAAATGAATGAATGAATGATTCAATTATTAAAATACAATATTAGTGTTACAATATTATTCCACTAAAAACACACAACCAAGGTACAAACAGAGTTTTCTTTCTTTTACAGCGTTCGTTGCCATATTGTGCACCTGTCATCAGCCAAGTCCCTGGAGCTGATCCAAGCAGCTCGACAGGCTGGAGCTCCTTTAACAGTGGAGACGACACACCATTATCTCACGCTGAACTCTGAGAACATCCCATCAGGGGCCACAGAGTTTAAGTGCTGTCCACCCATTCGGGACAGAGCCAACCAGGTTAGATAAGAAAGGTTTGCAGTGCTTTAACTCCTAAAAGGGAGGCATACTGTATTCGTGAGCATTCTGGAGAACCCGGCCCAACGAATTCATATCACTTCCAAGGGAAAAAATGGTTGCTCCACATTGGTTCAGCCCTTGCTAGTAATCCATGGGATCGAATTGCTCGGTATAGTGCTTCTCATGGTCATTTATTTTAAAATAAGCCCTGTATCACTTCAACATACTGTATTGCATCACACACACAAAGTTTGCTGTAAGTATGACTGATAGTAGGACTCTGTAAAGCTGTTACAACATATCTAAGAAAAATCATTATCCTAAAATAGATTTCACAATTTTAGAAATCCTTTAAAACAATCATCTCTTTCAGAAAATTATTTTATATTGTCTTTTTAAGTTTCAAGTGTTCATGTATGTAAGACCATTTATATACAGACACTCCCCGACTTACGTTTTTAATTGGTTCCGGACGGCCGAACTTTAGTTGAAAGTGAACGTAAGTTGTTACAGTGACGTAGGACGTGTGACGTAAAACACTCATACTGTACTAGATACATCCATAAATACCATTACCGTATCTCATAAAACACCCCTAAATCAATTATTTTAAACATAACAGTGTAAAATTATATCAAATATATCAAATAATATCAACATTAATTTCAAATTAATCACTTATTTATACCGAGTCACTTTACATGAAGCTGAAAACAATCAATCAACGCTGACAATATGTGAAGCGCTCAATACCGAAAGTAGTGTACTTGCAAAAGTAGTGTACTTGCTGTGGGTTATACAGACTTCCGGTCTTTCAAGTGCGCAAGGGTGCCATTGAACTCGTTTAGAACACAGCCTGCACTGATGCAGTCTCCCAGAGCTCTTTCTTTTGTGTAAGTAAGTAAGTAAACTTTATTCAAGAGATGCATACAAAGAACAAGTACAAATCCTAATGAATATTAATATAAAAATAAGCATACCCTCTTAGGATTCTGCTAAAAGATAATAAATATAAAGATTGTGCCGATCTGATCAGATAGTTAATTCATCTCTGTGTATGAGACTTGCACCCAGGTTTACACTTCTGACCAACCAGATTTGCTGCTCAGTCTGTAGTTTGTACAATGAATGCAGCGTCATTGCGTCATTACGTCAGCATACTACGTAGGTACGTCGAAACTCAAATTTCCTTTTTTTTTGGGGGGGGGGGGGTCGAAAAACGTAAAACGGACGAGCGTAAGTCGGGGAGCGTCTGTAATGTTTAACTGACCACCAACAGGGAAAGAATCTATGGAATCATATCAGAAATTAGATGAGTGAAAAATATTATTTCCTAAAGCAACCAGTTGTATTGTTCTTTCCAAGAAATTAAAGCCGACAGCAAGTTTATATAAAATAATTCAAATTTTTGTTCTATTTTCTTATATTTCAGGAGAAACTATGGTCTGCACTTAGAGCTGGTGACATCGACATGGTTGTATCGGACCACTCTCCCTGCACCCCTGACCTGAAGTGCTTGGACAGTGGGGATTTCACCCAGGCATGGGGTGGTATTTCTTCATTGCAGTTCGGTATGTTATCTGGGTCAAAGTTCTGTTATTTTCAAAGAGCCCTTTTGCACTGACTCAGGGTCTGTTTACTGAAAATTAATAATTAACAGCCATTTCAGGTAATGTTTAAAGATCGGCTTAAAGAGACTGCATAAAAACTGCAGGGAACCAGAGAAAAGTATCTGTGACTTTATCACTCTATCTCAAAACATGTCACAACAGATTTTAAAAGTCTAACAAAGCATTCTGTGAGGTATAGTCTAGAGAAGCCTTTTTTTTTAACTGTTGTGGCAAAATTACAGAAACACAAACAAAAAGTAATAAAGAATAAAAATACTACTACTACTACTACTACTAATAATAATAATAATAATAACAATAATAAGAACAACAACAATAATAATAATAATAATAATAATAATAAGACAAAATTGTTTTGAATTGTTTTTTATCTATCACATACTTTGACATCAAAATTTATCCATAAATATATTTTCGCAAAATTTCGTGTCGTATGGAGACTGGCGCCCATCTCCACCAATTCTGGGTGAGGGCAGAGTACACCCTAGACAGTTTGCCAGGCCATCGCATGGGAAAAATATGCTTCGAGTTATGCAGCCTGCTCTTGACAGAAGTCAGCAGTGGTTCTTTTCCAGCCTCTCACCAAAGACAGTGAGTGACATGGCCAGCCTTTGATAACTTTGGTAGCTGCACAAGTGTTGATGTTTATATATATATATATACATGTGTGTGTGTGTGTGTATATATATATATACATGTGTATATATATATATATATATATATATATATATATATATATATATATATATAATAGAGAGAGGGTATTTATTTATTTATTATTAGATTGAAGGTAAATTAACAGCCATTGATTTTGGGAAGTGTGTTTTTAGTGGTGTCGAGCTACATGCTGTATTAAAACAGACATATTTTAATCAATTCAGCCTGCATTAAGGTAATTGAGTAACGAGCAGTGGATTCCAAGGACAATTCGTCAACCAAGAATTAACAGTCTATCTGCCATTCGAATGAAATAGTAGCTGGACCTTGTTAATTCTCAGTTGACAAAATGTTACAAGGAAAATTAATCGAAAGAGGGGACATGGCAGGCAAAGTATGATGTGCTTGGATAATATAAAGAAACGGACAAAGTTAAATTTGGCACAGGCAGTGGTGGTCTCGCGGTATAGGGCGCTGGATCGCTGAGCCAAAGGTTGGGGGTTCGAGTCCTACTCTCCACAAGGTTGTCACTGTCCTGTGATGGCCTAGCAAGGTGTTCTGGGGTGTACTCTGCCCTCGCCTGAAGTCGGCTGGGATGGGCGCCAGCCTCCCCGTGACCCTAATTAGGATTAAGCGGTTACAGAAAATGATTCTTCTTCTTCTTCTTTTACTTTCGGCTGCTCCCTTCAGGGGTCGCCACAGCAAATCATCCGCCTCCACCTCACCCTGTCCTCCGCATCTTCTTTTCTGACTCCAACGACCTTCATGTCTGATATGAAATGAAATAAAATTTGGCACAACAATGGAAGGAATGATGGTATATATGATGGTCAACCTGCTGAAAGAAGATGGCTGTGGATGATGATAGAATAAAGGGTGTCAAAAATTCTGTAATTCTGTAGATTAACACACCTTAAAATGCTAGCACTTTGCTTTTGGATAAGCTGCATGTAAATAAATTGCACTTTAGATATACAGTATATAATGCAATATAGAATGCATAGAAAATATAGTGGAGGAAATATATGAGTACTGCAATGTATATATTAAAAACTTGTCAACATTCCAGAAGGGATTTATCCAGACCCAAGAATGGGTAGTGTGCTGTTTTTTAACTTATGTGCTTGAAAATCCTGTTATATGTCTTGTTTTGAAGGCCTACCCCTGTTCTGGACCTCAGCCCGTGAGAGGGATTTTGCTTTTTCTGATGTAGTAAAACTCTTGTGCAAAGAACCTGCACGTCTCTGTTGCCTTGACAACCAAAAAGGCAGTCTCATGCCAGGTCATGATGCAGATTTAGTTATCTGGGATCCAGAGCAGGAATTTACAGTATGTATGAAAGTATTTTATATTTCATGTATATGTGTTGATATCCAATGGAACAGAATAAATGACTGGGTTGTTTTTGTGTCTCAAAGACATAATGGTCTAAATGTTACTTCGGATAGCTGATGAATACTTAATATCTAATAAATATCTAACATGTTTATATTATCTACTATTGATTTCAAGGAATATAATATTTTATTATTGTCATCAAAACTTTGAAATTATAAAACAAAGAAACAAAAACTTTCATTTTTACCACAAAATACTTTGCACGAGAACCAGTTAACATGGAGTTCACAGGTTAACAATCCAAATAGTGTTTGGATGAAAAATATCTATAATTTTTCACATACCACGACCACTACTACAAATACTACTACTAATAGTAATCATCATCATCATCATCGTCATCATGATAATAACAAAATGAAGACGAAGAAGAAGAAATCCATACTATTAAATACTTTAATTTGATATTAGTCCCAAATTGAGAAACCAGCGTTAATGGAACAGCACTGTAACTACAGTGGCAACTCCATCTGTTTACGTAGAGTACAATGTGCTTTCCTCCATACACCAGCCAACTTCGGCCGAGGGCAGAGTACACCCTGGACAGCTCACCAGACCATCGCAGGGCAGAAAATGCTGACGGCTTTGCAGCTGCTCTTTACAAAAGTCAGCAATGGTTCTTTTACATGAACCTCTCACCAGAGACAGTGAGAGACATGGCTGGCCTTTGATAACCCAGTTAGCTGCACTGGGGGGGGGGGGGCAGTGACAACCTTGTGGAGAGTGAGACTCGAACCCCCAACCTTTGGATCAGCGATCCAGCACCCTATACCACGAGACCACCACTGCCCTTCAATGGAGTCAGTCTAGAACAATTGATTAAAAAAAAAAGACCAGCTATTGTTGTCTTTTAGTAGAGTGACAACCGCTGCCTTTTTTCCAGTGACTTTTTTTGGCCAAAGAATATGAGCTGATATTGTAGGTGTAGATTAGCCAATCATCATCATCATCATCATCATCTTCCTCCGCTTAATCCGGGGTCAAGTCACGGGGACAGCAGCCTAAGCAGTGAGGTACAGATGTCCCCCTCCCCAGCCACTTCCTCCAACGTCCAGCATTGGAACGTAGATCTGATAAATTTATAGCTTTGCTTTGCAGCTCAGCTTCCGCTTCACCACGACAGTTACAAGCTCTGCTTTACAGCAGAGGCTGCTGCAATCCGCCTGTCGATCTCCTGCTCCATCCTTTCCTCACTCATGAACAAGACCTCAAGATATTTGAACTCCTCCACTGGGGGAAGGACCTCTTCTTAATCTACAAAACACATGTGGACAGATTGGGCAATCTCCCATGGCCGCCTCCAGCATCCTGTAGTAGAGCGTATAGTTGGTTGCTAGTGCCACGGCCAGGAAAGAAAACCACATTGTTACTCTTGGATCTGAGGTTCAACTATCAGTTGGGTTCTCTTCTCCAGCAGCCCTGCTTATACTTTCCCAGGTAGGCTGAGGAGTGTGACTCTACGACACTTGGAACACGTCCACCTTTTTAAAAAGGGGGCCTACCACCCCGGTTTGCCAATCCAGAGGTATGGCCTCTGATGAGCTCGCGATGTTGCAGAGACGTGTTAATCAAGATAGTCCTACAACATCCAGAGCCCTGAGATATTCAAGCGCATCTCATTTACCCCTGGAGCCTGACCACCGAGGAGCTTTTTGACTACCAGCAACCTCAGCTCCAGTGCTAGGTGTTTTTCCTCCTCAGCGATTAGCCAATCAGAAAATGCAATTACGTACATATTTTAGTGACCCAGGGTATCAAACTCTGGTTATATGCTTACATACAGTGAACATAACATGTACTTCTGTATGTACTTCTGTCATGTTCCAGGTAAAAGAGGAAAACATACATCACAAAAATAAAGTGAGTGTGACTTTCATGATTCTATTTTATCTTTCGAAAGAATGCACTTTAGTGTTATTAACTGTTCCTCACTCTGTTTTCAGCTGACACCATATCTTGGTTTAACTTTATGTGGGGAGGTGAAGGCTACCATAGTTCGAGGAAAACTTGTGTACTTCAATGGCTCCTTTAGTCCTAAGCCACTAGGACAATGTTTACTCATCAATCAAAATGTAAACTAGAGGCTTCCTGATGAACCTTCCTCACATCAACCACTTACTGCAAATCGAAGATTTTCTTACTTTTACGAGAAGTATTTTTTCATTGAATCAATGTTAGAACCTCTTCTGACTTCATTGTCCTGATATAAGAACAGCATATCTTCTCTCAGTAATATTGTCTATAAAATCCCGAGATGATGACCATTGGGTATAATTCTTTTCATAAACTTATTTTGTTTGAAAGTGTTAATCAAGTTTAACAGTTATTGGGGGGGTTAAGGAGGGAAGTGACACAACACACATCAAGCTTTGGGTCTCAGGAGGCTGGGTTTAGCAGTCTGTTGAGTTGAGGGCCTATAAGTCCCACTGTGTATTTGTTGTAATCTCTGTGTGATCTGGGACAGTCCAAGTAAGAATTGACATTAAAATTAACATTAACGTTTCCAACAGAGTAATTATTCCATTATTCAGTATTTAAATGTTTATGTAAGACACAGTATCTAACACAAGGGCGACACGGTAGTGGTTAGCGCTTCCGCCTCACAGCAAGAAAGCCTGAGTTTGATTCCTGGGCGTTTCTGTGCGGAGTTTGCATGTTCTCCCCGTGCTTGTGTGGGTTTCCTCCCACAATCCAAAAACAAACAGAGTAGGTTAACTGGCCACTCCAAATTGCCCGTAGGTGTGAGTGAGTCCGTATGGGGCCTGGCGAACTATACGGTAGATCATTGTGGTCACAGCCATGACAATCCCTGTATGAGCATCATTCAAGATTCGGGGATCGACGCCCATTCCTCGTGATTGGATGTAGACGTAGATAGATAGATCTCTGATGTACCAGTGCCATATATTGATAATATAGTGGTGATGGAAATGCTTCAACTTTGTAACCCCTTTAATATAACCTATACCTATAACTATATAGATTACCTATAATTTTATGGGGTTTTCCTGTTTTCTATATTTCTGTATTCATACTGCACAAGGAAATCTAAAAGTAAAGCTTTACATGCTTTTGACACACACAGCAATGTAATACGGGATCATTTTCCATAATAAATAAATGAACAAGGATGATATTTTTAGTGTTATGTCTTTAATTCAATTCTCTTTACTTTATGTGAAAATCATATATTTTAGGTCGAAATACAGACAATTGTAACAGTTTGAAAAACCGAATATAATCAAAGCTAAACATACAGTTCTGATAACTGGATAACTAAAAACATGAGCATTTACTTTATTTTATGTTCATCATTCACACAGACAGGCTTTGGCGTCAAGCAAAGGCAGTTTTACTTTTTCTGGCCCTCTCAAGTTGTGTTTGTGTTAGAGGAGGAATAAGTTAATGATTGAAGCTCAGTGATCAACAGAACAAAATTTAAAGGTATATATATATCTTTAAAAAGACATTACAGTATATATTCTGGGAAAAGGTAGCAAAAGCATCGATTCTGTTATCGTATTTAATTCATTTTTGGAAGTATCACACATTTTACAGTTTATTTTAAGTATATTCTTTGTTAAGCATATATTCATTTTATTTTTCCTGTTGGTGAATGTTTTCAAATCAGTACCTTAAACAAAATAAATCCCAAATATTTGTCTCAAATTTAAAAAAAAAAAAAAAAAAAAGTAAGACTTGTAAAATGCATTGTGCTTCTACTTTTCCTAAAGATAATTTTCCTATATTTTACATCGAATAAAGTGACATTTTACTTTGGATAAAACTGATTTATTATCTTTTGTACTCTGTCTTAGCTTATCTTTATATATATATATCTATATATATATATATATATATATATATATATATATATATATATAGATATATATATGCAAATAATCACAATGTATAAATCTGGGCTTGGGGGGGTTTGGTCACTTTCAAATGAAGTAACTGGACTCGTGGACCTGGTTGTGAAACATGTGTTGACACCTTTGGTCTTCTCTATGCATGACATACTTTGCCACTTCATTGGGTTTTTTTTCTGAACATCACATATGAACAACAGTTCTTTGTTTCTCCAGTATGTCATCTTTGTCCGTTCCACCACCACAATGTCTGCTACAACCTTTTGTAGTTCCTCACCGGCTTCTCTTAGGACCAGGACCCTCCAACGTGCCTGCTCGGATTGTGACAGCTGCATGCCAACCAATGTTAGGACACCTGCACCCTGAGACCACAGAGGTACACTTAGTAATCAACTGTTTTCTTTTCTTTTCTCCTGATATATTTACTTTTCATTTAGTCTAATTTGTTTGTGGTGTTTACATTTTAGTGCATTTAATTACACGTGATTGTCATTTATATATATATATATATATATATATAAATATATATATATTTTATTTTATTTTTATTTTTTAAAAGATTTGAGCCACAACTTGTATGAAAGAGCTTGATATATCTATCTGTATTTTTCCTGTATATTCTAGATTATGGATCAGATAAAGAGTGGAATCCAGTATGCATTTCAGACTCAGAATCGCATGACATTGGCAGTGAGTGGGCCGGGTCATGCCGGCATGGAGTGTGCTATCTTTAACTCAGTGGAGTCTGGAGAAAGTGTGCTTATTGCAGTTAATGGTATCTGGGGGGAAAGAGCTGCGGAAATTGCACAGAGAATAGGTATTGATGTTAATTATTGAATAATTCATTAAAATTCTATATTTATTCCAAAATTATTCGAGAACTGTCAAACACATTTTCATTAAGGGCCACATTACTGAATTTCTCAGTCAGCGAGGGCCAAATAATCATTGAACATGTATTCAAAAAGAGCATCCATGACGTCTGCATGGTGCTGCTTAAAAATCACAGAAACAACTATGATGGGACTGGGCAGTGGTGGCCTCGTGGTATAGGTGATGGATAACTGATTCTAAGGTTGGGGATCAAGCCCCACTCACCACAGGTTGGCACTGCCCCCCAGTGCAGCTAACTGCCCATGTCTCTCATTGTCTATGGTGTGAGGCATGTAAAAGAACCATTGCTGACTTTCAACAAGAGCAGCTGAAAAGCCATCAGCGTGTTTCCGCCCCGAGATGGCCTGGCGAGCTGTCTAGGGTGTTCTCTGCCCTCACCCGGAGTCAGCTTGAACGGGCCCCAGCCTCCCTGCAACCCTAATTAGAATTAAGTGGTTCCAGAAAATAAAATGAACTATTGCGAGGCTAATTTCCCATTCATTTCATTGAATTCTATTTCAATGCAATCAACTATTTTTAATTCTTTAATCTAGAAACATGAAAATGAGCGCAGTTTACAATTTACAATCAATAGGTCAATATGCTATAAACACATCTCCACACAAAAATATGGTAGTAAAAATATTAAATAATAATTTTAATACAATATGAATTCATCATCTATGCAATTTACAAACATTGAATTTTATTTCCTGTTTTTAACATCTAACAAGCTGAAATTATTAACATAAAATATTTTCTGCAAGGACAGCAGTGAATAAACAACCCACTACTTCTTCTTCTTCTTTTCCTTTCAGCTTTTCCCTTCAGGGGTCGCCACAGTGAATCATCTGTCTCCATCTCACCCTATCCTTTGCATCTTCTTCTCTGACACCGACCTTCATGTCCTCCTTCACCACATCCATGAATCGTCTCTTTGGTCTTCCTCTAGGCCTTCTGCCTGGTAGTTCCAGCCTCAGCATCCTATTACCAATATACTCACTATCCCTCCTCTGTACATGTCCAAACCATCTCAATCTAGCCTCTCTGACTTTGTCTCCAAAACCTCTTACATGTGCTGTCCCTCTGATGTGCTCATTCCTGATCCTATCCATCCTCGTTACTCCCAAAGAGAACCTCAACATTTTCATCTCTGCTGCCTCCAGCTCTGCCTCCTGTCTTTTCCCCAGGGCCACTGTTTCTAAACCATACAACATCGCTGGCCTCAACACCGTCTTGTACACTTTTCCTTTCATTCTTGCCAATACCCTCCTGTCACACATCACACCGGACACTTTTCTCCAACCATTCCAACCTGCCTGCACTCGCTTCTTCACCTCTTTTCCACACTCTCCATTGCTCTGGATTGTTGAGCCTAAGTACTTAAAATCCTCCACCTTTCTTATCTCTGCTCCCTGTAATCTCACCGTTCCTCTTGGGTCCTTGTCATTCATGCACATGTATTCTGTCTTACTGAGGCTAATCTTCATTCCCCTCCTTTCCAGGGCATACCTCCACCTCTCTAGATTTTCCTGCACTTGTTCTCTGCTCTCACTACAGATCACAATGTCGTCTGCAAACATCATAGTCCATAACAACCCACTACCTTTAGGTAATTTATTTTTCCAACTCGTGACATTTTATGGAATTGAATGAGAATTTTACAGGATGCTGAGGTTGGAACTACCAGGCAGAAGGCCTGGAGGAAGACCAAAGAGGAGATTTATGGATGTGGTGAAGTAGGACATGAAGGTGTAAGAAGATGCAGAGAATAGGGTGAGATGGAGGCAGATGATTCGCTGTGGCAATCCCTGAAGGGAACAGCCAAAAGGAAACGAAGAAGACGAAGAAGAAGAAGAAGCAGAAATTTACTGAAAAGTTACAAAATTCTAAAAAAAAAAAAAAAGGTATAAACACAAAATGAATGACCAATTGGCGCACAATTGTGCCACCCTGTGACAATCTACAACACAGCCTGGTGCCTGTGCCTTATGTAACAGTAGCCTAATACATGGGAAACGATCATGAATGATGAATAACTCCACGCTTACTTAAAATGTGTTTTAACCAGCTAGTGGGTGGAAAATGACAAACATTTTATGCTAATAGTTTATGCAAAGAATGCATGTGGCAATTATTTGAAATCTGTCATAATTTACATAAACGCCTGTGAATTATGCAGTTGCTCAAGACTTTCAAATAAATTATAAAACTAAACTAATACGGAACTGAATTTTTTATGTGTAACAGGTGCCAAAGTGAACACCATCGTAACCTCAGCTGGCAGGTACTTCACAAACAATGAAATAGAGCAGGTAACATCATAGCAGTGAAGTAGGCCTGTGTATTGTATTAAAAACATATGCCTGACACACACACACACACACACACACACACACACACACACACACACACAGATTAATATATATGTGTGTGGTGTGTGTGTATACACACACATATATATATATACAGTCAAACCTCCGCTGACGAACGCTTAAGCTCACGAACTTTTCGCCTCAAGAACTTTAAATTCGCGAAAATATAGTCTCGGCTGACGAACTACTTTTCGGCGGACGAACCAAACCACGCGGTCGAACAGCGCCACGGTGGCGGCCACGAGAAGCTGACGCGCGCTCACAGCGTCACAGTTCGTCACCCCCTTTCTTTGAATGCGGAAGTGGTTTGTGTTTGCTAGACATTTTGGACCATATTGAGTGTACTTTTGCTATTATGGGACCGAAAAAGACCCCACCACAGGCGGAGATCATTGAAAAACACGAACGAGGTGTGCGTTTGTGTGACTCAGCGTCCCAGTACCAGTACGCTAAGTCTATCACCATCCTTAAAAACAAGGAAGCTATTAAGGGTGCGTGTGTGGCTATGCGTGTTTCCAAACAGTAGGCGTTTCCAAACACTCCTTCCAAACAGTAAGTCCCTCCCTCCCTCCTCCTCCCACTCCATTCCATCAAGCCGTCAACTACCATCACAAAGGTAAATAAAACGACTTTATTATACAGTACAGTTTATTTCTTTAATTACAATACAAGAGCACATTTATTATACATAAAATAAGGTATATTTTTGTGTAGTTTTAAGGCTTATTTAGTAGAAAATTATGTTTTATGGGGACCTGGGAACGGATTATTCTCATTTTAATGGTTTCTTATGGGAAATAAATGTTCGGAAGACGAACTTTTCGCCTCACACACACTTTCTAGGAACCAATTATGTTCGTGAGCAGAGGTATCACTGTATATATATATATGAATGACATTAGTGTTATGTTCATAGGCACTCGCCAAATATAAGCCAGTTTTGTTCTTCCTCACACATGGAGAGTCTTCTACGGGAGTGGTGCATCCGATAGATGGAATTGGTGAGCTGTGTCACAAGTAAGTCGACGGACTAGCTTGTTCCCTCTATTTTTTTAACCTTTTCATGTCTGCTTTATTTATTCTCCTCACTGTTTGCTGTAATGTTCTTACTGTTGCCTCTCAGGTATGGTAGTTTGTTCTTGGTTGACTCTGTTGCAGCACTTGGAGGTAGTCCGATCTACATGGACAAGCAAGGTACTGCACATTTAAAAATATGCCTCTTTGCTCATTTTGTGGAAACTGAATACAGGTTTTATGTCTTACAAAAAACATAGATGTTATCATGTTAGTATTAGCCTTTGTGTGAGCTGTCCATTTTGTTGAAGTTTTAATGACAGCATGGCAAAGTGTTTAGCTCAAGAAGCAATACAGTAACTACTACAACATCAAAAAGACAAAAGCTCAACTGGACTATACTAGATTTCTCTATATAAGGCCCATGTGGAGATTTTTAAAAAATTATAATAATAACTCACAAAATCAGGTATATTTATGCAACATTTACCAAGAAGTACAGGGATCTCTCACTTTCCCCAGTTAATTGGGACCAAGATTCCCCCATGACTGTTGAATTCTGCGAAGTAGGATCACCCCCCGACTGCGTACATGTATATGTGTATAGGGATTCCTCATTTTCCACGGTTAATTAGAACCAAGATCCCCACGCGACCATTGAAATCCGCGAAATAGGATCACACCCCCACCCCCAACTAACGTATACATACATGTATATGTGTATATAATATCAATAAATACATATCCAATGCTATAAATGCTTATAATAACAATTGAACATTGAAAAAATAACATAAGATGTAAATAAAATATAAATACAGACGCTCTCCAACTTACCAACATTCGTTTTGCAAGCATCCGGAGTTATCAACAAAGCTGTCCAAGGTCGAAAGTGAAATAAAATTGAAGAACAAGTAGAAATAGAAATGGAATAAAATCTCCAGAAATATATATAATAAATATAAGTATGAAATATGATTATACATTATCCTGGGGTACACTTAATACCAGGCTCCGGCAGAGGGAGGCATGGCTGCACAGACGCGCACGCACACAGAGGCAATGTATCCAGTTTTGATGGGAGCTTTTGGGTTGTTTTTTGTGGGTTTAGGGTTTTTTTTTTTTTTTGCATAATTGGCCTTGTTTTTGTGACATTTTCCTGAACTTTCCCACCTACTCTTCCTTAATTTCCTTATTTTTAAATTGATTAATATATATATATATATATATATATATATATATATATATATATATATATATATATATATATTTGTAAATCGCGATGCACTGAAGCCGCATTAATTGAACGCAAAGAAGCAAGGGATCCATGTATATAATATCAATAAATACATATTCAATGCTATAAATGCTTATAATAACAATTAAACATTCAAAAATAATTAATAAGATGTAAATAAAATAGAAATACACACATATACAGATGCGCGCACACACTCAGATGAGCACCTCACATAAAAATCTAAGTAGTTTTGATGGGGGTTTTGGGTTGGGTTTTTTCTAGTTGTTTTGATTTGTTTGGATTTTTTTTGCATGATTGGCCTTGTTTTGTGGCATTTTCCTTAACTTTTTCCTTTATTCTTCCTTAATTTCCTTATTTTTTAATTCGATGAATATTTAAAAAAAAAAAAACGTGATGCACTGAAGCCACATAAATTGAAGCAAGAAGTAGCGAGGGATCCCTGTACTGTGTAAACTGAGTTTGTGTCTATTTTTTTTATTTTCAAAAGATCTTATGCTACTTTTACATGGGCATTTGCACTGTAACAACTTTTTTCCGGGTGGTGTAAGTTGTTCCAGAATTTCTTCCAGAAGTTGAACTGGTGCAAATGAAGATAATTTGTGTCATGTAGGAGGAGTAATGTACAGTGGTACCTCACCTTACGATAGTCCCAGCAAACGAAAAATCCAGGTTATGAAAAACATTTTCCAAAATTTTTTGTCTCTGTATACGAAACAAGTTCTCCTCACGAAAAGTGCCAAATACACCATTCAAACGCGCCATTCAAACATAAAAACAATGCACGACCTGCTGTCCCATTGACTATCTTCCAACATCCCGCCCCGCTGGCCTCCCATTGGCTAGGAGGGATGACGCAGCTCTCTCCCATTAGCTATTATTGAGCTGCATCTCCCATAATGCCTTTCGTGTAAAGGACAGAGTTACTGTTGTTTCATGAGTTTTTTTAGTGTGCTCATTGCTTTATTTTTTGACTCAGGCTTTTAACCTTCCATAAACATTTGTAAAATTATAACTCTGCTAGGAAGACATGGCCAACACACGCGTGCGCGCGCACACACACACGCACGCGCGCGTGTGATTTCTGGTGCGAGTGAAAACAAGAAGTGGGCTCGTGGCATGCGGTTGATCGATATCACAAAGGAATATGGCCAAACCCGACGACCATCGGTACGATATTGAAGCAGGAGTTCTTAAAAGGTATGCTTTTATAATTTTTAAAGGTTTAGGGGTAGTATTGTGGGTCTTGGGACGAATCACGCGTCTGACATGTAAAATGCGGTTCAATTTATGAAAAATCCAGGTTAAGAAAAAGGCTCTGGAACAGATTAATTTCATAAGGTGAGGTACCACTGTATACACAATATCATCCACGTAGGTTATTATATCATTTGTACGCTTTCACAGCAGATGAAAAGCTTTTCTCCAGTGATTTGCTTGCATGTAGTCCTTCTAGCTTCCAGCTTTCCACCAGTTTGAAAGTGACTGTGTAAACCTATATGGAGCAAACTGTTCAAGGGACAACTTGTCCTATTTGTAAAAGCAGATTTGCACACAGTAGGAACTAAATAAGCCATGTTCCTTATCCGAATTTAAAACCCATTTTGGAATTTTTTAGATATTGACATTTTGTACACTGGCTCTCAGAAGGTCTTAAATGCACCTCCAGGAACTGCACCAATCTCCTTCAGTGAGAGAGCATGGTGAGATAAGATGAGACCAAATTGAATTATATGTGTTTCAGTGAACCTCTGCTTACAGGATTATTTCCTCTTTCTCATTTTTGACAGCTATAAAATCTTCAACAGGAAGACAAAGCCTGTTTCTTATTTTCTGGATCTGAGCTGGCTGGCAAGTTACTGGAGCTGTGATGGAAAACCTGCTCGCATGTAAATTTCTGCATATCTGTCATGCATAAATAGCTAAAGCTCATACTCATACAGCTTTGTAATTCTTTTTGTATTGTAGTTTTGGATACATCAGACCCAGACAACCTTTACATTTATATTCAGGGTATTGTTGGTGGAAAAGGAAAATAACAGAATGCATTGTGACAAGAATTCATCTTTTGGGCTCTGTGCTAGGTGTGAATGAGTGTGAATGGCTGTGTGTGTTGCCCTGTGATGCACTGGCGAGCAGTTCAGGTTGGACCCCCATGACCCTGAGAGGATAAGGCAGTTTAGCAAATTAATTAATAATTTAACCCATTCACACAGAAAAATATTACTTGTTTTACAACTTGTTTCGGGTTCGATACTAAGAAGAGCAGTAGTGGCCTGGTGGTAAAGGGTGCTGGATCACTGATTCTAAGGTTGGGGTTCAAGCCTCATTTGCCACAGGTTGTCCCTGTCCCCCAGTGCAGCTAACTGGGTTATCAAACGCCGGTCATGTCTCTTACTGTCTATGGTGTGAGGCATGTAAAAGGGTGTGTTTCTGCCCTGCGATGGCCTGGCGAGCTGTCCATGGTGTACTCTGCCCTCTCCCGGAGTTAGCTGAGATGGGCGCCAGCCTCCCCATGACCCTAATTAGGATGAAATGGTTACAGAAAATGACTGGATGCTGAGAATGGAAAATAACAACCAGCAAAAATGTATCCTGTATAAATATACTACACGGCCAATGGATTGTGAATACTAATCATCACACCCATATGAGGCCCTTTCCACAAACTGATACCACAATGCTGTAGAATTTACTTTCACTGGAAGTAAGGAACCCAATCCCGTTCCAGCATGTGAGAAAGTGAGAGGCCATGGTTTGGTAAGTTTAGAATGAAAGACTTGCATAGAGCTCTGACTTTAAACACACTTTTGAGATAAATACAATGCTGACTACCACCCAAGGCCTTCTAAGTATATCATCTTACATTTGGTCATACATATCTAAGTTAGTCGTATTAGGGCCTTGAAATGTGAAGAAAGACAAATGGAGGTTGCTTATCTTTGTACAATTTATTGGGAATAGGTTTCTTATGAATGCTTCTATGATATACAGGGATCCCTCGCTACTTCGCACTTCAATTCATGCGGCTTCAGTGCATCAAGGTTTTTTTTTAATAGTCATAGAATTAAAAATTAAGGAAATTAAGGAAGAATAGGGGGAAAGGTTAAGGAAAATGCCACAAAACGAGGCCAATTATGCAAAAAACCCTTAACAAACAAAAAACAACCCAAAACCTCCCATCAAAACTACTTACATTTTTGTGAGGTGCGCATCTGCGTGTACGCGCGTCTGTGTGTATGAGTATTTATATTTTATTTACATCTTATGCATTATTTTTAATGTTTAATTGTTATTATAAGCATTTATACTGTTGAATATGTATTTATTGATATTATATACACATACATGTACGTATACATCAGTCAGGGTGGGTTGGGGGGTTGATCCTACTTCGTGGAATTCGGTGGTCGCAGGGGGATCTTGGTCCCAATTAACTGTGGAAAGTGAGGGATCCCTGTATCTCTATAAATGTTTCTCTATTCACTACCTTCACTATTACATACATATTGTGCATTTATGCTGTTTTATAGTTATCATCACACTGGACCTGTAACTGCTTTCTACAGTCTGAGAGAAGCTCTTGCAATCCTTGCAGAAATGGTGAGAATTGCCTTTACTCATCACTGTAATGAGGACATTGTGTACAACTCTGTTGCCTATTTAAACACTAGGCTTATTATTACCGTTGTGTTATTTTTGACAAAATAAAAAATACAAGCAAACATTATTAACCAAATTGTACATCATGTTATTTCTAGGGGCTTGAAAAATCATGGAAACGACACAAAGAAGTGACAGAGTATTTCCATACAGGCCTTGAGAAGATGGGTCTCAAGCTCTTTGTAGAAGAGAAGGTAATAAGATAAGATAAGAGATAAGATACAGCTTTATTAATCTCACAATGGAGAAATTCACTGTTACAGGCTCTTGAGGTACTATCAGTAGGGGGTGCAAAAATAGATACAAGTACAAACATACACACATACATATATGTTATATAAGTAAATAAATAAATAGATACATAAATAGTATAAATTAATAAACAATAAAAGAAAAGAATGGAGCAAAATATTGTGTGGCGTATCTAAAAATCACAGAAATTCTGTATTTTACATGGTAGATGTTCTGCTACAGTAATGTTCTAATTGGTGAGAATGTGTTACTTAACAGATTTAAATCATCAATGTTACACAGTGGCAATAGCGCCAGCTGTCATTCCACTCACTGGTTCATAAAAATCTTCATGTTCTCATATGTTTTTATTTCTGGAGTAACTTAGACAGTCCGATCGTTGTGAATGGAGTGATGTTCCTGTAAGGAGACATTTCTTTAACATTTTTGTAAGGTATCTTCAATATCTTTAATTTGTGACTTGCATATTACATACCAGATATACGTACAGAGAGTCATCGAGAAAGAGCAATCAATCTGTCAATACTTTCCGAGCGTTCCTCTGTTGAGTCAAATTAATCCGTCTGTTATGCGATTTTGTTTTGTCAGGTCAGGTTTTGCCCTGTTACTGGTAACATGTAAGCCAGTACAACCTTTTGCATGGTCGAGTGGTCAGCGACTAAACTGGCCCCCCCACCAGGTTCTAAATTTGGTGAATAGGGTGGCTAGCAAACCAGTAGGAATAAAAACAAGACCTATCAAAGGGCGGATGAACTCTTTAGTGTCAACGGCCAGCTAGCTAGAGACGGTGTCTCAATAAAAACACCCTGCAGAAAGAACTTTGGGCCTCTACTGCAGATTTTTTGCCCTTCGTTTCCAGCCATGACAAGCTGTTATGGCTGCTGCCTATGCCAGAATTCTGGCACGGCACCCAGATTGAGTGATTATGCGATGGTCTAAGACATTCTATGGGCGGCACGGTGGCGTAGTGGCGAGCACGTCCGCCTCACAGCAAGAAGGCCTGGGTTCGTTTCCCGGCCTGGGTGTTTTTGTGTGGAGTTTGCATGTTCTCCCCGTGCTTGCGCGGATTTCCTCCGGGTTCTCCGGTTTCCTCCCACAGTCCAAAAACATGCACAGTAGGTTAATTGGCCGTTCCAAATTGTCCGTAGGTTCACATCGTGCAGAAGGCAATGGCAAACCACTGCACTATCCTTGCTAAGAAAACCTCCATGAGGATGATAATCAAGGCGTTATCCTTCATGGCAGGGCGCCAAGAGTCGTCCTATGACTCGGAAGGTACCAGATCAGACCAAGACATTCTATGGCCGTTACGATAGACATCCCAATTTCACACAGTATCTGGGTCACCTGATGTTCTCAGAATCATACAGATTACTTGCAATGGTCCTATGATTGCCTTTCGTTAAACCCACATTTTAATTATTGTGGTAGGTTGTGTGCCTGCGAATCATAAAATACTTACAGCAGTTGTATTACCAACTATCGCAGTAGTATCACAAGATATATATTTTTTTTTTATCTGCTACAACTGGACGTTTATACAGGTATTATATGATTTTAATATTTTCCGCACAATATGTACAAAACATTTTACATGTGAATGCAACTATGTATCTTTTGAATTCATTTGAACCCAACCTAGGTCTGTCCCTGCTGTCATAGCATAAACTAAATTAATTCATTCATTCATTCCTTCATTCATGTTCTGAACCGCTTCATCCTAATTAGGATTGCGGGGTGGCTGGTGCCCATCTCAGCCAACTCTGGGCAAGGGCAGGGTACACCCTGGACAGCTCGCCAGGCCACCGCATGACCGATACTCACACCACCAATCATATACACATCCACACTTTTATAGTTAGTTTTGGAACAGCCAATTAAACTATTGTGGTTTTTTTTTTTGGACTGTGGGGAAAAAAATGGAGTATGCAGAGGAAACCTATGCAAGCATGAGGAAAACATGACGCTCGAGCTGAGAATCAAACCCCGGACCGTCTTGCTGTTAGGCGGACATGCTAACCGCTACGCCACCATGCTGCCCAACTAAATTCATACACCACAAAATTTGCGGGTTGTTTGTGAAAGAGACTAAATTTGATTTGGAAGGTAAATGGCTGTTGGGTAGCTTTTGTGGTATGTTTTCCATCATTATTCATATGTACTATAAAGCACCTAGTCTATACCCTTTAGTAACTTCTATCAGTGGTCACATCATCAGTAAGCACCAGGCCCACCATATTTGTGAGATAATATAACAATATTACATAATATTATATTAATAATAGAAGAGATAAGAATATTTCTCACCTGACTAGATGTTGGAAAAGGATACTCTTCAGCAAGGAAATAATTCTATAATATTGGTATTCCAAGCATTTTAAAGTCTCTAAGTCATCATCTTGTTGTCTTTGGGCTGCATACTGTGAGGTCCCATGAACTGTGAAAATGGAGGAACCCTGATTAAAAAGTCTGTAATTCTTAAATGGTTCCTGCAATTTTTTAAGTCTCAGAAATGAAAACTAAAACTAGAATTAAAAATTTCATTCACAACTTTGCCCAGCAGAAGCCAAGATCTGTTGACTTCAAATGAGAGGTGGGGTACACCCTGGACAAGCCTCCAGTCTACCACAGGGCTAACACAGAGACATTCACACTCACATTTACACATTTGGATAATTTCGAGTAGAATTCGCCAGTAGCCAGTAGAATTCGTGTTGACACGTGATATTATTAGAAAATAATCAGCTTCTGTTTTGAATCAGGCCTTAACACAATGAATGTTTTGCTGTACCAGCCTTCCCTAATTTTTTTTGGTTGGTTGGTTGGTTGTTTATTTAAACCATGGTCCTGTTACATTACGGTTTAATTTATTTTGAAATTTTAACGTGTTTATGAACAGAAAGCAAGGCTGCCCACAGTTACTACAGTAGTAGCACCACCAGGATATGACTGGAAAGAGATCACCAGCTTCATTATGAAAAATTACAACATAGAAATCTCTGGCGGTCTTGGGCCTTCAGCTGGCATGGTATGGAGTTATTTCTTGATAACATATTACTCAATAATTACTGTACATGCTTATGTGTATCCATAGCATGCTATTGAACAATGTCTTATTTGCAGGTCCTGCGTGTGGGGCTGATGGGCTGTAACAGCAACAAGGATCATGTGGATATGATTTTAGAGGCTCTTAATGATGCACTGAAACATTGTCACAAGAGTAAAGTGTAATAACACCCCTTGTGTTTCAAACACAATCTGTTCTGTAATATTATTGCATAAATTGAATGTCTGAAGAAATACCCTTAATTTGATTTTAAAAAATCTCAATTAAAGAAACAGGAACGGTTTTACAGTGCTGATATTTTCTCGTCTGGTGGGTTTTTACACCCCGAGCCTCGTGGCTCATCAGGCCGGTGATTATCCCCGCTTTCCATAGCGTGAAGTGACCAGGAGTTCAACTCCCCCTGGATGGGACGCTAGTCCATCGCAGGCTACCTTCCTAGTATATTTTACTGGTACCCATTTATACTGCTGGGTGAACAGAGGCACACTTGTGGTTGAGACCTTGCCCAGGGGTCTTAGCACAGTGAGGGTCTCAGTGGGATTCAAACTCACAACCTCCCGATCATAAGCACAGCACCCTAACCACTATGCCACTGTGCTTGTGCTGATAGTTGGGACATAATTATTATTATGGATGACAATTTGGATATGCACAGTTTTAAACATTTGGATAGTCACACACTTTTTTATATTGTGCTTTTGAACATCAGCACACAGAATTTGAATTTTATCAATCGATATGGGATTTAGGGTTCAATAATATTTGCATGAATGGTACTCTATGCCGAACCATAGGCAGGAATAATCAGTGATAGGTGCTTAAAAGTCTGACAAAACATTTCAGTGGAGGAAAGGGCTACGGCAACATTGGTTTCCCCTTCAGTCAGTCAAGAGGTGGCAGTGGCCTCAGGCTTAAAAACAGTTTCTTTTATAATTTCACTGTTATCAATGCAGTGATTTAAACCCAATTATAAGCATGTACAGGTCCTTCTCAAAAAATTAGCATATTGTGATAAAGTTCATTATTTTCTGTAATGTACTGATAAAAATTAAACTTTGGTATATTTTAGATTCATTGCACACCAACTGAAATATTTCAGGTCTTTTATTGTTTTAATACTGATGATTTTGGCATAAAGCTCGTGAAAACCCAAAATTCCTATCTCAAAAAATTAGCATATCATGAAAAGGTCGTCTAAACGAGCTATTAACCTAATCATCTGAATCAACCAATTAACTCTAAACACCTGCAAAAGATTCCTGAGGCTTTGAAAAACTCCCAGCCTGATTCATTACTCAAAACCACAATCATGGGTAAGACTGCCGACCTGACTGCTGTCCAGAAGGCCATCATTGACATCCTCAAGCAAGAGGGTAAGACACAGAAAGAAATCTCTGAGCGAATAGGCTGTTCCCAGAGTGCTGTATCAAGCCACCTCAGTGGGACGTCTGTAGGAAGGAAAAAGTGTGGCAGAAAACGCACAACCAGAAGAGGTGACCGGACCCTGAGGAAGATTGTGGAGAAGGGCCGATTCCAGACCTTGGGGGACCTGTGGAAGCAGTGGACTGGGCTACAGGTGTCGCATTCCCCAGGTCAAGCCACTTTTGACCCAGAAACAGCGGCAGAAGCGCCTGACCTGGGCTACAGAGAAGCAGCACTGGACTGTTGCTCAGTGGTCCAAAGTACTTTTTTTCGGATGAAAGCAAATTTTGCATGTCATTCGGAAATCAAGGTGCCAGAGTCTGGAGGAAGACTGGGGAGAAGGAAATGCCAAAATGCCTGAAGTCCAGTGTCAAGTCCCTACAGTCAGTGATGGTCTGGGGTGCCATGTCAGCTGCTGGTGTTGGTCCACTGTGTTTTATCAAGGGCGGGGTCAATGCAGCGAGCTATCAGGAGATTTTGGAGCACTTCATGCTTCCATCTGCTGAAAAGCTTTATGGAGATGAAGATTTCATTTTTCAGCACGACCTGGCACCTGCTCACAGTGCCAAAACCACTGCTAAATGGTTTACTGACCATGGTATTACTGTGCTCAATTGGCCTGCCAATTCTCCTGACCTGAAGCCCATAGAGAATCTGTGGGATATTGTTAAGAGAAAGTTGAGAGACACCAGACCCAACACTGTGGATGAGCTTAAGGCCGCTATCGAAGCATCCTGGGCCTCCGTAACACCTCAGCAGTGCCACAGGCTGATTGCCTCCATGCCACGCCGCATTGAAGCAGTCATTTCTGCAAAAGGATTCCCGACCAAGTATTGAGGGCATAACTGAACATAATTATTTGAATGTTGACTTTTTTGTATTAAAAACACTTTTTAATTGGTCAGATGAAATATGCTAATGTTTTGAGATTGGGATTTTTGGCTTTTCTTTACTTTTTTGCCAAAATTATCAATATTAAAACAATAAAAGGCTTGAACTACTTCGGTTGTGTATAATGAATCTAAAATATATGGAAGTCTAATGTTTATCAGTACATTACAGAAAATAATGAACTTTATCACAATATGCTAATTTTTTTAGAAGGACCAGTATTATTAATTGGTGTATTTTTTTAGCACATGAATGATAATCATGTTTCCTTTTTGGACATCTGGTATGTCATCTATGTGTAACAAGCTTAAGTGTGTGGTCCCTATAGGTAGACTGTGGTCCCTATCAGCTGGCAGTCACAATAACATACTAAACTGGCTTATTTCTCATTCAGGTTACATCAAGGTAAACAGGAATAAAATAACTATTGTTATGTAGCTAAATACAATGCGCAAGTGATATACAATGCCAAGCACATGCCAGTATTTTCATGGAGTGTTTTGATGGCATTTTTGCTCCAGTTGGTCAGATCGAGGCTCAGCAACATTAATACGGCAAAAAAAAATGAGATCAGTTGATGACCTGAATGAGCAGGTTATCAGATCAATTAACTTTCTCTTCCCTGATAGCACAGATAAAATAAATGGGGTCTCACTCACAGAGTGGTTCAGAGAGGATGAGGAATCATTTTCACAGATGTTTTGACACCCCAGAATCCTGACCATCCCCCAATTGAAAGTCTGGGATGTGCTGAAGAAGAATTTGTGGAGTGGTTTATGGCTATTAGCCTTTCGTGCAGCACACTATTTGTTGCATTGTTTTAACAAACAAGCAACATTTATTTCAGGGCCAATATTTGGCATCGATTGCATGAATTCATGAACCCAACTTGCCTTGTCTTAACAGAGTTGAAGGTGCTTTGCATTTTTTTTTTTCTTTACTTTTTAGATTTACCCATTGCACATGTAGATCAGTTGAGCTCTGGTTAACGGCATTTTTAAAAATTAAATAATTTCAGTCTGATTTTCATAAAGAGTAGGCTGCAAAGCCGTCAGCTTATTTCTACGACCTGGAGAGGGATGGGCTCCGCCAGGCCAAAATATGTTCAAGTCTCGCCATGAAGGCGCCCCAACGACATCCTCAGATGTTAAGAGATAAGTGAAGAAGAGTTCAGTATGTACTATACAGTAACAAATAAAAGTTATCTAAAATTAGATCTTAATTTTATTTTTTTTACTCTGGACTCCACACAGGAACACAAGACTGGGACTCGAACCCAGAACCTTATTGCTGTCACAAGGATCCGATAACCATTACATCACCAAGCCACCATTTACTATTTTTAATATGCAATTTATATTTATGCAACGGGGTTACAATGGTTATAAATCTATCATGTACCTATCATGCACATCATCTTTATGTTGCATAGTGTATAGCTTTAACTTTTCGGCGAGCAAGAGGACTCTTAATTTGAAGGCGCCACTCTGGAATGTGAAGCAGTTGTATTATTCGGCGGGAATTTGCCACAAGAGGTTTTTTTTTGTCTGTTTGTTTTGTTCTTAGACATTTGCCGCATTTTATAAAACGTTGTCTTTAGCCATGTCTTGTCGAAGAGGAGCTTTAATCGTTCTGGAGGGGGTAGACAAGGCCGGGAAAACCACTCAGGGTAAGAAGCTCGTTCAAGTTCTGCGACAGAGTGGAAGATCCGCCGAGATGATGAGATTCCCTGGTAATACTTTCAGCTTTCCTCCGTTTACACCTTTGTATGTCCGAATCACTTGTGTTTAACACTATATTATGTGGTGCATGTGTAAAGAGTGCGTAGTGGGTTTGAAATCAATCGTCACTCATTTGCTGAACCGCTCCTCGTGTCGGAGGACGGCTGGAGCCTATCACCGCAGACACTCGACTGAGGCAGGGTACACCCCGAACAGCTCACCAGACCAACGCACACAATCACATCCACACCTCGGGTGATTTTAAAACATGTGATGAGTCCAGTGCTTCTCAAATAGTGGGGCGCGCCCCTCTTTGGAGACCCCGATGAACATGCTTTTCTGAAATTGTGTACGAGAATTAAGTGCAATTGCACCTCCACTCCAGTAGTGGGCAGTGGCGCTCTCATTGTCGCGCTATGGTACTCCAGCGGTTTTTCGAACAAGCAAACGATATGAAGTGCAGTAAACCGCTCAAGGAAAATTTCTAACAGGAACGAACAGAAAGATGGAGAGACGGAGATATTAAGACATAAGTGGAATGAGTTTAAATCAGGATGTATTTTTATCATGTCAAGGCACATTGGTGCACTTTAAATATTTTCTGTTACATTTTAAAAAACAATGTTAATGAAGTTTTTCTTTATTGTAAGTTGAACTATATTTTTTTTAATGTTGCTAAAGTTATGCAAAGGTGTACTAATAATAATTTTATCGACAAATAATACTATTTATATTAGCTTGCGATGGGTGGGGGCGTGATATTTTTATTATTTTTTTTTTTTAATCCTTGACTGGCTGAAGTGAATTTGACATGCTCCTCTGCTGTAGTCAGTCCACCTCAAGATTTTACTGTGTGAAACTCCCAGATCAGTTTCTGATGCTCAAACCACCCTATCTGGAACCAACAACCATCTTGCAATCAGACTCCCTGACACGATGATTTTTTTTTCTTCCTGCAAATGTTTGATGTGAACATGAACTCAAACTTTTGACTTGTATCTCTATGTGTATTGACTGCATGTATTATGCAGGTGTTTCTAATAAAGTGGATGATGAGTGTATTTTGTGTTCACACAGACAGAACAACACAGATTGGGCAGCTGATCAGTTCATACCTGGAGAAAAAGAACAGCCTGGAGGACCACACTGTACATCTGCTGTTTTCTGCAAACCGCTGGGAATTGGCGTGAGTCTCTTTCATCAGGGTGGCCGTGTGTGTTCACTTGTTATTCTGGTATAGACCTCTGAGACCTCAGGCTGGAGCTTTATTAACCTGCATTATTTACTTCCAACTGCTAATATGCTGGGTCGGCACAGTGGCAGGGACCAGTCGCATTTCTCTGGAGTTTGCATGTTCTCCTTGTGTTTGTACGAGTTCTTTTTCTGGACACCAGTTTTCTCCCATAGTCACAAAACATGCAAAGTAGGCTAATTGGCTGTTCCAGATTACCCCTAGGATGTTTCCCTTGGCTGGCCTGGCGAGCCGTTCAGATCGCCCATAATCATCTGAGATGGGCACTAACCTGCCTGTTACCCTAATGAAGATTAAGTGGCTTTGAAAATGTTTGGAGTTAATATGCCATATTATCTGTTCAAAGGCCGTGTTATACCCTATCATAATTTTACGTAGTTATTCGAGGTATGAAACACTTTGGGATTTGCTGTTGAGAAAATTAATCATTGGGCCACATCACACTTTGTAGTTAATTATTTTCTTGGAAAACTGCACTGTTATTTATGTGAGTGCTGTACAGTATAGTTGTTTTTAATCAACGGGTTAATATGGCTGCACATTTGGATGTTAACTAAACATCATAAATGTACATGATCATCGGTGTGTAGTAGTAAAACAATTAGTTTCTTATATATATTTTTTTCTTCATCATTTACTATAAATTTTTGATTTTAATGTTTTCACTCCGATCCTCTTGTCATTGCCCCACCTTTCTAGGCCTCTCATGAAGAAGAAGTTGGAGCAGGGAATCACTCTGGTGGTGGATCGCTATGCTTTCTCAGGGGTGGCTTTCACCAGTGCCAAGCCTGTTAGCACAAATTCTTCGCTGGCATTATAGATGGATCGATAGATTTATTAATCTGTCTAGACTCTGTATTTATTTTAGCTCTACTGGGCACTTTTGAGGTGTGAATGAAATTGCAGCTGCTGTTGTTTAGGATCTCTCTCTGGAGTGGTGTAAGCATCCTGATGTGGGTCTGCCAAAGCCCGACCTTGTGCTGTTCCTGCAGCTGAGCCCCAGCATAGCAGCTGAACGTGGACAGTTTGGAATGGAGATATACGAGACCAGCGATTTTCAGCATACAGTGCAGAAGAGGTTTGAACAACTTATGAAGGATCCGACTGTTAACTGGAAGGTAACTTGATTAATGATAACCACAAATCAATCTTCCCTACTACAGTACCTATCTGAATGCTGCTTTGAGAGCGAGTACTTTTAGGCAGTTTCTGAGATGAAAATGGTCCCCTTTAGATTGCGTGAAATCACAGTTGTCAAAAGTTAACTTAATAGATTTAATTTGAGGTTTTTCTTGACGTTAACAGATTTATTTTAGAATGAGAAAACTATTAAACTAGAAACACTTGGCGAGCACAAATCTCCACCAAGCTGTAAAAACAAACAAACGAAAAAAGTACCCAGAACCCAATGCTGGGCCTGCTGTAATCTCACAATTCCAAACTACACTTCCCAACCAAAAAGTCTAATATGTTGTTGGATCATTTTTAGCTTCGGTTGCAGCGCATCATCACCATGGAATTGTTTCAACAAACTTAAACAAGATCAACAATGAACCACTCCAAGCACAACTTCATGTCCCTGCCCTCTGGGCAAGTGAAAAGCCAGTGAAGTCAACTGACTTAATTTTATTGCCACATAATGTTGCTGAGCCTCAACCTGATCAGCTGAAGGAAAAGTCATGCTGTAATGAGGTTTAAAGGCATTCCAACAACACCCCCCCCCTCCCCAAAATTAGTTGGGCAGTGTATTTTAAAATGTTAAAAAGTCCTGGCTCTATACTTTGATGTCACTCATGATCAAAATGTAAGAAGTGTTACTTGCACTTCTGTAAGAATTGAATAGAAATGCATTCATAATTTTTGGTGTAAAGTTGCAAAACAAAAAACCAGCCAGAAACTCTTCATCTTTGCTCATGGTAATATAGGGATCCCTCATTTCCCACGGTGAATGGGGACCGAGACCGCCGATTTCCGCAAAGTAGGATCGACCACCTGACTGATGTATACGTACATGTATATAATATCAGTAAATACATATTCAACACTGTAAATGCTTACAATAATTAAACATTCAAAAATAATGCATAAGATGTGAAAATATAAATACTGAAAATATAAATACATACAGATGCACACTTCACATAATGTAAAGTAGTTTTGTTGGGTTTTTTTTTTTTTTACATAATTGGCCTTGTTTTGTGGCATTTTCCTGAACATTTTTCCTTAATTTCCTTTTCAATGATTATTTTTGAAAAACCGATGCACTGAAGCACCAAGTAGCGAGGGATCACTGTCGATGATAAATGATGGGAATTGACTGTCTATGGCAGTGCTTTAGGACAGTTTTCTGTGGTATGTTTTCCCGTTCTATAGTTGGTTGTCTAACTTTCTTGTGCTGGGTGTTGTAGTAAAAGCATGAAAAACTAACTGTACTGAATTTTGGTTGTGGAAGCCCAGAAACAATGAAATGTTCAACAAATGTTCTGTAACAAGGTCGCTTTCATCCTCATGTACACTTGGGTGCAAAAACTGATCATATATTCTTAAAGTGTTCATAGACCTGAACCAATTCACCTTTCCCCTCTCAGGTGATCGATGCTGCCAGAAGCATAGAAGCTGTACACGATGATATTAAAGTGCTCTGTGAAAACACAATCAGTGCATCTGAGAACCTGCCAATCGGAGAACTCTGGAAGTGAACGGTGAGGATTCCGGACCAACAATGCGCAAAACAGTTCTGACATTTTGTAATTAAGGATGCGTTTCATTCTTTTTGGGGTTTTCCCCCCAGATCAAATGAAGAACGAGACATTATTTTATATACACCTACCATCTAGTTTTTTAGGAACACCCGCACATTGTTATAGTTATCCAGTCACAGAAATTACACGTTTTCATTTTGATAAGAACATTACTGTTGGGGGTTTTTGTTTCAGTTTTTTTTTTTTTTTTTTTTCTCTGCTGCTGTCGCCACATGATGGCTAATTTAGATAACTGTAGAAATGTGCAGGTGTATCTAAAATTCAAGGTGGGTGAGGATTTTTATTATTTTTCAGCATTTTGATTAAATAAATAACTTTAAAATAAACTTGTGTACAGATACTTTAAACATTGAATGTACTGTACTTCACAAGCTAACCTACTTGGTCTGTAACTTTTACATCTTGGTTTTCATTTACAATTTGCTACAGACATCAAAGCAGTGTAGGTCATGAGCGTACTCTGAGCAGCCATGCTCCAGACGACCGCCAAAAGTGAGTTATGGCAAATCTGCATTAGTGTATTCGCGTAAAAAGGCACGGGCACTTTTATAACAAAAAATAAAAATAAAGTGTTAGACTCAAATGGATACACGTTAAGTGTTAATATGAACATACTGTGACTCCTGAGAGCCGATGATGATGATGACCTTTGACCTCAGGATGACACAGAAAGCAGTCAGTGTTGCAGGAAGCTGAGTTTTACACAGGTGGACTATGCCACCGAATGCCAGGCAGACCTCATATCAGTGGTATTTCTCTCTGGGAGGACGACACTGAGCTCTGTATGTAAATTGATCAGTCGCTCTCATGTCCTCACAGAGACAGAATCTCAAACTCTTCATCTTCAGAATCAAAGAAACGCTCAAGACGGTCCGAGTCAGAGAAATCTGCAAAGGATAATTCAGCCATGCTCAGAACAATGAGTATTTATATTATAAAAATTGACTAGGCATAGTCGAAGAGATATGATATAAACAGTATGAAGACCGTTTATGATGTCATAGAGGTATGGACTTGCCTGGAGTGAGATTAATGGCCTCACTGTTGATTAGATGGGACGGCTGACTGTCTACTAGTTCAAACATGGGAAGACCTCCTCTGTAGCTCGATAACTGTAAAACAAAGTGATAACTCAAGGAAAGGTTCACAGAAATAAATAACATTCGGCCTGAACACAACGCAAACTCACTTTTCGGATATGGGCACACCAATCATCAAAGTCATCCTCCGTTTGACAGAAAAAGCCCTGAAACAAAGAACTCTGTCAGGTTTGATCATGCAGAGCTACTCCATCCCTGATATAATCGATATTCTGAGAAACGCTGTCACCAAAGGTCACTTCAGTTGTGGACTATGACCAAACTTATGGCTTTTTTTTTTTTTTTTTTGTTTTTTTTGCATTTTATCTTACCACTTATTATTAATAACACACTCGTTTAACCAAAAAGAAGAAAAAAAATTACAGAAAGTTTCTTGCATTTTTTATTCATGTGCGATTTCAACGAGAAATGGACGCTCACTTTCTAGCGGCGCATTAAAGGACTGGGATCGAGTTACTCACGACAGCTATGGATGGGTCGAGCTCACAGATGTGCATGCGACATGGCGGGTGCTGACAGTGATAGGAGTCGTCTAGAATCTCTCCGCTTTCACAAGGCTCCACAGCCGGCTGAGTTGTATGGGGGTCGAGATATATAAGCTCCTTACCTGCAGGAGGCGGTATACAAATAAGGCATAGATAAAGTTAATGGCAATAGCACTGAATGCAGTGGTTGATTTTACTGAATTGACCATCTTGTGAAAAAAGTGTGCAAAACAGGCTGCCATGACCAAATAACAGCAAAACCTGAAAATAAAATGATAAAGCTTTGCTGGCAGGAATAGGCCTAAAGGCTAAATCACATGTAAACGATATAGCGGCAAAATAGTACATATTAAATAATGCAACTTTTTTTTTCCAGTTGGTTTTCTGTCGAAAAAATGTGCGATCTTTTAGAAAACCTTCAAACACGTGACCCTGCACTGACTGCGTGTCGTGTATTGTATTAAACCTGCCCTTAAAATGTAAATAAAACAAATCCATGTGCTTTCTTTAATGACCCTTTGTGCTTTTTTCTCTGTATATTTTATATGTAGCCTCCATTTGATTATCTTGAATCCAGTGGGTTTGGTTGAATTGGTTATATATTTCTGTCCAGGGCAGTGGTGTCCTGGTGGTAAAGGGCACTGGATTGCTGATCCTAGGGTTGGTGGTTCGAGTCCCACTCTCCACAATGTTGTCACTGTCCCCCCCAGTGCAGCTAACGGGATCATCAAAGGCCGACCATGTCTCACACTGTCTATGGTGAGAGGTTCATCTAAAAGAACCATTGCTGACTTTCGTAGAGTAGCTGCATAGCCGTCAGAGTGTTTCTGTCCCTTGTTAAATAAAGGGTTGTGTCAAGAAGGGCATCCGATGTAAAAACCTATGCTAAATCAGATGATTCGCTGTGGCAACCCCTGAAAAAGGGGGAAAGCTGAAAAGGAAAGAGTTATATATTTCTGTCCAAGCTGCTCAGTTTTTGCATATGGGACAGATGCTTCTTCAGCCTCTCTCAGCCAGAGAGGAAAGAGAGATGGCAAGGGGTATGTTGCGTGTAGGAAATATGCTAATCTTATTTTGGGAAATAAAAGTAGACACACAGGACTCCTGCCGACTGGCTCTATATAGAAGTGGCGGATTTGTGTGTAGTGTCAGTCTCGTAGATTTTTTTCTTTGTAAAAAGGGATGGGTTCGCATGTCGTGTGCAGCTTGAGCTGTGCAAAAAAGTGCAACAAAACCCGGACTGCTTCCAAGGCCCTTTTCCTTTCGGCTTTTTCCCTTTTTCAGGGTCGCCACAGCAAATCATCCGATTCCCATGTTTGATTTGGCATAGGTTTTTATGTCAGATGCTTTCCTGACACAACCCTATTTAGTAAGGAACAGAAACACACTGACGGCTTTGCAGCTACTCTGGTCGAAAGTCAGCAATGGTTCTTTTACATGAACCTCTCACCATAGACGGTGAAAGACATGGCCGGCCTTTGATAACCCAGCTAGCTGCACTGGGGGGGGACAGAGACAACTGTGCTTTCATATTCAAGCCACTCTAAATTAGCACCAAATTTTGAGCAGAACCAAAACTTTTTCAAAGACCGCAAATACAGACCATTTCTCAAATTCGACCGACCACCTCAGAAAATACAGGTATACCTCGACTTCAGTCGTTTCGAGTCGTCGTTTTCGATTATACGTCGGTTTTCAAATATTACATGGAGAAAAAAAATAAATAAAGTTTACATCATCATAATCATATAATTGCACCCCACTATACCTCTTGGTTCCAGAAGAGACCACGTACGCCGAGGTATACCTGTATACTCAAATTACTCTTGAACTGAAATTCATTTGTACATTTGGCTGTGATTGCTTACACGTGAGCTCGACTTAAAAGAAAAAGAAACCTAAATCTGTAACTGAACATATGCAGCTTATTTTCCTGGTGTACATTTTTACTTTAAAACTTCCTGGTGTACATTTTTGATTTTTAAACTTGGTCCAGAAATAAGGTAAGAATTTTTATTTTGCTGATGCACAAAACTTTGCCCAACACGGTTCAGTTTCCAGGCATAGTAATGGCGGCACTTTGTACTCGATGTCACAACTGCTAGCAATCAGGAGCCAGCTAATCCAGTAATGCAGATCAATGGTTGAATACCTATGTTCATTCATTCGTTCATTCCACTTAACCTTAATTAGGGTCGTGGGGAGGCTGGTACCCATCTCGGCCGACTCTAGGCAAGAGCAGACTACACGGTGGACAGCTCGCCAGGCCGTCACAGGGCATGCCTATGTTTGTTATTTATTATATTTAGGTAATTCAAATCATCTCATTATAAATGAATAAAAACATGTCAGATTAATTCAAAAGAAGCATTTCAGCATGTGTAATGTGACCAAAAAAAAAGATGTTTGAAAAGATGGTATGACCGCATCGCAAAAAAGGACTTAATGAATGTGTAATACTACAGTTCTTTGAAAAAACAAAAATCAAATTTATTGGTTTTCTGAAGTTGGAATCTTGTTTTCTTTTTGGAGTTATTATTTTAAAAAATTAATGCACATGGCAGAAGAAGGTGACACTGAAGTCTCAAATATTTTTCTCAAAGAAATTCATCATCAGATTTGAGCCATGTTTTAACTAACAGCATTTACTTTAATAAATATCAAGCAGGCACCACCACAATAAAAATTTTAAATTCAGAAAGTGTCTTGTTTGGATACGTTGTGTATAAATACACCTATATAAAACACTTCAGTTGCTTACTGACAAAGCCGATGAAGTAATGGGCACTGTTCGGCTTCCCACCAATTACCCCTAAAGACTGGGGCATCATGAAGCATTGCTGTGGAGACAGAAAATAACAATGACATTGTCCTCCCAAGACAACCCCTTCAGAACAGAATGGAATTCATTCTCAGTCAGTGTGTGCGCCCATCTGTCATTTACTCACCTTTAGAGTTTCAATGTATGCCTCGTTGATGTCGCTAAGGCCCAGTCGTAGGGGGATAAGCAGCACAAGTGGTTTCCACACGGCTGTGTCTTCCACAGCCATTGCACATGCCCCTTCCATATACCCATTCATCTCCAGAGGGTCTCCGCACCCTCCTCTCTCAAAGTCCAACCACGGCATACACAACCTCTCTACAAGGGAAACACACTAAATTAGGTGATCATTTTCTTGCCAAAAGGCATCACAGATAAACCTCTCCTTTGAATCTGAAGTATTTCATAGAATACACACACACCTTAAACTGCATTTAAGTGGAATCAACAAGAACAAAGCTTCGAGATCATGGATATAGAAGTGCTTCCTCAGCAGAAGTCTTTTCAATTGTTCATTCATTCATCTGCTTCATCCAGGTTCAGGTCTTCCAGGGGGACATCAAGGCATTCCCAGACCAGCCAAGACACATAATCCCTCCAGTGTGTGTTCTAGGTCAACCACGGGGGAGTCCACTCCTCGGTTGGACATGCCTGAAATACCACACGAGGGAGGCATTCTATCCAGATGCCTGAGCCATCTCAACTGGCTCCTCTCAGTGTGGAGAAGCAGCAGTTCTACTCCGATCTCCTCACGGATGGCTGAGCTTCCCTCCTTATCTCTAAGGGAGAGCCCTGCCACCTGGTGAAGGAAGTTCATTTCAGCCGCTTGTATCTGCGATCTTGTTCTTTTGGTCACTACCCAAAGTTCATGACCATGGGTTAAGGTTGGAACGTAGATCGACTGGTAAATTGAAACTTTGTCTTGTGGCTCAGCTCCCTCTTCACCAAAACAGACCGGTACAGGCTCTGCTTTACAGCAGAGGCTGCAGCGATCTGCCTGGCAATCTCCCGCTCCATCCTTCTCTGACTCGTGAACAAAACCCCAAGATACTTGAACTCCTCCACTTGGGGCAGGATCTCATTCCAGATCTGGAGTGAGCATTTACCGACTGAGAACCATGTCTAGGACTTGGAGGTACTGATTCTCATCCCGGCCACGTCGCACTCTTCTGCGAATCGCTCAAATGAGAGCTGGAGGTCCCTGATTGATGAAGCCAAAAGGAAAACATCATCCGCAAAAAGCAGAGACGAGATCCTATGGCCATCAAACCAGAACCCCTCAACATTTAAGCTATGCGTAGAAATTCTTTCAATAAAAATTATGAACAGAATCGGTTGCAATGGACAGACTTGGTGGACACCGGAAATTAATTCGACCTGTTGGTACTAATGCGGCCAAGCTCTGGATCCGGTGATAGAGCAACCAAATGACCCATATCAACGGGTCCGGAACGCTGTACTCTCGGAGCACACCCTTCAATGTAGTCTGAGGGACATGGTCGAAAGCCTTCTCTAAATCCACATAACACATGTGGACAGATTGGGCAAACTCCCCTGCCCATTCCAGGATCCTGTAGAGTGTATAGAGTGGTCGAGAATGCCACGACCAGGACGAAAACCACATTGTTCCTCCTGAATCTGAGGTTCAAGTATTAGTCAGAGCCTCCTCTCCAGTACCCCTGTAAAGACTTTCCCGGGTAGGCTGAGGAGTGTGATTCCACAATAATTGGAGCACAACATCCAGTCCTCCTTTTTAAAAAGATGTAAGACCACCTGGTTTTGCCAATCCAGAGGTACGGCCCCTGACGAACACACAATGTTGCAGAGACGGGTCAACCAAGAGAGTCCTACAATATCCCGAGCCCTGAGATATTCACAGCGGATCTCAACTACTTGCAGAGCCTGACCACCGTGGAGCTTTCCAACTACCTCAGCAACCTCAGCTCTGGTCTGTCTTCCTTTCTGCTTTTTCCCTTTTTACTCGAGAGTCGCCACAGCGAATCATCTGATTCGCACGTTTGATTTGGCAGAGGTTTTTACGTCGGATGCCCTTCCTGTCACAACCCTTTTTAGCAAGGGACAGAAACACGCTGACGACTTTGCAGCTACTCTTTACGAAAGTCAGCAATGGTTCTTTTATATGCCTCACACCGTAGACATTGAGAGACATGGCCCGCCTTTGATAACCCAGTTAGCCGCACTGAGGGGGGGGCAGTGACAACCTTGTGGAGAGTGGGACTCCTCGAACCCCCAACCTTTGGATCAGCGATCCAGCACCCTATACCACTAGACCACCACTGCCCCATCACTACCCCACCATCAGCTCTAGTGATGGGTGGAATCCCACCCAAATCCCCAGGGTCTTCCTCCTCCACGGAGGGCATGTTGATGGGATAGGGGAAGTCCTGGAAGTATCTCTTCCCTTTCAATTGTAGTATTCAATAAATGCAAATAACCAACATAAAAGTAACACTAATTTACATTAAAAACAAGATGTTCAAACCGACATGTGTATATGAAAAATGTTTTTATGAACCAAAACATCAATTTAAACATGAAATATAACCTGTGTGCATTGCTTTACATGATATTTATTCAATGTGTAATTAAATATTGCCTATATGCAGATTTATTACTTCATGTGCCGTCAGTAAGTGAAGTTGCTGGACTACAGTGAGCAAGAACATTCCATTTAGCAAATATGTTTATTGTCGATTTGTCTTGACTTTATTCCTCATTCTATTCTTGAATCCTCAGAGGATGCATTTAATAACCATTGGGGGAGGTTAGGAGCTATGGTCTCATATCGAATGGGCAATATCCCCAAAGGAGAGGAGGTTATAACGACATGGGACTAAACTAGGATGTGATGGTCAAAGTTTGTGCCATAGAACTCACACACACACACACACACACACACACATTTTAATTCTTTTATCATACTAATACCAACTCACTGATTTCCTCTATTATCACAGTGTTGTCCATGGCCACGTGAACTGCCAGTCGGCTCCATGTGTCAAACACTGCCAGTTTCCTACATGAGGTGAAAGAAGTAAAAATAATAACGTTTACTAAAAGTTAAGCCGCACATCCATATTCATTCATTTTCTATTGTATATCCATGATCACTGGTGAGCTGCAGCCAATCCCAGCTGACATTGGGCAAGAATTGGGGTACACCTTGAACAGGTCTGCGGTCTATCAGAGAACTAAAACAGACAGCCATTCGCACCAATATTCACACCAAAGGGCAAATCAGTGTGATACTCACAAAATTCTTATGACATACCAGGATTGCAAAACTGACCATGTTCTCTTATGTAATACTTGATGATACATTTATACAAGTTTGTTAACTTACTTGAGTACCTGTGCCACTGTATTCGGGCCATACCACTGGCCTATGGACTTGCCCTCTCCCACTCCCATCTGAGCTAAAGATAAAAGACACAACTAACTGTAGGGTCCTGAAACAATGCTGTATCTAATGTGTAAATATTACCAGCGGTCTGTAATCACACATCACATGAGATAAATACATAACTGACTTTTACCTATCTGGTGAATAGAGTAGTAGCTGTCCTTTTTGTCTATGAAGGCATTGAGGATACTTGTGTACTCTGCTCTTGGCTGCTGTCCTGGTACCCATCTCCAATCTTACATATATATATAAAAAATAATAATAAAAAAAAAAATGCACTGAGCATTACTTCAGTGTTTTTGACAGAGCTGAAACATACAAAATTCAGGGTTTTCACTGTGGTCAACAGACATACCACGACCCAAGTGTCTGCGGAGCAATGCTTCAGCAATAATCATCTGTCCACACCGCAGCATGCAACCCCAGCCCGTGTCAGACGTAGGTCCAGTCCCTCCTGTAACAGCAGGGCACCTGTGACTTCACCACACCAGCTACACAAATCAGCCATTACTAACATTCACACCCGCACAGCAGTCAAGTGTGTTCCTTTCCCAGATCAGTCCACTCACCAATTGCCTGGAAATTCTTCCTGTAGGTGAACCATAAGCGTGAAGTAATGTCAGAGAGGATCTCATCCTTCTCTGCAAAATGACAGACAAACCCAGTTAAAATGTGCTTCAACATGACAGCATGGGGTGTAAACTTTATAGTGTCTATATTAGTTACCAGTCAGAGCATTGAACTGTTTCCCCAGAACCCAAACAGGCTCAGATGTCTCTGGGAAATCCTCAAACTCCCCAAATCGTAGTGTGTCATAAGTAAGAGTGGCTGTCCAGAGAGCAACAAATACAACAACATCAGTTTGGGGAAACAACTGAGATGGAAGGTGGAGCATTTGAATGGCCTCCCAATGGACCTGTGTTCTGAGATGTCCTAAATAATATATTATTACCCTGATGATATCTAATAGCTGGTAAAGATCTTCCCAATAATGATGTAATGACATGGACAAACAACAAGCTCAGGCCTAGCACACCAGAAATATCAACTTGAAGACATGATTTGTTCTGATAGATCTTGAGTGAAGTCCATCACATCTGTTCAAAGGGCATCTGGAATGTTTACACACTTCTCCTCCAGCCTGGATCTGTCATCGAGCTCAGCAGACCTTGAGCACGCCTCCTATACACTGCACTTATATCTATTCTACAGTCAGCCCTCCCTGTCAGCAGTGATTTTACAGTGAAAACCGACTCCATCTCCTGTCCAACTCTTATCTGTTTGGGTCTGGACACAGTCTCCAACCTCCGGTTTTAAATCCTGACATCCGCTTTAACGTTCACGAACACGTGCAAACTTATCCTTCACAGCATATTTACACTTGATTTCATTAAACAGTGAGAAAGTTTCACACACACAAAAATGCAGAGTAATAGTATTTTCTTTAGGAGCCTTACCCGCATCCATCCCGTCAGTCCTGGTTCACCCTATCTTGTTGATTAATATCCGACGGACAACCAACCACCGCCAGTAGAAATAATCGTCTGGGGCACAGTGACTTGGAACGGCCAATCGAATCATGCATATGGGCGGGACATACGTCTGAAAGCAATGCAATGTATTGTGATGCAACGCCTCAGAATCGGTGACGTAGTTTCAGTCGAACCCGGAAGTAGCTAAAATTAGCCGGTTGCTTGTGTTTATGTGCATTAAAGAATAAATATTTGAAGGCAAACGAATAACTGAGACTAAAAAAAAACATTATAAATAGTTTATTGACCTTGAATTAACAAAGTCGGAGGTTTTCCATCGGTTTATAAAACATTTACAGCTCCTCTCATCCAGCAGGTTAAAATCAACAGTGCTGATCATTCATGTTTTGTGACATAAGGAATGATGTCACCAAAACCCACAGTGTCGTCACCGTTGACGTGTATATCGAGCTTGACACCTCGTTTTTCGCAACTGGTGCAGACAACACTTTGACTTCTCTGTTCTTTTTTCTTTCTTTCTTTACCCTTCCCTCATTTTTTTAGTCTGGTCTGGTCTGGGACCTTCATTAGTTTTGACTACTGCTGAGTAAAGATTGATATGAGTGACATCTCTAAGGAACTTTAAATGTAAATAAAGTGTACATACTCTACAAAAAAGTACGAAGTTCATGACACGTCGACAGTCGTAGCAATATTATCATTGACCAGCAGATGGCGGTAAAGTAGGATTTATAATTATAAGGTTTAAACTGTTTATGCTGAATGTACTGTACAAGCAAGACATCAGAGGTGATAAGAACTGACTACATATATAACAAGATATTCCTTTAAAAGAAATTATGTATGAAACTCAGCCCCCCCCCCCAAATATAAGCACTCTAATATTTTGGCGGACCGCCTGGAGACTTGATTACAGCACAGAAACACTATAGCATTGCTGTTGGTGAGATGGAACATTTAAAACGTTATGTGGGAATAAAATGAAGTCCACTGATGATCTGGATGACCAAGTAATCCCATCAGTGGTCCTTTTTTTCCCCTCGTGGCCTGAATATAACATTCAATCAGTTCAGTTCATTTGCTGTACCCGCTTAATCCTAATTTGGGTCACGGGGAGGCTGGTGCCCATCCCAGCCAACTTCGGGCGAGGGCAGAGTACACCCTGGACAGCTCGCCAGGCCATCACAGGGTGGAAACACGTTTACGGCTTTGCAGCCTACTTTTGTCGAAAGTCAGCAATGGTTCTTTTACATGCCTCACACCATAGACAGTGAGAGACATGGCCGGCCTTTGATAACCCAGTTAGCTGCACTGGGGGGGGGGGGTGGGTGGGGGGGGCAGTGACAGCCTTGTAGAGAGTGGGACTCGAACCCCCAACCTTTGGATCAGCAATCCAGCGCCCTATACCACTAGACCACCACTGCCCCACTTGAATATAACATTCTTAGACTCAAATGGTGGAAGAGTGGTTCATAAATCATTTTCTGGAATGAATTGCCTACAGAGAGTCCTGGTCTTAACCACATTGAAAATCTTTGGGATGTGTGTTGAAGAAGACTTTGGAGTGGCTCTATTTTCCCATGATTGATTCAAGACGTTGGTGAAAAATGAAGAAACTCTGGATGGGAGTAAATACTGTGATGATGAAACAGTTGCATGGTGATGACATCTGCAATCGAGCCTGAAGGCGGTCCAACAGAATATGAGGGTACACAACTTTTGTGGAATGTATTAGATCTTATCAATTGCAGAATTTAAAAAAACACTCCATTTTGTAACCCTTTCTTCTGCTTAATTTTGTAAATAAAATGTATATCAATTGGTGGTTTTATTTGATTATAGTGACCCGTCTAATAGTGCAAAAACTGCAAAGTTCGACATGTTTATATTTGTTTGGTCTGGCGAGTTTTCAGTCCCTATTACTTCAGTTTTCTGAATACACTATATACAGTCTCTTCACATCTTTGAAACAGTTCATATAGTAGAAGTATAATCTAAACGTATATACATGTTTTCGTCCTAAACATGACTGAGAAGCATTGTGAGGAAGCTGAGAACTTAAAATTTAAAAACTGCTATTCCAGTAAGCACTGCTTTTACCTCCCAGGTTGTCCTGGCACAGAGTCATGATCTGGCTACTGAAGTGGGTGCCTGGGACACATCATGAATAACCTTCTCTCTTTTAAGTATCATA
>CM045741.1:21080015-21105015 GCA_024760905.1 Plotosus lineatus
ATATATATATATATATATATATATATATATATATATATATGATTTTCTGAGTAGATACTTCTGTAGGAGAGTGCTCAATACTTTTTGGTAGAGCAAATAACAATAAAAATAAAAGGACAGGGCAAAGACTGTTTCGAGGGGTTCTTCTATAATCACCTGAAGAGAGAGGATGGTTTCACCACCCCTCGAAACAGATCTGTAATGATAAATGGAGTTTCAACAGAAAGTCTTTGTCCTGTCCTTTTATTTTTATTGTATATATATATATATACACACACACACACACACACACACACACACACACACACAAATACAAAAGTTACACACTAATATTTTTGATCCACCTTAAACCTTGATTACAGATTCACCATGACATTGTTCTGGTAAACTTCAGCACATCACAACATTTATTTCTATTTTCAGTTGGGTTAATTTTTCACAATCATTTTGATTGAAGATGGGAAAATCAAACCACCCCATAAAAAACTTCTCCAGCACATCCAAAAGTCTTTAGGGATAAGGTCAGGACTCTGCAATACCAGTTCATGTGGGAAAAGGATTCCTTGTGAGCCTTGAACCACTATTTAAATCCCAATTTTATATTTGTGCGATTAGGGAAGAAAAAAAAAAAAAACACTGATGCGATAACCCAATCATTCAGATCATCAGCTGACGTGCTCCCACAATGTTGCTGAACCTCAATCTGACCACCTGAAACTGGCCCTAGAACAACATTTTAAAATGTGGCATTTTTTGGTTCAGCAGTGCACAAAATACAATCTACTGTATAAATGACCAATTATTACCTTTTGACTCCTTGTTTAACTGGAGTCTGTATATTCTGGGGACTTGCTGTAGGTCATACTGAATGTAGGGATATTTAGAATATTGTAGCATTCTAAAGGGTTCACAAACGTTCATGAACAAATGTCTGTGTATGTAGTAAACCTGATATTCTAAACCACAAAAGCCTTAAACTATTTTTTCCTCAGGTTTTTTTTTTTTTGTTTAGGATTAACTGTACAACTTAATTTATAATAAAACTCGCATTCAGCTTGTGTAACTGAATGCTGCTGTAAATGCTACAAAATGGTATCAGACAGTCTAGCATGAAATGTACCGTTTCTCAAACGTTTAGCATCATCTTTTCTTTACTGGAACCCTGAGGCTAACATAAAAAATAAATAAACAACGAAAGCCACCAATTTAGCACCACATGCATAGATTATAGCCTATCCTACGGATTTGCCAGTAAATACTGATCCAGTGCACGGCCATTGAAATAAACATTTAAGAGCAGAATAGATGAGTTCAAAATAAATGAAAATCAAACTGATACAACACTTGTGGTCAGTTGGTTGTTAATGTGGTTTCCAGTATCTTTGAGCAAATTTCAGTGGAAGGATACACTATCTGCAATGGCCTGGCAAACTGTCCAGGGTATAGCCCACCCTCGCCTAGTGTCAGCTGAGATGGGCGCCAGCCTCCCCGTAACCCTAGATAGGATTTAGCGGTTCAGAAAACGAATGAGTGAATGAATGAGTATACACTGTATGATCAATAGCCATAACATTTGATGATCATGGTGACGGAGCACAGGTGTGCTCCACTTAACGTAGAGTTCAAAACTGTGACTATGGATTTATGCAAAGATAAGTCTGGAGCATGGAGAGCAGATCCCAACTAAAGAAGACTGAAAGATGCTGGGATATTTCATGGCAAGTCAAGAAAAAAAAAAAAAAAAAAAAAAAAACAAGAAAAAAAAAAAAAAAACAAGAGAATTAAAAAAAAAAAAACAAGAAAAAAAAAAGAGACTCCATCTGTACCTATACTGTACAGGTTCAGCAAAATGTTGTATGGTTATGTCAGAGAACCCAAAAGTATAGCATGTAAGGAGAAGAGGTTACGAATATTTATATTCCAGCACGCCAGGGGTCAGATTATGGTCTGTAAAGGTATTACATTACAGCCAAAAGTTTTGAACTTTAAATGGATTGCAGGCTTGATGGTGATGGTTATACAGACTTATTTCTATTTGTTGATGCATGATACCATGCAGCACATAATGAGGGGGTGATTTGAGGTGGAGGTATAATACTCCGCCCTTCCCCAGAGTTGGCGGAGATGTGCGCCACCCTCCCGAATCAGGATTAAACGTTACATTATTAATCGAGCTCGAACTCTTCTTAAAAAAAAAATAAATAAATAAATAAAAAAAACACAGGTGATGGTGCACCAGCGGGGAGAATGAAGGCTCAGGCTCAGTCCCACCCGAAATCCCCGCTATTGTTTGAAACATGTCCAACTCGCCTCTGTTCATGTGCCATCCCCTTGTGGGTTATATTTAAGCGCTCAAATGACCGACATGTAACTGAGAGAATCTGGTCATTTTCAAAATAAAAGTTTTTTCAAAAATAAAAGATCTTTCAGAGTCAGATAACAAATAAAACAGAAATGAATAATTATTTCTTGTGCGGCCTAGTACCAATTGATCCACGGACCGGTACCGGTCCGTGGCCCGGAGGTTGGGGACCACTGACCTACACTACTTCTTCTTCTTCTTTTCCTTTCGGCTGTTCCCTTCAGGGGTCGCCAGAGCAAACTATCTGCCTCCATCTCGCCCCGTCCTCTGCATCTTCTTTTCTTACTCCAATGACCTTCATGTCTTCCTTCACCACATCCATAAATCTCTTCTTTGGTCTTCCTCTCGGCCTTCTGCCTGGTAGTTCCAACCTCAGCATCCTACTGCCAATATAACCTGACCCACTAACCTACACTACATACACTACTTATCCAAAGAGCATGTTCTGAAGTAAGATGCAAAATACCTCTGGTTCATCTGACCAAAAACTTTTGGTCAGGTCATCAAGGCTACAATACCCACAGACTGCCATAAGGCACTGATAACCAAAGTGGTTTTGCAATTACACGTCTGCATCATTATGCATGTTTCATTGTAGCAAAAAAAAAAGCATTTCAATTATGTATTTTTTTTTTTACTTTATCTGTGTACATAATCACTGGTAAAGCAGAGCCTCGCCTTCAAGCTTCAAGCCACACCTTCATTCTGAGCTTGATCACAGTGTAAAAACTAGACAAACAAGTCTGTCCGAAATGCTGTGAACTCAACATGTTCTGAGACCCGTATGTGGTGGCTTATACGTGCTACACTTACACCAGTGACTCCATGTTTGTTTTTTCCCCCAGCCACACTTACATGCCCAAATGTTTTTGGACACCTAAATACCACAGTCATGTATCTGTTGAACATCCCCATCCAGATTTAGTCCTCATTTGCTACCATAATATTCTGCACTATTCTGGGAAACCTCTCCATTAGATTTGGAGCATGTCTCTGTATGATTTTTTTTTTTTTTTAGTGATTGTATTTTTAATTTCTCTACAACATCACAAGCTTTATATTTATCTCATTGACATCAAGAGAGAACAAAATAAAGGCTGGTTAAGAAACATCTTTGTATAGCTGCTGTAGCAAGTGGAGACAGGATGAAATTTATGTGAGCATCCTGGGAATAAATGGTAAAATAAATAAATGTGTAAATAGATAAAGTGAATAAATAAAAAAAATGTTGTTGCCAAATTGCTGAGGTATAAGAGAAAAATATAGACACTTCACACCATATTATTTTCAGGCAAAAAAAAAAAAAGTTTTCCTCCTTGCTTGCTTTCTAACATGTTTTGATAAAATTCTGAATAATGATTGTGATATTTGCGAGTGGCGCGGCACGGTGCTGTAGTCGTTAACATGTCCGCCTAACTACAAGATGCTTGCGTTCGATTCCCAGCTCGGGCTGTTCTGTGTGGAGTTTGTATGTTCTCCCCATGCTTTCATGGTTGGCCTCCGAGTACTCTGGGTTCCTCCCTCAATTCAAAAACATATACAATAGGTGAATTGGCTGTTCCAAATCACCAATAGGTGTGTGTGAGTGCAAATGGTTGTGAGTGCTGGCCTTGCGATGGTCCAGGGCATACCCTGCCCTTGCCCAGAGTTGACTGAGATGGGTGCCAGCCTCCCCGTGACCATAATTAGGATTAAGCAGCTTATAAAATGAATGAATGAATAACTCTGAATGTTTGTTTGAGTGTTCATGTTCTGTATCCGCTTAATCCTAATTAGGGTCGCGGGGAGGCTGGCGCCCATCCCAACCGACTCCGGGCGAGGGCAGAGTAGGGCGGAAACACGCTGACGGCTATGTAGCTACTCTTTTTTAAGGTCAGCAATGGTTCTTTGACATGAACCTCACACCATAGACAGTGAGAGACATGGCCGGCCTTTGATAACCCAGTTAGCTGCACTGGGGGACTCTGAATGTTTCTGAAAATTAAGATCGCTTTGTTATTAAATGTATTAGTAAACCAAACAAGTGTTGCACACAGCTACATTCTTTCCCAGCCAAAGCCAATACAGTGTTGTATTTCAACACACACATTTATCAGAGAGTAATTTCACTCGAACACTCCAATAGAGAAACAGCATGACCTTTAAAGTCTGGGAGAACTGTGTGTGCAGTGAAGGGTATATAACAGAAATGAATCAATGGTTGGTGTCTGTACCAGAAAGCTAGAATGAGGTGAAATTCTCTTGCTTTGAAGTTACCGAACATCATCTGCTGTATACACGATGCTTTAGCGTGCCAGAATTACACAGCCTGATAATCCAACTGTGAAAATTACAACAGGACCCTAGAGCCATTTAAACCACTAAGGGATGCCGGGAGCCACAATGCGAGGTGTATCTAGTGTTAATTAAAAGTGAAATGAAAGGAAAACCTTCTAAATTCTCCAGTTACATTGAAATTCTGTACATTTTCAACATCAGGTCGTTTTAACTAATATCTATTAAGTTGAACGCATTCAATATTTGCATCAAGCTGTTTGAAAAGAATGGAATTTGTGATTTTTACTCTCACAACGGTGCAATAAAATCAGTATACAAGTATTAAACTAATTAAACAAATCAGTAGATATAATCTAGTGAACTTCTGAATAGAATAAAGGGAGCTAGATCTGCACATAATCACACATTACACTAACACACATCAAACATGCAAAATGTAAAATGGTAAAAAGGTGCTGGATTGCTGATCCTAAGGTTGGGGGTTTGAGTCCCACTCCCCACAAGGTTGGCACTGTAACCCCCCCACCCCCGGTGCAGCTAACTGGGTTATCAAAGGCCGGCCATGTCTGTTACTGTCTATGGTGAGAGGTTCATGTAAAAGAATCATTACTGACTTTCGTAAAGAGTAGCTGCAAAGCCGTCAGCGTGTTCCTGCCCCTTGCTAAAGGGTTGTGTCAGGAAGGGCATCCGACATAAAAACCTACGCCAAATCAAACATGCAAATTATTAATATGACTTCCATGAAGATAAAAGCAGATGATTCGCTGAGGCGACCCCTGAAAGGGAATACCCCTATTTCACTGGAGCACGGCAGACTCACGGAAGCAAAAATGTTGGCATCCGCAAACGTTCCGCAATTACTCCCTCATCTTCAGTGTCATTCCGTGTCATTCCGTAGTTTTTCCTCAAGTCCTCCTCCACTTCCGTATGCTTCTGGCAAAATATTCTGTGAACGTGCTTTCACGGGAAAAAAATCCGTGAGTGTTCCGTGGGGTCACATTGGTGTACTTTGCCGTACCTGTTTTCACATCACATCACATTTTGTGAATGTTCAGAGAGTGTAAGAATTTCCACTTTTCCGTAGGATTTTCACACATTTTCCGTGTAAAAATGGCGAAGCTCTTCTGTAGACTGTTGTTCCGCGCCTTTCCACTACACAATCCTTGCATGCCGTAGTCCAGTGAAATGGGGGTATAATTTCCACTTTTCCGTAGTACTTGCACCCGTTTTCAGTGTAAAAATGCCGAAGCTCTTCAGTAGACTGCGTTCTGCGCCTTTCCGCTACAATCCTTGCATGCCATAGTCCAGTGAAATGGCGGTAGAACAGCCGAAAGGAAAAGATACATATATGCATGATATTTATGTATTGTACACACAAATCTTCCAAACTGTTTCTTCCACATCACTCGCCCCACTTTTCACAGTACAAGGACACCCCCAGTGTTAGAGTTCATTACATGTGTTTATATTTTCCCTCGAGGAAAGGTTGTAATTACGGTATCCCATGTTGATGGATACTGACATAGACTATGCATGCAAGCTTTTATTAGGTTTGAGTTGAATTACCCTTTAAGAAATTCATCATCTGAATGTCTCAACGTTTAAACAGAACACCTGGAGAGGAATGTAGTCTCAGCTACAGATCAGCATGATCAGCATTCAGAAACACTTCACTTTCTCTCTGAACTTTTGAAATCACTTTGTGTTTTTTTTAGCGAGCTATGCCTTTATGCTTTCATTCCATGCTAATGTCAGGTGCATTCTTGTTTGAGGTTCGTTCAAAACTAGCAAGAACTACATCATGAGATTGGGGCGCACCCTCACACACCACAGCAGGACATCTTGGAAAAAAACGAAGCTACTGACTTTGCCCCCAGCTGCTTTTCAGATTCACCTTCAACTGAAAAGGATTCAGTTTTCTCTTTCAGCTCAACAATTTAATCTTTATGTTACATAAAAACACTGGCCAGACTGGAAAGGCTTTAAAGAGAAAATGATTCTGACATCATAAGCATACACACTGTATGAGAAGCAATTGATCATATATATATAAACATAAACATGTGGAGGCAGCCTACTGTTCACAGAAGCACTTAGCTGGGTGTGTCGACTTATTCATACAAGAAGATTGAACTCTGAATTTCTATCTATATATAAAAACAACAACTTCTTCACATTGGCTTACAGAGGTACAACGCCACACTGGGTACTTGTCTCATCATGCATGATTAGTCCCATTATAGCAACATACACTAAATATCATTCAGCAGGAGGATGAGATGCTTAATTCAGTATTGAACATTTTCTTTTGCGGCACTGAAAGCTGAGATCAACACAAAGGTCATGATATTATGGCTTATTGTGACAACATGAGAACACATGTCTCTTTTCATTCGAGAATGTTCACCAATATTAGATAGACAAAGGCAAAAAAAGTTCAAATAAATCCAATAGACCGAGCTATGAAATAGTCAAGCAGAAAAGTATTCCATCAAAATTAACTCGGACATTTAAGAAGCCGTTCAAGATTCTTCGAACGCAAAAAAATTAAAAACTGTATTCAGATATTTACAATTAACTAAAAATCAGAAGTTTATTGTTTTATTACATTCAAATTTGTAACTTCCAAACTCCCCCGTCTGCATTTGTTCAAATTGATATTTGAATAGTGGTGCAGTGGTTAGTGTTACTTCCTCAATGCTGATTCGTTCCTGTGCTCAGGTCACCATCTGTACAGAGCTGTGGTTAAGACAATGGACTACTAATGGGATAGGATGTGAATTCAAATCCCAGCATCACCAATCTTCTCAAACTGGGACATTAACCAAGACCTGTAAACTTCAACTGCTGAATTGTACATTATGACTATAATACGGTTTGGATAACAGCCTCAACAAAATTTGGTAAACATTTAACCAAACCACAAACCCACTGCCACCCACCCCATACATGTGCGTGTCCTCCAGATTTGCCAGTTTTCTCCTGGCTCCCCTCTGCGATCCCCCATTACCTCAATAAAGACAAAGTACTTACTACAGAGGTGGTGTAGTGGTTAGAGTGCTGGGCTCATGATCGGGAGGTTGTGCGTTCAAATCCCACTGAGACCCCCCACTGTGCTAAGACCCCTGGGCAAGGTGTCAACCACAAGTGTGCCTCTGTTCACCCAGCAGTATAAATGGGTACCAGTAAAAATATACTGGGAAGGTAACCTGCGATGGACTAGCGTCCCATCCAGGGGGAGTTGAACTCCTGGTCACTTCACGCTACGGGAACCGATGCTAAGCACCGGCCTGATGAACCACTAGGCTCGGGTGAAAAAACCCAACAGACTTACCTTACTTACTACAGAGGACTGAATGACTACAAAAATACGATTTGAACATATTTTCAAGCCACTGTGATGGGTCCAGGGTGTACTCTGCCCTCACCCAGAGTCTGTTGAGATGGGCGCCAGCCTCCCCGTGACCCTAATTAGGAAGAAGCGGTTCAGAAAATAAATGAATGAATATTTTTAAGACGATTTTTTCTTTTTTCCATTAAAATGCATACCAATATTTTATTTTGGTTCCATTTTCAAAACCCATGCAAACTGATATGATTGGTTCGAGTGGTTATTTTATATGCTGATAATAACTAAAGTTCACAAGCACAAAATTGTGAGTGACTGAAGTAATCTTGTTGTGTATGATACCATCATGCTCTTAAAGAGGTTTCAGGATCTCAGATTCCAAGCAGGAAGACTTGGGAAAGGCAGATATGCATCACTTTTGCATTAAGCACTTATTATAATACTGGCACACACTGTCTTCGTTTAATTTAACCTTGTGGAGCTGACATTTTACAGCTGCACTCTGTTTCTGTCTCTGAAAAGAGACCTCCATACGAAGGACTCTGTCATAAAATATCCAGCCCTTTATGTTCTTCATTCCTTCTGTTGTACTCATAGAGATGTAGAAGGACATCTCTGCTAGGATGCTGAATTTTGACCAGAACTTCTCCAGGGATTTTGTTGAACAGTTACGGTAAGAATTATTTGCAAAAGGTGAGGTGGATGTTGCAGTTCTGTCATGAGAACAATTAAATTTAATAAAATCCAATGAACCTGAGACGCATAATTGATTTATACTACACGAGAACATAATTTTAAAAAGGCACACAAAAATAATTTATTTTCTGGTTTACTTTTCAGTTCATTTTCTGTAACTGCTTAATCCTAATTAGAGTCGCGGGGAGGCTGGCGCCCATCCCAGCCAACTCCGGGCGAGGGCAGAGTACCCTGGACAGCTTGCAAGGTCATCGCAGGGCGGAAACACGCTTACGGCTTTGCAGCTACTCTTGTCAAAAGTCAGCAATGGTTCTTTTACATGAACCTCTCACCATAGACAGTGAGAGACATGGCTGGCCTTTGATAACCGAGTTAGCTGCACTGGGGGGGACAGTGACAACCTTGTGGAGAGTGGGACTCGAACCCCCAACCATAGGATCAGCGATCCAGCACCCTATACCACTAGGCCACCACTGCCCATCATGATTTACTTTTAAATCTCTTAATTCATGACTGGCACACGTGAGCAGATGCAGAAGACCTGTGTAATGGCATTTATTCAAACCCTATTCAGAGTGGAAGTATATACCGTAATTTCCAGACTATTGAGCGCACCTGAATATAAGCTGCATCAACTAAATCATCAGTTCATTCTCTGTAACCGCTTAATCCAAATTAGGATCACAGGGAGGCTGGCACCCATCCCAGCGGACTCTGGGTGAGGGCAGAGTACACCCTGGACAGCTCACCAGGCTATCGCAGAGCGGAAACACGCTGACGTCGTTGCAGCTACTCTTTTCTAAGGTCAGCAATGGTTCTTTTACATGAACCTCACACCATAGACAGTGAGAGACATGGCCAGCCTTTGATAACCCAGTTAGCTACACTAGGGGGACAGTGACTCAAACCCCCAACCTTAGGATCAGCAATCCAGCGCCCTATACCACGAGGCCCCCACTGCTCACCCCAACTAAATCGAAAACGAAAAAAAAAAAAAAAAAAAAAGTACATATATAAGCCGCACCATTTTATAAGCCGCAGGTGTACACGGTGTAACATGAAATATCATCATCATCTTCCACTTAGTCCAGGGTCGGGTCGCGGGGGCAGCAACCTTAGCAAAGAGGTCCAGACGTCCCTCTCCCGAGCCACTTCCTCCAACTCTCCCGGGGGGACACCGAGGCGGTCCCAGACAAGCCGAGAGACATAGTCCCTCCAGCGTGTTCTAGGTCGACCCCGGGGTCTCTTCCCGGTTGGACATGCCCGAAACACCACACCAGAGAGCCGTCCGGGGGGCATTCTGACCAGATGCCCGAGCCACCTGAACTGGCCCCTCTCAATGCGGAGGAGCAGCGGATCTACTCCGAGCTCTCCCCGGATGGGAGAACCCCGCCACCCGGCGAAGGAAGCTCATTTCAGCCGCTTGTATCCGTGATCTTGTTCTCTCGGTCATTACCCAAAGCTGTCGATCTCTCGCTCCATCCTTCCCTCACTCGTAAACAAGACCCCAAGATACTTAAACTCCTCCACTTGGGGCAGGACCTCATTCCTGACCCGGAGGGTGCATTCCACCATTGTCCGACTGAGAACCATGGCCTCGGACTTGGAGGTACTGATCTTCATCCCGGCTGCTTCGCACTCAGCTGCGAATCGCTCCAATGAGAGCTGGAGGGCCCGACTTGATGAAGCCAAAAGGACAACATCATCCGCAAAAAGCAGAGACAATATCCGATGGCCACCAAACCAGAACCCCTCATCACCTCGACTGCGCCTAGAAATTCTGTCCATAAAAATTATGAACAGAATTAGTGACAAAGGACAGCCTTGGCGGACTACAACTCCCACTGGAAACGAATCTGACCTGCTGTTACCAATACGGACCAAACTCTGGCTCCGGTGATACAGCGACCGAATAGCTCGTAGCAACAGATCCGGAACGCCGTACTCTCGGAGCACGCCCCACAAGATCTTTCGAGGGACACGGTCGAAAGCCTTCTCCAAATCCACAAAGCACATGTGGACAGATTGGGCAAACTCCCATGCCCCCTCCAGAATCCTGTGGAGCGTATAGAGTTGGTGAAGAGTGCTGCAGCCAGGACGAAAACCACATTGTTCCTCCTGAATCAGAGGTTCGACTATCGGTCGGATCCTCCTCTCTAGTACTCCTGCATAGACTTTCCCAGGTAGGCTGAGGAGTGTAATTCCCCGATAATTGGAACACACCCTCCGGTCCCCCTTCTTAAAAATTGGGACCACCACCCCAGTTTGCCAATCCAGAGGTACAGCCCCTGATGACCACGCGATGTTGCAGAGACGTGTCAACCAAGACAGTCCTACAACATCCAGAGCCCTGAGATATTCCGGGCGGACCTCGTCCAACCCCGGAGCTCGACCACCGAGGAGCTTTTTGACAACCTCAGTGACCTCCACTCCAGTGATGGGCGGACCCTCACCCGAACCCCCAGGGTCTTCCTCTTCCACGGAGGGCGTGTTGGTGGGATTGAGAAGGTCCTCAAAGTATTCCCTCCACCTCTCAACAACATCCCCAGTCAAGGAAAGCAGCTCCCCACCTCCACCGTAAACAGTGTTTGTGAAGAACTGCTTCCCCCTCCTAAGGCGTCGGATGGTGGCCCAGAACCCTTTTGAGGCCAACCGATAATCACTCTCCAGGCCCTCACCGAACTCCTCCCACGCCCGAGATTTTGCATTTGCGACAGCCTCGGCTGCAGCACGTTTGGCCTTCCGGTACCCGTTTGCTGCCTCAGGAGTCCCACAGGTTAATAAAAGCCGATAGGCCTCCTTCTTCAGCTGGACGGCCCCCGTAACATGAAATATTTACACAGAATTTTTTTTTTTTTTTTTTTAATAAGTGCCTTTCCGAAAAGTGCCTGTAACACGACAGTAACAAGCAGTCACAGCAGTAACTCGACTGGTTAAAAAAAATAACCAGCCTACCAGTCGTAGGCCATTAGCCTACCAGAAAAGTCACTGATCGCCATCTTCATCTTCCTCCTGCGTACTAAAACCACTGTATTCACATATTCACATATTCAGTGTTGGAATTGAACAACCTTAGAATGACTTCGTCACACACTTTCTCCGTCTCTCTTTCGTTGTTGTTCTCAATGTCATTTTCATCCCGTAGCGAATTTGTGCTTGTGCTCTCCCCTTCATCACGCAACAGTCCAGCTTTTCAAAACCAGTTGGTGATCGTGACTTTTTTTTTTTTAAACTAGACTTTTACAGGATCCACTGGCAGACTTGATCAAAAGTTGCTCTTCACGTGTGGCCAGTCTTGGCGAATGATTTCTCGCCAGTGGTAATCAAAGCCTCCCATTCAACCCAGAGTGCCACTTTGAATGCACGATTCACACTGATTTCGAGTGGCTGCAAATGCTTCATTGTGTCCTCAGGAATCACAGCAGGAATTGAGTTTGTCCTCTTGATGGCTGCTTTCACAGAATCTGTTATACAGGCCTGCCCAAAACAAGCAATGCTTTTTTTTCTGCGAAAAAAATCCTCCCGGTCACTAACCATAGCACTCCGTCAACCATTCCTTCCTTCGGCTTTCTATCATCCACCCTTTTGTGTTGACTTTCATGACGATGTCTTTCGGGGATTTTTTATTTGGCATAGTCATCTGCTTAAAAATCACCATTGGTGGAAGCTGGCATCGGGATGCTGTGCAGCTCAGAACACAAGTGAAATGCGTTCTCTCGTGGCCAGTTGTTTTCAGCGTGACGGACGATTCACCTTCATTTAGCGTCTTAGGCGCATTATTTCTCCCACCTGTCTGTCTCGCTCCTGCGCGTCCTGCTAGAGCACCCCCTGGAGGCTGTTAGCCCATAAAAATCTATAGATTACCCACATCGTTGTTTAAGCCACAGAATTCAAAGTGTGTGAAAAAAGTAGCGGCATGTAGTCCGTAATTTTCGCATTTCTGCCACCATTCAATATTCCCAATAAACGTGGTACTGATGAGTGGCCTTCACCCCCCCCCCTTTCATTCATTCCTGACAGTACATGATGCAAGCGTGCCATTCAGCAACAATACATACATGCAATCAAGTGCTTCCTTCCTTTCATGGCAAAGCAAAAATTTAGGAATACCGTATATATTAAAATCAAGGCTACTCGGATCATGATCAGAATGGAAGTTCAAATCCCAACATTGCCAAGCAGACAAATTGTGTGATAGCTTCTGCTCAAGTCAACTGCTGCACCATGCCCAATTTGCTAATTGGATATTAGCAAATATACCTTCTTAAAGACATTATTTTGATATTATGATACAAAAGTGCTGCTTTTTTTGTACTCCTGCTTAGTGGCTATAACACTATGCAAGCAATGTTTTTTAAAAACTATGAAAAAGTATTGCAACATGACAACGCTTAATTGTGTATCATTCAGTAAGCTGAGGTAAGGATCATGTGTCCCTTACAAGTGCAAGTGATGTAATTCCTTACCCATCCTCCTCTCCTCTTTAACCAGGACACCAGGCTCTTACGAACGAATTCGCCCATGCAGTCCACAATGGTGTGGACAATGGCTGGGTAGCCATGCCGCACACAGTCCACTGCCAACGCTCCAGCTACTGCATACAGAGAAACCACCTTACCCCAAGTCACCCCTACAGAAAGAAGGTGAGAGAAAAACATGTGGAGGGATTGTTCTGTTACACAAAGAATACAGATTTCACAATCTCATAATTAAATTCAATATTTATTACTCATAACAGAAATGACATTTCCCAAATCACGGCGGTCAATTTCAACAAAACCACCGTCTCAAATTCCGGAACTTGGACTTAGACTTAGGTGTGTGTGTGTGTGTGTGTGTGTGTGTGTGTGTGTGTGTGTGTGTGTGTGTGTGTAGAGTCAGAGATGTGTACGACAAAGCTACTGTCAGGCTGCCAAGCAACTCATCTTCTAAAACACCACACAGCGGAAGGGAAGAGGAGGTGAGTGAGTGGGTGTTACATAACAGTCAGGGGAGCTGTCGAGTGGTCAGGAACAGAGCAGCCGTTTCCTCCTTAAAATCCACAGAATCCACTGCCTCCTCATGTCACATGGCTTTAAATTAACACACTGACAGTTCAATGTTTCAGAGCAAATAAGCTTTTACTTAGAAAAGCTTTAAGTGTGAGGGACTCCATGCAGTATAATTATATAGAGCATTCATCTACATCACCAGTAGATAACCTTTCTTCATGCTGAAAAAGTATTCTAATCACTCACTCACTCAACTCACTGGCCAAACCGCTTAATCCTATTAGGATTGCAGGGAGGCTGGATCCAACACTGGGGGAAAGCACGGTACACCTTGAACAGCTCACCAGACCATCACACGCAGAACCATTCACACTCACACCAAGAGGCAATTTGGAACAGCCAATTACCCCTAATGGGCGTGTAGAAGGTGGAGGATTTTAAGTACTTACGCTCAACAATCCAGAGCAATGGAGAGTGTGGAAAAGAGGTGAAGAAGCGTGTGTAGGCAGGTTGGAATGGATGGAGAAAAGTGTCCGGTGTGATGTGTGATAGGAGAGTATCGGCAAGAATGAAGGGAAAAGTGTACAAGACGGTGATGAGGCCAGCGATGTTGTATGGTTTAGAAACAGTGGCCCTGGGGAAAAGACAGGAGTCAGAGTTGGAGATAGCAGAGATGAAAATGTTGAGGCTCTCTTTGGGAGTAACGAGGATGGATAGGATCAGGAATGAGCACATCAGAGGGACAGCACATGTAAGATGTTTTGGAGAAAAAGTCAGAGAGGCTCGATTGAGATGGTTTGGACATGTACAGAGGAGGGATAGTGAGTATATTGGTAGTAGGATGCTGAGGTTGGAACTACCAGGCAGAAGGCCCAGAGGAAGACCAAAGAGAAGATTTATGGATGTGGTGAAGGCGGACATGAAGGTCGTTGGAGTAAGAGTAGAAGATGCAGAGGATAGGGAGAGATGGAGGCAGATCATTTGCTGTGGCGACCCCTGAAGGGAACAGCCGAAAGAAAAAGAAGAAGAAGAAGGGCATGTCTGTGGATTATGTGAGAAAACACCAGGGTACATCAGGAAACTCACACAATCACGAGGAGAACATGCAAAGTCCACACAGAAATACCCTCACCAATGCCGGGAATCGAACCTAGGACTTTCTTGCTGTGAGGCAAACGTGCTAACCACTACACCACTGCATCACACCATTACAGTTATCATTACAGTCAATATAGTTTGGAAACTACATTCCTAGTTTGGAAATAGAAGGATCCCTCATTTTCCACGGGTAATTGGGACCGAGATCCCCCACAACTGCCGATTTCCGCGGAGTAGGATCAACCCGCCTTGACTGATGTATTCGTAGATGTATGTGTGTATATAATATCAATAAATACATATTCAACACTATAGATGCTTTATATAACAATTAAACATTCAAAAATAATGCATAAGATGTAAATAAAACATAAATACATACACGTACAGACACCCGCATGCACACACAGATGCGCGCCTCACATAAAAATGCAAGTAGTTTTGTTGGGGGGTTTTGGGTTGTTTTTGTTTGTTTGGGTTTTTTTTTTTGCATATTTAACCTTGATATGCAGCATTTTCCTTAACGTTTTCCCCTATTTTCCTTTTTATTTTTTGATGAATATTTTTGAAAAATCCGCGAGGTACTGAAGCCGCAGAAACTGAACCACGAAGTAGCGAGGCATCACTGTATTACACTTTTTTAATTTTACCCTTATAATACATCAAATCTAAATCAAATTTCACGACAGAATCCTTGTTATAACAGCTATTAATATTTTACATTTGGTCACCCAAGAACTCTTTAATACTTGTTTAAGTTGTTTACATTTTTAAAAAAATTTTAACTGAAATTGTTATTCAAAAACTAGTAAATCTCATAGGATTTCTAAATAAGCATCCGTGCAAATTAAGAATATGAACAACAAAAACATTATGAAAATCTTTAGTGGATGTAAGAAGAAAAAACAATAACGACAACAACAATAAATATGTAATTTATGTGTCCAGAAAAAGAGGAAGCAGGAACAGGCAGATACTGTGTGACTGCGTTAACATTAAAGTCTGGATTCAGTGATAAACGTTCTGGTTTGAAGTTCTGGTTGACAAGAAAACACCCACATTTTCCTTCCTCTAAAGTGAGCATGAAAATGCCTTACACCTGATAAAGAAGACAAAAAATAGACTTAACCAGCTGTATAACAAATGCACAACAGGGAAAACACTTCCATTATGAAAGAAAGCCTTTCACCTGTTCCTCTCACTGTGATCTGTGACCTACTCGAGTTACACCAATGGCTCACTCTTAAACCTATAAATCACCATTTCTTTCCTGAATTCTGTACCGAGTGTGTCAAAGACCCATTTCTGTCTAAAACAGTAAAAGAAAGACAGGACAACTTCCTTTAAATGCCTCAGTCTCAAGCAGTGCCAAAGAGAAGTTGTTTTCAGTAAAATCAGACACATTGAGGAGGTTAGGATTATGTGTCACACCTACAGAAAAAGCCAGCAAGTGTTTGACTCATTGCTTGAGCTCAAGAAGAAAAATAAAACGCCGAATATTAGATTTCTAGACTTTATTTCTTAGTGTTGTGTATGTGCTTGTATAATGTGATATATATATATATATATATATACACACACATATATATATATATATATATATATATATATATATATACACACACACACACACATATATATATATATATATATATATATATATATATATATATGTGTGTGTGTATATATATATATATATATATATATATATATATATATATATATATACATACACATATATATATATATATATATATATATATATATATATATATATATATACATATATATATATATATATATATATATACAGGGATCCCTCGCTACTTCACGCTTCAATTCATGCGGATTCAGTGCATCACGTTTTTTTTTTTTTTAAATATTCATCAAATTAAAAAAATAAGGAAATTAAGGAAGAATAGGAAAAAAGTTAAGGAAAATGCCGCAACACAAGGCCATTTATGCAAAAAACCCCAAGTAAACAAAAACAAAAAACAACCAAAAACCCCCATCCCATCAAAACTACTTACATTTTTTATGCAAGATGCGTGTCTGTATGTGTGTGTATTTATATTTTACTTCCATCTTGTGCATTATTTTTGAATGTTTAATTGTTATTATAAGCATTTATAGCATTGAACATGTATGTATTGATACTATATACACACTCCCCGCTTTACGTTCATTCATTTTACGTATTTTTCGATTTTACGGGGCTTTTTAATTATGTCAAATTTTAAGTTTAACGTGCTCTCTATAGTACGAGATGTACCTATGTAGTATGCTGACGTAATACGCTACTTCCGCATGACGCCGAGTCCATTGTTTACAACGACAGACTGAACGTGCCCCTCCTTCTTCCCGGTTCACCGCATGTTACCCATATGACTGTTGCACGTTTTTTTCAAAATGGCACGGTCAGCCATTGGAGCCATTTACAAGCAGAAAGATCGCATCACAGAGAATGTTAAAGGTTATATTTGATACTGTATTTGATATTTGATGACTGAATTTGATTAAAATGTATCTATTTGAAATTATTTTTGCTTGAATTTAATTTATTTGAAATTAATGTTGACATTATTTTATATATTTGATATTATTTTACAATGTTATGCTTATAATAATTGTTTTATGAGATACGGTAATGGTACTTAAGGATGTATAGTACACTATGAACGTCTTACGTCATTGGAACATACAGTAGCAACTTACGTTTTTTTTTTTTTCACCTTACGTTCGGCCGTCCGGAACCGAACTAAAACATAAGTTGGGAAGTGTCTGTACATGTATGTATACGTCAGTCAGGAGGAGGTTGATCCTACTTTGTGGAATTCGACGGTGGTGGGGGGGATCTTGGTCCCAATTAACCATGGAAAGTGAAGGATCCCTGTATATACATACACACACACACATCCTTATACACATTTAAAATATTTGACAGACACTATTATCCAGGGTGACTTAAAATTATATATATATATATATTTTTTTTTTTTTTTTTAAAAACTGAGCAATTGAGGGTTTAGGGCCTTACTCACAGGCCCAACAGTGGTGACTGAACCACCACCCTTTGGATCAGTTACCCATCGCCTTATCCACTAAGCCACCACTACCCTATATCTCTCGCACACACAAACACACACACACACACAAGCATGCGCACACATGCGCACACACACATGCATGGGCACACACACGAAGGTTTTGGTAACTGAAGGTTTACAGCAGGGGTCTCCAATCTTATCCACAAAGGGCTGGTGTGGGTGCAGGTTTTCACTTCACCCATACAGCAGCCACACCTTCCACCTGTTTCCACCAATCACTGATCATCAAAAGAAAAGGAAAAAAAAACTAGATTGGACATTACTGTTTCAATTCTGAAGTGGGGTCATCTTGGTGAGATCACCTTGCTTTAAAACTTAAAGAATTGAAACAGTAATGTCCAATCTAGTTTTTGTGACAGTTGACCTAAGAGCACAGATCTGCTCTTAAATTTGCTTAAATCAACCCATATAGTTACTATACGCTTTACTATGCTAAATAATGATAATAATAATAATAATAACTATCATACATGGATGTTCTGCTTTAGGAAGAATGCAAATTCATAAATGGGGGAAAAATGAATAAAGAAGCCTCTATTCTTCTACAAATAATCCAGGGTTAGCTCACTCCAACACTCTACTACAAAAGGATGGAAATGGGAGCTCGGGTTTACATCTCCTCTAAATGGTTTAAGCACGAAAGAATGAGCAAAAGCCATGCAGACATTCTTCTCCAAATGCTACACAGACTGAATAGTTGCACAGGAACTCCTTTCTCATCTCTTCTCGCTCTGAACACAGACACTGTTTACACTGAAAGATCTGATTGTGTTCTCGAGAAGTGTGCAGCGCTGTCAGCACATGTGTATATAAATGTTAAAAATTCTCCATTTCCAGCTGCCATAAAAGGAGCAAAGCTCGTCCTCACACATAAATCAGCTTTCAAACACACTGGAATTGGGCATTCCATATTAAATTGTGGTCTTCGCTGTCTAAATGTGGACTGCATATTGGGTTTCTTCTGAATATTTCCATTACTTGGGCAGAGAAGCTGAACACAGCACAATATCCCCAGGCTTCTTCTTCAGGATTATACAGTGGCAACATCTGGACAAGAGCAAAAACATAAAACCTGTACATGTGTTTGGTTAGCAATCAGTAAGAGATCAGTAATCAAATTAGAGGTTTATGATTTTTAAATGCCACCCCATAACAGTGCAGATTATATCATGCCATGGTGAAAACAATTTTTTTCAAAGGTACATGTTTCTACAAAAGCCTTGGGCCATACAGGTCTAAGTTGGTTGTAATCTTTAACTTCACCACTACGGAGATCCTCCTGGATACACCTAAATCTTATACCCTGTACTGTTAAAGTGTACTGAAATCTATCAATATATAAATAAACATTAATATTTCTGATCAATTAAATTAGATTCCTGAGCACATAATTTAACTTTTACCCTATTCTTCACCACTGCTTTTGAATTTTTATTAAGTAGCATCTGCATTTAGACACTGAACCCACATCATAGATAGACACGCTCGATAGCCACCACTGAGCACCACACATTCCTCAGCATCCTAGCAGGGAGCCGGCACAATACCAAAATTGGAATGATACAGAAAAGATGAGTAACAGGGAGCCAAGTTCTAGTTTTACCAGGCGTGAGCCACTATAGTTACTTGCAGCAGCATAAGAGTTAACCCCCGACACACACACACACACACACACACACACACATGCAGACACACACATGCAGACACACACACCTTTCTTGTCATCAGTCAACACTTTATAAGACTAGAATATTTAGTCTGAAGTATCAGAGCTACAGGTATAGATAAGGTAACGTCTGTTGGGCTTTTTACACCCAAGCCATAATGGCTCATCCGACCAGGGCTTACACAGGGGATTTAGCTCAGTTGGTAGAGTGTCCGCTTTATCCTCCAGAAGGTCAGAGTTCGAATCTGGCCGCGTCATACCATAAGATGTTAAAATTTGGTAGTTGTTGCTTGGTGCTCATCATCAAAGGATAGAACAATTCAATAACTGGTGCCGCACAGTGGCGACAGGTGCCCAGAGCACAAAAAACACCAAAGAGCATTTTGAGCATAATATTCAGTATGGATAAAGCGCTATATAAATATACTACAATGCAAATCCCCGGTTTCCATAGAGTGAAGTGACTAGGAGTACAACTCCTGGATGGAACGTTAGTCCATCGCAGGTTATCTTCCCAGTGTATTTTTACTGGTACACATTTATACTGCTGTGTGAACAGAGGCACACTTGTGGTTAAGACCTTGCCCAAGGGTCTTAGCACAGTGGGGGGTCTAACTGGGATTTGAACACACAACCTCCCGATCATGAGTGCAGCACCCTAACCACTACGCCACCAACCCCACGAGCTACAGGTATATTGGTGTCTAAATTACACTGCGTGAAAGTATAAGAGGTACAGGTTCTCCAGATTAATTAGAATTTAGAATCTCGAATCTAGCACCGATTGTAAAGAATTCACAGCATTACAAATAAAAGCTCACTCAAAACATTATCTGAGCAGGTTTCATGCAACACTAGTTGTACATATTAACTGCAGAAACACCAGCATCAGTTACAATTATTGATACTTTTTTACAGACATGCTTATCAAGCTGATGTGGAACTCTATACACAAAGTATTTCACATAAAATCCCAATTACAGTATATTTCTCAGCAAGCTATACAGTTGCTTTGCTGTTTTAGAAAAATCTATTAATATCTGAAAAAAGCATTTCTGTCCTCCACATCCACAACAAAGCCACTTAAATTATAAATAGAGCTTACAAGTACAAGAACATCTTTCTAGATTGTATGAAATTACCCATCCAAAAGTAAAAGTTAGTTAGTAATTCGAAGTTCAATTCAAATTGATCAATTTATTGATCAATTTATCAGGTAAAACTACTATTTTCATTATATTGGACAGAATTGAACTCAAATGAGGATGGGTTTCCCCTTTGGGCGTGGTTTTTCCTCAAGGTTTTTTCCTCACATGTAATGAGGGAGTTTTCCTTTGCCACTGTCGCCGCGGGCGATGCTCATTAGGGATGTGTAGCTGTTATAAGAAATGTTTAAATTCTTTATACAGTCAGCCCCCAACTTACGAAACCCCCTGGGTACGAAAATCCCAGGTTACGAAAAACATTTTTCTAAGTTTTCATCCCCGGTATATGAAAACAACCCCCTCTTACAAAAAGAAATTCAAAATTCAAACGCGCCAAATCAAAATTTCACACAATGCGTGAGTTGCTCTCTCATTGGCTGTCTCTCAACATCCCGCCCCGCTGGCCTCCCATTGGCTAGGAGGGATGACGCAGAACCAGAAGGAGACCTTAAAGCTGAAATACAGTGAGGACCTCTGATCTTTCAAACAGGTACTGTAATTCCACTTTAAATAAAACATCCCGTCCATGTGTGTGTGTGTGTGTGTGTGTGTGTGTGTGTGTGTGTGTGTGTGATAGAGAGAGAGAGAGAGAGAACGAGAGAGAGAGAGTGTGTGTGTGTGTGTGTGTATGTGTGTGAGAGAGAGAGAGAGACAGAGAGAGAGAGACAGAGAGAGAGCGAGAAAGAGAAGGAAGCTGAACTCTTTAGTTTAGTTTTATAAGTTGTTTAATTCAGTAAATGTTTCATAAATGTGGCGCATTTGAGCTCATCTGGAATTCCGATCCCTCAAGGAATCAAGTTAAAGTTGAGTTTGGATCTCCGATCTGTCAAGCAAGGAATGTGCTTTGAATTCCACGTCATGTGGGCGTGGCCCGCAGCACTACAATAAACATTTAATGTGTATACAATACACATTTAATTCGTATGTGTGTCTGTGTGTGTGTGTATATGTGTGTGAGAGAGAGCGAGAGAGAGAGAGAGAGAGAGAGAGAGAGAGAGACAGGGGTGGGTGTGTGTGTGCATTAATAAAAATGTTTAATAATGGTTTCATTAATAAATATGTTAATAAAATGGTTTAATATGTTAATAAAATGTTTAAATGGTTTAATAAATTATTTTATTTTACTTTTAACACATATTTCATACAAAATTGGTGTACTTTTATCATTTTTGAATCTCACACACACACACACACGTGTGATTTCCTGTGCGAGTGAGAAGAAGAAACGGGCTCGAGTGATATCACAAAGGAATATGGCCAAACCTGTCTACCATTGGTACGATATTGAAGCAGAAGAAGGTCTTAAAAAGGTATGCTTTTATAATTTTTCAAGGGTTTAGGGGGTAGTATTGGGAGCCTTGGAACACGTTTTACATGTAAAATGTGGTTCAACTTACGAAAAATGCAGGTTACGAAAAAAGCTCTGGAACGGATTAATTTCATAAGGTGAGGTACCATTGTATACTATATACTAGTTATATATATCTATCTATCTAGTGTCTGAGTTGTAGAACGACAATTGGCGACCCGCCATGAAGGATAACGCCCTGGTTATCATCTTCATGGAGGTTTCTTGGCAGGATTAGTGCAGTGGTTTGCCATTGCATTCTGCACGTTGCAAACCTACGGGCAATTTAGAACGGCCAATTAACCTACTCTGCATGTCTTTGAATTGTGGAAGGAAACCGGAGCACCTGGAGGAAACCCCCGCAAGCACGGGGAGAACATGCAAACTCCACACAGAAACGCCCAGGCCGGGAATCGAACCCAGCCCTTCTTGCTGTGAGGCAGACATGCTAACCACTATGCCACCGTGCTGCCATATATATATATATATATATATATATATATATATATATATATATATATATATATCCACATATATTATATATATATCATAATAAACCAAGAAAAACAAGGTACTGAATTATCTTTTATTATTATTATTAATAATAATAATAATAATAACAATAATAATAATTTATTATCCCACTCAAATCGTGAATCAGATTCACACGTAAGAAAATGACCTGACTAACCTGTGGAGAAGATTTCTGCAGCTACAGCCAGGAAGGCATCCGAGACGATACATTCTGAAGCCACACTGATATTCAGTTGCTTTGCCACATTGCGGTACACACTGGGCCGCAAGTATTCAAGCTCATCACCTAGGAAACAGAACGGCGCAGAAGCTATGAATTAATATAATGTCACACCATGAATCTATGTGGGTATTTCATGTGGATATCTGGTTTTGTGTTTTTTATGTTTAGGATGGAGGAAAATTACTTCACAACACTGCAGTGATGTCAATGCATTCTAATCAGGTCAATGATTCTACATGAAATAACTGTTGAGACTTTAAATACTGTACTGTGGACAACCACAAACAGGTTCATGGTTTCCTCAGTCAAAGCTTTTAACCCTCTGCTAATCTGTCTCACTTATAAGCCAATACTGTGAATATGAAAGCATCTGACAATTGCATAAATTTCTTTCTTCCTTTCGGCTTTTTCCATTTTTCTCAGGGGTCGCCACAGCGAATCATTTGATTCACACATTTGATTTGGCATAGATTTTTACGTCGGATGCCCTTCCAGTCACAAACCTTTCAGCAAGGGACAGAAACACACCGACGGCTTTGCAGCTACTCTTTACGAATGTCAGCAATGGTTCTTTTACATGAACCTCTCACCAAAGACAGTGAGAGACATGGCCCACCTTTGATAACCCAGTTAGCTGCACTGGGGGGGGGGGGGGGGGGCAGTGACAACCCTGTGGGGACTCGAACCCCCAACCTTCGGATCAGCGATCCTGCGCCCTACTACAAGACCACCACTGCCCCTGACAATTGCATAAATGTAATAGAAAATGTTCAACCTGTTCATATGATGTTTTTTCTTTAGATGTGTCAAGATGACATAACTGATATTTAATATTCCTTGAGAACATGTGTCTGACCACTTTCAGTAATAAAAGCTTTCCCATAGAGTGGCAAACTTCCTGTTTAAAAACCTAGCATTAAAATCCACCCTGAGCTGAAAGGGTTAAGCAGGGTAACCCGTGGGCGGGAACCTCCAGCTCTTCCCCAGCCAAATCAGATCTGCTCAAAGATAAAAGCATATTTGACTTGTGTTCTCCAAACACAGCACTTAGAGGAGACCTGGTGGAATATAGAGTCCAAATGTGAGTTCAATTAGAAGTGTTATGTCATTCATATTTGGGGGGGGGGGGGGGGGGGACCTAGTCTTGAGCACAAACAGTAAAGCCCATACAGTGACTCATGTGTCATGTGACAGATATGGGTTTTCAGTGTGTGCTAGTCTTTGTGAAAGAATGATTTTCTTACAATGAACATGAAGAAGGAGGTCTTTGATATAAATGGACATATAAGGTTGAACACAACCCCTTGAATGTGTCTCAAAATAGTTCATACCCTTAGATGGGTGAGGCTTCGAGACACTGTAAAATGCAATGAAATCAAGTATCAAGGAAACTCTACCAGGGTAAAGGAGAGGAAGAATGCCGGGGGTGGATTGCACAATGCTATCTGAGAATGGATCTCAAACACATTTTCACAATGCCAATACAGAGTGTAACAAGAGGTACACATGAAGTCCTCTGACTAATCACACCTGGTGAAACATACGCACAACGCCAAACTTACCAAGTCGTTTTCACCACAACAGTAACAATACATGAGCTTTGTGCTGCCTACCAGTCAAAGTAACTTACTGTACAGATAAACAAACAAAACAAACTGTTCCAGGTGATCAGCTGAAATGTTTCTGATCCACCTCAATCAGACTTATTTTGTTATTATTATTATTATTATTATTATTATTATTATCATCATCATCATTATTATTATTATTAATCATCAAACAAAACAATAGTGGTAGTTTTACCTAACCAAAGAAGAACAGTCGACACTTCTCCGAGGGATCCTCCTGTAGGTCCAAGCTCAGACTTGGCCCAACCAATTCCAGCCTGGTTGAGCCTTGAGTGAATGTATTCCCTACACAACATTTTCGACTGGGAGACGAGCTCTTTGTCTGTAGGCGAGCGATCAAATACCTCCATGACTTCTGCTGCAAACAGGGAAGAACGACGGAACACCTCAATGCCCTTCATCAGTGGCCTGTGTGCGGGAGTACTTTCTCTCCTCTGCTGTTGCAGTGAAGAAAACCTGCCTTGAGAGAAGCGATGGACCGTGAAAAGCAATGCCTTCACAGCTCATGTTGGACAA
>CM045741.1:21110015-21115015 GCA_024760905.1 Plotosus lineatus
CGCACAGATGCACACCTCACATAAAAATGTAAGTTTTGACGGGGGGGGGGGTTGTGTTGTTGTTTTTTGTTTGTTTGTTTGTTTGTTTTAGGGTTGTTGTTTTTTTTTGCATAATTGGCCTTGTTTTGCAGCATTTTCCTTCACCTTTCCCCCTATTCTTCCTTAATTTCCTAATTTTTTAATTTGATGAATATTTAAAAAAAAAAAAAAAAAGACGTGATGCACTGAAGCCGCATGAATTGAAGCGCGAAGTAGCGAAGGATCCCTGTACTATGTTATTGATGATATTGGTGTCTTCAAGCATGAGGCAGTGTTGGCCTGGTGGTAATGAGTGCTGGATTGCTGAGAGAGTCCCACTCTCCACAAGGTTGTCACTGCCCCCCCCACCCCACCCCCACCCCCCGTGTGCAGCTAATTTGGGTTATCAAAGGCCGGCCATGTCTCTCCCTGTCTATGGTGGGAGGTTCATGTAAAAGAACCATTGCTGACTTTCAACAAGAGTAGCTGCAAAGCCGTCAGCGTGTTTCTGTCCCTTGCGAAAGGGCTGTGTCAGGAAGGGCATCCGACGTAAAAACCTATCCCAAATCAAACATGCGAATCAGATGCTTCGCTGTGGCGACCCCTAAAAAGGGAAAAGGAGAAGAAGGTGTCTTCAAGCCTGAATACTTCAACTTTCTTAAGTTACAGGTTAAAGTTGTAGCTACGGATAAACTTTACTAAGACCAGTTTGTGTTTATATAAGAAACACTAGATGGAAATCTCATCTAAAATATTTTGAGTCACAATGAAAAGACGGTTAAAGCTTGAAGTTGGCCAGGGTATACTGACAGGACGTTTACCTAATTTCATCACTGAATCGACATTCAGATACTGGTCCAGTCCTCATGTGACCTCTTCTTCTTTTCCTTTCGGCTTTTCCCTTCAGGGGTCGCCACAGCGAATCATCTGCCTCCATCTCACCCTATCCTTTGCATCTTCTTCTCTGACACCAACGACCTTCATGTCCTCCTTCACCACATCCATGAATCGTCTCTTTGGTCTTCCTCTAGGCCTTCTGCCTGGTAGTTCCAGCCTCAGCATCCTATTACCAATATACTCACTATCCCTCCTCTGTACATGTCCAAACCATCTCAATCTAGCCTCTCTGACTTTGTCTCCAAAACGTCTTACATGTGCTGTCCCTCTGATGTGCTCATCCCTGATCCTATCCATCCTCGTTACTCCCAAATAGAACCTCAACATTTTCATCTCTGCTACCTCCAGCTCTGCCTCCTGTCTTTTCCCCAGGGCCACTGTTTCTAAACCATACAACATCACTGGCCTCAACACCGTCTTGTACACTTTTCCTTTCATTCTTGCCGATACTCTCCTATCACACATCACACCGGACACTTTTCTCCAACCATTCCAACCTGCCTGCACACGCTTCTTCACCTCTCCAGTCCTTCTTGACCTCTTGACCAGTCCACATGTGACCTGTGGTTCAGTTTTATCACTTCCTGCTTTAAATATCACAAACCATTGCAAAATGTATTTCAGGACAGGAAATAAAATATTTTAACTTAATGTTTGTCACTCAAAGGAAAACAATAAGCTGTACAATGTCATTTCTGGAAATTCAACACAAGATTTAGAAAGAACTTCTTCAGAAACGACCCATTCAAATTTTACAATGCAAACATGTTCAAGTATGAATTCGCATGAAATAACTCCTGAAAAACACAGTTCAATTGTTTCGATTTAGAAGGGCGTAGATTTAGAGGCTATTCGGAAACATTACTCATCTACTTTCCTGCTGATTTCTTCTTCATGCACACATTGTGTCATGTCTTGCCTGGGGAATATTTTCAGGTTTGTTTGGCTGTTGCTTATAATTACAGTCCCAACTGCAGCATGTTGAGTATTGCCAGGCTCCACAGTCTGAACTCGAGCTGGCGTTTATACATGGTATACAGTCCAGGTACTGATTCAATCGAGAACATGCATTTTTACTTTGTAATATCTTTTGCAAATGGTATTTTTCATTCATTCATTCATTTTTCTGTCACCGCTTAATCCTAATTAGGGTCTCGGGGAGGCTGGCGCCCATCCCAGTCTACTCCGAGCGAGGGCAGAGTACACCCTGGACGGCTCGCCATACCATCGCAAGGCAGAAACACGCTGACGGCTATGCAGCTACTCTTGTTGAAAGTCAGCAATGGTTCTTTTACATGAACCTCACACCATAGACAGTGAGAGACATGGCCGGCCTGTGGTAACCCACTTAGCTGCAATGGGGGGTTAATGGTATTTTTGTTCTTGTTCTTTCTTCTTTTCCTTTCAGCTGTTCCCTTCAGGGGTCGCCACAGCGAATCATCTGCCTCCATCTCACCCTATCCTCTGCATCTTCTTCTCTTACGCCAACGACCTTCATGTCCTCCTTCACCACATCCATAAATCTCTTCTTTGGGCTTCCTCTAGGCCTTCTGCCTGGTAGTTCCAACCTCAGCATCCTACTACCAATATACTCACTATCCCTCCTCTGTACATGTCCAAACCATCTCAATCTAGCATCTCTGACTTTGTCTCCAAAACCTCTAACTTGTACTGTCCCTCTGATGTGCTCATTCCTGATCCTATCCCTCAACATTTTCATCTCTGCTACCTCCAACTTTGCCTTCTGTCTTTTCCCCCGGGTCCACTCTATTTAAACCATACAACATCGTTGGCCTCAACACCGTCTTGTACACTTTTCCTTTCATTTTTGCCGATACCCTCCTATCACACGTCACACCGGACACTTTTCTCCATCCATTGCAACCTGCCTGCACACGCTTCTTCACCTCTTTTCCACACTCTCCATTGCTCTGGATTGTTGAGCCTAAGTACTTAAAATCCTCCACCTTCCTTATCTCTGCTCCCTGTAACCTCACCGTTCCTCTTGGGTCCTTGTCGTTCACACACATGTATTCTGTCTTACTGAGGCTAACCTTCATTCCTCTCCTTTCCAGGGCATACCTCCACCTCTCTAGATTTTCCTGCACTTGTTCTCTGCTCTCACTACAGATCACGATGTCATCTGCAAACATCATAGTCCATGGAGATTCTTGTCTAACCTCGTGTGTCAGCCTGTCCATCATCATAGCAAACAAGAAGGGGCTCAGAGCTGATCCTTGATGCAGTCCCACCTCCACCTTGAATTGTTCGGTCACGCCGACAGCACACCTCACCACTGTCTTACATCTCTCATACATGTCCTGCAGCACTCGAACATACCTCTCTGCCACTCCACTTTGCAACACTTTGTCATGCATTAAATAAATATGTTACCAAATCATTATTGGTGATCACAGCTGAAACAAGATTGAAACAACTTTAGAAAGGCAGCACAATAGATAAGAGGGTTTTTTGTTTGTTTGTTTTTTAAATTACGAAACAGTGATTGCAAAACTGGAAGAAAAAGTTTTAATGTAAATGTCTTCTTTAAAACTTTAATCACGTAAAACAGATGAAAATGAAAAATAACCCAACACTTATCCAAGACACTCTCCTACCTTTTGGCAACATGGTTTGTGTTCTTATAATAATGTCACTGTAATTTTTTTGTTTATAGTAAGTATTCTACAAAAGTTTTTACAAAACAAACTGCAAAATAAAATCAAAAAAATTTTTTTATATATTTTTTCTTTACAAGGGGAGAATGTAGGTGCAGCTGTTGTATTGTTCTCAGAGCTTCTGGGTCTCAGTTTCGAGCCAGTGGTTTGGGTTTGTCTGTGTGGGGTTTCCATACATTTTCTCCCTGTGGCTGTGGGGGGTTTTTCTCTGTGTTGACCGAGTTCTTTCTATCTCACAGAAACCTTCTAGATGGTAGACTCACAAACATCAATTCCCCCCTGATTGATACATGCAGCTATCCACACTTGGGAGTCTATTCATGCATTCATTCACCAAACTGCTTCATCCAGAAAAGGTTCATTTTCCCTAAGTATGAATTTGTGCATGCATAGTATCCTGTGCTGGGCCAGCATCGCTATCAGGATATTCTTAGGATGAACTGGATTGTGTCTCTGGTCATAGTAAGAAAGGAGAAAAGTAACGTGTGTGTGTGTGTGTGTGTGTGTGTGTGTGTGTGTGTGTGTGTGTGTGTGTGTGTGTGTGTGTGTGTGTGTGCTGATTTTTGCAATTCCATGACTATAACATGACTGGGGCAGTGGTGGTCTAGTGGTACAGGGCACTGGATCGCTGATCCTAAGGTTGGGGGTTTGAGTCCCACTTGCCACAAGGTTGTCACTGTCCCCCCCCCAGTGCAGCTAACTGGGTTATCAAAGGCAGGCCATGTCTGTCACTGTCTATGGTGAGAGGTTCATGTAAAAGAACCATTGCTGACTTTCGTAAAGAGTAGCTGCAAAGCCGTCAGCGTGTTTCTGTCCCTTGCTAAAGGGTCGTGTCAGGAAGGGCATCCGACGTAAAAACCTCTGCCAAATCAAACGTGCGAATCATTCGTTGGGGCGACCCCTGATAAAGGGAAAAAGCCGAAAGGAAATCATCATCATCATGATTATAACATGATCATGTGTGTTTACCAGAAAATTTTGACTGTTAATTATACACTACACACAGCTGTACTGCTCTGCTGCAGCTCTTGACCGAAATTTAAAATAGTCAGAAATCAGTTCATTCGTGATGCTGAACTAAAATGGATATGTAAGTCCCTACTGCCTTTTTTATCACTTTAACAAAGCAGCTGGAACAGATACATGCCTCGCCAAAACACTGTGGCTTGATTTGCAGGTGATTTGGCTTAAATTCAGAAAGAAAACACCAGAGAATGAAGTTAACACAATGCTTCTCAATTATTTTCTGTTGCGCCCCCCCTAGGGAGAGGAAAACATTTCGCGCCCCCCCATAGAAATAGTGTTATTTGTGTAAACATTGTTATAAATTTGCCTGAAATAAAAAAGTATTCTTATTTAAACTGTAAACATTTTTGACTAACAATTTGAACCATTTGAGAATAAAAA
>CM045741.1:21120015-21237515 GCA_024760905.1 Plotosus lineatus
GAATTTATGATGAACCTTTGCTCTCTTTTATTTAAATGTTGGACAATTCCAGTTGAATGGAGGATTAAAACTTTGATTGCCCTGACAGTGGTTATCCTTGGCAGGATCTTATCTTTTGAACTTTGAGACGAATATGAGGTGTGGTTTTTTTTTTTTTTTGGTTTGACCTGCATTTTCTGACAGAGTCACGTGTGAATTGGCTTTCTTGGAAAAAGCAAAGGAGGAAGTGTCTTCTTACATCGACTAGATTAGTTTATATACCAAACAAACATGTTTATAATTTCGTCCATTATCTGCATCACTCATCTATCTGTGTTCCTGTGGAAGCTGGAGCTAGTCCCAGCTGTCTTCTTCAGGTAAGGGGCAGGGTCCACCCTAAACAGCTCACCAGTCTTGCAGGGCGAACAGGGACAAAACAACCATTCACACTCATGTTCACCCATATGAGTAATGTAGCAGGCATGTGATTTGACCATCACCAAAATATCTGAGAATCAGCCAGAACCCCCCCCTCCAAAACTTGTTTTTCACGACTTTGTCTATTTCTTTGATTTGAGCAGAATCTTTTCTCTGGATCACCGACATGCTTTCAATAGCTGAACACATCGGAAGTGGCGTGAATGTCTACGTACATCTTTCGACATCAGCGATTGGCTATTAGAAAGCCATCAGCCAATCAGCAGTAACGTTTCAAGAGAGGTCATTTTATGCAAAACTCGGAATGGAGTAAAAGTGGGAAAGGTTATTTTGACATATTCGGCGTGAAAAAAATTTTTTTTTTTTTTAAGCTGGGCCAATGAAAAAATCGGAATTCCGTGAACTCTCGGAAAAATCACATGCCTGATGTAGGGTAGCCCGCTGATCTAATATACTTGTCTTAGCACTGGAGGAGGAAATTGGAGAACCTAGAGGAAATCCACACAAGTTCATGCAGACCCCACACAAACACCCATGACAAAAATTCAAAGCCGAAATCTTCTCACTGCCATGGTGTTCCACCTATTTATTTCACAAAGGATTCCCGCGCCTACTAAATGAGCATGTGTTAGCACCGATGACCTTTTGAGATGTCTTATAATGACCCTGCTGCTTGGAAGCTGCCAGGTAAATTTATCATGTCCACTTCAGGGTTACTCGCTTAGTTGACTCAGAAAAGTCATATACTTTTACATTAATGATTACTGTACATATGTTTGCTTTTCTCTTTACAACTTATACATTAGCCATGTTAATGTCTGTTTAATGTGTTTGTGTGTATTTATTGATCAGAACACTCATCTGGATCCTGAGCGGTATTTCACCAAACTCGAGCGCATTGGCAAAGGCTCGTTTGGAGAAGTTTACAAAGGAATTAACACTCACACCAAGGAGGTAGTGGCCATTAAAATCATTGATCTTGAGGAGGCAGAGGATGAGATTGAAGACATTCAGCAGGAGATCACAGTTCTCAGCCAGTGCGACAGTCCCTTCATCACCAAGTACTTTGGTTCTTATCTGAAGGTCTGTGGATAAGTTGTTCCTACAGAGCGAGAGGGAGATCAAGAAGGGATGGGGAGAAAGGGGGGGATGGGTGGCAGAAGTGGGGAGAGAGGGAGAGGGGGAGGATGGAGAGGGGGAGAAAAAAATGGGGAGAAGGAAGGGAAGGGCTGGGAGGGAGGGAGAGGGGGAGAGGGAGGGAGAGGGGGAGTGGGAGGGAGGGAGGGAGAGACAGAACCTTTTGGAACACCAAACAACTTGGAACATACAGAGAAATCACCATTTACATCTACAAACTGTCAGCTGAATGAGATTTAAACCAGGAGAGGGCCTTTCACTTAACCCCATCAACATTCTCTAATCTGGAAATGATAATCATGTGATCAGTGGTCTCAAAGGCTGCACTCAGGTCAAGTAAAAAAAGCAGGGAGACGCAGCCATGGTTGAAAACGTTTTTCTTTTTTAAGAATTAAGAAGTGTGTCTTTGGTCGTCCAAAATGTCAGTAAAATTGTTCTTTCTCGTGAAAGTATTGGTTGTCTTAAGCACTTTCATCACAAGACTTTATTGTAACGGCAAAAACTCTGGATTGTGGGATTACATACACTCCACGCTTAACGTTCATTTGTTTTATGTATTTTTCGATTTTACGTTTAAAAAAAAAAAAAATGTCAAATTTTGACTTTAGCGTGCTCTCTGTAGTACGAGACGTACCTATGTAGTACGCTGACGTAATGACGTAATGATGCTGCGTCCATTGTTTACAAACGACGGACTGAACGTGCCCCTCCTTCTTCCCAGTTCACCTCGTGTTACCCTTGTGTTAAGACGTCGTCTCTGTGATCTTTGTGCTTAGACTGTTTTGCGGACTTTTGAAACCCTAAGCAAATATGATTGGTCAGAAGCGTAAGCCTAATAGTGATAGTGTTAATCAGAAAAAGCAGCACGCCGTCTCCTTAGAAACGAAGATGGCTATTATCAAGAAAATTGATGCTGGTGAAAAACGTGTGAATGTTGCACGTTTCTTCCAAATGGCTCCGTTGACCATCGGAACCATTTACGAGCAGAAAGATCGCATCATAGAGAATGTTAAAGGTTATATTTGATACTGTATTTGATATTTGATGAGTGAATTTGATTCAAAAGATCAATTTGAAATTATTTTGCTTGAATTTCATTTATTTGAAATTAATGTTTACAATGTTATGTTTCTTATAATTGATTTCGGGGTGTTTTATGAGATACGGTAATGGTATTTATGGATGTATAGTACAGTATGAACGTCATACGTCACTGGAACATACAGTAACAACTTACGTTTTTTTTTTCACCTTACGTTCGGCCGTCTGGAACCGAACTTAAACAAGTCGGAGAGCGTCTGTACTGTTCAAACAGTGTTTGAATGACATAGCTGTGTGTATCTGTTGTCCTGCGAAATCAGTTTAAGAGAACATTCGATACATGTAGTACATACAGATCTGTGGTACACCTAAATAAATATTTCCCTGTTGGGCCAGGCTCCATTATGTAAGGGGTCCTGATTATTCCATAATCTGCTGTTCCTCTCACTGAAACATCCCTCATCTTAGAATCTATCAGATGACAAAATAAGTGTCTTATTATCAGGAAAATAAGCTACTTTTTATCTATGTACTTTAAAAGTTTTACTATTCATAAAATTTCAGTGTCAGCAACTTTATAGATTATAAAATATACAACTAATAGGTTGTCACGTACAACTGCAGGGCACTAAGCTATGGATCATAATGGAGTACCTGGGTGGTGGATCTGCTCTAGACTTGGTGAGTATTAATGACAATTACTCCTTACATTTTCTACTACTGTGCTTATGATAAAGAAATAAAAATATCAAATACTTTATTTAAATTTCTTGTGTCCCTCAAACGCCGGTTCAGGGTATGGTTTTCGACTTTCAAGGTATTTTTTTGTGTTGTGTTTTTAGTTAAAACCAGGACCGCTGGAGGAGACCTACATTGCCACAGTTCTCCGAGAGATCCTTAAAGGTCTGGATTACCTCCACTCAGAGAGGAAGATTCACAGGGACATTAAAGGTACAGATTGCAATAGTCTCTGTTCCACTCACTCTCGAAAAATCTGAGTGTTAATGTAAACACAGAAAAGATCACAAGCTGTGTCACAACCACAGATCTTGTGTTTTGTTTTAGCGTGCACACTAAACTATAAAATGATGTTTCCACTATACAATTTTTTATACTAAAATAAATAAAAAAAAATCATAAACATCAATAGGATGGTGAGATGCCGTTTACTTCATCATCTTCATCTTCCTCTGCTTGTTCTGGGGTCGGGCCGCGGGGGCAGCAGCCTAACCAGTGAGGTCCAGATGTTCCTCCCTCTCCCAGCTACTTCCTCCAGCTCTTCTGGGCTAAGAGACATAGTCCCTCCAAGTGTTTTCTAAGTCGACCCCGGGGTCTCTTCCTGGTCAGACATGCCTGGAACAATACAGTACTCCAGGGAGCCGTTCAGGAGCCATTCTAATCAGATGCTTGAGCCACTTGAACTGGCTCCTCTTAGTGGTTCTCAGTGGTTTCAGAACCTCTCAGCGGTTGTACTCCGAGCTCCTCCCAGATGACCCAAAATTTATGTGAACATTTTAGATAATTTAAAATAAGGCCTCGAATAATTGTTCTCAGTTTATATTTGCTTTATATTGTGCACTATGCACGGATCAGCATTACATTAAACCACCTGCCTAATATTATACACTTCCCTCTTGTGCCATCAAAACTGCTCGGACTCATATAGGCAGGACTTCACATGACTTCTGATGGTGTCAGAACTTCTGTGGTATCCAGCACCAAGATGTTTAAGCAGCGGGTCACTAGTTCTACAAGGTGCAAGGTGTCGCTTCCATGGATGAGACTTGTTTGTCCAGTACGTCCCAAAAATGCTCAATGAGATTGAGATCTGGAGAATTTAGAAGCCAATCCAGACTGATCCAGGTTCCTCAAACCATTCTTTTGAGAATTTGGAGTGTAATGGGCATGTCATGGATTTGGATGAAAGGGCATATAATGATGCTTCGGTAGATGGTACATAATGGTACATTTCCTGTAATTTATAGTGGTGTCAATTCTTTCCAAGCACTGCGAACAACAACAAAAAAAGCCGTAAGGCATCAGACCAGACCAGCTTTTCCATTGCTTCATAGTCTAGTTCTAATGCGGACATTCCTGTGGAGGACAGGAGTCACCATGGACACTCTGACCTTCCTGCTGCTTCAAACAAAGTGTGACATTGTTTGTTCCGACCTCTTTCTGTCACAGTCAGCATATTTTTTTCAGCATTCTGGGCTACAGTAAGTATTCTGTAGGCCAAGCAGGTTAGCTCCTTATCCATACATACCACTACGCTTTGGGCATCCATGACCCTGTGTCTGGTTCACCTGTTCGTTGAGCATCTTTTGATAAGTACCATCTACTGAATGCCAGGAATACGCTGAATGATCTGTTGTTTTGGAGATTGTACATTTCGCCTGCTTCCAACATACTAAACTGGCCATTCACTTGCTGCTTAATACGCCATAATTCATACATCACACAATGAAATGTTGTTTGTTCTGAAATGTTTTTTTTTTTTGTTCAATAATTAATTTTTAAAAATTAATCATTTACTGCTTGTTGTAAATTATGTGACTGTCACATACAAGTCTCAGTGAATGAGCGGTTACTTATAGTAATTGTGGTAAATAGTACTGGACCAAGTGGATTGATATAAACAACCCCTTCTGACCAATCAGAAGCGAGCATTCATTTGTGTTACAAATAACGCTCATTATAAATAGACCTGCACTGCCTTTATTCTTCATTCATTTTCTGAACCGCTTAATCCCCATTCGGGTCAGGGGAGGCTGATGTCATTCTCAGCCGACTCGAGGTGAGGGCAGAGTACACCGTTGACAGCTCGCCAGGCCATCGCAGGGCAGAAGCACGCTGATGACTATGCAGCTACTCTTGATGAAAGTCAGTAATGGTTCTTTTACATGACCCTCTCACCATGGACAGTGAGAGACATGGCCGGCCTTTGATAACCCAGTTAGCTGCAAATGGGGTGCCTTTATTCTGTTCTCCACAAACTTTTTCATTTAAACAGCTGCCAATGTATTGCTATCCGAGCATGGAGAGGTGAAGCTGGCTGACTTCGGCGTGGCAGGTCAGCTAACAGACACACAAATCAAGAGGAACACTTTTGTGGGGACACCGTTCTGGATGGCTCCTGAAGTCATTAAACAGTCTGCATATGATTTTAAGGTATGTACTCTTTCCTATGGACTACTGTCCCACTATGGTCAGCTGGGTGTCAAGTTTAAGTCGACATGCTTTCTTTTCACTCAGGTAAATTGTCCTGATGAAATATTTAGATAGGAACAGATGGCAAGAATGGTAAATGTTACGTTGTCTCTTGTTCTCCTTTCTATTTTTATTTTCTCTTCTCTCAGGCGGACATCTGGTCATTGGGTATCACAGCTATTGAGCTGGCTAAAGGTGAACCCCCAAACTCAGAACTGCACCCCATGAGGGTTCTTTTCCTTATCCCTAAGAACAACCCACCCACCCTGGAGGGCAATTACTGCAAGGCTTTTAAGGCGTTTGTGGAAGCGTGTCTGAACAAAGATCCACGGTTTGTGAGTGTCCATGCCTTTTGTGTTTGAAACGAAATACTAAAGGGTTGTGTCAGGAAGGGCATCCGACCTAAAAATCTATGCCAAATATAAACGTGCAAATCATTCGCTGTGGCGACCCCTGATAAGTTGAAAAAGCCGAAAGGAACTCACAACAGACACACACATGATGGACTATATATATATATGTATATATATATATGTATCGCTCTCTCTATATATATATATATATATATTTATTTCTTCCTTTCGGCTTTTTCCCTTTTCTCGGGAGTCGCCACAGTGATCATTTGATTTGACTTGACATGGGTTTTTATGTTGGATGCCCTTCCTGTCACAACCCTTTTCGCAAGGGACAGAAACATGCTGACGGCTTTGCAGCTACTCTTTACGAAAGTCAGCAATGGTTCTTTTACATGCCTCTCACCATAGACAGTGAGAGACATGACCCGCCTTTGATAACCCAGTTAGCTGCACTGGGGGGGGGGACAGTGACAACCTTGTGGGGACTCGAACCCCCAACCTTAGGATCAGCAATCCTGCACCCTATGCACTAGACCACCACTGCCCCCATATATATATATATATATATATATATATATATATATATATATATAATGTGGTAGTGCCGTCATCACTGGTCATCTGGTAATATTCTATCCAAATCCAAATCCGCAAGGAGCTACCCTTGTTTTGTTTATCTGTGTGGTTGTTGATCTCGCGTAGTGGAGTGAAACACAGCTGGTTCTGGTTTATTGCACGTGTCAGGCATCGTAATATGATATGCCAGTCTGGTCATCTTGCCGTGGGCCGTGGCAAAGAGAGCAAATGTCAGATCATCAACAGAAGGGATCGAGCAGAATTATGTATAAATATGACTATGAATGATATTATTTGTCTTATTATAATATTAAATTATAAAGCTTCGTGTATATTAATACATTCTACTGATATTATTAAACTCGGTATGCTGTGAATAGGCCTACTGGTACACAGTTTAAAGCAGGGGTCGGGAACCTATGGCTTGTGAGCCAGATGTGGCTCTTTTGATGACTGTATCTGGCTCTCCAATAAATCAGGTGCCAGAATCAGAATAACGAATACACAATTTCACTCACATTTCATTTAAATTAAAATACGGGAAAAAAAAGCCATCAAATAAAACAAAAGCAGATTAATAAAAAAAAAAAAAAAAAAATATATATATATATATATATATATATATATATATATATATATATATATATATATATATATATATAGCTCTCAGAGGATTAGATTTTAAAATTTAAAATGTCTTTTTTTTTGACTCTTAGTCAAAAAGGTTCCCGACCCCTGGTTTCAAGTATTTGAAATTAAAACTAGTCCCACCGTAGGCCTATAACTGTCAATTAAAAATTTTTAAATCATTTTAATAATTAATTTTCATAAGGTTCTCTTTAAAAATATTCCTTCCAGGAGACATCAATTCAGCTCCTTTTTGTAAGTATAACCCCAAACCTTTTGGGGGAGCTTTGCCCCCTGAACTCCCAGCAAGGGTGCTGCCCCCACACCCCCACACTTGACTATAATTTATTTGAAATTAAGGTTGATATTTGATGTTTTACAATGTCATGTTTATAATAATTGATTTAGGGATGTTTTATGAGATACGGTAATGGTATTTATGGATGTATAGTACAGTATGAGCGTCATACGTCATTGTAACAACTTACGTTTACTTTCAACTTGTGTTCGGCCGTCCGGAATCAATTAAAAACGTAAGTCGGGGAGCGTCTGTACTGTATATGTATGTATACGTATATACTAGTCCTTTTTCAAAAAAATTTGCATATTGTGAAAAAGTTCATTATTTTCTGTAATGTACTGATTAAAATTAAACTTTCATATATTTTAGATTCATTGCACACCAACTGAAATATTTCAGGTGTTTTATTGTTTTAATACTGATGATTTTGGCATACAGCTCATGAAAACCCAAAATTCCTATCTCAAAAATTAGCATATTTCATCCGACCAATTAAAAAAAATGTGTTTTTAATACAAAAAAAGTCAACCTTCAAATAATGATGTTCAGTTATGCACTCAATACTTGGTCGGGAATCCTTTTGCAGAAATGACTGCTTCAATGTGGCGTGGCATGGAGGCAATCAGCCTGTGGCACTGCTGAGGTGTTACGGAGGCCCAGGATGCTTCGATAGCAGCCTTAAGCTCATCCACAGTGTTGGGTCTGGTGTCTCTCAACTTTCTCTTCACAATATCCCACAGATTCTCTATGGGCTTCAGGTCAGGAGAGTTGGCAGGCCAATTGAGCACAGTAATACCATGGTCAGTAAACCATTTAGCAGTGGTTTTGGCACTGTGAGCAGGTGCCAGGTCGTGCTGAAAAATAAAAATCTTCATCTCCATAAAGCTTTTCAGCAGATGGAAGCATGAAGTTCTCCAAAATCTCCTGATAGCTAGCTGCATTGACCCTGCCCTTGATAAAACACAGTGGACCAACACCAGCAGCTGACATGGCACCCCAGACCATCACTGACTGTGGGTACTTGACACTGGACTTCAGGCATTTTGGCATTTCCTTCTCCCCAGTCTTCCTCCAGACTCTGGCACCTTGATTTCCGAATGACATGCAAAATTTGCTTTCATCCGAAAAAAAGTCCTTTGGACCACTGAGCAACAGTCCAGTGCTGCTTCTCTGTAGCCCAGGTCAGGCGCTTCTGCCGCTGTTTCTGGTTCAAAAGTGGCTTGACCTGGGGAACGCAGCACCTATAGCCCAGTCCACTGCTTCCAAAGGTCCCTCAAGGTCTGGAATCGGCCCTTCTCCAGAATCTTCCTCAGGATCCGGTCACCTCTTCTGGTTGTGCAGCGTTTTCTGCCACACTTTTTCCTACCCACAGACGTCCCACTGAGGTGGCTTGATACAGCACTCTGGGAACAGCCTATTCGCTCAGAGATTTCTTTCTGTGTCTTACCCTCTTGCTTGAGGGTGTCAATGATGTCCTTCTGGACAGCAGTCAGGTCGGCAGTCTTACCCATGATTGCGGTTTTGAGTAATGAACCAGGCTGGGAGTTTTTAAAAGCCTCAGGAATCTTTTGCAGGTGTTTAGAGTTAATTGGTTGATTCCGATGATTAGGTTAATAGCTCGTTTAGAGAACCTTTTCATGATATGCTAATTTTTTGAGATTGGAATTTTGTGTTTTCATGAGCTGTATGCCAAAATCATCAGAATTAAAACAATAAAAGACATGAAATATTTCAATTGGTGTGCAATGAATCGAAAATATATGAAAGTTTAATTTTTATCAGTACATTACAGAAAATAATGAACTTTATCACAATATGCTAATTTTTTGAGAAGGACTAGTATATATATGTAAGAAATAAAGCACATCCGAAGTACATTTTGTATGATTACGTCTCCGTCTATTCTTTGACTGAATACTTATGTTGCTGTTTACGAGTAACACTGATCTTCTTGACAGAGACCAACAGCTAAAGAGCTGCTAAAACATAAATTCATCAGTCGCTACACCAGGAAAACATCGCACTTAACAGAACTAATTGACCGCTACCGCCGCTGGAAGTCAGAAGGCCATGGGGATGAGTCGAGCTCCGGCGACTCTGATATGTAAGAGAACACAATTCCCTTCGGAACCAAAAAAGTATTCGGATTCTGTTCTGTATTTCGGAGGATTGTTGGATTGGTGTGTAGTGCCTAATGTAAAATGTGTGTGTGCGTGCCAGGGAAGGTGAGGACTATGCAGATCAGGGTCCAGAATGGACATTTCCCCCCACCATCAGAAAAAGTTCCACGAAAGAGCGTCAGAGAGAAAATAGCCACGCAAGGAATAAGGTGTGTGTGTGTTCATTAATCTTAATCCCAGTGTTTCTCTGGGTGTACAGAGAGGGAACTGGAAATTCATTCACTCATTTTCTCAACCACTTGTAGGGTCGGTGGCGTAGTGGTTAGGCTGCTGCACTCGTTATCGGGAGGTTGTGTGTTCAAATCCCAGTTAGACCCTGACTGTGCTAAGACGCCTGGGCAGGGTCTTAACCACAAGTGTGCCTCTGTTCACCCGGCAGTATAAATGGGTACCAGTAAAAATATACTGGGAAGGTAACCTGTGATGGACTAGCGTCCCATCCAGGAGGATTTGAACTCCGAGTTGCTTCACGCTATGGAAACCGGGGATAAGCATTGATCTGATGAGCCACTATGGCTCAGGTGGAAAAAGCCCAACGGACTTTACCTACCTTTCCCTTTCTCGACCACTTACTCCTAATTAAGGTCACCCATCTCAGCGAAAAACTAAAATCCCTCACCTTGGGATGAGTAATCCAGCACTGGACCACCGGACCACCACTGCCGGAACTGGAAATGACTAAGATGTTTGCATCATGCACATCCCTACAGTATAGACTTTATTAAACTGCTTGTATGTAGATTTGCTTGCAGTTTCCCTGGAATGCAGTAATGCTGCGTTTATTTAAAAAAAAAAAAAAAAAAAAAAAAAAAGCAGCATGTCCTATGACACTTTAATAATTATTATTTATCTTATTTTATTTGTTCCATATTGGTCTCGTACCTCCCACAGTCCAAAGACATGCATATTAAGCTAACTGGCTGTCCCCAAATTGTCTCCAGGTGGCTGTGGGATGTCCCTGCAAACGTCAGATGAGCTGTTCAGGGTGTAACCAACCTTAGGCCAGAGTTGGCCGAGATAGGCTCTAGACTCTAGACTCTCGGTAAAGTCTGTAGCATTAAGCAGGTCATTGTATGAATGAATAAATATAGTGGGAGAAAACATGTAAGAAATTGAAAAAGGTTCAAGAAAAGTAGAACAAGTAAATATTAGGAAAACAAAAAAACAGATAATCAGTTTAATAGAATCAGGTTTTGAGTAGAAAATATGGTGACATTGTGAATTATAATATTATACTAAAAAGTCATTTTGCAAATCAAACGGTGGCACAATGATTGTTTTGCTTTTCACTACAGTCAGTAGATGGCAAGAGACAACCCAAGTCCTCATTCAAGCCTCTTCTCATGCCTGTGATCAAAGAGGTATGTGATTATAATTACACAACAACCAGAGAGCACGAATGTTATAATTTCATGCACACTTAACAAGCACAGCACCAAACACGTTTTGGTGGCTTCACTCACAATACCAGCAGCAGTGTTATAGAATCAGCTCAGAATCTGTCGCGATCCTTTCAACTGTCTCTATACAGTTAAAAGAGAAGCGACGTGCGACTGGAGGCCGTGTGGCCGCATTGGACGAGCTGGAAAAAGCTTTTAAGCTGGCAGAGGAATTAAGTCCGGGAATCTCAGACCGTTTACTCACCAGTGTCATGGACAGAGTGTGCAGGTAAAATTGCTTGATATTTATGGACAACAATTCTTTCATCTTTCCTATATACAGTATGCACAAAAAAGTTGTCAAATGTTTACATTTGCAGAATAATCACACATCATTTCGTGCTTATTCACGCTCTCACTCACTCTTTTTTGCCCAACTGTGAAATGCTACTTGAGTTATGAGGATGCTGGCACCCCTGGTCAAGATATGTTAAAAAACAGTCCAAAACTCTCGCACTGAAAATTGTTGAGAAATGTAACTTTCAACTCAAGTTAATTTTAACGGAAAAATAAACCCTTGACTAAGAAATAATTATTTTTTCATAAAATCACCTGTTCCACAATTATTTGCACCCATAACAATTCCCAGAAAATTCCCAGGAAACATAATTAAAGTGTGTCAACCTTCCGAAGTCACAGTCGCCTGTACTGTACCTGCCCATATCTCCTGTCAGAAGGACCATGAAGTTTAAAACAGGAACAGTGGTAAACAGGCTGAGACAAGGACACAAGGCTATTTTGCCGCTACGCACAGTGATGAAGATGGTAAGAGAAATATTTAGCTCTCCAAAGCCCATTGTTCAAGAATTGCAACAAATGGGAGCATCTTGGGGTCACAAGGTCTCCAGAACTACCATCAGATGCCATTTACATGCCAACAAGCTATTTGGATGCATGCAGGAATAAACTTCACTTACAATCAGAAACGCAAACATCTGGAGTTCACTAAGCAATAATGGCACCTTAAGTGGGACCGTGTGCTTTGGTCAGAGCTTAATACTATGGAGCTTTTTGGCAACAAACACTAAGTGGGTCTGGTGGAACACAGAAGATGAGTATGTAGAAAAGCACCTCATTTCCACTAAGAGGTATGGTTGAGGATCGGGGATGCTGTGGGCCTGTTTCTCTTCCAGAAGCCCTGGGAACTTTGTTAGAGTTCATGGCATAATGAACGCTTTGAAATACCAGGACATTTAAAATCAAAATCTGGTGGCCTTTGCCTGAAAGCTGAAGTGTTTCAGCAAGACAATGACCCAAAACATGTGGCCAAGTTTACACACAAATGGTTCACCAGACACAGAATCAAGCTCTTCCCATGGCCATCTCGGTTCCCAGACCTCAACCACATTGAAAAGCTGTGGAGTCAGCTGAAGACGATAGTGCAGAGGTGAGGACCCAAGTTGCTGGATGATTGAGGGAGATTGCATAGAAAGAGTAATGGTCCAAAATTCCTCCTTCTATATCGTCTCTTCTTATAAAATATTATAGAAGATTGGGTGCTGTTTTGTTGCCAAAAGGAGATTGTACAAAGTCTTAACATCAGGGATGCTAATAATTGTGACACACATGATTTGATGCAAAATAATCATTTCTTAATGTCAGTTTTTTTCCCCACTGAATAAATGCACTTGACTTCGAGGTTGAATTCTCCCCCTCCCACCATTGTGGTCCTAACATTATTTCAAAACAATTTTTGAAATTTATAAGAAGCTCAACATGGCTTCACCAGAAGTACCAATAATTAAGGAGGACCGTGTATCTCAGCTAATAATGGCAAATTTACCGGTACACCATGAACAGCTCGCCAGACCATCACAAGGGCAAACACACAAAACCATTCACACCTAAGGATAAATCTGGAAGAACTAATTATCCCAATGTGTACGTCTTTGGACCGTGGGAGGAAACCAAATCAAGAAAAGAACATGCGGACTCCACACACAATCGCCCTCACCAAGCCTGCGACTGGAACCCAGGACCATCATTCTGTAATGCTGAGATTTTTTTTTTTTTTTTTTTTTTTTGGCATGAGCACAAATTCTCCTTGTTTGTTTTGCATCGTCGTGTGATGCGGTTCAATCCGATCCATTATTTCTCCAGGGCGATAAACGAACACTAGATTACCACCATATTTGTCAGAAAGAATATTGGAATAGAAATGACCACAACTTTCACACTGCCGAGCGATTTTATTTGATCAAGGCTGAAACTAAGACCCACAATTGAGCCCTGTATAAAATCGCAGAAGAGGAACCAGTAATTCTTACCTCTCATTCTGTTTCACTTATTTCAGGTTTACACTTAATGGGAACACAACACCTCAAAAACGATGAGAGCTCTTTGAGAACAATCAGATTAGATCACATCAAGCCGTGTTCTTCCTTCTGACCTCTTTGCCTACATCAGAGAAAAAAGGCATGAACCTCTTCATCAATGCCACTTATCTTTTTATTTAATATTATTGTATATTGCAGGATATGTTTCATCTGTTTTCTTTATAGAGTATTGAATGCTTAAAAAAATGAAGATTTGAGTTTTGCAAGATGTGATGAGTCTTTATTAATAAATCTCAAGGACACCAGTTTTTGGTGTGATTTTGCAGGACAGAAATAAATGCATCGATTCCATAATAGAAATCATGGGGATTGGGGCGGGGGGGTTTCCAAGCTTCGAACCCAATTAATACCAGTTTTGTTTTTATTAGTGTATTTTAAATGTAGAAACATGGAACCAAGTACAGTAAAATGCTACACAATTTAAAGGTGCAACAGAAACAGGAGTGTGATGTTCAGATTTCATGAGACAAAAGCAATCTAGAGCTTTGGTCACTCTGGGTTTACACTAAGTGCATGATGTCCACAATCTTCAGTACACAATAAAGCATAGAGCGCCACCTTTGTTGTGTACACTTGGGGCATGACTGCGGTATAAAAGGAGGCAGGGTGCAATCTTAGGTGAAACAAAGGCGTCAAGGAACTACGTATCAAGATACCGTCTATGGCGCACCAAGGTCTGTTATGCGCTGGTGAATTTTAATATGCTCTACGACAGGTTCCATGTTCTATCACTATTGGTTTTAAATCTTAATAATCCTCAGCCATGATTACTATAAATCCACCAAGTTCTCTCAAGATCATCATAATTCAATCCCATGAACCTCACACTCATCAAAATTCTTTCCAATCATGGAGGATTGTGGATGTTGTGGCTCAATGTAAACCCAGAGTCTAAACACAGTCTAAACACTAAACATGACAGATGGATGAAAAGGTCTTGACGTTATAGAGGGACAGACAAGTGTAAAACATCACAAATTCCAGTTTTTTTTAAAAGGGGTGCACAACTAATAATAAAATAAGCATACACACTTTGTAAAATTATGAATATTCCAGGATGCATGATGGGTATAATGTCTGCTTACATTTATTCAAGAAAGAATGGAGGCGTACACATGAAGTCACCAGTACCGATTAATATGTGAATAAAAAATCCTCAGCTAAGGTTTTCAGTCTGATGCAAGATTTTTTTTAGGTCTTTGGTTGGACCCAGTACAGCATTTGTGTCCCAATAATAACAGCCTCGAGAAAACTATGACCTATTTCATATCAGAAGATCATAAAGTCAGGGCTCCCAAAGAAGACCGGGTTAATCCCATTCTTGATCAGTAAACATAAAATGACTGTTTTAAAAATCTTAACAGGACACTTCAGTGAAAAGTAAAACATACACAATTTTCTCCTTATAGCAATGCAGTTGATGGGGCAGTGGTGGTCTAGTGGTATAGGCGCTGATCCAAAGGTTTGAGGTTCAAGTCCCACTCTCCACAAGGTTGTCACTGTCCCCTCCAGTGTAGCGAACTGGGTTATCAAAGGCAGGCCATGTCTCTCACTGTCTATGGTGAGAGACATGTAAAAGAACCATTGCTGACTTTCGTAAATAGTAGGCTGCAAAGTCGTCAGCGTGTTTCTGTCCCTTGCTAAAAAGGGTTGTGACAGGAAGGGCATCCGACGTAAAAAAAAAAAAAAAACCTCTGACAAATCAAACGTGCGAATCAGATGACTTGCTGTGGCGACTCCCGAGTAAAAGGGAAGAAGCCGAAAGGAAGACAGACAGCAATGCAGTTGATGGGCCAAGATACAGTATGTTTGGTGCCAGGTGTTTGCTTTTTTTTCCCCTTCACTTGAGCTACAAATTAGGAAGCTTTGAGCTTCTATGTAAGGTTAGGTTTTGCGGTTTCTGACTATATTGTGATGTATAAAAGAGAAAATTCACGGGATTGGGGTTTGGTGGAGGAACAGTCGTAATAGCCACAGTGAAGCCAGAATCCTGTTCCTCGGTTGAGTTTGCTGTTCCAGATCAGAATTGCATTAAAAGGTTACGTCGCTGAAGTTAATTTCTTCCCAGAAATATTTTTCTGTTTGCTGAAATATTTTATTCATTAAGGTGAATGTTCAGTTCAGTTTATGTAACTGCTTAATCCTAATTATGGTCACAGGGAGGCTGGCGCCCATCACAGCTGACTCTGGGCAATGGCAGAGTACACCCTAGCCAGCTCGCTAGGGCATCACAGGGTGGAAACACGCTGACGGCTTTGCAGCTACTCTTGTCGAAAGTCAGCAATGGTTCTTTTACATGAACATCACACCATAGACAGCGAGAGACATGGCCGGCCTTTGATAACCCAGTTAGCTGCACGGGGTTGGGGCGCGACGACAGTGATAACCTGTGGTGAGTGGGATCAGTGATCCAGCACCTATACCAGTAGGCCACCACTGCCCGTCAGGTGAATGTGTGAGTACTAATCGTTGGAGCCTGGTTGCAGAAGCAAAGATCAAAACACCAAACATGGATCAAATGCGTATGCAGTGTTGAAAACATTGCGTAAATAAACTGTTCACCAAAAAACACTTGTAACCTAAACAGTTCACTGTTCCTTTTACAAGGAACTTTGATTCACCATAAGTCGACCCGAAGTTACACAAGAACTGGCCCTTATAATAAACAAAGGATTAATAATAATACAGATAACAGCAGAAAGTGTGCTGCAACATTACTTTAGGAGCCATAAAAGAGGAAAAGAAAGCCCTAAAATTAATAATCATCTCACTAACGTTTTGTTTGATTGACACACATGAATCGGAACATTCACATGAGTTCCGTGCATGGCCCGTATTCACAATTAACGTATGGGGAAATTGGTGAGATCGGAACCCTGTTTAACAGAAGCTGAGGTTAACTACTTGGCCAATGAGGCAGGAAGAGAAATTACCATAACTGATGTGATAAGCGTCCAGGGCACTTAAAAAAAACTGGAGTGGGTGGACGCTTCTTAAAATGTTACCAGCAGAGTGGAATGGCAAGTGTTTATTACCATAGAGGTGGAAAACATGAATAATAACAGAACAAAAGAGTTTTACTGGTATTTGTATTATTCATTTTGTGGTATCAACCAAATTACTTATATGAGAGCTGAAAATAAATAGAAAACATAATAATTAAAAAAAAAAAAAAAAAAAAGACCCTTTATCCGGTGCTGTTCCTTTAAATATTTTCCCTGATGTAAAATGGAGCCAATCAACACTAAGGTCAACTTTAGCACATGGCAGGTTGAAAAGCACATGGCCAGCGTCTTTAAATTCATGAAGTTAGTGAGCAGGACAATCTGGTGAAAAATACTCGTCATCACTTTCTGATAGGTCCATATCTGTCTCATCACTCCATTCATTCAGAGCATCCCATAGTTTTGCTGTAGTAGTTTCTAATGGTTTATCTTGTTGGACATTTACCAAGAGAACACAGCAAAATATTTTCCTGTTTTTTAAAGCATGGGAGCAAATGTATTGTTACTGATGAACATTATAAATATTCCCCAGTGGCAGGGGGTCTTGAAATACCGTGTGAACTCACTTTTACAGGCAGTGAACACCTCATTTTACTGTTACAGAGACTGATCGAATAAACTTGGTAAGTTTGATCTACCATTTTGCTCCCAGTACACATGGGCGGTTATTAGACACAAGATGAAAAAAAAAAGAAAAGAAAAAAGAGAAGGGGGGGGGGGGGTGGCCTTAGTGGTACGGTATGTGTTACATCAGTGAGCACCAGGATTAAGACAGTATGTACTGTGTTCCTTGGGTGCTGACTCCGACTCCCCCTTGTGGTTGTCCAGGGAAGAAAAGTGTAAATTAAAAACATGGCATGATGTGCGTAGATGCATTGTCAGTAACAAAAATTTTAAATACTATCTGAATGAGCCTTTTTAATGGATCAATATTTCTTACATTTAGTCAAAGCAGTTCCATATACAACTGTTAATAAACCAGGCAGTTTAACCCTATAATGCCCAAGAACAGAAACAAAGGAAAAATATGACCATCTCAGGATATTATCGTATGAGTACAGTATATAGATTGCAAATGTTTTTTTTCTCTCTCTGAGAAATGACCTTGATACTGACATTCAGATTGCATCAGATATGATACATTGGGCATTTGCCATAGCTACAGTGTATTTTTTTTGAGAAAAGAAAAATTGAATTATTGAATAAACGTACTTGCTTTTAAATTCCAACAGCCTTTCATTTATAAAGTTCTATCACAACCTTCTCATTCACATGGTCTATCAGTCTCCTGAACTCGCCATGTCCAATAAAAATTTTGCATTTCAAATGGAACAAGAAGGGGCTTGCCTTTTGTCTAATGAAGATCAGTGGGAACAACAAATACATTTTACATCAAGTCTCAAAAAGGAAAAGGCCCTGGAAATTTAGAGACTGATTCTCTATAATGATGTTCTCAGAATCTCCTGTAAACACATTGTCTCTCTGTATTATAGTTCACAACAAAACAGTTTTTCTCCTTCATTCATAATATGTGAGAACTGTCGGGTGTTTTTACACAGTTTACAAGACTGTCCAATAGGAATCCATTTAGTGAATCGGTTGAAACCAACTTTATGAACATCTGGTGCCTGAATTCCTGTGGAACAGTTCTTTGGCTAGGCAACTGACGGTGTATATGCAATAAATGGCCTGCCTCGCATATGTTTACCTGGACCTGCTCTGGTTGCTGCATCTGCTACAAAATCAGTGAAAGGGCAGCACATTATTTGCTGAAATATTTTTCTGAGAGTGGTGTCTTCAGTGCAGGATTCAGTAATTGGCCACTCCGATACTCACAATGTGCCATCCTAAGTACCAATGGTGCAATCTTAGGTTATACTTGTACATGGCAATAATCATATCACAGAGGTCAGTGCCCCCCCCCCCCATGAAGGCACTGTCTACACATCTACAAAATCAGGTTTAGGAACTTCTCTCTCATCATTTGGCCGTAGTTACAGGTTCAATACCAATAAGATACACTGAGGAAAAAAACCAGACACACTGAGAAAAAAAAAAGTCATTGGCAAGGCTGTGGATACTAATAATAGTGTCTAATATACTTGATAAAAATATATTTGTCAGTAAATCCTCTTATATAAACAAAACTTAAAGCAGAGTAGAGCTGTAAGCTTACTGAGAAAATTGCCACATTAGTACAGAAAAATAACACTGAGTATCATATATCTGTGTAACAGTATAACAGTATCATATCTGATACAACTGATGGGCAACTCCCACACAAAATTCCTCAATGGAATTTCCCGAAATATCTCATACTTTAGTTTGTCTATGGTAAACCTTTATCAAGTACAACCAGAACATTTTTATTACTGTAGAACATTCTTACATAGAGCTATGAAATTCTGAACCCTCAAATTTCACTACACTTTTAATATCGGGGAAATTAAAAAAAAAAAAAAAAAAAAAAAAAATCAGGCGTAATTCCATTGCCTGCCGACAGGTGGCAGTATTGGTATCACCTCTGACACAATTGGGCACAATGGGTCAAATTCTAATTACGTGGCCAATCAGGGTCCCGGAAACTGCTGTATCATATGACATAGTGGGCATTATAGTGTTAGTAAAGTAAAATATCGTTTGGGTCTTATTGTGATGAATGTGGTAATGAACAGGAACATGAACACACTATAGACTTCACTCACTTGTTTGTCCACACCAGATCATCACTGATTCTGTCTCTCAAGTTTAATAGCATTTACCCAATTCCATTACTTTGTCCTTTTTCAACTGCTTGAGAAAAAACATGCCCGTTCTGCCAAACCACTTCATCTCCTGAGTGCCGGCATATCCTCTGGCTCTCTCCAATGTGTTTCTGCATCATTTTTTCCCCCATCTTTTCACTTACTTTCTCATCCAGACCTGATACAGTCCATTACTCCGTTCACTGGTGTTCTGTTAGACTGCTCCCGTAAATGAGGGGTTGAGTTTGAAATTACACAAAATGAGATTTTAACGACAGAGAAACCCGTTCAGGAAGTCCTAATAGGTTTGAGACAATACCATGCGGCAGCTCTGGATGAACTCCCAGTGAAGAACTGGAGATTTAAAAAATGTGACCGCTGAAACTATAGCGGGACCACATGACCCAAAATAAAACATAATAGCCATTTACAGTTATATTATGTTCTGGAAAACTGTAGAACTTGGCATGAATTAAAATGAAGGGGTCAGAGCCCACATGTCAAAAAAAGAAGAAAGAGTCATGTTCTTAGCTAGTCCCTGACTTCAGCTGCAGTATTTAAAAGTAGCACTGGGAGCCATAAAACAGGGATGATTAAATAAAATAATAGCATAGACTCATGGCAGTCTGCAGGGCCCAGCCCTGAGCTCCAGGAGGACAACCAGCGTCGGTTTCAATCTTCAGTTCCCGTTCATCTCTCCTGCCCCTTTAGGGATGAGCAGACTCACTCTGCCAGTTGCACTAGCTGCACTCTTTATCACCTCCATCCACCTACACAAACAAGAACACACACACACACACACACACACACACACACACACACACACACACACACACACACAGTTCATCTGTGTCCAGTCCTCATCTGAGAATGGCAATCAATACTGGGGAAATTGACAGAAAGAAACGAAGCACTTGTTATAGTTCATTTTCTGAACCGCTTCATCCTAATTAGGGTTGCGGGAAGGCTGGTGCCCATCTCAAGGACAGAGTACACCCTGGATGGCTCACCAGGCCATCACAGGGAAAACACTCACACAACCACTCACACTTCGGTGTGATTTGGAACAGCCAATTAACCTACTGTGCATGTTTTTGGACTGTGGCGGAAACCGCAGTACCTCAAGGAAACCCACGCAAGCACAGGAAGAACATGCAAACTCCACACAGAAACACCCAAGCTGGGAATCGAACCCAGGACCTTCTTGCCGTGAGGCGACGTGCCAACCACGACACTACCGTGCCGTCCCATTTGTTATAGCTATGAGTAATTAAAGAATGGAAGCTATTCATCCATATTTACTGCCATGTATGTATTACTCATCTACCTACAGTTTCTTTCAAATTCAATTTCATCAGGAGAAAAAAATAGATTTACAGTTTTTCTGCGGAAAGCAAAAAATTAAAAGCTTGGTCTCACAAGCGATACACGCTGCATAGCTTTGGTTTCAGCAAGCAAACAAACAAACAACCAAAAAAAAAATGCCAGCACTTTCTGATAATCCGTGAAAGCACTCCCTGTATTTCCATTTTGTCGAAATTGAAATACAGTACTGCTAATTTCTTCGTCCTTCATTTCAGACATGAAGAACTGAATCATGCATGTGTGGTTTTTCAAGCACGAGAAAGGAGCTCTCACTGCAATTAGTCATTCTCCTGTTCAACATGTGTCTGTGACTCAACTGAAAGCCTGTGAAAAATTTAACTAGCAAGCTTCATGCAGGTTATAAAGCGAAGCCCCTCGGTGGTGTGACACTATGTCTAGTCCTGTGCATTTCTGAATTCCAAATGATGCCAGATGTCCTAATTCTAAATTGCTTACAAACACTAAACACAAAATCCGAACCAGTCGTACTGCTTTCAGATTATTAGCCTGTTTATTGTTAAGTCGTGAGAAAACAATTAATATCCTAAATTTCACTCAGCCACTGATCCATCAATCAAGTTGAAGCCAATCCCAGCTGAGTTTGTGAGTTTGAGCAAGAGGTGGGGTACACCCTGAAGAGGTTGACAGATCATTTCACAGACAACACCTACATTAACCATTCACCTTAATATTCACACCTATGGGTAATTTAGATTATCCTGCTGACCTAATGCATATATCTATGGCCTGTTGGATGAAACCAGATGACCTTGAGATAATTATTTACACTCTGAAGTTAAAATAAATTCAATAAATATTGATATTCCTGGTGGTAAGAGTACAAGAAAACTTTACCTTTCAAAGGTATACTCGCTTTCAGCCCTGAAGAAATAAACATGAGACTTAAACTGCAGCTTGAAGACATATTCTTTGTGAATGCTGTCCGAGTCCCCAGGTGTGCTGACTGTGTAACCCAGCAGAGGCAAGCTAGCCAGAGGGAAGTCATCCTATTAAAAAAAAAAAAATGATCAGGAACTGTCAAACCCAGAGGAAAAGTAGCTGAGGCTCAAATGGATGTTGTTACAGCTGGTTGTTCTGATTGAATTCAGGATCATCATCAACAGAGCACATTAGATTGAACTCATTTGGAGAGGCCAAAAGGGAAAAAATAACACTGACTAAATGTGGAAATGTTACACTGGTTTCATTCAGATGGAATGATTTGCACGTCCTCGCTCTTGCACATTATTCTTGAATCAAACCTCAAACCTCATTATTTACTCAACTTTATAATTATTTTTAAAGCCTCATTCAAGAACTGTACCAAATGGCTGGCCACTTTAGAGTAGCAAAACACAAAGGATGTTTAAGTACAGTGGTACCTCACTTTACGAAATTAATCCGTTCCAGAGCTTTTTTCGTAACCTGGATTTTTCGTAAAATTGAACCGCATTTTACATGTAAAGTGTTTGATTAATTCCAAGGCCCCCAATACTACCCCTAAACCCTTTTAAAATTATGAAGACCTCCGTCTATTTCAATATTGTACCGATGGTAGACGGGTTCAGCCATATTCCTTTGCAATATCACTCAACTGCATGTCATGAGCACGTTTCTTCTTCTCACTTGCACCGGAAATCACACACGCACGTGTATGTGCGTGCACGCGTGTGTTGACCATGTCTTCTGAGCAGAGTTATAATCTCACAAATGTTTATGGAAGGTTAAAAGCCTGAGTCAAGAAATAAAGCATGAAACAACAGTAACTCTGTCCTTTACACGAAAAACATTATGGGAGATGCAGTTCCAAAATAGCCAATGGGAGGGAGCTGCGTCATCCCTCCTAGCCAATGGGAGGCCAGCGGGGTGGGATATTGGGAGATAGCCAATGGGAGGTAACTGTGTCATCCCTCCTAGCCAATGGAAGGCCAGCGGGGCGGGATGCTTGAACGTCATTGATGAGAGAGCAGCTCGTGCATTGTTTGAATGGCACGTTTGAATGTTTGAATGGTGTGTTTCCTCAGGAGAACTTGTTTCGTATACAGAGACAAAAAATTTTGGAAAATGTTTTTCGTAACCTGGATTTTTCGTTTGATGGGACTATGGTAAGGTGAGGTACCACTATATTTTCTATATACCAAGTAATCCATACAATAAGGGCTTCAAAAATGTTCAACTTCAGTCGACATCAGCCAAAATATGATTTGCCTAATTTTCCAATGACTCAAGTAGTCAACCAGAGGCATGCATGGTGTTTGAAATTTGCTTCTAATTTCTAATTTGCAAGAAAACCATATTGATATTTCATTGTGACCTTTTTAATTTATATGGTAAGTTTAAAACAAAAAAGTCAGTGATTGTTTTGATGTCAAGAGTGAACTCACAAATATTTCAGTATGGACTGTTGATTTTAATTGTCTGTTAGATTAAACCTGTTGCATACTACCAACCCCCCCCCCAACATATTTGCAACATATTTGACTAAACTTTTTCGAAAAGACTACCAGCAATCATTCTAATGTTTATTTGGCTTTTCTTCATTGAGGCTTTATATATATCATGGCCCAAAATTCACAGTAGTCCAGTCACATTTCTCATTTGGCGAGTTATTTCAATCACCAACCAGCCTGGATGGCCAGTTGAAAATATACTCATAAAAAGTAGCTCGAGATTCAAACAGACCGTCAAACAAGCCACCACACATGCACCGGTAAACAATATGCAGCATGTCAGACATCGTGTAGAAGTCATGAATTTGTCGGTGTGTTTTATCAGTATCGCACACGCATATGACGTATCTCCTTGAATTTCGCTGTACTCATGTGACATGACAAGCAAATTTCGATACCTGCAACCATATGATCGCCCATACAGTCATGTGTTATTTGTTTATATCTTCCACTGTCAAAACACAAGTGTTGTATGGAATTTCTTGAAAGGTCTTAAGGTCGGTGTTTTTACCAAGGATATACAGCTCATTCATAGACATTGTTTGGCTCGTAACTTTGTAAGGTAACTAGTCTGGCTGGGTGGTAAAAATAAAATAAAATAAATACTACATACATATATGCATGCATACAGTTGGATTCAAAATACCGTGTTTCCCTGAAAATAAGACCCAGCATGATTTGACAAGATGATTTTAATATAGCCCCTCCCCTTAAAATAAGCCCGAGTTGAGAGCGGCAGCAATTCATTGGCCTGCTGCTCGCTAATTCTAGGGCTCTAGGTGAAAGCACTGACTCAACTATTAGGCAGCTTTACCTAAGGTATGCTGTCAAAGCATCAATCCTTGCGCGTTGAGGCTCAGTCGATGACGTCAGCGACTGCTTTAAAACGAGGACATACACTTGCGTCCATAAAAATCGCTAAAATCACTCGATTCGGTTCTGGTTAAAATATTAAAAAAATAAGAATATATAAAGACAAAGATATATTATAAGACATGTAATACAGAAAAATGTAAAATACATCACCTCAAAATAAGCCCTAGTACATTTCGGTATTCTTTCTTTCTTCCTTTCGACTTTTTCCCTTTTTCTCGGGAGTCGCCACAGCGAATCATTTGATTCGCACATTTGATTTGGTATAGTTTTTTTTTTACGTCGGATGCTCTTCCTATCACAACCCTTTTAGCAAGGGATAGAAACACGCTGACGGCTTTGCAGCCTACTCTTTACGTAAGTCAGCAATGGTTCTTTTACATGCCTCTCACCCTAGACAGTGAGAGACATGGCCCGCCTTTGATAACCCAGTTAGCCGCACTAGGGGGGGACAGTGACAACCTTCTGGGGACTCGAACCCCCAACCTTAGGATCATCGATCCTGCACCCGATCCACTAGACCACCACTGCCCCAAGTATCATATTTCAGTATGAAAATTAATATAAGCCCTGTCTTATTGTCGGGGAAACATGGTAACAGAAGCGTGTTTAAAAAAGTGCATAAAGCTCAAATCTTTATAATCGCTTTTGTTTCCATACACACAAATGCACTGGGAACACTATACATTCTATTCTAAACCAAAACATGAAGAAAAATATCAAATGTGTGTTAATCCTTTTAAGAAATTGAAGAAAAGTGAACATTAGACGGTTAAAAAATAAAAATCGTGTGAGATTTTGTCTTCCTTTGAATCACTGAATTAATATTAATTGTATAATAAACACAGTATCTGAGAACTGCTGCACATCTGTGTTGCATGGGGTCAACCAACTTCTGGCACCTGTGAGCAGGTTTTCCCCTTGATAAGACTACATTCCACAGCTCTTCTGTATTTCTGGGTTTTACCTGCGAAACTGCATTTTTGATGTCACACAAGTTTTTTTATTGGATTAAGCTTCAGGGATCAGGCCGCCGTTCCATAACGTCAATCTTGTTGGTCTGAAATTAAGATGTTGCCCTTTTACTGGTATGTTTGGGGTCATTGTCTTGTTGAAGCACAAATTTCACAGGCATTTCCTTTTCAACATAAGGCAGCATGGTATTCTTCAGGTATTCTGATGTGTTGAAACTCATCCATGATCCCAGGTATGCGATAAATAGTTTCGACACAACAGTATGAGAAACATCCCATATGATGCTTGCGTCATTATGCTGCACTGTCTTCACAGTTAACTATGGCTTGAGTTCAGTGTTTGGGGGTCATGTAGAAAGGCCACTAGACCCAAAATGAACAATCTTACGTCTAAAATATTGCATAATTTCTCTGTAGGCCTGTCAATGTGCTCTTTGGCAAATTATAACCTCTTCAGCACATCTTTTTTTAACAGTGGGACTGCGGGGTTTCTTGCTGATTTGAATGGTAGTTTTTCCACTTTCTTCCATGTCTCTCAGGTTTTGATTGCCATTTTAAAGCATTTGTGATCATTTCAGCTGAGCAGCCGATCATTTTCTGCACTTCTTTAAATGTTCTCCTCCTCTACAATCAACTTTTTAATCAAGGTTCACTGTTCTTCAGAACAAGGTCTGAAATGATCCATTTCCCTCAGAATTTCAAGGAGCAATGAACTAGAACAAGCATGTACAACATTTACTGCCTTCCTTAAACAAGGACAATAACTGGTGGCCGTTTTTCAAAGAATGAATGACATCACTAATTGAAATCCATGCAGCTATTATTTTGAACACGCCCACGACATACATACATACATACATATATATACATACATACATACATATATATATATATATATATATATATACACACACACACACACACACACACATACATACATACATAGATCCCTTGCTACTTCGCGCTTCAATTCATGTGGCTTCAGCTGTCAATTCATGTGGCTATTCATCGAATTAAAAAAATAAGGAAATTTGGAAGAATGGGGGGATAAGGAATATGCTACAAGACAATGCCAATTATGCAAAAAAAAAAAAAAAAAACACACAAAACAAACAAAAAACAACCCAAAACCTCCCAACTTACATCAATTACATTTTTATGTGAGGTGCGCATCTGTGTGGTATTTATATTTTATTTACATCTTCTGCATCATGACTTGTATGATAGGTTGGACAGTAAGAAGGGAGAAAATGATCTATACAGGTTGGCACAGCAAAGAAATAGAGATGGGAAGGATGTGCAGCAAGTTACATTGATAAAGGACAGAGAGGGAAATGTATTGACTGATGACAGAAGTGTGCTGGGAAGATGGAAAGAGTACTTTGAAGAGCTGATGAATGAGGAAAATGAGAGAGAAAAAAAGAGTAGAAGAGGTGACCATTGAGGAGCAGGATCTAGCAAAGATCAGTAAGGGTGAAGTGAGGAGGGCATTGAAGAGGATGAAGAATGGAAAGGCAGTTGGTCCTGATGATATACCTGTGGAGGTATGGAAGTGTCTAGGAGAGGTAGGAGTAGATTTTCTGACAAGAACATTCAACAAGGTCCTAGAGAGTGAGCAGATGCCGGAGGAGTGGAGGAGAAGTGTGCTGGTGCCCATTTTTAAGAACAAGGGAGACGTGCAGAGTTGTGGCAACTACAGAGGGATAAAGTTGATGAGCCATACGATGAAGTTATGGGAAAGAATAGTGGAAGCTAGACTTAGGGCAGAGGTCAGCATTTGTGAACAACAGTTTGGTTTCATGCCAAGAAAGAGCACCACAGATGCAATGTTTGCTTTGAGGATGTTAATAGAGAAGTACAGAGAAGGTCAGAGGGAACTGCATTGTGCCTTTGTGGATCTGGAAAAAGCATATGACAGGGTGCCAAGAGAAGAACTGTGGTATTGCATGAGGAAGTCTGGAGTGGCAGAGAAGTATGTTAGAGTGGTGCAGGACATGTATGAGAGATGTAAGACAGTGGTGAGGTGTGCTGTCGGCGTGACCGACGAATTCAAGGTGGAGGTGGGACTGCATCAAGGGTCAGCTCTGAGCCCCTTCTTGTTTGCTATGGTGATGGACAGGCTGACATATGAGGTGAGACAAGAATCTCCATGGACTATGATGTTTGCAGATGACATTGTGATCTGTAGTGAGAGCAGAGAACAAGTTCAGGAAAATCTAGAGAGGTGGAGGTATGCCCTGGAAAGGAGTGGAATGAAGGTTAGCCTCAGAAAATCAGAAAACATGTGTGTGAACGAGAAGGACCCAGGAGGAACGGTGATGTTACAGGGAACAGAGATAACGAAGGTGGAGGATTTTAAGTACTTAGGCTCAACAATCCAGAGCAATGGAGAGTGTGGAAAAGAGGTGAAGAAGCGTGTGCAGGCAGGCTGGAATGGTTGGAGAAAAGTGTCCGGTGTGATGTGCGATAGGAGAGTGTCAGCAAGAATGAAAGGAAAAGTGTACAAGACGGTGGTGAGGCCAGCGATGTTGTATGGCTTAGAAACAGTGGCGCTGAGGAAAAGGCAGGAGGCAGAGCTGGAGGTATCAGAGATGAAAATGTTGAGGTTCTCTCTGGGAGTAACGAGGATGGATAGGATCAGAACTGAGTATATCAGAGGGACAGCCCATGTAAGATGATTTGGAGACAAAGTCAGAGAGGCTAGATTGAGATGGTTTGGACATGTACAGAGGAGAGATAGTGAGTATATTGGCAGTAGGATGCTGAGGTTGGAACTACCAGGCAGAAGGCCTAGAGGAAGACCAAAGAAGAGATTTATGGATGTGGTGAAGGAAGACATGAAGGTCGTTTTAGTCAAAAAAGAAGATGCAGAGGACAAGGTGAGATGGAGGCGGATGATTTGCTGTGCCGACCCCTGAAGGGAGCAGCCGAAAGGAAAAGAAGAAGATGATTTACATCTTCTGCATTATTTCTGAATGTCTGTTATTTAGGCATTTATAGCGTTGACTATGTATTTATTTAGATTATATACACATATGCATGTATGTATTTGTCGGGGGTTTGAGCCTACTTCGGGAATTCGGTGATCGCTGGGGATCTCGGTCCCAATTAATTGTGGAAAGTGAGGGCTCCCTCTACATACATACATGCATACATATATATATATATATATATATACACACACACACACACACACACACACACATATATTATATATATATATATATATATATATATATATATATATATACACACACATACACACACACACACATAGAAATGAAAATGCTTGAGTATATGTCAGTACCTGGTGTGTCTTATAGAAGAACAAGCAGAAGTTGGTAAAGACCACCCACAATTTCTGCCAGCCATTACTGTTTTTAAACTTTCTCAGCAGGTATCCAGACAGCTGATTCTGTAGGAGTGAAGAAGACAACATCTTAGAGGCTCAGTGAACAAGCAGGACCACACCGCTGACTTAAACCATAGCTTGACATTTACAAAGATTCAGAGCACCGGCAAAAACATCCAACTTCAAAAATGCTTAAGAAACCGCCCAAGGCTTAATTCCCTGAAACACAATCAGTTCATGAAAAAATGTCTTGCTTGGATTGGCATCCACATGTTCTCTCTCCCACAGCCTGATTTCAATGCCAAATCTGCCCCATTTCGACTCAGGAGGTTAAAATGTGATGCATTCCTCACAGATCAGAGGAAAACATTACATCACACCACAGAAGAATTTCAGAAAGCTGTTTGGATATGCTGTTTTGTAGACCAGGAAGGAAAGCAGATGTGACCAGCCTAAAGTTCAGGTTTAGCTGTCATGGTAATTGGGACTGCTGTTCTACAAACTAGTTTGCCTTTTTAATTGAGTAAATAGAACTATAAAAGCAAATCAACACTAATATTAGGATGCCAGTTATTAATGTTAAAGTAAAACCCAATAGTTGCATCCACAGGAAAATACCAGGGGCAGCATGTCCTTAGGCATTATATTTCTATCATATCTTGGAGTTTCAATGGATAATAATTCTCTTGATTCCTAATCACAACTTTTACACATTTATAGTGACAGTAGCTGCTGTTCACGCTTGTTAAGTCTAAAAGGTTGGCTCATTAGCCTCTTCAAGTTGATAATGACAGGAAATCTTAATGCCCTCCATTATAAAGACCTCCATGCGTCAGGAAATGTAAAACACAAAATGAGAGGTTTAGCCAAGACATTTCCAACACGTACATGCCTCCTCATAGAACACGTGTGTTAGTTAGTTTGTGTGGCACATCCATTATACATGTGTGATCATGTTAGACATTAAATAGAACATTTGACTTTAAACACAACAAATTCCAAGTCACTTTGGATAAACATCAGAAAAACAGAACATCTAACGGGGGGCGTATAAAAGGAAAAAAGTGGCTGGAGAAGATTTGTATTCTGTGAGTACCTTATTCATGCGCAGATAATCAATAAGAGAGAGGTTCTGTGTGCGATACCAGCACACGTGTGTGATGGTATTTGGTCTCTGCCCCTGCCCAAGCAGATAACGAGGGGGCAGTTCTGGAGACGCAGCCGGAGAGGAAAACACTGAGCACACACAGGCAAAGTGACATGCAGCAAAGAGGAAAGTGAAGAATGAGACAGAAAGAAAGAAACAGGCATGATGGAAATAAACAGAAACAGTGTGTTAGTGAATGAGTGAGTAGCTTGTAGTCCACAAGAGAAAAAACTGAAATCTAGAAAATGCTGACGCAGTAGTTCAACACTGCAGAGATGAACATGTTAAGTAAAGAACATCATCAGTAGACATGATTCATTTAGCTCATCTTTTTCAGAAGGAACATTAAGGTCAGTAATTCCACCAAAAGTAAAATCCAAAAACCCCTACAAAACAAACGCTTATGTCATCGATAAATTCCAGACTATAAGATGCAGTTTACTTTTGAGTAAATAATACCTTGTACACTGAAGTGATGTTATTTTAGAATAAGAATGCTGACATTTGTTTGTTATACATAAAAAACTGTACAGGGATCCCTCGCTACTTCGCGCTTCAATTCATGCTGCATCAGTGCATTGCGTTTTTCTAAAAAATAAATAAATAAATATTCATCGAGTTAAAAAAAAAGGAAATTAAGGAACAATAGGGGGGGGGGGGAGTTAAGGAAAATGCCACAAAAACAAGGCTAACTATGCAAAAAAAAAAAAAAACCTAAACACCAAACAAAAAAACAACCCAAAATCTCCCATCAAAATTACTTACATTGTTGCATCTGCGCGTGCATGAGCATGCATGTGTGTGGTGGTCTTCGAGATCAGTGGTTCTTAACCTTGTTGGCGGTACTGAACCCCACTAGTTTCATATTGCCCCACTAGTTTCATATTCACCGAAACCTTCTTAATTGAAAAATAAAATATAATTTTTTTCAAATTCAAGACATGGATATATGTTTTTACTGGGGCACCAAAATGAACCGTGCATTAACATCACTGAGTTCAAAGAACAAAACCAATAGAATGCATGAACTCCCCCATCACAACTACTTACATTTTTATGTGAGGTGCGCATCCGAGTGTGTGCACGCGCACCTGTGTGCGTGCGTGTCTGTATGTGTGTCTATTTGTTTCATTTACAGCTTATGCATTATTTTTGAACATTTAATCGTTATTATAAGCATTTCTAGTATTGAATATGTATTTATTGACATTATATACACATATACATCAGTCAGAAATCCTATTTCGCAAATCATGCGGACTGGACGCTGACGAGCATCACGCTCCGTTATAGGAATCCATGTTGTACATATTTGTTCGACCACTTTCTTTTTTTTTTTTCCCTCAACATAGTATGGATTAAAACATTAAGAAAGAAATCACATGGCGTACCATCACAACAATCACAAGTCGACTACTGAGCGCACCAAATTTCCTGCAGCACAGATTCACAAAGCAATGTAGTGTGATCACCTGCAGACAATGATGGCCAAACCGGGGCGTGTCGTCATGAATACGAGTCGGGTGTGTGCCTTGACCTCCGCCGAACCCCCGAGACTGACTCACCAAACCCCTAGGGTTCGATCGAACCCAGGTTAAGAACCACTGTTATATATATATATATATATATATATATATATATATATATATATATATATATATATATGTGTGTGTGTGTGTGTGTGTGTGTGCGTGTGTGTGTGTCATCATCTTCAATACCATCTGTATGTGTGTGTATTTATATTTTATTTACATCTTATTTTTTTAAATGTTTAATTGTTATTATAAGCATTTATAGCATTGAATATGTATTTATTGATATTATATACACATATACATGTAGATATACGTTATTCAGGTTCAAAATGTCAGCATTTTGTGGGTTTCAAAAACAAACCATGAATAAAAAAATTCCAAATATAAACATTAATTAATTCAGGGGATCTAAAATAACGGCTACATGTTGGCCCCTCAAAGCTTGAATAATTATCCAGCACATTAAAAGCACTCAAACGGTATATAAAACATTTTGTTTATGTAAATTTTAGGGGTGCGTCTTACAGTCTGGTGTGATAAGAAGAGCAGGAGCTAAGAACGACAGTAAGGGAACAGGAAAACGGAAAAAGGAGAAAGGATAAAAAGAAGGGTTAAGAGTGGCTCAACAGGCAGGAGCAAGCTTATACTTCCCTCTCACATGTCAGCTATGACAGGATCAAGTCTGTCTGAGATTTGGATGTGCATGAGTAAAGAAAACCGTAGACTGTATGATCAAGTATGTGCGTGTGTATGTTTTGAACACAACGTGTGTTTCTGAGCACTACCTCCACGGATACGCTGTGGTCAGACATGGAGACACTGGTGTTGCGGTGCCAGCACACGTGCATGGTGGTGTTGGCACGATGGTGGATCTGTTTGTCCAGTGAGCAGCGGGACGAGTTCACATCGTCCTCAGACTCCTGCTCCAATGACACCTCGTCAGATGACCCTAACGCAGTGTGCAGGGAGAGGACAGGAACAATGGAGGAAAGGAGTATAGATGAGAAAGGAAGAGAATGGATGGAATGGAGGGAAACAGGGAAAAAATAACGAGAGTACAAAGAGAAGAGGAAAAGGAGAATGTTGAAAGCAGAACAAAACAGAAAAAAGATTGGGAATTAAAAGGAAAGAAAAAAGAAAAGCAAAGGAAATCAAGGAAGGGAGGTGAAAAAGAGGTGTACGGGGAGAAAGGACATGGAAAAAAAGGGATATGGAGGGTATGGGTTTGATATCTAACTCAAGCAAAGTGGTAAAGTGAAGGGATTTAAAAGTGGAAATAATCCTCACTGTTGGAACGATCACAAAGACTTGGGTTGATAAACAGTTCCGATTTCTCCTGTGACTTTTTCGCAATGTCAATCGCCATATTCAGATCCTCAATCCATTTCGTCATCTCTACTTTAGAGCTGAAAATGTTATAAAGATATGAGGTGTAAGTTTGGGCTGAGTGATGAATATGTTTTAGGACAGAATGTGAATGATGAGTCACCTGGCAGCCACCACAATGGTCCTCTGGGCTGAGTAGATGGTGAAACAGTGAGGGACCGACCACTCATTTTCACTCTCCTCCACCTGGAACATAAGCACTTATTCAAAGGTGACTACAAATACATGCACATGTGCAGGCACGCACGCTCACACACACACGCACGTACGTACACAGAGAGTCAAGGAGACCTAAAAGGAGCTTGAAGCTTTCAACAATTCATTATTTTACATCATTTCACTAATTACAGGTGCAGTCTGCAGTTCCTGGGATCTGGATTCTACTGAAGCACTCACACAAGAAGTCAGATAGTACCACATCAATGAAATCCTAAACACACTCAACATTATGAGTATAATATTTATGCCAATGAAACAAAATATATGAACAATCTGACAGGAACATCAAGAAAAATGACCACTCAACCATTCATTTATTAAATATCTAAGATGCTTAATCCTAATTAGGGTCATTTGGAGGCCGGTGCCCATCTTAGCCAACTCTGGGCAAAGACGGGGTACTCCCTAGACAGCTCACCATCACAGGACCAACACTCCCACAACCATTTACACTCACACCTAGAGGTGATTTGGAACAGCCAATTAGCCTCCCGTGCATGTTTTTGGACTGTGGGAGGAAACCGGAGTACTTGGAGGACACGCTGGGAGAATATGCTCACTTCACACAGAAACGCCGGACTTGGGAATAAACCCAGACATTCTTGCGATGAGGCAGACGTGCTAACCACTCCGCCACCATGCCACCAACCACTCAAAAATCATTATCACAAGGACAGGCTGGGAATCTGTTTTAATAATCATTTTAATTGGAGAATAAATTCCTTAAAAACAGATTACGCCTCTCTTATGATCAGTATGTTCTGTGCATGTGTGGGTGACTCGTTCTCAGTGACATGAGACATCTAAGGAAAAAAAAAAAACTTGAAAAGAATGAAAGCTAATCTATAATCATGTAGTCTGCTGGCTTTGGGGTACCATGTATACAATATAATTCTCAAGAAAACAACAAATCCACACATGCTCACCTATTGTTTTTCTTAAATGTTTTTATCATTCATCCGTTCGTTTTCTGAACCACTTAATCCTAATTTGGGTTGCACGGAGGCTGGCACCCATCTCAGATGATTCTGAACCAGGGCAGAGTACACCCTGGACAGCTCGCGAGGTGATTGTAGGGCAAAAACATGCAGCCTAGTCTTTACGATGGTCAGCAATGGTTCTTTAACATGCCACTCACTACAGTGTGAAACATGGCCTGCCTTTGATAACCCAGTTGGCTGCAATGGAGGGACTGCAGTGACAACCCGTTGATAGTGGGGCTTGAACCCATGACCTTGGGATCAGTAATCCAGCACCCTACCACTGGGCCACCACTGCCCTCAGACAAGCTAACCAGAATTTAAAAGAAGATATATCACACTGTAAGTAATAGTATAAACGATAATTAGTCAATTATTACAAAACAAATGAATCACTGGAAACACAACTCGTCTCCAGTCATGAGATTCTGAGCACTCCAATGTTCATATAAAAGCATTTCTTTAGAAAGGTTAAAACAAGATAACATAGCAAGAGGTGGGGAAAACCGGGAAAGTGGGGAGTCTGGATTTGGTTGTACTCACAGGAGCATCCAGTACAATCAGCTGCATGCAAGGGTCAAGCAGAGACATGAGTGTGCAGCGAGAAAGAAACAGTGACAGAGAGCTCTCTCTCTCTCTCTCTCTATATATATATATATATATACAGAGAGAGAGAGAGAGAAAGAGAGAGAGAGAGAGAGAGAGAGAGAGAGAGAGGATACTAAATCCAACAGACGCCCTGGAAACATCTCACAAATCACTCAAATAGATTGCAGAGCCTCTCCTCAATTCATTTTTACTTTCAGTAATCAGTAATTACTGTATAATTCCCCAAAACCTCAGATGGTGTCAAAATCTTCATTCCTCAAGGTCCAACAACCTCCAAAGCATACACAACATAATCCAAAACACGCTATATCCCGGAAACATTACAAAACATGGCAGCCTACCAAGCACATGCTTTATCCTTTATCTCTACAAATCTCCATTCTCTGAAAACCCACATCCAAATGCCCCTCAAATCTCCAATACCAAGATCTGTACACCAGTCCTAAGATGGGACACATGTAATTAGATACATTAGATATTTACAGTAGACTTAGTTGACTGTCTATGAAGGATTTAAAACTATGGAACAGTATAGAAAATCCCCATTAATATCACAAGATTCATGGTATTCCTGCCATCACTATGAAGTAACCAAGAAAAACAAAAATAGTTCATATTAGTGTGGAAGTGCAGTCATTGTTATACTGGTTCAGTCATGTAGATTTTTTGTGCTGAAACTACTAGAAATGGCAAGGAAAAGATATACTGTATGTGCGGTGCTCCACTGAAAGTAGGCGCTTGTTGCACAGACCACTTTTGCGATAAAGACCAGAAAAGTAAAAATGGTCCATTTTTATCGAAATTCGGATTTTTGCATCAACTATTAAAACAAGTATTCAACTATCGCTTGCGCACGTGAAATCGACTGTCTTTTTCCATTTTTCTGATAAGTACCCTCATAAAACTAGATAAAAACAGTAGCAAACTTACTGGTTTTCGTTGCAATTATTCACCGAGTTCGGTACAAGAACACTATAATCCATACACCAGAAGAACGGTCGTGAAGTCGTCTCTCCATTTTGGTTACTGTTTTGATATTATAATGCCGTCGTTTCAGTGAATAAAATAAAGGTTATTAAGACAATATGCTCGTCAACAATGCAGGTTATTTGCTAAGGAAGATCTGAAACGAGCACAATGATTGGTCAGCTCGGGCTTGCACATATGCAGTGCCTGTCACACGTTAACTTCCGGTTTACTTCCTGCTTCTGGTTTACTGCATGCGGAATTTATCTCCGACTTTCTCTTCAAAAACAGCAAGTAAGTTTATTTATAAGATTGTGAATACACATAATTTCTGGAAAAGGAGAGTGAAATGTCATTTGTGATGTCTAGCAGCATTAGTATAGATGTTAAATTCGAGAATATATGTATTCTGTTTTGATATGTGAGACACAAAAAAGCATCTGAAGGAGACAATAAATGAAAAAAAATAAAACAAACCAAAGTTTTCAAAGGTTATATTTCACAAAGCGTTCCATGATGGTTTGAGTAAATCCTTTCTGGGCTTGGATGGTGTGGCGTGTTTTATTCTCCTTGATCATAGAGTTGTTTTCAAATAACAGAATATGAAGGACCTGCTGCTGAGAGGGTTGTAGACGGCAACCGAAGTAAAGTTGAATGAGATTGAACTCTCATAATTTTGTTCAGGTCCAGAGCAAAAATAATTAAACAAATAAAACAGTCTCAATTCACTTCAAACCGCAGCAATATCATCGACTACCCTGTTGAAGACTAATGAACAATGCTGGGGGATTGAAGAGGAAATGTTTGCTGTACTGGAATGAAATTGAGTTGTATACTCACAAGCATGCCATGGAGAGGAAGTTGACCGTGAACTTTGAATTGGTTGGTGGCTGTGACACCTTTGCTTGTATAAAGAAGCATATCTGAAAACTAAAATGGGAGATCTCAGTTAGCTAAAGCCAAAGATGAAGCTGAAAAGGTTCAATTTATTAATTCGGTAGCTCATCTCAAGTAATCACATATGGTGAGCTAGTCAGCAATCTGATTCCACTGCTCAAAGCAAAAAAAAAAAAAAAAAAAAAAAAAAAAAAAAAAGCACCAGCTTTTCTGAAAAAGTTTCTAATGTAGCAAATCCTATTTTAACACCCAGAGACTTGCAAGGTGTCTGGCTGGGCTTCCATCTTATATTTCCTATTACTGCCCTCTGCTGATGTACGTAGTGAAGCATCATCATCATTCATTTTCTGTAACCTCTTAATCATAAATAGGATAGCGGCGAGACTGGCGCCCTTCTCAGCCGACTCCGGGGCGAGGGCAGATTACACCCTAAATGGCTCACCAGGCCATCACAGGGCAGAACCACACTGACAACTTTGCAGCCCACTCTTGTCCAAAGGTAGCAATGGTTCTTTTACATGCCCCACACCAGAGACAGTGAGACACATGGCTGGCCTTTGAGAACCCAGTTAGCTGCACTGAGGGGGACAGTGACAACCTGTGGAGAGTGGGGATTGTGACGCATCATTATCATCATAATCATCCTGCACCTATCCCTTGACCTCTACTGAGGTCATTGGAGCACCTGTGAAGATTTGGCCACTACTCTCCTCCACCTGTCTCTGTCCTCCACTGATCTCTGAGATGTTGCCAGGTTCAGGCCTGTCCATTCATTAAATGTTGTCCTCCCATCTTTTTCGTTGGCTTCATAATCAGCATCTTCCGCTTAATCCAGGGTTAGATTGCAGGGTCAGCAGCCTATGCAATGAGGTCCAAACATCCCTCTCCTCAGCCACTTCCTCCAGCTCTTCCAGAAGGACACCAAGGCGTTATTAGCCCAGCCAAAAGACATAATCCCTCCAGCGTGTTCTAGGTCGACCCCAGGGTCTCTTCCCAGTTGGGCATGCCTGAAACACCACACCAGGGAAGCTTTTAGGAGGGATTCTAACCAGATGCCCAAGCCACCTCAACTGGCTTCTCTCAAAGCGGAGGAGCAGCAATTCTACTCCTAGTTCTCCCTGGATGGCTGATCTTCTCACCTTATCTCTAAGGGAGAGCCCCACCACACTCCGAAAAAGCTCATTTCAGCCGCTTGTACCCGTGATCTTGTTCTTTTGGTCACTACAAAAAGCTCGTGACCATTGGTGAGGGTTGGAACATAGATTGACTGGTAAATTGAGAGCTTTGCCTTGTGGCTCAGCTCCCTCTTCACCACGATGGACCAGTCAAAGCTCCGTTTTACAGCAGAGGCTGCAAGGCAGTGGAATTTAGAATAAGCAGCGCTCTGTATTGTTACAACATCACACGGATTAAGTGTTTTAGATTTAAAAATAACCTACAGCACAAATAAATAAACCCTTTGAAAAGCTCAATAAAGGAGTATTGCAGGATTATCTCCTTTGGTACGGTTAGTATGATGTGTTTATGCCTACAGTAGTGACCTGTCCAGCTCTGCTGTAAGAAAACAAGTGGTATGGAAACTCACCAAGAAGAACATCCTTTGCTGCAGGCCTTTTTTTGTAAGCTTGTAAAGACAGCCTTCTCTGATAAACTCCTGCTGATCAAAGAAGGATTTCAAACTACAGAAACCACAGTACTAATCATTTCAGTTCAATACTGGCATTCACCGCATCCATTGACTTTTGCCTTATTAAGGAAAAGGTAGCACATCTTAAACTTTGACCTTTTCAATTTTTGGATTCATAAGCAACATTCTTATTGTTATTATTATTAAAAGTTTCCAAAGTTTATTATTTTTATACCAAGAGAAATGTTGACTCTGCATTAAACCCATCCAAAGTGAGTGAGTGAGTGCGCGCGCGCACACACACACACACACACACACACACACTCTCTCTCTCTCTCTCTCTCTCTCTCTCTGAGCAGTGGGCTGCCACACATTGGGGAACCCACAGAGCAGTTGGAGGTTTGGTGTCTTGCTCAAGGTGGAGGAAGGGAAAGTGTGGCTCACTCTCCCGACTGCCACACATTTTTCCTGTGACCTTCAGGTCACAAACCTCGTCTAACCATTAGGCAATGGCTGCCCTGAATATTTTAATATTTGCTCAAAAAACCCGATTGCACTGCTATTTTACAAAAAAAAATCCTTTACATTATGTAAATATTTTGTTTCTTACAGCAAGTAAATTTTGAGGCATGCTTTAAATTCCATGGAACATATCAACAAGGTCTCATAAATACATCCAATTACACTTCAGTTGTCCGCAGCACGCACTTAACGGAGGGAAGTACCAGCACAGACTTCAAGGTAATGCTATTTAGAATTAGAGTGTTGCACATGCGTGCTGCCTGATGTAATTATCCACGCAAGGTCAGGTCCACCTCCATATAGGTAAAGGACTCTGGCATGCATCCTTCATTTTCAATTTATTGGGGGAAAACTCCCCTCATTATTTAAAAGTATTGTTGACAGAGATGTGTAAATATTCTCAAAAACACGAGGTATCATTTCCACTCAATTTATCAATTTTATCAATATATAGAGTAGTACATAGAACTTTTATAAGCCAAAATAATACACATATATATATATATATATATATATATATATATATATAGTGGCCAACTGCCTTTGTATAAAACTCATCTCGCACCCTGCCAGGAGCAGTGAGGTTCTCAATGCCAATCAGGTCCCGCTGCAATTCTGTCAGTTTCTGGAAATTCTCCAGTCGAATGAGGCTACTCTGGAGTTGAACAGTTATCTCTGCCACCTCCTTTAGGGCCTCTGTGGACACACATACATACACACTGTCCATATACAAATTACTCCTTAAACACAAATACATACAAGTCATCCAACACAGCTGTGTGATTCACACATGGGACACATGCACGTACATATATGATTAAGCTGTGACCTACTAGAATTACTCAAAGTTCCAAGTGAAATATGAGGATTATATACCTTTGCAGTCATGGTGGTCCCTGTGCTCAGGGGAGTAATGTTTGCACAGGCGCTCCAAAATCAGCTTGTAATGCATGAGCCTTTGGATGGGTTTGAGCAGGAAAGTGTTGAGGGGCAGATAACACACCTTCTGCAGTTCAAACTCTTTATACACCATCTCCAGCTTCTTTACACGCTTTGTTGCCTTCTCCAGCTCAGTCAGAATCTCATCATGTTTCTGCAGAAAGCTGGTGAACTCCTGAAGAGGAAAAAGAAAACATGACTAGCAAATTAAATGAGTCTGATCACAAAACCGGCACATTTTCCAACTACCGAACTTCAAATTTTCATAAATATTTCCATGTCCATGTTTATTTGTGAACCAATTCATCAAAATCTTGAGTGCATACCTGGCAGATCATATCAAAATATCTACATATAGAAAATTTGGTTTTTGAAATAAAGCATGTAAATTCCTAGTTTACACCTTTGTCCACACAATTTTGTGACAAGAGAAAGACCTCATTATTATAATCATCTGTTATTCACGGGAGTTGTCCTGGGGCCTGTGGTGTAATAGTTAGGGTGCTGCGCTCATGATCAGGAGGTTGTGTGTTCAAATCCCAGTGAGACCCCCACTGTGCCAAGACTCCTGGGCAAGGTGTCAACAACAAGTGTGCCTCTGTTCACCCAGCAGAATAATGGGAACCAGTAAAATATACTGGGAAGGTAACCTGCGATGGACTAGCGCCCCATCCAGGAGTTGTACTCCTAGTGGTTTCACGTTATGAAAACCGGGGATAAGCAGCAGTGCGATGGGTCACTATGGCTCGGGTATAAAAAGCCCAACGGACTTTACTATTCCCAAGGGTTGTGCTGCGCCCCTTCCCACGGATCCTGAAAATCTGCAAATTATTGATGTGGTTTTAAAGCCCTATCTATGACATTACATACACAAAAATAATCTTTGTTCAACACATTCTATAGACAGTCTTACTCATTAACACAGTAATAATGCCGTAAAATATAGTAGTGATTAAGAAAAAAAATCGGCCCCTTACCAGAAGCTAGAGAAGATGTAGGGCATTTGAGTGGCATCATAGGGCTTAAATAATCATTAAAAACACACTAAAATCCGTGAATTCACAATTCAAGCGATTACGTTTGACATGTGCGTGAAGGAGGAAAAAAACCCAACAAAGTGTACACATCATTTGCAACCAATCAGCAGGAGGGAGAAACAAAAGCTCTGAGCCGTTGGCTAAATTTGAATCACGTGCCAGTAACTTCTGGTGCTACCGCTCATCTGCGAGTATGCGAGGGGCATGACCTGTGAACCGTGAATGGGTGGGGTGGGGGAGGGGGGGTGATAATTTTCACATCCTGCTAGGCCTCTGCTAAGGTCTCCACAGGTCTAATCACACCATGAATCGGAGCACAGGTGCACACACTATGAACCATGGAATTTGCATGTTCATGGCAAAATTGATAAATAAGCAGCAGACTTAAAACAAGATCGATGATCTACGTAACTTTTCCTGTCCATGTTACATGGTGTATTTTGTGCACCCACTGATGTATTGGCATTTATTATGTTTAGATAAAGAAAAGTTGAACATGTCAAGCACCATCAATTGAGACAGTGCAACTAATCACACAATAATTAGCTCACTATTTTAGTGGATAGAAGGCCATTCATTCTGTTCATGTTACACTCTGACTTTTTGTGTAGTCCCACTGATAATTTGATAATACTGCCTCTCCAAGTAATATTATTCAGTGTCTACTATGCTTTAATGCACATTGGTGCAATACATTAAAACAGAGAGAAAAACTTTTTTCCCCTAAATCTGCAGAAAATGTAACAAATCAGTGTCACACATTTCAGTACCAGTTTCGTGATCATATTCATTTTCGACATAAACAGAAATGTTCTATTTTGCCAAGCCCTCACCTTCAGGGCACACATGCTCCTCAGCATGACGTCACCAATCCTCTGGTAATCTCCCTTCACATGAGCATTAGAGCGCCCCTCCCTGGCAACAAGAGGGAAAATTTTGGGAAGAGATTAGCAATGGCTTTTTAATTTTTTTTAGGAGGGGTCTATGACTGCAGAGTCATTATGGAAGGATATACATGAATTGTATTAAAAATACCATGCGACACCCATCACAGCAAATTGGTATTAAGTCAGAAATTATTAATTTTGGAGTGACTGGCACCAGTTTGGAGCTGATATCCTAAGCTTTAAAATGATAGCACTTATTTATTTATTTTAACATATTTCGCTATTTTTGGAACAACTAACCAAAATCTGCCATTAAATTGTTGGCCTTGTAGCAAATTTGGAGAAAATCACATTTGAAGTTTAACAGAGTATCAAATCATTTCTGACTTAATACCCACTTTTCGATAATGATCACCAATCAAAGATACATGTTTTGCCAAATCCTTTGGCTTTAACCGCTTTGCAGTGATTGACATGTATAAAATGTGGTTCCATATAAAATAAAACAATACAGAGTGTCCACAATTTGGTGCTAGACAGTGGAATTTTCTGAGTAACTGATATCTTGAGAGCATTTACAACAGATTAAATGCAAAAACATTTTTTCGAAAAACCCATGAGCTATGTTTCTATCATAGATAAAGACAAAGAGATCTTTATCATCAACTGTTGCATGAACAATGAAAATCTGTTTAGCAGCTCTTTGCTTAGCAGAAATTATAAAAAGAAAAATGCATAAAAGACAAATAAGGATCTACACTCAGCTATACATTCGCATATACCTACATACACATATATACATATACAGACACATCCTATATACACCTATATATCTACTTTACACATTTTCACACAATTACAGACATATACACATATTCACCTGTTCACACATACACAGAAACATAAATGATATGTCAAAGGTGCATGATATACACCAGAGAAGTAGAGCTTTTAATCATAAGGTAAATGGTGCTATAATGTTATGATGTTTGAGACCTGCTCTAAACATAAGTATTGCAGTTGAAACTTTAACATGAGTATTTCACTGTCCAGGAAGATGGCCTGAATGTTGTTTATTCAGTCAGTCTGTGTGATGGTGGCGGTGGTGGGGGCACGTTTAACAGCTTGTGTGTAAAAGCTGTTCCTGAGTCTATTTGTTTTTAGTGTTTTAATGTTTAGTGTCCTGTACATTTTTCCAGCAGGGAGAGGGGAGAAAAGGGAATGTCCAGGGTGTGTGGGGTCCCTGATAATTCCACTGACTGTCCTCTGAAGTCTGTCAGTGTAAGTGCCACTAAGGGAGGGTAGTGTAATTCCAATTACCTGCTCCATTAATCTTACCACCCGCTACAGGGCCTTCCTGTCCTCTACAATACAGCTGCTAAACCACACTGTGGTTTAGGAATCAATGTGATCAGGAAGCTCTCGAGAGCGGAGCGGTAAATGTTCATCAGCAGGGGTCGGTGTGGATGGGCTTGTCAGAGCTTTCTGAGGAAGTACATCCTTTGTTGTGCTTTCCCCACCTGGTGGGAGATGTCTGTGATCCAGGTGAACTCAGCAGAGATATGGACTCCAAGAAACTTGAAGTACTCCACCCTCTCTATCTCCTTTCAATGAATGTAGAGGCTCATTCCAGATTATTGTGTCGCACCAATGTTGCAGATGTAGGACCTCCTTCATGTATGTCGACTCGTTGTTATCTGTAATAAAACCTATGTTGGTGGTGTTTTCCGCAAATTTGACTTTGGTGCTGCTGGTGTGAGTCGGGTAACAGTCATATAGGAAGAGGGAGAATATGAAAGGGCTAAGAACACACCCCTGTGGTGTTCCGGTGTTCAGGATAAGAGTGCAGAAATATATGTTCTCCTATCTTGACATGCTGAGGTCTGTTGCTGTAAAGTCCAGTCCGCAGGTGCACAGTGAGCTGCCTAGGCCCAGATTGTCCAACTGCTGAACCAGTTTATGTGGTTGGACTGTGTTTAAAGTGGAGCTGAAGTCTGTGAACAGCATCTATATAAAGGAGTTGCTGCTGTCCAGGTGTATGAGGGCTGTTTTGATAGCATCCTCTGTTGACCTGTTTACTCTGTATGCAAATTGATGTGGATCGAGATCAGCAGGGATGGCAGTCTTAATATGGGACGTGACAAGTCTCTTGAAACACTTGGTGATGGGGTTTAGGGTAACTGGCCTATAGTCGTTTAGGGAGCTTGCTGTGCTCTTCTTAGGCACTGGAATGATGTTTTGGCTGTTTTAAAGCAGGAGGCAACTGTACATTCCAGTAGTGAGAGGTTAAAGATGGTGGTGTAAATCTCTGCTAGTTGATCTGCAAATGCTTTAAGTACCCTTCCTGTTACTCCGTCTGGACCAATAGCTTTTCTCATGTTGACACTTCACAAGTTGGCTCTGATTTGATGCTGCTGCAGCTGCTTGGGGTCATTGTCCCTCTCTGGAAGAGTAGGGCAGATGTGCTCCACTCCGTTATGTTGGTTGAAGCGAACGAAGAACTGGTTCAGGGTGTCCAGACAGGTGCTATACGAGGAGTCTGCTAAGGTATGCGTTTTAGAGGAATAAATAGGTAAAATTCGGTGGCAGTGTGTAAGAACCCAACAACCCACTTGATTAAAAATGAGTCAAGTGCACTATTGTAGACCTTCGGCCTCACAGTACAATCCATAAAATTGTTATAACGCTATAAATTAAAATATGCAATTTCCTAAATTTTGTTAATTCCCTAAATTATGTTGATTTTAGGAAAACAAAAACGCATCCTGTTTTTTTCTCAAAATGAGCATTTTGTGGGTTGTCTGGCTCTTGCACGTTGCCACAAAATTCAGAAATGTAGTCTCTGTTCATGGAGAAAACAAAAAAATTAAATCACAAAAAAACACATTTAAAAAAATCTCAGCCTTTTTTTTATACCAGATAAGATAATTTACCCCCCCACACAAATATCAAAACTAAGTCCAAGGATTGCAATATGAAAGTGCTCGTTTCTAAAGGATAGATGCTAAAAGCCAAAAAGTATAAAACTACAGCAAGTTTAGCATGAATGAAATCATTGTAAAATATATTCCAGGACATTTTTGTTCTGTTGACATTGCACTTTAGTGCAGAAAAATTAAATGTGCCTTCAGTTCATGATGTGCAGTAAGAGAAAGAATGTAGGTACCAGAGCGCAAGCCTTTGTTCAACTTCTTTAAGAAAACCTCGATGGAACTCATAGATAGGGTCAATGTTGGAAAAAAGGAGGATCATTAGGCCTTCAGGCATGGCATTCTCTTTAATCACTGCACTGCGGAACCACTGAGCAGACACACAGAAACCAGCAAAACATAAAAAAACCCAAAACACTCATATTAGATACAAATATCATCAACATCTTATTGCAGAACAAACTGTTTCTATCATGCTCAAACAGATCTACCATGCCTCATCATCCACACAGGAAGCATTGAGCGACAAGCAATTGAAGCGAACTCATGGCCAGCTTTGAATGCCTGGGCAACCCTCTCTCATTCCCACTTCCAGATGGTTCCAAGTGAACCCATGATCAGTGAAAAGCTAGTTCACCCTATGAAGTATAGACCTGTGTGCAGTAGTCCAGTAATAAATAGTCTACATTGAGATTTCCTTTTGGCTTTTTCCCTTTATCAGAGGTCACCACAGCGAATGATTCACACGTTTGATTTGGCATAGGTTTTTATGTCGGATGCCCTTCCTGACACAACCCTTTAGCAAGGGACAGAAACACGCTGACGGTTTTGCAGCTACTCTTTACGAATGTCAGCAATGGTTCTTTTACATGAACCTCTTACCCTGGACAGTGAGAGACATGGCCCACCTTTGATAACCCAGTTTAGCTGAACTGGGGAATAAATAGTCTATATTATGGTTACCTTATATTACCGTAATAAATAAGATTGCCATCATTATAATAATAATAATTATTATTATTGTGTGTATACAGTGGAACCCCGGTGGTCGAACGACTCTAGTCGAACTAATCGGAGTTCGATCAAAAAATATGAGGAAAATATGCCTCGGGGGTGTTCGAAGAAATGATCAGAGTTCGAACGGAGCAGAGCCGAGTGTGGTAAATGCTGCTCAGTGTACAGTACTTTGAACAGCCATTGAGCGAGTGTCTCGTATTGTGTATTATTTATTCATTGCATTACGGCTACTTTAACCCTTAACCCCGGGTCCTCAGAAAAGCAGCAGTAATTCTATTGAAAAGTAAAAGAGAAAAGTCGTGAGAACGTGAAGAATCAACTGCGATCAAGAGACAGAAGAGAAAAATTATTTTCAATAATTCCCCCTCAAAGTAAATACCCGTCCCCAGTCACTCCCTTCCCATCCATCCATATATGCTGACACATCGCAACCAGAAAGGTATGCACTGTAAACAAATACAGTAGATAATTAGGTTAATTATTATGTATTATTATTGTTGTTGTTTTACTCTTTGGTACATTAATATATGCATTATATATTAATATGTTTCATAAATACACCTCGTTTTCAAAGTACAGAGATCCCTCGCTACTTCGCACTTCAATGCATCGAATTAAAAAAAATAAGGAAACTATGGATGAATAGGGAAAAAGTTAAGGAAAATACTACAAAAACAAGGCCAATCATGCAAAAAAAAAAAAAAAAAAACCCTAAACAAACAAACAAACAAACAAACAAAAAAAAACAACCCCAACCCCCCCCATCTAAACTAGTTACACTTTTGGAGTACGCATCTGAGTACATGCACGCGCATCTGAGTGTGTGTATGTTTATATTTTATTTACATTATATGCATTATTTTTTTTATGTTTAATTGTTATTATAAGCATTTCTCGCATCCAATATGTATTGATATTATATACACATATACGTCAGTCGGGGGTGTGTGGGTGGTGATCCTACTTCACGGAAAGTGAGGGCTCTCTGTATATACACAGCTGTATTAATGGATGAAGATATTCATCCGAACGCATTAATCGACTTTTAACTATTTCTAATGGGAAATATTGTTTCTTTCTTCAAACAAATCGGTAATCGACCATATTCTTGGAACAAATTGTGTTCGACCACCGAGGTTCCACTGTAGCATAGAGAGGAGACTCTTGCGTAACATGAACCACGAAGAATTAAATGTGTGAACATATATACATTTACATAGACGTACCTAAGGAGAAATGGCAGCCATTTTGGAAACATGGACCCAACCATCACCCTTGAAGTAATTATTCATGTATAATTTCTGTGTGTAGGGTATTTATACACACCTACAATGAGTTGCTCTTCCATGTTGATGTATGCAGAAAAAATGTAAAGCCTGGTTTGCTATTCCCCATGAAAAATGCTTTGGGAAACTCGGTGTTTGGTGGAATTGATCAATCAATGGGGCTCTTTTAGGCTCCGAATGGTTATCACTCAGATCGCGATGAAAGTTCCACTCAGTTGAACTCCATATCCTTTGCATTCCTTATGAAAATTTAGACTCAGTTCAGTTCAGATCATTTTCTGTAACCACTTAATACTAATTAGGGTCGTGGGGAGGCTGGCGACCATCCCAGCCGACTCTGGACGAGGGCAGAGTACACCATGGACAGCTCACCAGGCCATCACAGGGCGGAAACACGCTGACGACTTTGCAGCTACTCTTGTCAAAAGTCAGCAATGGTTCTTCTACAGCCTCACACCATAGACAGTGAGAGACATGGCCGGCCTTTGATAACCCAGTCAGCTGCACTGGGGGGGGACAGTGACAACCTTGTGGAGAGTGGGACTCGAATCCCCAACTTTAGGATCAGTGATCCAGCGCCCTATACCACTAGGCCACCACCGCCCTGATTTAGACTCTCATTCTCTTATTTTATTTGCTTTCACTGATTTTTCATGGTTGCTTGTCACTCATGTCTTCCTGTGTAGACACAGCTTGAAAGGAACCCTCCTATCAAACAACATAAATACTATTCCACAAATTTCAGAAACAGATTTGTTATCTTACCACTGTAATGACCTCCAGGTCCTTCAGGTATGTCCTCTCAGTCATCAAAATCTCTTTGGCAATAAAATAGGCTTTATCAGTAGGATATCTCTAAAGATACAACAAAACACACAAACATCAGTAAAACGCATCAGTAAAAACGCAGAACTTATTTGCAAATATAATATCATTGCTGTTGCATCATTATGCCTGTAATGTTATGCATACAGCGTATACAGAAAAGCAGCTCAAATGTTCCATTACAGGTTTAAACTAAAAGCATTAAATTCCAGTTCAACTTTTATTCATGATTTACTCCCATTTTAATCTATTATTTTTTCCTAGTAATGTACCAAACCACAACTTCTTCAGTTGAACCTAGTGCTCTCTGTGATGATTGGATACATGTAATACTGGAAGATGTGGTTAATTTTTCCTGAACAAGACTGAAATGCATACCTTTCTCCTGAGCTCCTCTTCTTCCTCCAGTCTGACACTCCCTGCCTCATTGAGAACAGGACTCAGGGGGGCCTGACTGGGCAGGCTGAGTGTGGACATCTGGAAGGACGTGGACACACTCAGAGGACACTTGGAGCCAAAAGGGGACAGTTGGGGGCTGTCCATTACAGAACCTTAGAGAGAAGAAAGAAGAAAAGGATAAAGGTTGATCTGGAAATGAATGAAGAATGAAAAAAGGAATAAGACAATGGCCTCAGTATTTTATACAGGCGTTGCAACTTGAGTTGAAGTACTGACAGTACATGTGACCTTTTAAAATCACAATGATGCAATAATCTTATTTATGATGAATGACATTTACCCAGCCCTAAAAAATGCATAAGAAAAAAGAAACAGCATGAATGGAAGAGTTACATATACATTCATATAAAGTATATATGCTTTAATACTACAACTCAGTTTAAGGCTGGTTTGAATCCCAGTCGGAGAAACTCCTTTGGGGAAAAAGAAGGAGTGACATATTGAGAAACACAGATACAAGGAAAACAGGTCGCAGCTTTCAGGCGAATGAAACCGGTCACACATTCACACATGGCTGTGAGTAACAGAATAATAGAAGATTAAAAGAAAAAAAAAAAAAAGTCTGTATTCCTAAAAATCTTACATTCACTTTTGAACACAAACTGCATACTCATTGGTAAACTCATACTGATTTCATTACGTCTGCAAAAATGTCATGGTAAGTCAGGACTGTTTAGAATATTTCGCAATTCTTCAGTATATAATTTATATCCAAGTGTTCATATTCCTAAATCTTTGGACAGTAAAAAGCTCTGAGGTATTTTTAAGATCAGGCTCAGGCTTCGGCACTGAAGATTAAGATTTATAAAAAAAAAAAAAAAAAACCCATGAAACAGAAAAAAGCAATGGACAGAAGAATCATCAACCAACAAATTCTTCTGTTCATAAAGCTTTCATGTTTTCCCAGATGTGAGGTAAAATTTGATAGTTCTGGGGGGTGTACTTATCTTTCATAGAAAAACAAGCTTTAAAAAAAAAGGAACACCAGATAGCATGGGGTGGGGGGAACGCACGAAAACACCGAACCACATCATCTGAAAAAGGAAAAGAGGGAAATGTGTCTGCCTGACCCGGAAGTAATTGCTGGAGGGGAGGCTTATCTGGAATGCGACTAGGCTGGCCAGATGGTTTACAGTTTAACTTCAGTGTCCCACTGGATATGACACTGGAGACGGGGAGGAGGAAAAGACAGTACTAAAGGCACTTGGTCAAAATCCTGCACAAACACAGAAGCAACTCCACACAGGAAGACGTAACTGTGCATCTCTCAATCTTCACGATGACAAATCAGACTCCTATTCCTGTTCTGCGAAGCAGAGGAAATCGCTGCCATTTCAGCAAACTCAAATTTTACAATTCCAGAGAGCTGTAGGTTGTTAAAAGTGTACAGTTTTGTTTTGATGGACCACACCCACAATGTGGCATCTGTTTAAAACATGAAAATCTGTCTTCTTATAGAAGTACATTCTACAGAAAGAATGAACTATAAGCAATGACCACTGAATTTTGATTATGAACAGGATTTTATGTTGGTGATGTAACACTAATAAAACAATGTGACTGACAGAATCTGCAAAAAAAAACATTAAAATGTATAGAATAGAATGGAAGGACTTGGCATTAAGAACATACATTAATAAACAAGTTCATATATATTCTTCTAAGCTTCTTAACATAATGCAGTACAACACATCTTTTTCCTGTATCCTGACAGATTGTTTGTTTTGATATTTGCATTAATTATACTTTTGATAGAAGGCATTATGTTTCTAAAAACGGTCACTGGTGACTAGTGATGTGCATAAAATATCAAACATGGAATAACAATAATAGCAACTTGCACCTTCATTTTCATGGAACAATTATTATTATTATTATGATTATTATTATTATCATATATAGAGTTTCTGAACCACTTAACCCTAATTAGGGTTGTGGGGAGGCTGATGCCCATCACAGCCGACTCCAGGCGAGGGGCAGGATACGCCCTGGACAGCTCACCAGGCTATTGCACGGCCAACACTCACCTAGGGAAGATTTGTAACAGCCAATTAACCTACTGTACGTGGTTTTGGAGTGTGGGAGGAAACCTACGCAAGCACATGAAGAACCTGCAAATTCCACACAAACACTCGAGCTGGGAATCGAACCCAGGTCTTCGTGCTGTGAGGTGGACGTGCCAATCACTACGCCACCGTGCTGCTCCCCCCAATTATAACTATTATTAATATTATAATTATTAATTTCAAGTGTGTGCACTGCTCTCATACTGCGCATGATTACTGGCCTAAACCAAAACGAGATTTGGCACCATTTCCATACCATTTGACAAATAGTTAAATATTTTTCATTTGTATTTTGAAAATCTTTTATTGTGCACACATGGCACTAGGTGTGTTCAACAAAAGCTCAAGGCATGTCCATTGTAATGAACATGCAGGAAAGAGAAAACAAGTTTAGACATTATTTGTAGATAAAAAATATAATACAAATCACAGCTGATTATACCCATTCGGTAGGTCACACATACTAAACTTTCAACCGACAGGAGCTGTATCTGACAATGCATGGAAACCTCGATTATGGGAATTAACCCTGAACTTGTGAGCTCTGGAATAGGACATAACAGTGAGACAATGATGGTTTCAGATAGAGAGTATCTCATAGAAACACACCTGCTTCAAAAGAAATACTCCAACTCAACGCCTGAATCGTTGTAAAGAACAAGTGCATGTGCTTCTAGATCTTTAAGAACATGCTTCATGGTTTTCTGGTTCCTATACACATACTTTATCAGTTGTTGTGGCACAGAGAAGATAGAAGCTAACATGTCATCATCCTTGCATCTGACGCTATAATATACTTCCCGCCGTCACTTGGATGGGAAAGTGTGTGTTTTCACTTTCACACAGCTATACAGGGCAGCACCTAAACCACAGCACCTGGCTACAGCATAATGACAAATAATTTCCCAGCCTTGTAAAAAGCACTAAGGTATTTGTTTACAGTTTCTTGCCACAAGACAGTAATCTTAATAAAGGGAAATTCACATCCTAGATTAGTCAAACAAATAAAACTAAAACTTTTGGAATGCTTGCAGAACCTAATGCAAACAAGCACATATAAAGACAATTCAGCATTATTAACTAATGTATTATAATATATATGATTTGTATGAATTATTTACAGTAAAAAAGATAACTATAAAACAAATTAAACTCTGAAATGTTAAATGAATTAGTTGATGTGCAACAGGTTCAGCATTTGAAGCCTTATAAAAATATTTAAATATTATTGCCATATTATTTATTTTTTATTTGCATGTAAATAAATAGAGGGGCAATCAGACAGCAAGTTTGCTCCACCAGGCAAAAATGGATTATGGTAACAAGTGCATTGATTAACCTGGAACATCTGTTTCATTATAACTTGGCATAGTTATAATAATGACATGTCTCCCCCTAATAGGAATCTGGGAAACATTCTCAGATTATTTGCATTTAAGATTGATAAACCAAAATTTCTTCCACACGTGTGCATAACCTTGTGAATTCTGTAGCACACAAGCAAACAGACAAACTAACACACCAACATGTGAAAACAGTTAACAATAAGAGGATCTGACAGAATATTAAGTCTTAAATTTCTTGTACCAAAAAACAAATAGTTTATTTAAAAAAAAAAAAAAAAACACACACACACATACACACAAGTACATCTTTTCACATTAACTGTCATAGTTCAGGCACGTATGTCTTGTATTGATTTTGAAAGTAAGAGATTTTAAGTTTGATTAAGTGATTTTTGTCCCCTCAACTGACACTCATAATTAAATTAATTAAACCCAGGAGACAAAATTTGTTTGCCTGAAAATTTTGTGCATGTTTCTAGGACCTTGATTTCTAGTAAATGAACATAATAGTACTGATAAAATTAATAAAGGCAGCAAACAAAACATGGGAAATATTACAATTTTTAAAAAGTTTCAATCTGTTGCAAAATTGCTCTTAGTAATCATGGCCAAGACTAAACCTGGCACAGATTACTATTCAAATAGTTTGTTAATAATTTAGCATTACAGGCTACTGAAATACTTAATAAGAAAGGCAGCACGTGGTGATCACCTTGCTTTGATTTTACCAATCCAGCACATGTGAGAAAAAGCTGCAGGGTTACTGCATAGCTCAGGGTGAGTAATATGTCCATGTGAAGAGCAGATGCCCAGCCTTCATAAACAAACCTTTGACCATCTTGGGTAAATCTTCTGTTGCGGCTACAGCTTCAAAGGAGCATGAAAAGCCCAAACAGATGTTATCTTTACAAAAGCTAGCCAAAGCACATTAGGTTATGAAGTCAGACTGCACTGATGCATTAAGAATTTATGATCAATTAAAAAACAAAATTGCTTGAGTCTACAGACATGTCCAAAACATAACTGCATTTTTCCAAAAACAGAATTTCACCATGCCTTGAACTCAACAAATACCACACTGGCAAAAGTCCAAGCTTGTCCAAGGGTGGAGGGTGAGGCAGCTGGATGGTTATTCTGTGTCCAGTTATACTGCTCGCCCTCGCTTGTGAAAGTAGAGAGGCTTTAGGAGAAAACAACTGCACACAGTTGGTGTTGAATACAGTTTTGCCATCTCTCAAAATGACAATGAAAATGAACCTAACAATTTAAATCACCTAACAATTGGTAATCCACATTCGCCTCGAAAATTATTCTAGTTTCAACCCTATGCATCTCAAAACTTTTTGCAGTTCCTTTAAATTCATCTCTCTGCCATTTAGTGCATTTTTTTACCGAGGTAATGGCTAGTTTACAAAACCAGAGCTATAAAAAAATACTAGAAAGAATTGCCACAGGAAGAAAAAAACCCACAAATCTGACAACTGAATTTAGCAGAAAGTGGAGTGAAAGAAACAAGGAGAGTCTGGGCAAAGTGAAGCAGGATGAAATGAAGCAGGAAATTAAATGGAATATACAGGGGACAGAATAAAGAAATGACATCACCCAAAAGAGAACACTGTACTGTCTATGCACCACCTTGTGGTTTAGATCTCAATGTACTTATAGAATGTACCTTAGCAAAAAGCTAAGGCATTTAAACAGTCTAATAGACCCAGAAAACCACATCTCTACCCAACTGACATTTCTTCTTAGACCCGTGTGTAATGTCTAGTCCCGAAATGTTCACTTTGATCAGTCCAGTAAGTTGGTGCCTAGCAAAAACTTGTTTCGTGAACTAAACAAATTTGGTGCAAAAAGTAAACACTGATCATTTGGATGCATTTATGCAACTATACATAACGCTAGATGGGAGAATTTGAGATCAAATCCAGTTGAAATATTAAATTTAAAAAAGTTGAAACTTTATTATAAAAAGAAACAAAATTTGTTGTACCATAATTTCAACCAGTAAGGTCACAAATGTTACAAATCTTTAGAAGCTTATTTACTGTCTCTTATACAGCAGTGTGGATCTCTGTAGTGTAAGAATAACTGAAGTAAATTATACACATACATGGATATTTCTAAATCAGTGGTACTCAACCGACAGCTCATGAGCTGCACACAGTTCAAAGGCCAGTTGCTCTTAAATCCTACATAAGAAAAAAACTTTTAAGATGTTTTTAAAATACTACCGTATTCGACGTGATAAGCGCCTAGGGGGCTTAAAAATTGGAGTGGGTGGGCGGGCGCTTACCAGTGGAGTGGAACGATAAGTGTTTATTACCATAGAGGTGGAAAAAATGAATAATAACAGAACAATAAAAGAGTTTTACTGGTATTTGTGTTATTCGTTTTGTGGTATCAACCAAAATACTTACATGAAAGCTGAAAATAAACAGCAAACAGCATAATTAAAAAAAATAATAATAAAAAAAAAAGACCCCTTACTTTTCCCTCCCGGTGCTGTTCCTTTAAACATTTTCCCGGAAGTAAAATCGAGCCAATCAACACGAATGTCAACTTTAGCACATGGCACATTCAACCAATCAACATGGAAATAAACAAAAGCACATGGCCAGGAATATGCTTAAATTTATCAAGTCAGTGAGCAGGAGAATCGGGTGAAAAATACTCGTCATCACTTTCTGATAGGTCCATATCTGGGTCATCGCTCCATTCATTCAGAGCGTCCCATAGTTTTGCTGTAGCAGTTTCTAATGGTTCATCGGTTGTTGGACATTTACCAAGCGAACACAGCAAAATATTTTCCAGTTTTGTAAAGCACGGCGGAACAATCAAATGTGTTGTCACTGATACATAATGGCACAGGGGGTGGGAGTCTTGAAATACCGTGTAAACTCACTTTTACAGGCAGTGAACGCCTCATTTTACAGTTACAGATACTGATTGAATAAAATTGGTAAATTTGATCTACGATTTTGCTCCCAGTACACATGGGCGGTTATGAGACGGAACATCAAAAACACTGGGGCTTATTACGTCAAATACAGTAATTAAAATCAGTGTTGGCAGAGTTAAGTTCATTCTCGTCAATGTATCACAGCAACATCCCTGAACACCTGAAAAACATGACCACAATTTACCTCAGAACTTGCACCAGGAAACTAACATGAACACTGAGGGGAAACTGGCATTTAGCATAAAAAAGGCTGAAGAATGTAAGAGGTGCAAACATGAAGAGGAACACCAGGCATTTTAAGAAATCTGGGGACTCATTTGTCAAGCAGTGGAGAAAACACACGTGAACATCATTTAAATTTGTAAAAATATTCTTAGTTGCAGCGCCACCACAAAACCAAACACCCAAAGTTCAGTACTATTTTCTGAAGTGTAGACAGCTACAGGACACACTCAAACAGAACAGAATTTCTTTCATCAGTTTGTTTGAAAAATTGCACTTAAAAGGATGAAGCCATACTCTGATTACCTGATGATTAGCCTTGCTGTCCACTATGCTATTAAGGATTGTGATGAGCTTTTGCAAAAACATTTTTTGTCAGTGTGGCTCCAGAGTTGTTCAAGGTTGAGTATCAATGATCTAAATACGTATATATTGGGGTGAGTTTGCTTAATACCAAGTCACATCTGAGAGAACATATCCGGCTCATCTCTGAAAAAAATGAAGGGATGTTCTTTCTGTGCTAAACGAGTTTAAGAGCTTCTGACACGAGCACCAACTTGCATGTTATTCAACAAGCAGGTTACATTCATTCTGCTGGCTTTTTTGTCAGTACTGTCATGCATCACATTCTCTGGAGTACAAACAGAAATAAATTAGGTCCGGGATTTTTTTTTTTTTAAATGTCAGAAAATAAGAAATTGTTCAATTAAAAACAAACAAAAAACCAATCCAAACAAACACAAAAAAAAACACATCACTAAAAATCACAAAATCATTATTAGGGCAAAATAAAAATACTGAACAGAAATGGGGAGCGTAGTGTAAATTAATAATCAAATTAAAGACCAATACCAGTATGATTCAGCCTCAACTAAAGTTTGCCTCAACGATTTTAACTTTGTGATGAGTCACTGATGTCAGTTTCACTGGTGATTCTTACCAGCCCTGAGCAGAGTGCCAGAACAGTCAAATTTACACCAAATGCAGGGGTGAACATGTAAATTGTCAGGTCTTTTAAAGTTGGCAGTGTCTGACACTCAGATAAAACTTACTGCTAGTGGGTATGCAGTGATTACTTGTTCACTATATTGTGATATTCACAGCCTTCTCCAAGCCCAAATTTACTGAGTTATTAGGTAGCCATTAATGGGTCTTGGATATTTGATTATAACAATTTCATGGCAGTAACAAAAACTGACATGCAAAATATCTTGTAAATATAAGCCATAGATAGGAATTTTTAAAGCAAACTATGTTTTTTCCTTCTCGGAGATTAAAAATGTAGTTTTTCAGAAGCATGTAGTCGTCACTGACATATCGTGATAAACTGTATGATTCCTGGGCAGTGTGAGCAAATGGCAATCCATGCAAAACGATTAAATTCCAATTCAATAAGAAATCACATAAAACACACTATTTTTTTGAGCTGGTGGGTAAACTCAGCCCTTTCTACAGTTCACAACCCCAAGTAAATTTCTACTCTGTGGCAAACACTGTTCATTCTTTCATTACACAATGCTTCTGTTGCCATGTCACATTTTCATGGTGCAACTGGGCAATGCAACTGTTCAACGATCGATTATGTCATGTCACTTGAAGCATGCGCCCTTATGAACCAGGTAGGGACGACACATGGGGTCTGTTCATGTCGCTGATCTTTGCGTTTTTCTCGCATTTTCCTGCCAGTTTATTGGACACATGTAAGTAAAACTTAAAATTTAAAACTACAAAATTATAACTATAAAATTCTATTGAGCGATTTTTTTATTGCTATTGATGACACGTTTACCGATAGATAATCGCTAATGTTTTATTGCCCAGGTCCAAAACAGCATGATACCATGGTCAGCTAAAAAAAAAAAAAAAAAGAGGGGGTGGGGGGGGGGGGGGGGCACATCCAATGCCCTCCTGGCTTTTTCCCACCATAATGGGATTTTCCGCCAGAATTTTAAGACTTTGATTCTTTACATTACTAAACTCTTGATGAATAAACTGGTTCACACTTCACAGTTAACAAAAATATAAACTAGAATTCAACAAGTAACAGAGACTGCTGAATATTTATATGGAGATAATACATTCTGATGCTGAGAACAGCAACAACAATTGTATAGACGATTTCATTATATAAGAAGGTCTAAAGCAGTGATTCTCAAAGGAGTACTTGTGTTTGAGAACCACTGTTCTTAGCTATACATTAATATGTATTCTCCTTCAAGTCCAACATTATCTTTAAATAATCGTGGTGGTCATTCATTTTCAAGAAAGAGATATTGAAACAATAGACCAGCACAAAACATCAAGGAAAATAAAAATGATGCAAAACACAAGGTAGAGAAATAAGAAGATAGAAGCAAACAGAAGAGCTGAACCTAGAAGGAAAAGAAATCTCTCATGTCAGCATTAAATCATACAAAAGTGACTGCAGACCCAGGAGGCATGTTATGAAAAGACAGAAGCTTGAACAGTGCAAACATTTAGAAAATCTAGATACACCAGAAAGCAAGAATCACTCATGTCCAAATGTACTACAAGATTAAGTCTGAAGGAAATAGTGGCAGTATGACATGCTAAAAGTGCAGATTATGTTATCAATAATTATGTAGTGGGGGTGGGGGTGCTAGGTCAGTTTTAGCATCAAGAAAACAACATGCAACACATGGCATAAAGCCAGTCTCTTCCAATGCTAGAGTACTACAAAGGTTATATTATGTGAAAGCCTCAGAACTAATGCAGAATGGCGCTTTAGTGGTCCTTTGGGCTTAATGCAATTTAAAGTAAAGTAAATTAAACTGCATACCGCCTTACGTCCCACTCGGAGGAAGAGTAAGAAATATACAGTCATGTGAAAAAAATTAGGACACCCAAATAGTTAACGTTTGATGAAGAAATGTTCACGTAAAGTCAAATCTTATTTTACTTCTAGACAAGAACGTGATTTAATTATAATAAACAATATAAAGTAAAATTTTTACTCATCAAAAAATACACAACCCCTGAATAACAGTGCGTATTTCAATGGATGAAAAAAAGTGATACCTCCACATATTTTCCCACTTAAAATTGTTATATTTACACCCACGTGTATCAGTTCAGAACATCGATACTCAGCATTTTGAAGAAGGCCTATTTAAACCCCAGACATTAAAGTTTGGTGTCCCCCTGTCTGTTGAAGCGAGACAGAGCACTATGGTGACATCCAAAGAGCTGGTTGAGGCCCTCAGAAAGCGACGGTGGCTGCTTATGAGTCTGGTCAGGACTTTCAAAAAGCTATCAAAAGAATTTAACATCAGCCATTCCACAATCCAGACAATTATTTAGTTGTGCAGGACATACAAAACAACTGCCCCTATCCCCAGGTTTGGCTGTTCAAGAAAGTTCACACCCAGAGCAGGCCACAAGACACTAGATCAACAAAAGTCCTAAAATATCATGGCACGAGCTACAGCAGACTCTTTCTCTACTGTTGATGTGAAAGCGCATGACTACTATCAGAAAGAGACGACACTTTTCAATAGCATATTTGGCCTTCATGGAAGGTGTGCAAGGAGGAAACCTTTGCTCTATAAATAAAGATCATTAAGTCCAAGAATACAGACAGACCAGGTCTTCTGGAATAATGTTCTTTTGGACAGATGACTCTAAAGTTTAATTATTTGGACAGCGGAACAGAAGACTTGTTTGGCGGAAACCAAGTGCAGCATTCCTGGCAAAGAACCTCATACCAACAGTAAAGCATAGAAGTGGAAGTGTCATGGATTGGGAATGCTTTGTTGCAGCAGGATCTGGCCAGCTCACATCACAGAATCCCTCAAGAACTTTACTGTGTATCAGAGGGTGCTTGAAGCACAATTGAAAGATGTGAAATGATTTAAAAAAAAAAAACAAAACAAAACAAAAAATCTGAAACTGAACTGGAATCCATTGAAATACATACTGTTGTTCATTTTTACTCATCAAACAAAGTATATATTAATTTATGTTGTTCAATTACAATAAATTAAAATTAATTAAATTAAATCACTGCCTTTTCCAAAAATAAGAACAAGATTAGACATTATGTGAACATTTCCTAATAAAGAGTTGACTATTTAATGGGGTGTCCTAATTTTTTAACAAGACTGTACTACATATCAAGCTGGGAGTATTTGGGGGGTTCACCAAGGCTTAATGCACGAAGGTTGTGGCACTCAAGGACAAAAGCTTCCATGTCTGCAGCATTAGAAAATGGATTACTGTAAAATAGGTTCTGATCTGATATCAGACCTCCATCAAAGCCCCAGTCTGAGTCGGAATCGGAGCTGTCATCACCCGAGCCCTCTGTGCCTGTCGGCGGACAGCTAAGCTGTTCCAGCTGGTCCACCAGCTCACTAAACTGCATTGCGGAGCTTCCCTCTGAGCGTGCAGAGCACGGTGGAAAATTGAGCATGGAGCTAGCCTCTGATAGAGCCTCTGAACTGGGCAAGCGCAAAGATGATGATGAAAGACCAAGGTTGTCCAGAGAGCTGCACTCTGAGCGGTTATTCACCAGTGAGCTGGTCTCGGAGCGCCCAAAGGCACCTTCTGGAAATGCATTCGGGTTCCCTTCCATTTCATATTCGCCATATTTTAACCTCTTGCCATTTTCACTAAAGCCAAACATGTATGCTTCATTTCCACCTGCATAAAATGACATTTCAGCAGGGTCATCATCTATGAACTCCTCACTGACCTGCAGAGGGTATGCAGGCGCTGGCCCAGTGCACCTAAACTCAGCTTCCAATGACTCTAAAGGAGTAACGAAGGTTTTTCTGGTACTCGAACTAAGACTGTGCAACTGACCCCGGCCACTCTGACCTAAATCCATATGATCACCATAATCATTGCCATTTTGGGAGAAGCTACTCTCTACACACACGAACGAGGGGCTGCAGTCTCCTGCTGCCGGGTTGTAAAGGGCACCTGGGAAGGCTGAATTAGGTGAAGGGTGGATCTTTGCAGGCTCCTCCTTCACAGGGATAGGTGGCCTCACAGGATGCTGGAAAGATGGGATGTGCTGGATCTGAGGTTTGCTATTGTTATCCATCCGTACAGGAGAGATAGGAGAGTGCAGAGAATGGAAGGAAACTGTGGCAGATGGGGGAGAACTGCAGAGCTTAAGGCTGTCGTTGAAGGGTAGACTCTGTAAGTAAGGCAAATTAGAGAAAATAAAAATGAAGAGAGACAGAAAGATCCAGGAAAGATAAAAAGAATTATTACCTTCACATGAGAAGTATTTAAAAGCAAACGTTTTAGATCATAACATGTACATAATTTGTTACTGACCTGCTTAGAAAAATCAGTGGCAAAGGAACGAGGTGACATACGAATCTTACTGCTGTTCCTCCTGAAAAAAACAATTTAGGGCACAAAAGAACAGAAAGCAGAATGCATCATTTCCTTCCCAATTCAGCGTTGTTCTAGAAAACAAAAAGATCTTGGCCTGTAGTGTTTCACCTTTGGTACGGTGTTCTTTTCACACCGCTATCCCTAACGTACTGCACCAGCTGCTTCTGAGTTCGCCCACTGTCAAAAACACAGAAAAGAGATCAGAAAAATGTTCCACACACGGGTACAGTGCACGGCATTTTTACTTACGCTGTGTCTGAAGTAATTTACTGCTCACTATATGTGTAGTTTGCCACTTCGTGGTGATGTCTGAATGTATCGAAATAAATATTAGGCAACATGTTGTGGATTCACTGCATCACATAATGCTTGGTGAAAATGGACACTAGCTAAGAAATATATACCATCATGCATTGTGAGAGTTTGGGAAAAACATTGCTACCAGATGGGAGGAGAGAGAGCAGCAGGAAATTGTCAGACTGTTCTCTAAATGCAAGTAATTTTGCATTTCATTTTCGATGATATGTTGAGATTTGTTTTCTTAGCCATTGAAAAAAAAATATGAATAGTCCATCAGCTCAGTTGATGTGACCTTATAACGTTTAAATGAAAGGCTGAGAGTCCTTTAATTAAAGAAAAACATGAGATGAGGTCATATTTTGACAGATATAGATAAGGTCAATTAAATGGATGTATTTTATGAGAATTCAAACAAGTCTTAATGCTGTACCTGTATCTGAAGGAAGATCCCCTGCTAAAAAGAATGGCTTTAGTCTTGGGTTGTGGCTGATCAATCAGACGGAAGAAGGCGTGGTGCTCCACACAGCTCTTCCAGAAGATCTTGCACTGATCGCGACTTGCCATTAGGAACTCAAGCGTGTCCTGATGAGGGCCCTAAATGAGGGATAGAAAGAGAGATGCATGGTCACAGATAAAGTTTAAGTATAAGCTGACATGAAAAATGACATGAGAAATGTATATTTTTCGGCAAAACATAACTAATTTAATTTAGTGCATGTTTCATAGTGATGCAAAGGGTCTGCAACAGTAATCCTAGGCTTTAATACACACATGGACCTCTGGGTGCAGCTTGATGAGAAATCGCTTCCTTTTGAAGCTTAGCTTGCGAATCTTGGACCAATTGAATGTGTTGATCTTGGTGTTTCCCTGAAAAAGAGATTTTCAAGATTATTATATCTTGAAAAGCATAGAACTGTTTCCACTATCCAAGCTCAAAATATTATAAATCCGCCAGACAGGTCATGCTCACCTGAAAGACCTGTAAGCCCATGTGGGCAACTGATAGGTTGATCTTTGTGCCTTCACGGTCGGCTGCAGGGTGAAGACGTACACCATACATCTCCAACTTGCGAGCAATCTCCAGCACTTGGAAATCGGACTCAGCAGGCGTCTGACCCCTGCACCAGGAAAAAGAGGGCTCATAGGTGTGCTGTGAAGTTATAATATCTTGGGGGTATGAAAAGAGGTAGAGGACACGGATAGACTTTGGAGATGATAATTTTGTGTATTAAATTACAATATTTCATCTGTCGTTTCTCAGGTAAATAAATAAATAAATAAACAAAACAGAAATAAAACAATATACCAATAGGATTAATAACTAAACAGACAATTCCTAATATCAGTGTTGGTACGACTGGGCCCATAACCTTCTCAACTGCACAACGGTAAATAGAGAACTGCATTATTATTTTACATGACTGCATTGTTTTGATTTTGTTTTAAAATGTTCCTGATGTGTGAAAATCACAAAAATCAGAACCAAAAAAAAAGTTTTGCACGAATTAAATCCTATTCAGTGGTAATCATTAAATGACAACAAACAACACTGTTAGAAATGTAAATATAAATTAACATCAAACAGCAATAAACTTTAAGGTAAAAAGAATAACAATAGTTTTTAGATTTATTCATAACTGCTCATGTTGATCGACTTGAAGGCTGATTCCCCTCTCACTCATTCCTTTAGTACTGTTTCTTTTCTCAGCTGACAAATATTTTACCTGAATACTGACAGAGCTCAATTTTAATAATAATTTTAAGAAGCAATGCATAAAAGTCATGGGCAAATCATGTTAAGTGCCCTAAAAGGCACATATATACACAAGTCACTAATTCAGTGGAGCTTTGATTACAGAAAATCATATAAAGATTTCTTAGACAGTGGAATAAATGGTGGTGATCCTTTATAGTAGGGTTCCCCAACCTTTTTATCACTGCGGACTAGTCAACGCTTCACAATTTTACCACAGACCTGGGGGTACCGGTACCGGTCCGCGGACCGGTGGTTGGGGACACTCTGCCCTATAGCAGCCCTTCAGGCACACTTTAAAAGCATCAGAACGAATAGCTTGAAGTGAGTGATTACAACCACCGTGAGGACTACAGCTATAGATGAAGCTATTCAGTAATGTGCATGTGTGTGCTAGGCTTAAATCCAATGCCAGATTATCAGCACATTCTAATTTTGCTCATCCTTTAAGCTGTGAAATCTGCTGGGGCTCCTCCCAGTAACAGTATGGCTAATAAATGGGTCTTCAACAGGGGATTAGATGCACAGACCTGATCGGCACCTAAACCACATCTTGTACAGCTACGTGAGTAAACAAACACCAGAGTGGTAATGTCAAGTTGAGTGAAAAATCTACTGAAAAAGCCCCAAAGCTGCAAATATAGGCTACATTTACACGCATAATTAAGCAAAGCTACAGTTATAGCATCAGTCGGCCATTTAAGTGGTTCTTTCCCCAAACACAAAAACAGGTTAGGAATCAATTTATTGGACAAAGTATATCCAATAACGCATTCTGCTATGATAGTTGGCGCTATACCCATTTTCAACTTGTTAATATTGGGCCTTTTATGTTTCTTCTATTCACTCACAAACCAGAATAACTGACTGATAGTAAATCACTATCAGGTTGAGCTGTGATTTGTACCGATTTACAGCTCTGTACATAACATATGCATGTATGCTTTACTTTTTGTGCCCATTACCACCTTTTGCGTGAACAACACGGACGGTATTGTGACTCATTCCGCAGGAAATTGTGTGTTCATCTGTTTGCAGTCCATGAGTGTGTGCTCAGTCTCAGCAAGTTATTACTGTGCCATGAACTATATATTGTTCATGTTACTATTACTAGACATTTGGCGGCTTACAGGAATCGGACTAACGCAAAGGATCATTACAACAGTCATTACATTTACAAAGAACGAAACTTTCCGATAGGTCTAATGCTGGGATATAATCAGACAAAGTTACACAGAGCCAAAGACTCAGAAGAGGTAAGTGTTTAAATTTGAAATTTCTTCTCTAGTGACACAAATTAATGGCAAAACAGTAGTAATGTTATTATTACTATTAGCATAAAGATGTCATTACATAACCTAACATTCGGCCCCATTATAGAACAACAAGGATCCGACATTATATATTCCAGTTGGTGCCCGACAAAACAACAGTGAATGCACATGTTCACTTCCCCAGTGATTATTTTGTCATTTGAATTTTACTTTATATGTTCTCATTTTTGGAATTTTTTAAAAATTATTATTCGATGAATTAACGTCATGGTCTGTGCCATGCTAATATAAGCATACTGACAATTGTGTACACACACAAACACACACTATTTAATATTGTGTCCAGTTCACACAATTACAGTATAAATCCTCAAGACGCACATTCTCCAAGGATAATCTGAAACAACAACCTCATTTTGACTGTAAATTTCTCTAGGGTTTGTTTTTTTCAGATCATAAAGGAAGCTACACCTACAGAGCAAAGGTGAATTCAAACAGAGCAGCTGCCTGACATTAGAATCATGTCAAATTAATATCTGCAAGCTGTTCAAACAATCCTGATGCATTTTCAAACATCAGGCAGGGAGGAATCAAATACTCCGTTACCCTTCAACAACAGTAACACAGCAGCACTCTTCAGATGATAAAACTATAAATGGCTTAACTTTTACACACACACATACATATACATATATATATATATATATATATATATATACACACACAGTATATATACACATACATATACATACACACACATATACACACACACTATATATATATATATATATATATACACACACACACACATATATATATATATGTATGTATGTATGTATGCTTTTGTTATTTGCTCTACCAAAAAGTATTGAGCACTCTCCTACAGAAGGATCTACTCAGAAAATCCTCTATATATATATATATATATATATATATGTATATATATGTATATATATATATATATATATATATATATATATATATATATATATATATACACACACATACACACTAGTCCTTCTCAAAAAATTAGCATATTATGATAAAGTTCATTATTTTCTGTAATGTACTGAAAAAAATTAAACTTTCATACATTTTAGATTCATTGCACACCAACTGAAATATTTCAGGTCTTTTATTGTTTTAATACTGATGATTTTGGCATACAGCTCATGAAAACCCAAAATTCCTATCTCCGTCAGCGTGTTTCTAATCGGGAGTCGGAGTCTCCTGAGGCAGTTGGTTCACAGTAACATTCTGGTAACTCCTGCAGCGGCACTGGAACCCAGTCGTATCGGCACTTGCCCTTCCATTGGATCCTTCCAGTGGCGCCAAGACGGGGGACTTGCTGCTAGGGTAACAACCTGTCCTCCATTACTCCTACCCCGGCTCTGCGCCCTGGACAGTATCACCGTACGGGACACCAGCCAGAGCGCAGCCATAGTCCTTAGGGACTGACGGAGGCCTACTAATACTACTACTACAATATACTTACATATACATTATATATTATACACACACATACATACATATATATTTCCGCATACACACACACACACACACACACACACACACACACACATACATATGGGCCACGCCCACAAGATGTGGAATTCAAAGCGCATTCCCTGCTTGACAAACTTGACTTTAATTTGATTCCTTGAGGGATCAGAATTCCAGATAATCTCAAATGCGCCCACATTTATTAAACATTTACTGAATTAAACATCTTAAAAAACTAAAGCGTTCTTCCTTCTCTCGCTCTCTGTCGTGCACATGCTGCGGGCCACGCCCACAAGACATGAATTCAAAGTGCATTTCCTGCTTGACCACTTACTGAATTAAAACAATTTAAAAAACTAAAAACTAAAGCGTTATTCCCCCTCTCTCTCTCTCGCTGTGAGCTACGCCCACAAGACGTGAATTCAAAACGCATTCCTTGCTTGACAAACTTTAATTTGATTCCTTGAGGGATCGGAATTCCAGATGAGCTCAAATGCGCCCACATTTATGAAACATTTACTGAATTAAACAACTTAAAAAACTAAACTAAAAACTAAAGCGTTATTCCTTCTCTCTCTCTCTCTCGAGCGCTGCAGGCCACGCCCACAAGACGTGAATTCAAAGCACATTCCCTGCTTGACAAACTCAACTTTAATTTGATTCCTTGAGGGATCGGAATTCCAGATGAGCTCAAACACACCCACATTTATGAAGCACTTATTGAATTAAAACAATTTAAACTAAACTAAAAACTAAAGAGTGACGCTTTCTTCTGTCTCTATCTGGGAGGCCAGCGGGGTGGGATGTTGAGAGACAGCCAATGAGAGAGCAACTCGCGCGTCGTGTGAAATTTTAATTGGTGCGTCTTTCTTTTCGTAAGAGGGAGTTGTTTCGTATCTTGGGAACGGAAACTCAGGAAAATGTTTATCGTTACCCCCGGGGATTTCGTACACAGGTCTTCGTAAGCTGGAGCCAACTGTATATATACATATACATATATATACATATATACATATATATACATATATATATATATATACACACACACACACACACACACACACACACACAGTCGGCCCCCTTCTTACGAAATTAATCCGTTCCAGCGCCTTTTCGGAGTTTGGAGCTTTCGTAAGTAGAGGCGCATTTTATATGTAAAATGCATGATTCGTTCCAAGGCTCCCAAAACAACCCTTTAAAAAATTATAACAGCAAACCTTTTAAGGTACTTATCTCGTGTTGACCATGTCTTCTTAGCAGAGCTATAATCTTACAATGACCATGGCACCGGGAATCACTTTCACCGGGAATCACACGTGAGTGTGAGTGTGTGTGTGTGTGTTGACCATGTCTTCTTCGCAGCGTTCTAATCTTACAATGACCACGGCACCGGGAATCACACACGTGCATGCGTGTGCGCGCGTGTTTGTGTGTGTGTGTTGACCATGTCTTCTGAGCAGAGTTATAATCTTACAAATGTTTATGGAAGGTTAAAAGCCTGAGAAACAAAATACAGTTGGAATGACACACAAACTTGAACACGGTTCACACAAACTTTAACAAAGTTGGAACGACAGCGGGGCAGTAGTGGTCTAGTGGTATAGGGTGCTGGATCACTGATCCAAAAGTTGGGGATTCGAGTCCCACTCTCCACAAGGTTGTCACTGCCCCCCCACACCCACCACGTGCAGATAAACTGGGTTATCAAAGGCCGGCCATGTCTCTCACTGTCTATGGTGTGACGCATGTAAAAGAACCATTGCTGACTTTCGACAAGAGTAGGCTGCAAAGCCGCCGGCGTATTTCCGCCCTGTGATGGCCTGGCGAGCTGTCCAGGGTGTACTCTGCCCTCGCCCGGAGTTGGATGGGATGGGCGCCAGCCTCCCCGTGACCCTAATTAGGATGAAGCGGTTTCAGAAAATGAGCTGATGAGATGAGGAACGACAGCGTCATCCCTCCTAGCCAATGGGAGGCAAGCGGGGCAGGATATAGTGAGACAGCCAATGAGAGAGCAACTCGCGCATTGTTTGAATGGCGCTCTTCATAAGAAGCTGTTTCGTATACAGAGGACAAAAATTTAGGAAAATGTTCTTCGTATACTGGATTTTTCATATTCAGGGTTTTTTGTAAGAAGGAGGCCGACTTACACACACACACACACACACACACACACACACACACACACCGTATTTAACGTGATAAGCGCCCAGGGCGCTTAAAAAAATGGAGTGAGTGAGCGCTTATTAAAATGTTACCAGCAGAGTGGAACGGTAAGTGCTTATTACCATCGAGGTGGAAAACATGAATAATAGCAGAACAAAAGTGTTTTACTGGTATTTGTGTTATTCATTTTGTGGCATCAACCAAACTACTCCGATGAAAGCTAAAAATACACAGAAAACATCATAATTTAAAAAAAAAAAAAAAAAAAGACCCCTTACTTTTCCCTCCCGGTGCTGCTCCTTTAAACATTTTCCAGAAGTAAATAAAAAACAGTAGCTTCTCATTACAAACTAATGAGCCACAAAACACTGCAGTTCTTTAGAGATACAAAGAACACCAACGGAAGTGCAATGAAAAAGGTGTTTTTTGTTTTTTTTTTGCTTTTTTAATCAAATAAAATCCAACTCGGTTATTGTCTTCAGTATTAAAGCATGACTTACATATACACTGAGTGTCATGGAAGTATTGAGATCACCACGGCCACCTCACAGTGAGAATATCCTGTGTCTGATTCCCAGGTGCAGGTGCTACTGTATGGAGTTTGCATGTTTTGCTTGTGCTTGTGTGGGTTCCTCCCAGTGACTTTAGCATCCTCCCACAGTCCAAAGGCATAGACATTATTGACTGTTCCTAGGTTTGGATGCCCCTTGGTGTGGATATGTGTGTGTGAATTGTTTGTGTGTTGCCCTGCAATTGTCGACTGAGCTGTTCAGTGTGTACCCCACCTTTGAACGGGGTCAGCTCGAATGGGCTCCAACCTCCCAATGACAATGGTAGGATTAAACAGCATAGCACATGACTGAATGAGAGGAAATACTTATCCATCATTCGGATGTCCATTCTACAGTTTAACACGACAAGGATATTAAGAGACTTTGTATTTTAACATTTGTAAATCCTTTATCCATGCTTAACTGTTTTTTTTTTTTTTTTTTAATGGTGTTCATTGATCTTTAAATGTGTTCTGTCCAATGAGGTCTCTGTTCATTCTTTTCCTTTGAAGCACTATGTTTCTATCAGCAGGGAAGTTAGTTTGCTGTTTATGTTCATTAATGTACAAAAGTCTTAAAAACAGATACTAAAATGATTGTAATAATATTTATGATCCAGTCTGGTAGGGGAAGGTGCATATGATATTTTTGCCGAAATCACCTGTACCCACTTTGACTTTACATTTACTATTTCTTCACCCAGAAGACAAAAAGAAACTGAATTTATAGCCACTGTTCACAAAGAGTTTCCACCTGAATGATGGATTCATGCTCCTCTACTCTTGAGGATCATCAGCATTGGATCAAACAAAGAAATATTATCTGTTTACAATAACAGAAGATATAATGCTGCTTTCATCTCCTCTCAGAAGCCCTCACTTTAAGACTACTGGGTCTTAAATAAGACATGACATGGAAAGCGATTAAGCAGTTCAGACAAAGTGCAAGGGAGAGGATGTTTTGCATTAGTGTAAGAAAATGAGTATCAGAGGGTACACATTCGGGGAGTCATGCTTTCATCAATTTAACAGTGTGGGATCATATAGTACATGCTCCAGGTTTCCATGTGGAGAAAATCTTCAAGGGGCTTTTAGTCTCCCAAGTGTTTATGTTTCTGCTGACCAACAAAAATAAAACATGCTTGGTGTCTACAGCTACTTCTGTGTGTCTGTTTTGGAAGCAGTCAGGATTTTGATTAAAAAAAAAAAAAAAAAAAAAAAAAAGCGCTTCAGACTAGTATTTACTGCACTGTACTGATTCTCATCTTCTAATTATTACATTTCCTACTGACCCTGGCCAAGGAGCACATGTGATGAACGCCGACTAAAATAAATTTAACTCACCAGATCAAGTATTGTACAAGGGGAAATATATTTCAAAACTAATGAATATTAACTACTGTGTTTTAAACTGTATTCAAAACCTTTTTTTTTTGTCCGAAAGAAATACAAAACATTTTTTTGCAAAATGCAAGTACAGTCAGAGCTGGCAATGGCAGTGTGTGGATATTGGATTGTCTATGTGGGCACATGATCACAAACAAGCCAACAAAATCGAGCGCATGGCTTTATAATGCAAATATTATTTGTTATAGTGTCTCTAGCACTGTTCCTTTTACAAACATAATAGTACAACTTGTATGGCAGTGGTGGCCTAGTGGTAAAAGGCACTGGATCGCTGATTCTAGGGTTGGAGGTTCGAGTCCCACTCTCCACAAGGTTGTCACTGCCCCCCCAGTGCAGCTAACTGGGTTATCAAAGGCGGGCCATGTCTCTCACTGTCTATGGTGAGAGGTTCATGTAAAAGAACCATTGCTGACTTTCGACCAGAGTAGCTGCAAAGCCGTAAGCGTGTTTCTGCCCCTTGCTAAAGGGTTGTGTCAAGAAGGGCATCCGACGTAAAAACCTATGTCAAAGCAAACATGTGAATCAGATGATTCACTGTGGCAACCCCTGGAAAAGGGAACAAGCCGAAAGGAAAAGAAGACTAGTACAACTTGCATGGCAAAAATGAGCCTGTTATTTATTTATTATATTTTAACCCCAATTCTGTCAGGTGAGCTCTGACTGAGCCGAGCTAAATAGTCACTATGCTAAGAGTTAACTCTATTGGGCCAGCATATCTACGTATTCTCAGGTTATTACACAAAAATAGAGAATAATACATGTGGCATGAATAATCAAAATTTGATGAACATTTTTTTGATAATAAGATTCCCTCCCCCCAACTTCGCCAGTCTTCACGGATCAGCCATCATTAGTGACATTGCAACCAGTGTTTTTTCAAGCAGATCTACTTTTTCTTCTTTTCACATATTCACATAGCGTGTATTTCAGTATTGATTGCTTCCTATCTGACTGAGGATCTGAACGTTGAATCTCCGCTCAAATGTGATGCTTTAGTTGTCAGATCTGCATCTCAAGTGAGTTAAAATTAAACATGCCAAAAGCTTTGGACCTTGTTGCCCTCGACAAAATCTCCAGCTGTTTGTCCCTGCACACATGGCTTTTTTTTTTTTCAGGATAATCGGTTGTTAGCAAAAGAATCTCCAGTCTCAGGCAACTTGAGTCTTTTCTACTTGCCATGCTTTAGGCAGAAAGTAAACAGTTGTTCCCAAACTGGTTTGGAAGAGCGAAACATGAGCAAGTGTAAGTATCTGAGTGACTTTGACAAGGGCCACAATGTGATGGCTTAAACGACTGGGTCTATTCATCTACAAAAAACGGCCCACCTTGTGGAATGTTTGTTATGCAATGGTAAGTGAATACTATAGGAAGGACAACCAGTGAACTGGCAGGAGTATCCAAGGCTCACTCATGCACGTGAAGAACAAAGGCTAGCGTGTCTGGTCTGATCTCACAGAAAGGTTACTGTAGCATAAAGTGCTGAAACTGTTAAAGTTGGCCACAGAAACATGGCAGAAAACAGTACATTGCAGCTTGCTGTGTATGGAGCTGCCAAGCCACAGACCAGTCAGCTGGTGTTCATGATGAGATTAATCAGTATATTCAATCTGCTAAATATGTCTGCAAATTATTGATGTTCTTCTTTATTTTCCTTGAAATACTGAAGAAAAAATGTTTCCTATCGATGAACATTTTAGGCTCGATTAAAGTACCTTTTTAGGTGTGGGTGGGGGTTGGGGAGAAAGGATCAAAATGTATGCAAATCCCCAGGGTGGGACACAAGCCTCAGTGCGTTTTGTACACGGAAACGAGGAAATACAAAACCCGAAATGCCACACTGTGATCAATAAAAGTTAAATGCACGGGACTGGTATTATTTGCATGATGTTATGCACGGTTTCTGCTGTAACTACTCAGATAAGAAGAGCATTGTCTTACGCATGTCGATGATGAAGCTCCATGACTTTCTCCTGGAGTTGCTCTTGTTGTGGCAGCAGTTTAGTGAGTTTGAGATACTCCCTGTCTGCGGCATCATCGTAGTCTCCGATCTCGGCTAAGAGAGAGAAAAAGAAAATTTGAGAGATCAGAGAGAAAATAAAAGAGGGAATCATTCATTCACTTTCTGAACCACTTAATCCTAATTAGAGTCCCAGGAAGTCTGGTGCCAATCTCAGCTGACTCTGGACGAGGTCGGGGTACACCCAGTGGCTTGAACACTCGGGATGGAGTGCTAAACACACAAACATTTAATCATTTCCATTTAATCACAGGCAATACAGACTAGCAGCACTCTTCTCCGTGCTAGAACACTGTCCCTCTTGATCTCTCAGCTCTTTGTTCAAAGCAGTTCAAGCTTTAGCTTGATTTCCATGTTTCTTCACATCTCCATTAAGGTGACACATAAACACCGGCCTGATGAGCCACCAGGCTTGGATGTAAAAGCCCAAACAGACCTTACATAGTGTCAACAACGTCCGGACTTCCCCAGAACATACATAGTTTCAAACACTTTTCCTCCCTCTCGGTCTCATTTTTTCTTGAGTTCAACTTCCAGTTTTGATTCGGTTTCAGGGCCGATAAAAGTCACAACTTTTTTGTTCTGATTCCCATTTGTTCGGTCTCTCGAGCATTCAAATTCCAAGGGTCCACTGTATATGAAAAAGTCACACAAAAGACAAATACAAATGAAGAATCTAGTCTCAGTCTCTCTCTCTCCGTCTGTCTCTCTCTCTCTCTCTCTCTCTCTCACACACACACCCCCTCTCCCTCCCTCCCTTTCTTCTCCAAGGAAAGAGAGGGAAAAAAAACTTGGTATTTATTGTGGGTCCATAGTACATAAATACTGAGAGAGTTGGCTGGACCTGGAGAAATTAAAGTACTTCCAATAGCTCAGAGGAAATGCCTGCAGCTTCTTTGCAAAGTAATTGATAGAAACGTGTAATAAAAGGAAAATTAGATTTATTGGAAAATCTTGTGACATTTACTTGTACTTCTTTATTAGGACTCACACAGTTCTTCAAAGACCAGGCACAAACATTGACATGTTTCTGAAATAAACATTCCCAAGATGGGTTATCAGTTAACCACTGCATTATAATTCAACGATAGGAAGAAGTTGGTTCCATGATGGGCGAGGCAGATATCATCTCACAAACAGAGATCCCTGTACTGAATCGGATGATCTGGACAACTGAGATAGTTTAGGTTATTTTAGTGTATGGAAAGACTGAATGAAAAAACATAAAATAAATAAAAGTACAGTGGTACCTTAATTTATGAAATTAAGCTGTTCCGGAAGTGGTTTTGTAACCTGGATTTCTCATAAATTGAACCACATTTTACATGTAAAAGGTGTGACTCGTTCCAAGGGCCCCAAAACTACCCCTAAACACTTTAAAAATTATAAAAGTATACCTTTAAAGACCTGCTTCTGCTTCAATATCGTACCGATGGTAGATGGGTTTGGCCATATTCCTTTGCGATATCACTTAACTGCATGCCACGAGCCCACTTCTTCTTTTCACTCGCACTGGGAATCGCGCGTGTGTGTGTATGTGTGTGTGTCTTCTGAGCAGAGTTATAATCTTACAAATGTTTATGCAAGGTTAAAAGCCTGAGCCAAAAAACAAAGTTGCAATGAGCACACTCTGAAAAACTCATGAAACAGCAGTAACTCTGTCCTTTACATGAAAAGCATTATGGGTGCTCCATACTAGCCAATGGGAGGGAGCTGTGTCATCCCTCCTAGTCAATGGGAGGCCAGCGGGGCGGGATGTTGGGAGATAAAGTCAATGGGAGAGCAACTCGTGCATAGTTTGAATTTTTGAGATGATGCTTTCGCAACGTGAATGTGTTTCGTATACAGAGACAAACATTTTAGGAAAATGTTTTTCATAACCTGGATTTTTTGTTTGTTGGGGCTTTCGTAAGTTGAGGTTCCACTGTAAGTATAAAAAGGTATAGCACTGTAAAAAACTGCTACAGGAAAAAGTGAATGCACAAGGACAGCTGTGGCCAAAAACAGCTTCTGTTTATGCTTAGATTGCTCAACAGCTCTGTTCTTGTAAATTCCTCAAATAGGCCGAAAGAAAACAATTTCAAAAGGACTTTTGTTTCAAAAGTGCAAAGTGTGACTCTGTAAAAGTCACTGTCTTTTTAAAATCATAGGCTGTCACTATATAGGGGGGGGCACAAACCAGTGTCTATCCCTCACGCCGGTCCCAAGCCCGGATAAATGCAGAAGGTTGCGTCAGTAAGGGCATCTGGCGTAAAACAAATGCCAAATAAAATATGCGAATCACAAGAAAGGATTTCATACCGGATCGGTCGAGGCCTGGGTTAACAACGACCGTCATCAGTGCTGTTAACCAACAGGGTGCTGGTGGAAATTGGACTACTGTTGGTCGAAGACGTCGAAGGAGAGGCGGGAGGCGTGTCCGTAGGCAGAGAGAGAAGAGGAAAGGCATGAGTCTAGGACTGAAAGTAGGGACTTTGAATGTTGGAACTATGCAGCAAGTTAGAGTGATTAAGGACAGAGATTGAATTGTATTGACTGATGACAGAAGTGTGCTGGGAAGATGGAAAGAGTACATTGAAGAGGTGATGGATGAGGAAAATGAGAGAGAGAAAAAAAAAAAAGAGTAGAAGAGATGACTGTTGAGGACCAGGAAGTCGCAAAGATTAGTAAGGGTGAAGTGAGGAGGGCATTGAAGAGGATGAAGAATGGAAAGGCAGTTGGTCCTGATTACATACCAGTGGAGGTATGGAAGTGTCTTGGAGAGGTAGCAGTAGATTTCCTGACAAGAACATTCAACAAGGTCTTAGAGAGTGAGAGGATGCCAGAGGAATGGAGGAGAAGTGTGATGGTGCCCATTTTTAAGAATAAGGGAGACATGCAGAGTTGTGGCAACGACAGAGGGATAAAGTTGATGAGCCATATGATGAAGTTATGGGAAAGAATAGTGGAAGCTAGACTTAGGGCAGAGGTCAGCATTTGTGAACAACAGTTCGGTTTCATGCCAAGAAAGAGCACCACAGATGCAGTGTTTGCCTTGAGGGTGTTAATAGAGAAGTATAGAAAAGGTCAGAAGGAGCTGCACTGTGCCTTTGTGGATCTGGAGAAAGCATATGACAGGGTGCCGGGAGAAGAACTGTGGTATTGTATGAGGAAGTCTGGAGTGACAGAGAAGTATGGTAGAGTGGTGCAGGACATATATATAAGAGATGTAAGACAGTGGTGAGGTGTGCTGTCGGTATGACAGAAGAGTTCAAGGTGGAGGTAGGACTGCATCAAGGGTCAGCTCTGAGCCCCTTCTTGTTTGCTATGGTGATGTACAGGCTGACAAAAGAGGTTAGACAAGATTCCCCATGGACTATGATGTTTGCAGATGACATTGTGATCTGTAGTGAGAGCAGAGAACAGGAAAATCTAGAGAGGTGGAGGTATACCCTGGAAAGCAGGGGAATGAAGGTTAGCCTCAGTAAGACAGAATACATGTGTATGAATGTGCATGAAGAAGCGTGTGCAGGCAGGTTGGAATGGTTGGAGGAAAGTGTCTGGTGTGATGTGTGATAGGAGAGTATCGGCAAGAATGAAAGGAAAAGTGTACAAGACGGTGTTGAGGCCAGTGATGTTGTATGGTTTGGAAACAGTGGCCCTGGGGAAAAGACAGGAGGCAGAGCTGGAGGTAGCAGAGATGAAAATGTTGAGGTTCTCTTTGAGAGTAACAAGGATGGATAGGATGAGGAATGAGCACATCAGAGGGACAGCACATGTAAGACATTTTGGAGACAAAGTCAGAGAGGCTAGATTGAGATGGTTTGGACATGTACAGAGGAGGGATAGTGAGTATATTGGTAGTAGGATGCTGAGGTTGGAACTACCAGGCAGAAGGCCTAGAGGAAGACCAAAGAGACGATTCATGGATGTGGTGAAAAGAGTACATGAAGGTAGTTGGTGTAAGAGAAGAAGATGCAAAGGAGAGGGTGAGATGGAGGCAGATGATTCACTGTGGCGACCCCTGCAGGGAAAAGCCGAAAGGAGACGAAGAGGCTGTCACTATATTCTCTGTTATTTGTGACCGACTGTTTTTTGATCGAAGAGGATGTCATGTCTTTTCAAAGTTTTCAACCAGTAAAAGGGAACGACAGCGATTGCACTTTCTGGAGAGCAAGCTTTTTTTTTTTAAAGCCATGTTTTAAAGACAAGGTGCACAAAAAGAAATGATGGATAAATCAAAGGAAAGGTTGGCAAAGGAGAGGTTGGCAAAGAAATCAAAAGTAATAATTTAGTTACATTTCTAAGTATTAAAGCGCTACAAGAAAACTAGAGAAGTAAACTATACAATTAACAATAGTTTTAAAAGCATAAAATAAATATAACAAAATTGCCATTTTAGGCAGAAATAAACAAATAACCATTCGCATACAAATAAAATGGCCACGCTATTACAAAATCAAAAGGAATAAAGCAAGATCATTGTGCAGAGAGAATACTGAACCTACACTGGACAAGGTGAGAGGCCAGAAGAGCTGCAGTGTTTTCTGTACAGTTTAAATGGCCTTCTATCAGATCTCGCTTCATCTGGAGGGAGAACAGATACCTGTACAAAGAAACCGGTGGGCACGCGCACGCACACACACACAGACACACACACACACACACACACACACACACACACACACACACACACACACACACACACACACACACACAGACACACACAGAGTCAGGTAGACCTAAAAGAAGCTTTAAACAATCCATTATTTTACATCATTCCAAGAATTACAGGTGCAGTCTGAAGGTACAAAACTGCCTGCTTTCGAACTCGCCCAGAAAATCAAGGGAACATTATTTTAACATTATTGCTTTGATAATGAAGTAATCTTTTTCCTCAGTTGAATCTCTGCTTTTTCATTTATAGGCACAACCACAGAACCAGATGTTGTCCCTAAACCTTTTCCCTACCTGGTGAACTCCTCTTGAAGCTGTCCAGGATCAGGCGGGAAGAACTTCACTGACAACCGAAAGAGTGTGTTCACTGGTCCTGAAACACAACACTCAATGAAACGATGTTCACAAATCATCTCAAAGCAAACTACGAATAACTCTCAGCTTTGTACTTACGTCGCACTTGTTTCACTATGAGCTTGGTGGGCTCCAGCCAAACCTACAACCAAAAACACAAAACAAATTGAATATCGGTCTCTTTTAGAGATTGTTCACACAGCACTGCCATGCCGCACTCCCAGGGATTCTTCCCTTGGGAATTTTCTGGATTTCGGAAACTTTATATTTAACAGTTGGTTCTTTCATACATAAATTGAGACTGAGTAGTGGCACATGGCCTCCTCCAGGTCAAATAAACATTTCAGACTCAACAAATAAAGTTTGAAAAATGTCAGTGCTTGTGCCTTGTACAGAAACCATATGAAATATAGGGTTCCCTCGCTACTTTGTGCTTCAATTGATGCGGCTTCAGTGCATCGTGTTTTTTTTACTCGATCCCAATTAACCACGGAAAGTGAGGGATCCCTGTACTAGTGAAGCGTTTATAGATGCAGTACCTTCCTATTTTAACAATGATTTTTAAAAATCTTCAACTTTGAAGTACTGCTGTGTACAAGCTCTTCAGTTGTTCTTGAGCATATTCTTCCTTTATCACACACATCTGGGACTGATTCTAACAGGAATGCACTGCTCGTTGCCACACCTATCCTACACCGAAATCTGCTCTTGTCCTGACAGGGGATATAACTTTACCCCCATTTTCCCTAAACCCCAATTTCTGTATTTTACAACGCATGATAGTTTAATTAAATCTGCAGTGGTTGCAGTGCATAGACACTACACCATTGTCATAGTTACACATACACAGTATACAGCTAAATCCATTACTGTCTGTTAATCAATGGAAAGGAGCAGCACTGAGAACACTTGGGGGATTGACCATTCTCACTGAAGGCCATGGCATGGATACAGCACAGAAATACTGCTGGGATTTTTAAAACACCTCAAGATCTCCACTTGAGGCCTGGTTCTTAATTCTGTATATTAGTGCATATTTACAGCTCAACACAAAGATTAAACATATGGGTCATTGGTACACAGCTTTACATTCTCGAACTTAAAAGAAATGTTTGTATCTATCATGCTCTGTGGAAACTGCCCTTTCTGAGAATGCTGACTGGCTACGAAGAAGCTCTTCCTGGTGATATACCCCCATACTAATCCCACCATCTGCTATACTACACACATCAGCTGAGGCTAGGCCTAACTAATGATACAAGACTGGGAAGGGGTTTTATAAAGCAGATTAATGTGTGTTTATAGGTGACAGATAATCTTTTTAAAATTTGGCTCACGCAGGTATGTGAAAACTATTTTAAAAAGTGGGTCTCAAACTATAGATTTCCTCCAGCAGCTTTTGCTCCTATATTTGCTTCTCATATTCCAGTCAACTCTTGTAGCCTCTTGCTGTTGTCCCTTTTGGATTTATTTCAAAGTACATCAACCTCAGCTCAGTAGACAGCTTTACAGCTCTAACAGAGAGGAGAGACCACTAAACCCCAAGAGGCAGAACACAGTGTTATAAAACTAGAGCTGTCGAGGTTTGTGTGACTCCTCATTCAGCAAGCACACTGGGGCATTGTTTAGCATTCTGCCACCTACCCAGTTCATCTGCACGTTCTGAAACTCCAGACCAAAGTAATCGCTTTCTATGAGATTGATCCTGCGATACACATCATTAAGAAGGGTTTGTCCATCTGCTTTAGCCTAGAGAGAGCGAGAGAGAGAGAGTGAGAGAGAGAGAACAAGCATTATGATTCACGTGAAACCATAAAGTATATCTCATTATTACATTAAGTTCTGTTATAATAACCTCCTGTTATGACACTACACAATAATGCATTTAAATAAATGTACCTACTACCTGAAACACTTTTGTTTCACTTCTTTATTTCTAGATGAAATAAAGAGCTTTTTATTGTGGTGTCCACAGTTAGAATAAGTAGGTATGAAAGTGCTGCAACTGCACAAAGGTGACGGAATATTTAAAAAAATGAATGATAAAATAGAATTGAGTATCACCCAATACTTGTTGTCGTCAACACATATAAAACCTCTGAATGTCTCTGGCCCAGGCCTATTTGAGCAGGGAATGGAAACTGACAGGGTTTATTGCCCAGAGTGTATGAGGAGGATGGCAGAAGTATGAATAGGTTTTATAAATGACTCGCTACGGAGATACCTGGGGGGTGGGGGGGTGTACAGCGGATCCAGAAACTCTGGAGGGGGAAAGCATGCAGAGAGAAGAGGTTGATAGAAATGGAAGTTCGATTTTGAACAAAAGAAGAATTTTTTTGCACAACATTTGCTTTGCTTTCACAAAATGAAGGACTAATTGCTATGTAGCAAGAACACACTGCAGTTTGGGCTTTAGATGCCAGTCAACTACTTTTTTTGAGAAAATTATACAGCAAGACATCTGTTTGCAATGTTGAGTATATTTTTAAAACCTATGCACAGGCAGGGTTTGGTCTGGCTTTAACCCGCCAAGCTCTTAGGGTATTATCAGGGCTTTCTTCACCTATTCATCTTAAAGCACATTATTCAGAAACTCCTACAAATGATTCTGAAATTACACTGAAATGTAAAGTTTACGGCAAACAATGTATGGAGGTATGGAAGGTGAGGTTTTAAAGGCTTAAACAGGACAAGTTTTTAAAATTCTTGTGATAGAAGAGGAAAAACTAAAGATCAATTTTGAAAATCAAAAGAAAACAAACAGAAATATGTATTCTGCTCGGCAAAGATATGGCAGTAACTGCCATATCCTGAACGGAGGATGTTTTGAGCATGTGTCCAATTGCGCATAAAGACCTCCTTTCTGGCACTATTAGTTGGCATAAAAATAAGTTAAGTAAAATTAGAAAACACATAGACATGTGTAGAACTTTAGGGCTCATTTTCTCTGTTGGATATTTTCCAGATACCGTACTGCTTTGCAGATCAGTAATGTTTATGATTCTAAATTATAGTCAAAATCATTATGGGGAATATTGGGTCTCACACTCATACAGCTTGATCTGGATTGCAGGACTGTTTATCCTCAGAGAAATGGTTTTATGTTCATGATTGATTTGTTACTCCTCAATAAGGATCTACTGTGTAATTCAATCCACTTCATTCCGATACTGTGGCTCCTCTCTGGACCAGTCTTTTAATGTGTAATTAAAATATGGGTTAAATCTACAATTGTCCTCTCGCTGATCTCTGTATTTTACATCTATCCCATGTTCCACCAACCCGAAGAGGCGCCGCTTCCATTTTCTCATAAATCTCCATGCTGCAAGCCTTGGAAAGGTCTTTAAAGCTTGTGAAGAAATGCTTGAGTGATACTGTGCATCAAATTTTTACCCCACTTGCTGAAGAATGGTTACATGCCTGAGTGCAGAGTCGAGCCCAAGTGAACAGGACACTATGAGCTTTTCTTTTGTGCAATGTATCTCAATGCAATAAACGCTACAAACACATCAGTCAAGCCTCAGTGTGGCTGATGGTGGGAATTATTTTTATGAAACTTAATTTTACTGCACAGGAACTTTTTTCTTTGAATAAAGCATGCCATGACCTTAAAAGCCAGAATCGCAGCAACAGGGAACAATTCTTTACCTTTTACTAGAGGTATAAAGTCTGTTTGGAATATTTTATTTTAATAAGATCTTGAACAAAACAGTCATTAAGAAAAATTTGTTCAGGAGGCATTCTAACCAGATGCCTGAGCCACCTCAATTGGCTCTTCTCAGAGTGTAGGAGCAGCAGTTCTTCTCCATGCTCCTCCCTGATGTCTGAATTTCTCACGCTAAGAGACAGCGCCACCACCCTGCGAGGGAAGCTAATTTCAGCCGCTTGTGTCTGCAATTTTCTTTTTTCAGTCACTACCCAAAGCTTGTGACCATAGCTGAGGGTTGGAACGTAGATTGACTGGTAAATTGAGAGCTTTGCCTTGCGGCTCAGCCCCGTTTTCACCATGACAGACCTGTACAGGCTCCGCTTTACAGCAGAGGATTCTGCAGGCAGTGGAATTTGGAATAGCAGCTCGCTGTATTGTTACAGAATTGAAGAACATCACATAAATTAAGTGTATTTGATTTAAAATTAACCTACAGTATAAACAAATAATCCCTTTGAAAAGCTCAATAGGGGAGTAAAACAGAGTTCTTCTTTGGTACGGTTGGTACTATTGGTTTAATATGAAATTTTACTAAACGTGAACCTTCATAGTGGACAAGGAATTGACTACAAAATTATGCATTTCGATACCAAAATACTATAATAATCCTGAGCACCACGAAATCAAATCATTTAAAATATTCAGCATCAAAAAACTCATTTTCATTCCTATAGGTTTTCCCCATGTCATCTAATTGACACTGCCATATAAAACCTGTGAAAGATCGTGTATGCTTGGCATTTTTATGGCATGTTTTGTACATGGTAAGTCTGTTAAATGATACCTCATTCAATGATTCAATCATTCATTCACTTCCTTCATGCACCACAACATTTTCATACTTGAAATTCGCACTACCGTCCACAAACGCAGATTTCTGGGTAACTTGGTGGCTCTTAGAAAAATCAGGGCATAGGTGTGCAAAAAATGAGATGAGATGCCGCATCGTAACAGAGTCAGGGCCGGCCATGCTCCCATGTGGGTCTGTAAAGCCTTTAGCATTTTTCTGCCTCGTATTGTTTGTCGGCGACCTTCTTCTCTTGCTCTGACTGAGACCGCTTTGATACCTTTCAAAAAAATTCCATATCACGCTTGTGTTTTAACAGTGGACGATATAAACCAATAACATGTGATTATATGGCCGATCTTTTGGTCGCAAGTCTCGAAATTTGTTTGTCATGTCACAAGAGTACAGCGAAATTCAAGGGGATGCGTCACATGCATGCACGATGGTCCTCATTGCTTAGGCTGCTGACCCTGCAACCTGACCCTGGATTAAGTGGATGATGATGATTATGATGATGCTTCACAAGCCCCACTCCACGGGTTGCCACTGCCCCCCCCCCCCCCCCCCCCCAGTGCAGCTAACTGGGTTATCAAACGCCAGCCAGCCATGTGTCTTACTGTCTATAGTGTAAGGCATGTAAAAGAAGCTGACTTTCGACAAGAGTTGGCTGCAAAGCCATCAGCGTGTTTCCGCCCTGCGATGGCCTGGCAAGCTGTCCAGGGTTTGCCAAGCCCTCACCCAGAGTCGGCTGAGATGGGTGCCAGCCTCCCTGCAACCTTAATTAGGATCAAGTGGTTCAGAAAATTAATGAATGAATTTTCAACCAGTCAATTGCACTGAATAGTGACTGAAATATCTCGCCAAATGAGAAATTAAGTCACATGGACCGGACTACTGCGAATTTCAAGAAGTGCAATTGCTCCCCTTATAGATTTAATAAATGACTCATCTTTTTAACAGCAAAATGTTTCATAAAATATACAGAAAACATGGCACAAGATTTTTATGATGCATAGTGTACAAATTTACTCTGCTTTTATCGATAGTCTAGTTACTCAATGGAGGAACATAAGTCCATCAGAAAGAAAAAAAAGCAGGGGTGCTACTTTTTACTCACGTCTAAATAAAAAATTAAGGGGTGTGAATTGCACCCCCTTCGATTCCCACCCCTTAAATTTGTGAGAAGCTCAGCCAAGTTTTCCCGGCATGCTCCATGAGCTTTCTACTCTGTTTAATGTAGTTATAGTAAATGTTCTGCATTTGTTTTTTTCCTCTTACTCTTGCTAGTAATAAGTGGTCAGCAGACCTTCTGCTGTTCCAGGTGGTGTTTGTCAGGCAAGTCTCCTGCGTAAGCAGCACTCAAGGTTGCAACTATGCAACACAAATTCTGATTAGATGAGAAACACGAAATCAACCAAATCATCGGGCTTGTTGTGAAAAAGATGATCTTAACAATAAGTATTCGAATCAAGCCATGTCTGTCCTTGTGAAACCAGCATCGGTGATTGTTGGGTGTTTGTTGGGCATGGCAGGAAAAATACAGTGGAAATGCAAGGATGCCTTGCTCTCAGAAATCTCGATTTGGGAGCGTAAAGGGGCACGAGCGCAATTTCGCCCTTTAAACATGCTGCACTGATATCCTGAAAAAAATGAAAGATCTCTAGTTTAACATTTTCAGATTCATCATGCAATAAAATACCTTCCTGAAATTTGTCTGTCACATGTTTATTTAGAATATGGTTGACAGTGTGCTGTTAAATTCGTCATATCAAACCAAATTAATATAATACAACAAAGTATGAGAATTTACCCACAGATAACACATGGACAATAATTACTCCAAACTCCTACTGAATTGGGTCACTGTGTGTTTGAATCTGTGTGTGCTAAGGGGAACTCCTTACACACGCACGCACACGCGCACACACACACACACACACACACACACACACACACACACACACACACACACACACACACACGGCTGTGAAATGCAACCACAGCAATACAGAGAGTATTAGAGACAAGCTCCAACCTGGTACAGGGAGGGGTTTGGAAGGGAAGTGTGCATGTTTAAATTGAGTGATGTGTGTGGAGTGAAATGTGACCCGAGCTTAAGTGAGACTGCTGGTGGGAGAATTCCACATCATGAGAGGGGAAAACCTTGTTGAGGCATGTCAACTGGCATGTCACTCTCCTTTCATACACTCTAAGAACCTGGTTAAACAGCTAGTTGCTCTTGATACACAAAAAAAAAAAAAAAAAAAAAAAAAAAAAAACACCTGGCCACACCCATAACACCTTTAAAAATGGCACACTATGCAAGCGCTCAACACCCAGCAAAGTCCTAGGCCACACTTCAAATCAAGAGAGGGCAGTCCATCACCAGATAGCTGGGGCGTCCAACAACAAGCAAATGTATAGTCCCTCCTTCCCCTTTCTCCAAACATACTGTACCACCACTGCTCATACAGCATGATTGCTGACTGGATACAGAGTATAGCTATTATTTTGTTGAGCTACAATTGTGCTTATTTGCTTTGTACAATTCTGCTAATTTTAGTTATTCAAATAAAAAAAGCCAACTACTTGTATCATTACCGCTACACATTCAGGTCTAACCTTTTGTATATCTTGAACATAAATTATGTCCCCTTAAAAGGGTACCTGTGGTGAATTTTTATTACTAGCTATTTAAAGCAATCATGTATCACATCAAGTTCCTTCCAACATTATCAGTCCATGCCCAATATTAAAGTGTGTGCAAGTGCTCACAAGTAGTGCTCAGCGTAAGGCCCGATGACAGTAACCTATCTGTAGGTTCCATGTAAATTTGTGACTGTAACCTGAAGGTTACAGAACAATTTTCTCTAAAACTCAATATTCTTGACAGTTAAGGAATTCTAAATATCTTCCATGTTTTCAGTTGATTTTTCATATTATCCTGGTAACATACCCAATATATGAAATCGTGTGGATTTTTGTACACGGACGCTCCCCGACTTATGTTCATCAGTTTTACGTTTTTTTTTTCTGTTTGTTTTTTGAGTTTAGATGTACCTAGGTTGTACGCTGACGTAATGATGCTGCGTCCATTGTTTACAAACTCCCTCCTTCTTCCCAGTTCAGCTCGATTTTATATATATATATATATATATATATATATACACACACACACACACACACACACATACATACATACACATACACACACACACAGATGAATTAACTATCTGCTCAGATCGGCACAATCTACCATGCATACTCGGTTAAGCAAAGAGAGTTGTAAAATGAATGAAAACCCAAGAAAGAGAACTCTCTGCTCTGCTGATTCACATCAGTGATTCACATCAGTGCAGGCTGAGTACTAAACGAGTTCGACAGCGCCCTTGCGCACTTAAAAGACCGGAAGTCCGGATAACCCGCGCTTTGTTTCAAGCAAGTAAACTACTTTCAGCAAGTGCACTACTTTTGGTATTGAGCGCCTCACATATTGTAGGCGTTGATTGGCTGTTTTAAGCTTCATGTAAAGTGAGTCAGCTCAGCTTCATGTCATGTGACCATCCATCGACCATCGGAATCATTTACAAGCAGAAAAATCGCATCATCGCAAAAAATTGCAATTCCTAGTCGCTTCACGCTATGGAAACCGGGGATAAACACTGGCCTGATGAGCCACTATGGCTCGGGTGTAAAAAGCCCAAAGGACTTTACCTACCTTACCTTTCACCGCACACATTTCAATATCTTGCTTTCTTACGAGGGGCTGCCATATTTGTTGAGGAGTGAGAAGTATCACGATATCCCGTACAGTGCATGCGCGATCATGCATGTCTACAAACAAAATAGTAACCATCACTGAGTCGCTCGGCCAAAGCTAGCAATAAATTTCTATGTATAACTTATAAGAGACAGTTAGTTTTCATATATGTACACAGATTTTCACCCGCCAACGGACTTTAATTTGTGTTTGTTTGTTTTTTGCCCTCGCGTAACTGATACGTAGCCTACATGATCGCTCGTGGCTTACATTCATATTCAAGGGTTGTTTACCTGCACTGGACAACACCGCCCAACGTGTTAATGTCACCTCGATGGAAAACTGCCAGTTAACCATTGGTTCAGACTCTGCTAGTAATCCATCGGATGAAATCAACCAGTTTTGTGCATTGTATGGTCATTTATATCAAAATACGTATTTGTACTGCTTAAAAGTATTACATACGCACAAATTATTCTGTAAGGATGACCAATGTCCGACCTCTTTAAAGCAAAAGATAACTCTACTTAACACCTTACTAACACTGCCAGTAGTATCGTGATATGAAAGTGAGCATCAGTTAACAAACGTAGAAATTCTGGCTGCACCTCTGTAACCTTTCACTCTGATTAAACAAAAACCCGCTATCAACAAGCTCATTTCAGCTCCACACAGAGAAAATGAATATATCCAGGCTGTGAATGATAAGTTAGTTAATGATTTACAAGCAGGGCACGTGACTCGAAATGTTAACACAATTAAAATGCTTCTAAAATGCTAAATTTTTTCAATGCACACTGCATTCCACCTAATAAATTGAAGAGTTTTTGTTCTTCTCTGTTGTCTTAAATCAAGTGAAATATCTAAGACAATGGTTCCCAACCTTTTTTAACTCCTGCACCCCTAAAAAGATTTTGCTCTGACCTCACACCCCCTACGTTTTATATTTTTTTTCAAGAATAAAGGATGTGATATCATACTAAACTTTTTCAAAAACAAGATATTTATTTCAAAAGTTACAGTCCTGCTTTTTGCACCCCCTGGAATGATGTCTCGAACCCCTGGTGGGGAACCCCTGATACAAGAGGTCGTAGTCTCAAGTCACCTGAGCAAGGATTGCACCACCCTCCTACAGCCTCTACACACCTTGCCTATCTACCTATTACAGCAAAACAGGATATGAGTAATCTCTCATTCCTAGACAGTCTTGTCTTTCAAGTTTGTCTGAATTGGGGTGTTTGATGAAAAAGCAATGAAGGAACTCTGTCCACATCCCCTATAGATCAATGTCAATATTTTACAAAGCACAGAACAATACACACAATATTAATGCGATCTAACGGGCCTAGATAACAGCTGAATTGGGGAAGTAATAGCTTCATGTTTTTGAAACCTGTGATTTCTCAAGTGCCACAATTCCTGCAAACTGCCCCACACACACACACACACACACACACACACACACACACACACACACACAAATCAGTGGTCCCAACCCTTTTTGCACCATGGACCCGTTTCATGTAAAACAATATTTTCAAGGACTTGGATAGTAACAACTAAAAAAAAATTGTGTTAAGCAAAGCTCTCAAAAGATTTTTGTGGGTCTATTTTTTTAATTACGGCATCAGGTGACCAGAACAAGCGGTTTTTCAAAATAAAATATCTTTCAGACTCTGAAAATTAATACTTTTTAAAAAAATTTTCTTTGAGAGCCCAGTACCATGGCCCGATGGTTGTGGACCTCAGCTTACATTAACAATGTAATGGAATTCATCTCTGAACTACTACTTTAGTTACATCTGAATTCTTTTAAATAAAAAAAATATTGTTGAATGTACTGTTTTTCTTTTGCACCAGTTACTTTTTTATTGATATGATGAGATACTATTAAAACATTTTTAGAGCCAAGACTTTGTGTTATTTGAATTAAATGTTTCACCATTGTTTCATTGATAAAGATTTTCCTGTTTTTCCTGACAGAAAAAAACCCGTGATTAACTATTATGTCTAGCATAGCACTGTATCCAACTCTAAACACAGCACTATAATAACCAGAAAAAGTTAAGGCTTCGATCTCGCAACAACAGAAACATGTCAGACCACATAACGCACTGCTGCGTATGGGGCTACCTAGCTGCAGCATGTTGTGGCTGATAAGTGCGTAGTTAAAGAGTTCACCAAAATAAACAGGTAGCAAAAATAATGAAGTCATCATGAGATACACAGATGAGAATGAAGAAGCATTAACATATGTAAAGCGTACATACACACCATTCTTGCTGTGATCAAAACACTGCTGAGGAAGAGAAAAAGTGAAAGGAACGCAGAGTCAAATTTATTCAAATGTTTAGGAGATAGGAGGAAACGTTTCCAATACTGAGGAATGATGTAACCAGCTTACACTGCCTTTACATCCTACACTTAGGGTTCTTTGAGCCACGAGGTCTCTCATTCAATCTATAATAGAGGAATATATAGTCTCACCCTAAATATCAACTCAGACTTAGCCTTCAGAGTCATCCCCTAAGCTACTTTCTGATATAAGCCAGTAGTCAACAAACTACGGCCCGCCTCCACATTTGGTCCGGCCCTCTGAACAATACCAGAGATGTATTATGATTATTATTTTTTTTAGTCTGGCCACACGATCAAGACTAATACACACCTAGAACATGACACCCTATTCCACCCTTCTGCCGTCTGTGCCCCTATCTGAACCCCACCCACCCCAAACAAAAATCCGAGACTCTCCCGTCAAATAGAATGGAATAAAGGTTATGGAAGAGAAAACTTGATTCAGAATGCAGGGTCTTGAACCTGCAGTGGACAAACAATTATTTTTTTCTTCAATGCAAAGAAAACGTTTGTATCATCTGTCAAGGGGCGGTAGCGGTATTCAAAGAATACAACCTGCGCCGACACTCTGAATCCCGTCACAAAGACGAGTGTGATCACTTGCAAGGCCAAATGCGAGTAGACAAACTCTCAAAGCTAAAAAAATGGACCGTTAGCTCAGGAAAATACATTTGTACGCCAGGCTCGGCTGAACCAGTCGTCTGTTCGGGCACCTTTCGGGTTGCTCAAATGATAGCAAGCAGCATTTCTTTTATTATTTATTTCCTGACTTTTTTCTGTTAAGGTCCCGGAAAAGGGTTACTAATATTTGGTTATGCGTGGCTTACTGGAAAACGATAAATGTTTACGTTTAAGCAGCCCTGTGATCGTCACACTTTTTCTGTTACAACCTGACCTCAGCCCCCCATCAGAGAAGGGAAAAGTTATGTGACCCTCGCAGGAAAAAAAGTTTGGGGACCCCTGATATAAGCCATAAAGCAACAAGCAACCTGTACTCCACCCTAGACAAAGTGAACCGTCAGACTCTGACAGCTCAAATAAATCCAAACTGAGGGTTGCCTCAAATTTATCATCCAGCTTAATGGCAAACAATCAAGAACAAGCAGTGAGATTTTTTTTTCCAAGCAGCAGTCCCCACTTCATTTCTAATAACTGGATTCAGGAATTGTGACGTATGGTGGAAACTAGCCTTCTGGCATAAAAAGTGTGTGCGCACACTCACATGCAGGGGGTATCTGGAGCAAGATACATCATGCCAGTATGGAATTAGAAGCCAAACTAAGGCTGCTTCTTACCCTAATCTAACGGAAAATCATGGCACGTTCCCATACAGCAAACTCCAAATGTCTGTCCTCAATGAACACTTAATTATTTCAAATTGTGTGTCTTATTCCTCCATTGTGTTCTGGGTCGACCCTGGGGTCCCTTCACAGTTGGACATGCCTGAAACACCACACCATGAAGGCACTCTAATCAGATACACGAGGCACCTCAATTGGATCGTCTCAATGCAGCGGAGCAACTGTTCTACTCTGAACACCTCCTGGATGGCTGAGCTTCTCACTCTACCTCTATGGGAGAGCCTCGCCACCTGGCGAAGGAAGCTTATTTCAGACACTTGTATCTGTGATCTTGTTCTTTCTGCAGGACCTCGTTCCTGACCCGGAGGGTGCATTCTACTCTTTTCTGGCTGAGAACTATGACCTCTGCCTTTGAGGTGTAGATTCTAATCCCAGCCGTTTTGCACTCACTCCAATGAGAGCTGGTGGTCCTTATTTGATGAAGCCTAAAGGATGACATCATTCACAAAAAGCAGAGACAACCTATGGCGACCAAACCAGAACCCTTCAACCTTTCGACTGCGCCTAGACATTCTGTCCATAAAAATTATGAACAGAATCAGTGACAAAAGACAGCCCTGGCGGAATCCCACCCTCACAAGAAATGAATTCGACCCGTTACCAAGGCAGACCGTATCGATGATACAGCGACCGAATGGCCCAGAGCAACGTGTCCAGTGCACCGTACTCCTAGCGCACACCCCACAAGATAGCTTGAGACACAGTTGAAAGCCTTATCTAAATCCACAAAACACATGTGGACAAATTCAACAAATTCCCATGCCCCCGCCAGGATCCTGTTGAGTGTATAGAGCTGGTCGAGAGTGCAGCAACCAATATGAAAACCACATTGTTCCTCCTGAATTCGAGGTTCAATCATCAGTCGGATCTTCCTCTCCAGTACCACTACATAGACTTTCCCAGGTAGGCTGAGGAGTATGATTCCATATTTGAGTGTGATAACTGGAACACACTCTCTGGTCCCCCTTTTAAAAAGGGTGGATTACCACCCTGGTTTTCCAATCCAGTGGTACGGCCCCCGATGAGCATGCAGTGTTGCAGAGATGTGTCAACAAAGATAGTCCTACAACATCCAAAGACCTGAGATATTCAGGGTGGATCTCATCAACCCCAGAGCCCAACCATTGAGGAGTTTTTGATTACCTCAGCCCCAGTGAGAGGTGGACCCCCACCCAAACCCTCAGTGTCTTTCTCCTCCATGTACATGTTGTCGGTAGGTGGAAAGAATACTTCGAGGACCTCCTCAATCCCACCAACATCTCCAGTTGAGGTGAGCACCTCCCCACTTCCAATGTAAACAGTATTGGTTGAGAACTGCTTACCCCTGCTGATAGTCACTTTACAGGCCCTCACCGAACACTTCTCATGCCCGAGATTTTGCATCACTGACAGCTCAGGCTGCAGCACGTGACCTCCTTTTTGAGCTGGACGGCCCAATCACCACAGGTGTCCACTGGGTTCGGGGGTTACCACCAGTACAGGCACTGATGGCGTTCCAACCACAGCTATCAGCTGCCGCCTCCGTAATGGAGGCATAAGACATGGCCCATTCCAATTCCATGTCCCCCCCACTTCGTTCGGGGTGCGATTGCTCTTCCGGAGATGGGAGTTAGAGGCCCCACTGACAGGAGACTGTCGCACAGCTGTTACAACTTAGCATAAATAATCAATAAAATATTTTGTTTGGGGATCCAAAAAGTTTAACTTTTAATTTTTCTCTGATCTTTAAACAAGATTTTCATTTAACAGCACATTTCACCAATTAGTTAACCCCTATTGCAGCACTGTTGCGATGATATGCCTCCTGCAGTCAGCAAGACATGAGCAGCTACATATTTTACTCACTACTCAAAAGCTTCCAGAATTTTGTTTCAGTCTGCTTGATTTTATTACATCCATCAAAAAAATCAATGTCATCAAATAACAGGTCTTTAACGCCCCCCCCCCAAAAAAAAAGCGAGAGTTAAGCCGCATAATGATGTGTGAAATTCCCACCTTCCTGCTCTCACGCTGTCAGAGCAACTATAAACGCTTCTGACACTTACACACACAAATTAAGCCTTCAGCTCATTCTGCATGCAAGAAGTAAAAAAGAAACAGATCAGCCTGTTCCCCAGGAAACACGAACACACCAGCCCAAAAATGACTGTGGGATTGTAAAAGGAGCTCAGCCTCCATGATGTGACCTACTGTGACGGGGCCATCTTTAACATACGGATCTTTTTGGTTTCCTTGAAAATTCAGTGGCCTGATGAAATCATGCCATCTATGAAATTTCAGATTCCAGGTATGGTCTAGTTCAGGGTTGATCAATACATCGATTGTGATCTACCGGCCAATCGCAAAGGTAGTGTGGGTCGATAGCGTGGCATTAAAACATCTTTCTACCATCCTCACGATGAAATTTCTCACTTGATTGACAGTCGGTTCGACTAATCGGACCTTTTCTGACAAAGGAGTCACTGCGCATGTACACATAATGGTGTTTTCGAGAAAGCTAGTGAGTTAGCCTCCAATTTATGTCTTCTAAACATAAGGGTATAAAAATGAGTGAGGGAGCTTCCATATAGAATGGGAGATGGACTTTCTTAACCATGTTATTTTCAAAGTGCATTTGCCTCATCTGCGAGTCTGCCATTGTTCTACCGAAAAAGTGAAATGTGGAGCGGAATTTTCAGACCATCCATAAAAATTAAAATGCTAACGTCCCTCTGAAAAGCTTTGAAGGAGAAAGGTGAAGGACCTAAAATCCTAATTGTCCAGACAGCAGTCATTATTCTCACAGCTAACTTCAAAAGCAGAGGCAGTTACCAAAGTTTAATTCTGGATGAGTCACTTAATTATTAAGAACAAGAAATCTTTCCAAGATGGAGAGATGACAAAAGACTCATTGTTCCAAGACTTTAAAAACAAAGCAGAAATACTATCTTCAATCAGAGTTCTCCAGCGATCAAGAACTACAGTTACACAGCGCAGTGAAGCCATGAAGGACATCGCAGACTGGGAGTGCTTCTCACTGCAGCTGGATAAGTCTACAGACATGAATGGCACCGCCCAGTTGTGCATTTTTATTCGGATGGTGCTTATTGATATGACTGCAAAAGAGTAGCTGTCCAGAGTCCTGCCCATAAAAGACATGTGAGGAGAACACATATTTCAGTCTTTTAAAAACTTTGAGAAAACTCAGCTCCCTGTGTGCAAATTGGTGTCCATCACCATGGCTGGAGCTCCTGCGATGGTTGGCCGCTCGAATGGGTTTATTGCCAAGTGCAAGGAGGCCAATGCTTTCCCGGACTTCCTTAATCACCACTGCATAATACACTAACAAGCATTATGCACAAAAATGCTCAACATGAAAGACATGGATGTGGGAACAAAGATCGTCTGGTCTGTTTGCGCCAGATTTCTTCAAAGACGGCTAGTCCATGCACGTCTGGATAACGCTGAAAGTGACCACTCGGAGTTATTGTTGCACACTGATATCAGATGGCCTAGTCAAGGTATATTACTGCAAAGATTTCAAGACTTCTGTCTGGAGATTAATGTTTTTCCCTCATGAGGCTAAACATGCAGAACGTAACCAACTAAATGATGACCAGTTACGGCTATCTAGACTTGGAATTTTTAACTGATCTGACCAAGATGTTGAATGACCTTAATCTAGAGCTGCAAAGAAAAGATAAAACTATCAAACTTCCAGAACCTCACGTCAGAGCTGGAGACACAAGGCAAATCATGTGTGCAGCTTGACAGCGTACACTACAACTACAAACAGATTGGCAATTATGTGTAAGAGTTTGACAAACGATTTCAAGACTTTGCTTTTCTCTCGCCAATTGCTACATTCATGTGCTCCATTTGTCAGGAGGATCCTGAAATTGTTTCGCTCGCATCAAAAATGGCAACACTTCCGCCCGAGTTCTTCTGGAGTGGAGGATGACATTTTGACACTATAAGCTTGACACTGACCTGAAGTCCAGAGCTCATGGACAGTTCTGGAGCTTACTCAAAGGAAAAGTAGCCCATCAAGAGGAAATGTGCAACCTCCTTGACTGCACTTATTTATGTGAGTCAGCCGCATGAAGATCATTAAGTCGAAGTACCGTTACACCATGACTAATGATCTTTTATTTGGAAGTGTGCTTTGAGGCTGGCTATCAGCAGCTACTGTCCCGATTATACATCCCTGGCTGATTCCATTCAGTGCAACTCATCTGAATAAGATAATGACAAGAAAAAAAGAAAAAAAAATGAACGGTGTTGTATTGAGAATTATGGGTTCATGCAGTTATGCAAGGTACACCAAGATATGGTTCATGTAAAGAATTCTCAATATATTTATGAATAAATATATTCTTTGCAAATTTACAGTTGGTAAATCATTTTGACTTGGTAATTTTGTAAGTAGCTCGCATTCTGAAAAAGTGTGTGCATCCCTGGTCTTGATCAGCTCACGGGTGTTACAGTGTAGACCGAAGCAGTAGAGAAGTAGTTATTTCCTCTCCCATTCAAGAAACCACTTAAGCAAATAATGCACAAATAATAGCAGAGCGCCAAACCTAAGAAACATTGACATAAGTTTGCATGGCTTGAATGTCCATCTATTCGGTCACACACACTCTCACACTCTTTCATGTTTTTAATAAACTGTATGCAGTTTAGTGTCTCTTTGCAGTCTGAAATTAAAGTATAGACTTTAAAACCATTCCAAAGTAAATAAGATGTTGTGGCTTTGAACTGTTTAAGTTAATCACAAATTTTGACTCATCGCTCCTTTGGCAGATATTCCAGCTGAACATGCTGACATATTCCTTCCATGATGGCATTCAAATATTTTTTGTGGAGACTTTTCCCCAACACTATTGCAGAAGTTTCTATAGACGTGTTGCACTTGCTGGTTGATTTTATCCCTTCTGTTCACTTCACCCGAAATCAGTTTGGAGTTCAAGTCTGGAGACTGTGTTGGGGGGGGTTCTATAATTTGAATCCTAATGCCCTGTGCTTTTCTTCTCGGGCAGTTCTACCGCCCAGCTTTATTCCTTTTCAGGTCATTCACTGAACTGGAACTACTAATATATCAATAAAACTGAAGAGGGGGGAGGGTCCTAAAACTTTTGACTTGCAGTGTTTATACCTGTCACTATCTCCCACATGTTGATAGCCCACCAGTGGCGAGCTCTTAATGACATGGGAAAATATGCAGTTTCACGTCAAATTACAAATCATCATCAATTTGTGCCTTCCCATGCGGTTCACACAGTCAATTTCAGCACATGTGCCAAATCAATCACAATTAGGTTGACACATGAGACAGCAAAAAAGTGGACAGAGATGAGAACAGAGGTGCATGAAAAAATCCAGGAGTGATGCTGGAGGCAAGAACCTGTGAAGCAGGCAAAAGGCGTGCATTGTGGGGGTGGGTGTAACCCACTTCCGCAAGGAGATTCAGGTTTTTTAAAGCTTCTAGATTGCATCTGGTGGCATTTCCTGAAGTTGTTTTGCTAAAAATAATAAACTCCAAGCCTAGTATTTAATTAAAATTATAACCTAATGTGGCAATTTACAATGAGAAGGAGATTAGAATCATGTTTTTAGTATTCATGCACTAAACATGAAATATACAAATTTATTTTTTTCAATAGTAACAGTAACATGTAGCCATTTACAAATTCAAGATTTTTTTTTCAATCTTCATACATTTCAGAGGACACAATAAAATTGCTGCAGCTAATTGTCACACTTCTTATTTAAACGTAGCAAAATTTATGTTATTAGATACTAAAATTATTGCAAAAATATTCCTCGCTGTCAAAAAATGACTGACATGCTTTCACACCAAAACTTTCATGTGCAGTTTTTCACTGCCATTACTCAGCTGGCAAGCCCATGATTGACTTATTAAATTTAAAAACAGAGTAATCAAACCCTTGTCCAGAAACTTCCACCAATTTAAATAATTCTTTAATTGCCATGAGTATCATTTCTGTTATGTGTAATTGTAATTTAAATCTCTTAAAATTACTGGATTTTGGCCACATATATAAAAATAGAAATATTTAAGCGGCAGTGTACGAGTTCACACGAGTTTTCTGCAGCCAGCACTATTACAACAGCAAATAGTTATAAGTCAACACAACAAAAAGCCCACTCCAATATTCACATTACCAGCTTTTATAAATATAGCTCTACTTGTTCTATTTAGTATTACCTGATACAACACTGAATATTTATACTACACCTCAAAAGCTGCATGTAAAATAGAAATGACAGTGAAATTATAGGTACATAAAATGACTTGAGAAAGGTCTGTTCTGCCATGTAGTTTAAATAAATAAATAAATAAATATAATAACTTCATAAACAGATCTGCTAAGGCCAGCTCCGACTTTAAAAATCTCCTGTTACAACATTTTCTTTTTAAATTTGCAAATGGATTTTTTTTCTGTCAGCATTAACGCTAACTGGCTTATAGATTACAGACGCTCCCCAACTTACGTTTTTAATTGGTTCCGGACGGCCGAACGCAAGTTGAAAGTGAACGTAAGTTTTTATAGTGACGTATGACGGTCATACTGTACTATACATCCACAAATACCATTACCGTATCTCATAAAACACCCCTAAATCAATTATTAGAAAACATCGTAAAATATCAATTAATATCAACATTAATTTCAAATAAGTCACTTATTTATACCGAGTCACTTTACATGAAGCTGAAACAGTCAATCAACGCTTACAATATATGATGCGCTCAATACCGAAAGTAGTGTACTTGCAAAAGTGGTGTACTTGCTGTGGGTTATACAGACTTCCGATCTTTCAAGTGCACAAGGGTGCCTTTGAACTCGTTTAGAACACAGCCTGCATTAATATGAATCCCAGCAAAGTGGAGAGTTCTTTCTTTTGTGTAAGTAAGTAAACTTTATTCAAGAGATGCATACAAAGAACAAGTACAAATCCTAATGAATATTAATATAAAAATAAGTATACGCTCTTAGAATTCGGCTAAAAGATAATAAATATCTGTAATTGTTCTGTTCTGTAATTTGTGGATTCAGGTTTTTACAACTCTCTTTGCTTCACTGAGTATGCATTAGATTCTGCCGATATGAGCAGATCGTTAATTCATCTCTGTGTATGAGACTTGCACCCATGCTAGTAGGCTTACACTTCTGACCAACCATATTTGCTTATGGTTACAAAAGTCCGCAAAACAATGTAAACACAAAGATCACAGAGATGACGTCTTAACACAAAGGTAACACGCTATATAACATACACACATACATATACACACTCAGTCTGTAGTTTGTAAACAATGAATGCAGCGTCATTACATCAGCGTACTACGTAGGTTCGTCTAAACTCAAAATTTTACTTTTTTTTTGGGGGGGGGGGGGGTGGTTAAACTCGAAAAAACGTAAAACGGATGAATGTAAATCGGGGAGCGTCTATATTATAGATTACAAGCCTCGACAATTGACGCGTGACCGGTCTGCAGTCCTTCGAACCCTGTGAACGACGAAATGGTCGCATGCATATTTCACTTAAGTAAGGCAGTGTGGGATACCGCGCACTGCCAAAAACGGGTTTGTATGTAGTAAATAAAAACAGCCGATACATGGGTACAAAATGCTCAGAAAATATTTGTTAAGGAGACGACTTCGAAATACTAAACATCAATGATGATGGTTATGTTACCAAAATAAGATTCAAGATTTGCTACAAGTCTCTGTCTACCTTTCGGCTTTTCCCCTTTTACTCGGGAGTCGCCACAGCCAATCATCTGATTCACACGTTGGATTTGGCAGAGGTTTTTACGTCGGATGCCCTTCCTGTCACAACCCTTTTTAGCAAGGGACAGAAACAAGCTGACGACTTTGCAGCTTACTCTTTACGAAAGTCAGCAATGGTTCTTTTACATGAACCTCTCACCATAGACAGTGAGAGACATGGCCTGCCTTTGATAACCCAGTTAGCTGCACTGGGCGACAGTGAGCACCTTGTGGAGAGTGGGACTCGAACCCCCAACCTTTGGATCAGCGATCCAGCGCCCTATACCACTAGACCACCACTGCCCACAAGATTTGCTACAAGTATATTGTACAAATTACGGAAGAAGCTGCTCTATATTTATTCATTAATACCTTGTGAATTATCAGAATAATGTTATAGCGACACAATGGAGTGACAGGTATTAATGTTAGCAATTAGTTCACATTCCAGTTCAGCCAGTTCAAGGTTCAAGTTGGTGCTACTGTTGTTTGACATTTATGCTGATTGATGACACTTTGCATATTTATGTATTAAAAGAATTCCAGCTGTTTTATGAGAACAGTTATGATTATTTGTAGTAAAATTTAATGTTTCAAAATATATGTGTAGTCAATAATTTAAACATTTAATAGTAGAAAATTCAACAATACATAAGATATTAATATATCAACTGAATTTAAAAGCACAAATCTAATTGATTAAACAGATTTGTTTAATAATTTGCTTTTACTTCAGGTAAACATTCTGCACAACCTGTGGGTTACACAACTCATTTTCAGCTGAACGAACTCTGAGTTATGAACCATACCTGGTGCCCCAATTTATAAAACTGTTTATAAACTGGTGCCCCAATTTTTTGAAATGTCAAGGCCTGTATTATTTACCTCAGCAGGAGAAATACGAACGAACATCAAAGCAGGCAGTTGCAGGGGTTCAAGTGACTGGTTTGGCACTGACACTGGCAGGCTATCCCAGAAAATACTGTGATATTGTCAGTGTTTTGTACACAGATTACACACTTTTTCTATGTTCTGCAATCATAACGTGGTTTGGGCTGCAATCATTTTCTTTGCATAATTTACAGTCTCCCCACAATAGAAATCGCAAATAACAACACCTGGCGTGGACACATTGACATGCGCAGTGCCCATTACACATTAACTTCCCGTTTACTTCCTGACTCGAGTCATGCAGAACTTATCTCCGACTTTCTCTTCAATAACAGTCATTAAGTTTATTTATAAGATTGTGAATACACATAATTTCTTGTCCAGTGGAACTCAACTCCTGCTGTGGAGGGGGTGCACCTCCCAGCCTACGCCCTTGAAATAGAACAGACCAAGATATATTATAGTAGCTTGAATATTTTATAATAAAGTGACTAATTACTAAAGTCAAATCTGAAATAAAAGGCAGGAAATAGTTTTCCACCGACAAGATGTTAATTAACACCTTTTTGTATTTAACAAATCTATAAACACTTGTTTACTAGTTAATTTCAAGCAAGTTGTTTCTATTCTACAAACACTTGTCAATTGAAAAGTTTGAGATATGCATTTTCACAATTCATAATTATGATGCAAGATGCACATATCTGCATTCTCCGCTGATAAGTGTCTCTTCTTGTTCAAAATGTTCCGTGCTGTTGAGAAAACACGCTCTGACGGCACACTAGAAGCAGGGACGTACCATTTACCATACAAAGAGGCGGGACGTACCATTTACTAGGGGTGTCATTGAAAATGGCATTTACGACAGACACTGTCATGAACATGAAGTATCGATATCCCTTTTAAAGGTATCGATTATTGATCGACAATTATAATCGGCGATATTCCGATAGTCAATGACATCCCTACGCCCCTCCCTGATTGGTGGTGTTAGCGTGATCGGAAGATCTGCTTTATTACCTGCTGTCACTTTCCCCAGATCAAAAACACATTCTAACCCTAACTGTAGGGATGAACCAGAGAAAGACACTCTCGAGCACTAGTGTTACTTGATAATTATGTGCATTTACGTCATTTTCTCAGGTCAGGAAATGATTAAGAGTTTATTAAAAGCCCACTGCGTCAGATTTAGGTTCAACTTACACGATTTGAATTTGGACATGATCAATGACTGACTTTCTGTTGGAAAACAATGCTCATCAAGTGTCCAAAACACATGAAATTAAGCTTCTAGAGTAAAAATGAGCGCTTCAGCTAATTCTTCATTTAAAGAATTCTATCTTCATGCTTCTTATATTCATCAGCTATATCAATTATGAAATAGTATTTAGTGCAGCCCTAAACAATCCCAATTCAAGAGGTCACTTCCTTTGCTGCATTTGTAATGAGTGCGATTACCAATGTTGGCCAGGTGATCAAACCAACTTCCTTGATAAGTCTTGTTAGAAAACACAAACGCAAGTCTTGTTAAAACACAAATGGTTTTCAAGAAAACATCAGAAAAAAAAACCACCAAATATTAAACACACACAATTCCACGTCATACTAAAACACACACACACACAAATCTTCATCCAGATATGTTACAGATGTTACAGTAATGAAGTGCTGCATGAAAAGTGACAGTGTTCTTTGCTGCCCCATAATGCAATTCCCCAAGTTGTGGAGAGGTGTGGGAAGGAACTGAAGCCAAGCTGCTTCATCAACATTGTACAGCGGTCTTTGATCTGGACTGAGAATTGCAGCACTACCACGGTTATTGTGGTAGAATATTTAACACGAAATTGCAGTGAAATATTCATGGTTTTGAAATTCAATAAATTCTCTGAGCTCACCCGATTTTTGTTTGTGTGGTATATACTAATATTTATTCACCTCAGGCTCAATGAATGTCGCCAAATTAAATAGTAATCCTACCTTATGAATAACCGTCAAATATTAAAAAAAATAAATTAAATTAAAATGATGCCTTGAAGCAAAAAAGGTTAACAGACACTGTCATTTAAAACTGTGTGACAAGTCGAGTGATAAGCTGCTGAAAATCTGTCCGTCTGATCTCTTCTTTTTTTTTTTTCCCCCTCCTGACACCAGATGCATGCAATCCATCATCTGGACAGCCTGTCCCTGTTAATGACTATGCGAACATAAATAGATTTGCTCTTTATGTACTTCACATATTGAATTAGTTGTTCTTCCTTTAATGCAGAAACAAATGGCAACAGGACAGAAAACAGTGCTCTTCTTTCAACTCTTATGCCAGAACAAATATCAGACACTGTGGTTTATATTCTGACTTTGACACCAACAAAGAACAAAACTCAAGATTTAATTACAAGTGTGCAAAGCAAACATCGATCGGGCTCCTCTCAAGTTTTGGGTTACAAATCAACATAATTCGCAGCATTCTTGCAAATCATCTACCCGTTAATAATAAAAGATGAAAGGCTGGTGGAAAACTGGGACTTGGATTCACGCTTGGTTTCCAAGCTGTCTGGTTGAAACTCCTGCCAGTTGCTTTGCACATAAAAAATGAATTTGGGAACAAGGGAGGACATTCACACAGCAGCGGTGTATTAATAACTCATGCATGGTGTCATAAGTGAGATAAAAGTGCATTGTTTTCTTTTCTTTCTCTTCCTCACTCTCAATACTCCCTTCCCTGTCTTCAAACATGCACAAACACACTGGCTGAAATGTTTTTGGCAAAACTTCTACTTTGAGAACACATTCTTTCAATTTGGTTCGAGGTTCTTTCCCTCTCCCCCACCAAACACAAACACGATACGCTAATGTAATGGCTGGCTATTCTCGTCTCTATGAACACAGATCGGCCCCCTCCCCAGTTCGCTGCTGCGGCCTCAAACATTCCTCCAAGCCTCAGCACAGCACACGGCCGGCTGGACGCACGCATTCATGACATTCCATGTAAATTCAAAAGGTTCAGTTCGACTCAATGCCTTCATACAAGGCTCAAAGACAACATATGGGAGTGAACCCTAAGGATAACAGTCAATTCTGTTGACAAAAGCAAGCATCACTGTTGTGGATAAAGCTAATGAGACAGATTTATGTCACAGATTTACACACTCTGTATGTATTGGATTATAATACACAGTTTCTGGGTGCAGCAGGTGCTGAGAGTTACTACTGGACGATATCCTTTTAAAACATTAGCACTATTCAACAAGGCGTTTGCTCAGCACAGAGAAACAGAATGGCTGTAAATCACTTAACGAGCAAAATGAAAACAAATGTATTAGTTTTAATAGTAGTAGTTTAAAAATAATACAGACGCTCCCCGACTTACATACATCTGTTTTACATTTTTTTTCGATTTTACGTTAAAAAAAAAAAAGTCAAATTTTGAGTTTAGATGTACCTACGTAGTACGCTGACGAAATGACGCTGCGTCCATTGTTTACAAACGACAGACTGAATGTGCCCCTCCTTCTTCCCAGTTCAGTTATATATATATATATATATATATATATATTATATATATATATATATATATATATACATACATATATGTTACTCTTGTGTTAAGGCGACGTCTCTGTGATCTTTGTGTTTACACTGTTTTGCGGATTTTTGTAATCCTAAGCAAATAGGGTTGGTCAGAAGTAAAATGAATAAAACCCGGATCCAGAAAAGAAAGATTCACTGGCAAGTGATTCACATCAGTGCAGGCCGAGTACTAAACGAGTTCAACGGCACCCTTGCTCGCTTAAAAGACCAGAAGTTCGTATACCCCGTGCTTTGTTTCAAGTGAGTAAACTACTTTTAGCAAGTAAACTACCTTCAGTATTGAGTGCCTCACATATTGTAAGTGTTGATTGGCCATTTTAAGCTTTACGTAACGTCACCATCCATCGACCATCGGAACCATTTACAAGCAGAAAGATCACATCATAGAGAATGTTAAAGGTAATATTTGATACCGTTTTTGATATTTGATGAGTGAATTTGATTAAAATGTATCTATTTGAAATTATTTTGCTTGAATTTAATTTATTTGAAATAAATGTTGATATTATTTTACAATGTTATGTTTATAATAATTGATTTAGGGGAGTTTTATGAGATGCGGTAATGGTATTTATGGATGTATAGTACAGTATGAGCGTCATACGTCACACGTCAACAACTTACATTCACTTTCAACATATGTTCGGCCGTCCGGAACCAATTAAAAACATAAGTCGGGGAGCGTCTGTAAATCAAGATGAGAGGTTGACAGACTCACCCACAGAAAGAAATCAATCCATGGTACTCATTTAGAAGCCCCATAAAGATGTTGATCAGGAGTCATTGTGTTCTAGACACATCAGTTCTATATCTGTCTTGTCTTTATGTGACTCACCATAATTTTGCTGTGTACTTGATCAAATATGACACAAGGGAGCTCTTTCAAAAGAACATGAAAATTCATTGAGGTCTTAAACATCACCGCTCTGATTTTAGTTCCAATGAATAGAGGCTTGTTCAAGTAAAAATTATTTTCGAAAATTGTAAACTTTAACCACCAGGCCATGTCTACTCTATACTATACACTGTGAATAGAGAAGCGGCTTTAGGATTGAGGAGTTGCTGGTTGGATTCCTGAACCGGCAGGAAATGTGTGTGGCAGTGGCAGCAGCACCTTCCTATCCTCCACATAAAAGGCTGAGGTGCCCTTGAGCGAGGCACCTCACCCTCACATGCTCTCCGGGCGTCCCAGTGTGTGTGGCAGCCCACTGCTCCAAAAGTGTGTATTCACTTTGGATGGGTTAAATACAGAGAAAATAATTTCCCTTGTGGGATTCATAGAGTAAAGTAAAAAAAAAAAAAAAAAAAAAAATTTCATGCAGTGGTAATGTGCAACTGCAATAATCTGACATGTGATTTAAACAATTCACAGGTATACCTCGGCTTACGTCATTAATTGGTTCCAGGCAAGACGACGCAAGTCGAAAACAATTTAAATCGAATTTGCTTCTCTCTCTAGGCTAGCCAACGCCAAATTTACTTGTCTCTTATATATACAGGGATCCCTCGCTACTTTGCGCTTAAATTTATTTTTCCATATATTTTTTGAAAATTGACATATAATCGAGAACGCCTTAACTCGAAACCATTTAAGTCAAGGTATACCTGTATTTGCACAGAAGGAAAACCCAAAATACAGCTCTGGACATCAATGAATGAATAAATGAGTAGACAGATTAATAAAGAAATCATAAGCACAATTATTAAAAGAACTGATCAGCATCTTCAGGCAGTTGATTGGTCAGTCTCTGTACAGAGCACACAGATTGACCAATCAACTGTCTGAAGAATCAAAACAGTTGATTAAATGAGCCAGCCACTTGTGCTGCTGCTTGGTTGAAACAAAAACCTGCAGCCACACGGCCCTTTGTGGAATGAGTTTTGTGGCAAGGCTATAGCCTATCTATACAGACACTGGGTGAAGGCAAGCTACACCCTGTACAGCTCACCAGACCATAGCAAAATCAAAATACAACCTACACACCTACACTTTGGAACAACCAGTGAGCCTAATGTGCATGCCCTTGGACTGTGGCAAGAAACTGGAGCATCTGGAGTAAACCCTCACAAGCACAGGGAGAAAACTCAACACAGAAATGCCGGAGCAGCAAACCCAGGACCTGGTGTACGTGTTATCTAGTATGCCACCATGCTACAAAAAACTGCAGCTGCATGCCCTGGAGCTGGATAAAAAAGTGCATCAAGACAAACTGGTCAGCTGCACCCAACAACGTTCACTATTGCTGCAGAAACAAATGCTTAGAAATCCTTCGTGTTTTTCGAAAGCCTGGGTGTCACATCGTCTTTCGACAATTAACCAGCATCATAGTCCAAGTGTTCGACATTCTTTCATAATGCCTTAGAGCGAGACTGAGAGCCAGGACGGCATAGCTTCAATCATGGAACATTTGACTATGTTGACAATAAGCATGAATTAAGTCCCAGATCAATTTTACCTCTGCAAACATTAAAGGCATCTGTAAAACATATACGGCTTACTGGATGTTACTGCAGAATTCCATGGTAGAATATACACAGAGTAGTGACTACCATGCATTAAGGTTTCTGCCAGTAGACACGATGGCTGCGATATATGCAACGCAGATACTCATGTTTCTAAGGCAAGTGCATCCTCCACCCATTTCTTAACAGGAGCCCACTTCCAAAACCTACCTGAATGGCCATGGCAGTCTCATATACATTTACAATCTATTGAGTTGGTAAAATCAAAGACATCAGCCATTGTTCTTACAGATCAACTGGATATGTGAGACTTGTAGTTAAAATTTCTCACCTCAGTAGCCCATTACCAGATCTCTCTAGTCAAAAACTACACACCTCACAAGGTTAAATTCCCACCAAGCTCCCATTTCTTGGACAGATGGGTGTTGTATCTGTTAGACAAGCACAACAAAGTGTCACAGTGTGGGGAAAAAATCTTCTTCCAGAATTTTAAATAAAAATCTTGCCACATGAAAATGGTTTTAATTTTCAATCAGCGTGAAATGCTAGTTTATTATAATAAAAGGGCTTAATAACTGTTCATCAGGAAGATCACACAAGTACACGTGCACATTTTTCCTGAGCACAGGCGGTACAGGAAGCTCATGTTGTAATGCCGTTTCCTCATCACTTCCGAAGAGTTTTATGAACAAAGTCTCATGCAGCGATACAAAAGAAGGGCACACGTCTGCAAACAAGAAAATGACTTAACTTGCATTGCTGCCGACCTTTTCCGGGAACCAATTAATTGTTTTTGTTTATATTCAGACCCTTGTGTTTTAAAAAATGCAACCGCTTTTGTGCTCTCAACTTTTCAATTCTGCTTGAAATGGGTTAAATGCAGACCCTAATTTTCATTTCCTATTATTACAGCACATCAAAAAAAGTAGTTGAAACCAGTCAATAGCAGGGCGCGAAATTAGCGTCGGTCCACCGGCATTTTTGTGGGAGATCTGGAAAAATTCACCCCGGTACCAGCCCCCGTGTCAGGCAGAAGGCCTTTTCAGTAAAACGAACAACCCGCCGTCACCTAAGATAGGACACTTCATAAACTTGAAAAAGTAACACTAATAGTTCCACACCATCCATGTTTTGTTTACATGGGTGCAACATCTTTCAGCAACGGGGAACATTACGGTGCAATAAATTGGTGTCGACTTAGGACAGGAACAGGACAGATGCGAAAATGAAGGAAAATCTCAAATAATTTGATTATGTAGAATACTATCTCAAGACAACTTTGATAATTACTTGAGGTTTCTGAATTCTATGTTAAGTTTTAAGAACAGAATCGGACTCTAGATCTAGAGACTCAATCTCGTTCTTGCTTACATCTTTTTGTTTGCATTGTTATTCTTTGTTCACCGAGTTTTTAATTTGATCCGCAGAATAATAAATAGATTTGTATATGACAGAGCATTGGTTTACATGTATGTTTCTTACTCAGTTATAATAGCTATTGTACACCAAACATATAGACAGGTGAACAAGTGAATGAAAAAAACAAAATAAAATAACAGATTACCACATAATTAATCATTCCAGAAAAAGTGGGGTCCAATAAAATTCTTAGGGGTCCTGCAGATTTTTTCTTCTGCCTGCTGCCCTGTCCGGCGGAAAATTTTCTTAATTTCGTGCCCTGCATAGGGTTTGAATCGCGACATCAGCTCATGTACAGCTCGATTTCATGGAACAACTCATTCACTTACCCTGTCAGAGGTCATAATGTTTTGAATGTTATGCATAATGAGTACGATAATTGGTGGTGAACCAATTGGGGTTTATTACAGCACATATCCCACTATAAATCACACTTGCCTTTTATTTTGGACCAAAATCACTTTTTGGTTGAACTGCATACGAAAAGTGCAACTCACCCAAACTTTTATCTGTAGCTCACCGACACTGAGTCTTAAACACACTTACTCATCATAACAGCCTTCTGTAATTGCCCGTATTGTCGATAATTAGCAACTGATGTTTTCAGACCCCTATAATAAACAACAAGCAGAAATTACTGAGCTGGTGAAAACCATTGCCAAGTGCACAGGCAAACAGCATGAAACAGACCGAGGCATAAATATACATCTGGAATATGACTCAAGCTACAAATGCCAAGTTTTAGCAGTGAGGCAAATTACAAACCAGCTGGCCAAGAGAGGGCAGGAACAAAAGTTGTGGCTTTCCGGGTCAGAGGTGGTTACTGCCAGAGTTCGAGCATCGGCATGCCCTGCCCAGCACGTCCACCCTTTAAAACATGTTCATCATTTTAGGGTCTAGTTTAAAAAAGTTATTAGAATCAACTGGGTGGTTTCTATACATATGACTGCATGAGAATTTTGAATCTGAAAAAAATCTTGTGTGTACATGCAACACGACAAATATGACTTCTGGCCACAGAAATGTTTAGAAATGGAACGGTAAATGTAAAAAAAACTTTCTGAACAAAAGAAAACTGAGTGGTGAGCAAGCTTTGAAGTGACTATGACATCATTTTGTTCAGAAAGCTCACATAGCAGAACTGGATGGAAACATGCAACTAAATTTTGTAGATTTTTTTCTGAGCTTGACTTAAAATCTGTTTAAGACCCAAAAGGAAACGGGAGATGCTGCAAGATGGTCACGAAAAGGTGAGGAAAGGCATAAACAACTTAATTACAACAGGCTAAAGATTCTCAAAACTACCAAATCTGTGCTAACACTGAAACACAATCTGAGAAAAACAATGATCAGTGGTGTAATGTTTGGTCGCCCAGTAAAAGATCTATGAAGGATAGTAGAATTTCAGAGCTCAGACATTCGGCACAAAACAAATTCCATCTTAGAAACATATGTTGAAAATGTGACCTCAAACTGGCATGACAACACACACAAGCAGACGTGTTACTTGCACAGGCTCCATGAGAGAAACAAAAAAGACCTGGGGTGAAGCGTCAAGAACAATTTTCCAGCATACCAGGCACAACCAAAAGTATGCGGACACCTGACCATCACATCGATGTGTGTGCATTCTTTAAGCCAGCCTTAAAGGGGGTGGGTGATCTGGACCCTATCTCAGCTGTGTGTGTGGCAAAAGTGCCTCACACAGGGGCAGACTGAAAGGCAGTTCAAAATCACAGGAGTGAGGCAAAACATTTCTGAACAGTAGGCGAAAACACGGTGTCAATAGATTTTAATCACGTGTTGATTGCAGTTAAAAATGGTTTCCGACGGTGATACATGTTTTGAGAACGCCCAAGAAATTTCAAGCATTTTGAAAATCCCACAGTTTATGTCAGTCAGTGCCAATCAACAGTGAACACCATCACGATGTCAAGATGATGTCAACACTGTGCAGTATATCTATATCAAACACAATTGTGTTAAATAATAATAATAATAATATAAAATAAGAACAATCGGAACTGTGCTGAACCATCATCAGAACTGCTCCGAAATGAGGCCTGTTTTAAACTATACCAAAAAAAAAAAAAAAAAAAAATCGGATATGTATACCTGAATCTGACGTCTTCATATACCGCACCATTACAAAATTTTCCTTCACTTAAATTAATGGGCTTAAACCTGTTTCAAGATATCAGATAAAACAAAAACCCATTTCGGAGATAATACCCAGCCTGGTATAATTTCCCATAACTGGTCAATGTCAGCACTTTTCTTGAACTAAACCCACCAACCAGCTACGCCTTCTGGTCCAAGATCAGCACTCAACATCTTGTGGCTAAGGCCACTCATTTTTTTATTTTCTGTTTGACGGATTCGCCGAAGTGCTGGCAAAAGTGCCGCTAAAAATTATTTAATTTTAACTTTTCAATTTATTATTTTTTCCCCTCATCGATCTCTATATTATATGCCGATGTGAAAAAAATATATCAAATCTTACTCAGACAAAATCGTACCTTTAAATATTATGTATAATTTTATGTATTCGCCTTCGACATCAGACCCTACTACAGCTATGAGAGCTTACATCTTTATATCCAAATGAATTCTCGCATCAGGTATCGTGAGTCAAGACTCCCAGCATGCTTTGCAAGCGACTCAAATGAACAAATAATGCATTGTAATGAGACATATGTAATTTGCACACTATATTTGATGATATTCCCAGCACTTCTAGAGCCATCAACTAGATATTATACATGAAAAAAATTTAAGTCATGAAACCTTCCTGTGCTATTAATACCACAAAATCACAATTTTTTTCCACTCTGACACTTTTTTTTTCAAAATTGTAAATAATATTTTAAATCTCGTGGCCTTATTTTTTTCTTATTTCCTCTGACATCACTTTGTGCTGAAAAATCCGTCAAACAGAAAATTAAAAATGAGTGGTCGAAATGAGCACAAGTCCCCATTGCCAAAGGACAAAATTGAAATTGAGATCAACAATTGTCCATATACTTTTGTTGATAAAGTAGACATTAATGATGTGCCAATTGTGATGTGCAACAATCACTCTCAAATAATACAGGATGTTACATTAAACTGTATAATAATAATTAAAAAAAAAAAATCCAATTATAATGTCTGTCACAGCTGCATTAGTACAACATGATGTTAATAATATTAACTGGTTCAGATCTCTATAAAGCAGTATAGAATACTAGTGCAGCTCCAGTGACCCACTGCTGCCCCTGTTGAAAACAGAAAATCAACACACGAAGAAATAACACCAAATTCAGCTGCATCACAGAACCACGGCACAGGAGTTTTCACACATTCCAGGACAAAACTCTGTTCTCTGCCTCACATTTGATCTGAGGATGGATTAAAGATTGCTACGTACTCACAATGCAGTATGAGATCCAGCCCACAAGAAATGCCTCCTTGGTATACTTCTGCCTTTAATAACACCCCGTTACCTTATCAAGTTCAAGTAAGATTAGATTTTATGAGATCCAATTCATCCTCACACTGAAAAGTGATCATTTTTGTAGGAATCGGAGCAAAACGGTAAAGTCAAAGCCTTTATCTAACCTGTGAAAGGAGAGCATCCTTAACAATAACCTTAATCGACAGCTCCCATGTCTGGAATCACTGGATTAACATAAAGCCAGTTCAGATGTTGCTGGTGCTCATGCAGGATTTTGAAATGATGAACACCCACCTGACCAACGCTACATTCGAAAAGAAAAGTACAAAATGGATATGGTTGGAAACTGGATTAGTGCTGCTGGCAGCTCATCCTGAAAATGATATTGGTACTGTTTGTAATGTGACATATTTCTCTCAAATTAACTGTCACATCCAGTCTTGTAAGTGTGAGATGTCTCATATCCCGTTAAATACAGTCGGGTTGAACTATGGTTTCTTAAGTGTTACGGAAGACTTAGTGGGAATAAACATTTCTTAGTAAAACCTGCATTACAGGGATCCCTCACTTTACGCGGTTAATTGGGACCGAGATCCTGCAAAGTAGGATTATCCCCCCAACCCCCCTCACTGACATATACGTACATGTATGTGTGTAGACAGTATAATATCAATAAATACATAATTATGCTATAAATGCTTATAATAACAATTAAACATTAAAAAAATAATGCATAAGATGTAAATAAACTATAAATACGCACACGCTCGCACACACACACTCAGATGCGCACCTCACAAAAATGTAACCAGTTTTGATGGGATGCTTTGGGAGGTTTTTTTTTTTGTTGCATAATTGGCCTTGATTTTGTGGCATTTTCCTTAACTTTCTCCCCCCATTCTCCCTCAATTTCCTTATTTTTTAATTCGATGAATATTTAAAAAAAAAAAAAAAAAAAAAAAAAAAAAAAACGTGATTCACTGAAGCCGCATTAATTAAAAGCACAAAGCAGCGAGGGATCCCTGTATTTTTACTCGATTCTTTACTGGATTTTAGTTGAAAAGAGGGTCTCAAATAAGCACAGAAAATATAAAGCCAGGTGTAATCAAACTCAACCAACAACAAACTCATCATGTACTTCAACAATAATCATTCGGCTGTTTGTAAAAAATATAAACGCTGATTATTTAGCATTCATTCACTCATGAATCTTTAATATGCACTTTATCTTGCTTATGTTTGTCCGAATAGATGTTTCACTAATTTACCATTTTAAACTTAAGTCATTATTTCCCATGTAGTTCTTTTAATCTTCAATGAGATGTTTTTGTTGTATATAAAAACAATTCCATCCAATGTAATAAAGGTGCTCTAAACATTTACTACTGTCAGCATAATTAACACAGCCATATTATTCCACTGCAACTTCTGGCATGAACTTTGGGAAATAGTTAGTGGTTTAAAAGCCACATAGCCAAATCCAACTCTGCACAAAAAAATTGCAATCCTACTCTATACTGCTATACGACCATCATCAGGATGGCCAGAGACTTAAACTGATGCTGAAACATTTAAGAGATGTTTTTCCTGAGTCCCCCGCCCCCCTCGGTTGGAAGTTACAACAGGCTACACTGGAGTGTCTCAAGGCTCATGAAGCCACTTCAAGCCAGCAGCTTCTTTTAGGCTCGGAGACAGAGTGGGATGAGTCTGAAGTGAACTAAAGAAGGGATTTGAGGAGCACAGAGAGGTGACTGCTGTCACGTTACAGAGAACACAGCTGTCTCAAGATGAATGCCCTCAGCCTTGCACTCATCGCACTGCTTTTATATGAACAATGCAGGAATACAGCCAGAAAAGCTGGAACATGAAGCAGAGAAGAATATGTAAAAAATGGATAACCAACAGGTTTATTGACTGAACAAAAAAATAAATAAAAGTGCTCGATCCTAGCGTTTCTGCTTCCCTGCAACCAGGTGGTAAAATGGACTTCGCTAACTGTTCAAAAAGCCGAGTCATGAGCTTTTTCCAAACAACAACTAAACACAGACCTCTTTACTGAAAACTTCAATGAACATCATATAAAAAGCTATACAGGGATCCCTCGCTACTTCACGCTTCAATTAATGTGGCGCCAGTGCATCGTGTTTTTTTTTTTTTTTTAAAGAAATAAATATTGACACTGAATTAAAAAAATAAGTAAATTAAGAAAGAATAGGGGAAAAAGCCACAAAAACAAGGCCAACTATGCAAAATAAATAAATAAACAAAACAAAAAACAACCCAAAATCTCCCATCAAAACCATCTGGAGATACGAACAGGGCAAGGTCGAAAGTGAAATGATATTGAAGAACAAATAGAAATGGAATAAAATCTACAGAAAGATGTATCATAAATATAAGTATGAAATATGATTAAACATTATCCTGAGGTACACTTAATACTAGGCTCCGGCAGAGGGGGGCGTGGCTGACCATGGTCCAGGAAGAGAAGCAGAACGATACATTTCTGAACTCCTACCAAAAGTTTCAAAGAAGAAACAAATTGACTCCAGTATTATAATGAACTGGATAAGAGTGAAACTCTGTTAATCTGATCGGATCAGCTGTGCTTGAGAGGAACCAGGAGTTTATACACGGGACATAATGATATTGATAATGTGATGATTATGGGAAGAGAGGAAGAGAGAGAGAGAGAGAGAGATTGTATACAGTACAAACTCGTATAGATTACTGATACAATGTTTAAACAGAAGTTCCCCTCCAATGAATGCCCTGTAACGACTTACAAACAAATTCATCTCACCAGTCAGGAACTCAACTCGTTTGTAAGCTGGGGAGTGTCCGTACTTACATTGTTGCACCTGTGTGTGCACATGCATCCGCACGCATGCGTGCGGTGTATGTATGCGTATCCTCTTCTCATGCAGTTCCATCTGCATGTGTGCGCATTTATATTTTATTTACATCTTATGCTATTATTTGAATGTTTATTGTTATTATAAGCATTTGTAGCACTGAATACGTATTTCTTGATATTATATACATACATATATGTCAGGGGGTGATCCTACTTCGTGGATTTCAATGATCGCGTGGGGATCTCAGTACCAATTAATCGTGGAAAGTGAGGGATCCCTGTACTGTTGTGTTGCTGTATTGTCTGTTCTCCTCTCAAACAGGCAATGATTCTTTTACTCAAATGGCAAGGCAAAGCTGTATGCCCCATTTGAAAATGTGGGATACAAATTGGTATAATAATACACAGTTTTAAACACCATCAACAGTGTCACTACACTGCAACCTTTTCTGAAAACGGATGCCGAACCATTTGTCCAAGGTATCTACCTGTACACAACATCTGTATAAGGAAGAACAAAACACCATAAATTCAAAATCCGAAAACGGGGGACTCACCTCAAGCTCATAGAACTCCTGAGCATCATCCAGGCCCTGAACACGGATCTGCAGGCACTTGCCTTTTCCTCCTGTCCAAGATGAGTTCAGGCTCTCCCCAGGTTCCAGCGTGCTGATGCCCGGGTGGAACTGAGAACCCAGGCGTGTGCCTGGCGTCTGCAGCACCCGGTACGTGCCATCGATCTCACCCATTGCTGCTCACAGCGCAGCCGGGCTCTTCTCTCACTCGCACGCCCTGCCTGGGAGCAAAAACACAGAATGGACATGAACACATCGTGAAGAAGTCATGTTTCCATTCATCCACCCACTACACACTGGTCTAATAGCAGTCTAGTGATTGATGTATTCATGTAGCTGTCCTGTTTAAGAAGGCCTGACATCACTTAATGGAAACACAACTCACTTCTGTTGAAAGTCATCAATCATGCACAGTGACGCACCCAGGAGAAATGGAGCCACCTCCAAAACAAACTAGGATGGTATCATCCTGTGTTTTTCCTGTCACTACATGAATCACATCGTTAAATACTAATTCTTTATCGAAAAGGACACTGGTATGTTTATTTCACTCAATCATAAAGGTCATTTTTTTACACCTGTGTGTCAGCAAAAGTCTTAAAGTAGCCATAAAACCAATAGGTTCAAATCCTATCAAAATGTTCCCAAATGCTTTGAGAAACCAAGTACAATCATGATAAATGTTTCTAGCTAACATTAAGAGTTCAACTACCTACAAAAAAAAAAAAAAAAAAAAAACACTGCAGGCATGATCAGTCCTTATGCTGCCTTACATCATTGCATTTCTATAGTATGCACTCATGCCATATTTAAAATCTCGAACCTCAGAAAACAAACAATCGACACTACATCTAATAAAATCTGGCATGTGAGCTGATGAAGCATAAACTGGTAAGGTGACCTTAGACATAGAGGTTTAAATGGTTTACTTGCAAGTTTTTGATCCATTATCCAAAGACAACAATAAAGTCATTCACTTTTTCAGACATCAGGTTAGACACTGTGTGGGCCTCAACTGTGTTTCGGTTTGCATCATACCAACTGACGTACTGTATTTATTGATCAAATTCATTTCAAGGATCAGTGTCCAGGTATCAGTGCATGAAGCCTGGATTACACATTTCAGTAGCTGATAGAAAGGGAGACGTAGCCTGTGCTAAAGTGGAGAAAGAGTGACAAGGGAATGAGTTCAATCAACACCAACATTAAAGCAGAAGTTATGAAATCCTACTACAGTCCTAAGTGTTCATAAAAAAGGGAGATTATAACCATTCTTATCAGCAGCAGTGAAGTTCAACAGCGATTGCGATTTCAGAGCACGGAACAATATTCATATATCTGGTTATGAATAAATAATCAGGAAAACTGAAACTTTAATGTTATCAAAAGGAAGCACTCAGTAGCACAATCTCACTCACACATTTGCTAAGCCACTTTATTCTACTAGGGAAGCTCTCAGCCAACATCGGTCGAAGGTGGGGTACAACCTGAACAGCTCGCCAGACCATTGCAGGGCCAAAAAACTATTTTCACTCACATTCACACCTGGGGGCAATTTGGAACATCTAATCAGCCTAACATGAATGACTTTATACAGACGAATGAAACCTCAACAAAAAGAACTAAACTACAGCACCAACTGTGTGTGTGTGTGTGTATATACTGTATATATATATATATATATATATATATATATATATATATATATATATATATATATATATATACACACACACACACACACACACACACACACACACACACACAGTATAATACCACCGGCCCCCTCTTTCCGAAATTAACCCGTTCCAGGGCCTTTTTTGTAATGTGGAAGTTTCATAAGTAGAGGCGCATTTTACATGTAAAAATCGTGATTCGTTCCAAGGCTCCCAAGACAACCCCATAAACTCTTTAAAAATGATGAAAGTACACCAATTTTGTATGAAATATTTGAGGCGCTCCACCGAATGTAGGCGCTTGTCGCACGGACTACTTTCGAGAAAATGGCCAAAAAAGTAAAAGTGGTCACTTTTTCATCGAAATTCGGATTTTTGCATAAACCATTAAAACAAGTATTCAGTTATCACTTGTTGAAGTGAAATCGACTAAAACTCACTAAATATGTGTTTTATTTTCATTTTTCTGACGAGGACCCTCATAAAACTAGATAAAAACAGTAGCAAACTTACCGGTTTTCTTTGCAATTATTCACCAAGTTTGGTACAAGACACACTACAATCCATACACTAGAAGAACGATCGTGAAGTCGTCTCTCCGTTTCGGATACTGTTTTAATATTAAAATACCGTTTCAGTGAATAAAATAAAGAAATAAAGACAATATGCACGTAAACAATGCAGGCAAGTTACTCAGGAAAGATCTGAAACGAGCACCCTGAACTCTGTCACATGCTCACATTGCACATGCTCAGTGCCCATCACACATTAACTTCCTGTTTACTTCCTGACTCTAGTATACCGCATGTGGAACTTATCTCCCATTTTATCTTCAATAACAGGAAGTAAGTTTACTAGTATTTATAAGATTGTGAATACACAATTTCTGGAAAAGGAGAGTAAAATGTCATCTGTGATGTCTATCAGCATTAGTATAGATGTTAAATTCCACACTGGAATTCGGCTTCGAAGATTATTTCTCTCTTTCGCTCTCTCTCTCTGTCACACACACACACACAGTGTGCCAACGGTTAAATGAGCAGCATCCAGATGAACTAGTGCAATTTGAATGAAAGAAAATACAGTATATGAAGGGAGTGGGGCAAATTAGTGCAGATGCACAAATCAGCACCCACTACTTACAGTCTGTGTGTGTGTGTGTGTGTGTGTGTGTGAGAGAGAGATACCTCAGGTCTGCTGGAATATTAAGAAAGACATGATTCCATTGCAGTTCAGTCAAAGAAAATCCCATATGCTCAGTATTATGTACTTTAGAAACTTTATATGAGTATTGGTATTTTTCTCTGCATGCAAAATTCGATTATGGAATTTTTTTGATCATTTGATTTGTGTGTAATCTTGTCTGGACTGGACATGCCGGATCGTGGGTTGTTTAATTTTGTACGAAAATTGGTCAAGACCTGAAAAATACTTCAATGTTTCATACCTTTTACATATAAACAAACTGATGCCAGCTGTGTTGATTAAGATTTTGACTTTGATGTTGATGAAGAAGAGGCATCTGTTAATAAAAGTGTGATGACTGGTGTTTGTGAAGATGTGATTTTTTTCTGCTGAGCAGGATATAGATGAAGATGCTGAGGGCAGAGCTGATGAAGCTTACTTATATTAAGAGATCAGAGAGATTTGTTATATATATATATATATATATATATATATATATATATATATATATAGAAATATATATATATAAGTTTTCTTAATTTCAGTGTGATTGTTTGAACCTGATAGTGTTTTTTTTTCAAATCAGTATCATTTGAACCTTTATATAATGGTCATAAAGATACATACTGATCTTATTGGAATAAACAGAAATGAAAATAAGTCTTTTTTTTTGTTAATTTTGGGGGGTTACCACGGTGACTGATGGGCTTAAAAAAGGCGTGTCGGTGCATAAAAATGTTTGGTTGCTACGGACTAACGATCTTGGAAGAAATGCAATCTTTGTGCTCATTTTTCTCTAAAACGTCTTTTGAAATTTTTAGTTAAATGCTGACACAAGAAATGGCATAGCACGCTCAATTTTCAAGGTATCGACAAACTTTTTGCTGCATTTTGCAGCTTTGGACCTTCTCAATCCGATTGTGTAAAAATCTAATTTATGGACCCAAGAGCCTACTTTCGGTGGAGTGGCTCACATATGGGTTAAAAGTACAAGAAAATTGTTTATTAAACCATTTAAACATTTTATTAACACATTAAACCATTTTATTAACATTAATTAAACCAGAATTAAACATTTTTTATTAACGCACACACACACACACACAGAATACACATGTATTGTGGTGCTGAATGCGGGCTCCGCCCACATGCAGGACGCCTGAGCATTTTAAAAAAGGGAATTCAAAGCGCATTCCCTGCTTGACAGATCGGGGGTCCAAACTCAACTTTAAATTGATTCCTTGAGGGATCAGAGGTCCAGATAAGCCACGTTTTGCTCACATTCGCGAGCGCGCCACATTTATTAAATATTTACTGAATTGAACAACTTAAAAAAAAACTAAACTAAAGAGTTAAGCCTCCTTTCATCTCTGATTGACTCTGTAGGCGGTCTCTCTCACACACACACACACACACACACACACACACACACAAAACTCTCGATGGTGTGTTTTGCCGAATGTGGGCTCCACCCACACGCAACGCTCTGCTGACGGAGCAATTCTATTTAAATGTTTAAATGGACAGGATGTTTTATTTAAAGCGGAATTACAGTACCTGTTTGAAAGATCAGAGGTCCTCATTCAATATTAACTTGCTTCCTTTCAAGATCAGAGGTCTTGTTTAATGAAGCACTCTGTTCATGCTTCTCCTGCTTCAATATCGTGCCGAAATAATCGCCTCCATCACTGTATTTCCGCTTTCAGGTCTCTTTCTGCTTCAATATCATCCTGATTGTAAAGGGGTTTCGGCGATAACGAAATACTAGTCCTTCTCAAAAAATTAGCATATTGTGATGTTCATTATTTTCTGTAATGTACTCATAAAAATTCATATATTTTAGATTCATTGCACACCAACTGAAATATTTCAGGTATTTTGTTGTTTTAATACTGATGATTTTGGTATGCAGCTCATGAAAATCCAAAATTCCCATCTCAAAAAATTAGCATATCATGAAAAGGTACTCTAAACGAGCTATTAACCTAATCATCTGAATCAACCAATTAACTCTAAACACCTGCAAAAGATTCCTGAGGCTTTTAAAAATTCCCAGCCTGGTTCATTACTCAAAACCACAATCATGGGTAAGACTGCCGACCTGACTGCTGTCCAGAAGGCCATCCTTGACACCCTCAAGCAAGAGGGTGAGACACAAAGAAATTTCTGAGCGAATAGGCTGTTCCCAGAGTGCTGTATCAAGCCACCTCAGTGGGACGTCTGTGGGAAGGAAAAAGTGTGGCAGAAAATGCTGCACAACCAGAAGAGGTGACAGACCCTGTGGAAGATTGTGGAGAAGGGCCAATGCCAGACCTTGGGGGACCTGTGGAAGCAGTGGACAGGGCCACCGGTGCCGTATTCCCCAGGTCAAGCCACTTTTGAACCAGAAACAGCGGCAGAAGCGCCTGACCTGGGCTACAGAGAAGCAGCACTGGACTGTTGCTCAGTGGTCCAAAGTACTTTTTTCGAATGAAAGCAAATTTTGCATGTCATTCAGAAATCAAGGTGCCAGAGTCTGGAGGAAGACTGGGGAGAAGGAAATGCCAAAATGCAGTCAGTGATGGTCTGGGGTGCCATGTCAACTTCATGCTTCCATCTGCTGAAAAGCTTTATGGAGATGAAGATTTCATTTTTCAGCACGACATGGAACCTGCTCACAGTGCCAAAACCACTGGGAAATGGTTTACTGACCATGGTATTACTGTGCTCAATTGGCCTGCCAACTCTCCTGACCTGAACCCCATCGAGAATCTGTGGGATATTGTGAAGAGAAAGTTGAGAGACACCAGACCCAACACTGTGGATGAGCTTAAGGCTGCTATCGAAGCATCCTGGGCCTCCATAACACCTCAGCAGTGCCACAGGCTGATTGCCTCCATGCCACGCCGCATTGAAGCAGTCATTTCTGCAAAAGGATTCCCAACCAAGTATTGATTGCATAACTGAACATAATTATTTGAAGGTTGACTTTTTTTGTATTAAAAACACTTTTATTGGTCAGATGAAATATGCTAATTTTTTGAGATAGGAATTTTGGGTTTTCATGAGCTGTATGCCAAAATCATCAGTATTAAAACAATAAAAGACCTGAAAGATTTCAGTTGGTGTGCAATGAATCTAAAATATATGAAAGTTTAATTTTTAATCAGTACATTACAGAAAACAATAGGCTTTATCCCAATATGCTAATTTTTTGAGAAGGACTAGTATAACACTGCAAAGATCTCAAAACAAGCCAACAGTCCTCTTCAACTCTCCTCACACGTGTGGCAGACAAAAGGTATGGGTACAGTAATGGGTACACGTCAGATCACTCCTGGCCAATGGGAGGCCAGCGGGGCGGGATGTTGGGAGGCAGTTAATGAGAGAGCAACTCACGCATCGTGTGAAATTTTGATTGGCGCGTTTGGCGCTTTTCGTAAGAGGGGGTTGTTTTCGTCTACAGAAGACGCAAACTTAGGAAAATGTTTTTCGTAACCCGGAATTTTTGTACCCAGGGGGTTTCATAAGTAGGGGGCCGACTGGATATATTCCGTATTCGATGTAATAAGCGTCCTGCTCCAATAAGCACCCTCCCAATGGTTTTGATCTTATGTCTAATAACAGTCCATGTGTACTGGGAGCAAAATCGTAGATCAAAATCACCAATTTTATTCAATCAGTCTCTGTAACCATAAAACGAGGCGTTCACTGCCTGCAAAAGTGAGTTTACAGAGTATTTCAAGACCCCCTGCCACTGGGGAATGTCTATAATATTCATCAGTAACAACACATCTGATTGTTCCGCCATGCTTTAAAAAACAGGAAAATATTTTGCTGTGTTCTCTTGGTAAATATCCAATAACCGATGAACCATTAGAAACTACTACAGCAAAACTATGGAATGTTCTGAATGAATGGACCGATGAGTCAGATTATGGACCTATCAGAAAGTGATGAGTATTTTTCACCCAATTCCCCTGCTCACTATTTCTTCTCCTTTCGGCTTTTCCCTTCAGGGGTCGCCACAGCGAATCATCTGCCTCCATCTATCCTCTGCATCTTTTTCTCTTACACCAACTGCCTT
>CM045741.1:21242515-21362515 GCA_024760905.1 Plotosus lineatus
CAGAGGGCCTAGAGGAAGACCAAAGAGAAGATTTATGGATGTGGTGAAGGAAGACATGAAGGTCGTTGGTGGAAGAGAAGAAGATGCAGAGGACAGGGTGAAATGGAGGCAGATGATTCGTTATGGTGACCCCTGAAGGGAACAGCCGAAAGGAGAAGAAAAAGAAGACCATGGTAAGTGTTTGCTTCCTCCCTGAGAAAATGTTTGTATCAAGTGACATGGAGGGACTCAACATTTTATGAACAGGTTTCGTTCTGGTTGCACTTTGAATTGCAGTAGTACAAGACTGCCATCTATTGGAATATTAACGATACTGATCACAATTCAAAATGACAAAAGAAATACCTCAGGATCCTGAAAGGTGAGACCCTCAAAATACAGGATGCGAATTAGCAGACCTTGGATATTACTTCACTTTAAAACGTATATATATATATATATATATATATATATATATATATATATATATATATATATATATATATATGATTTTCTGAGTAGATCCTTCCGTAGGAGAGTGCTCAATACTTTTTGGTAGAGCAAATAACAATAAAAATAAAAGGACAGGACAAAGACTTTCTATTGAAACTCCATTTATCACTACAGATCTGTTTCGAGGGGTGGTGAAACCATCCTCTCTCTTCATGTGATTATAGAAGAATTTTTTGTTTTTTCAAGAAATTTTTGTTATTTGCTCTACCAAAAAGTATTGAGCACTCTCCTACGGAAGGATCTACTCAGAAAATCCTCTCTCTCTCTCTCTCTCTCTCTCTCTCTCTCTATATATATCTTCTTCTTCTTTTCCTTTCGGCTGTTCCCTTCAGGGGTCGCCACAGCAAATGATCTGCCTCCATCTCTCCCTATCCTCTGCATCTTCTACTCTTACTCCAACGACTTTCATGTCCGCCTTCACTGCATCCATAAATCTTCTCTTTGGTCTTCCTCTGGGCCTTTTGCCTGGTAGTTCCAACCTCAGCATCCTACGACCAATATACTCACTATCCCTCCTCTGTACATGTCCAAACCATCTCAATCTAGCCTCTCTGACTTTGTCTCCAAAACATCTAACATGTGCTGTCCCTCTGATGTACTCATTTCTGATCCTATCCATCCTCGTTACTCCCCAAAGAGAACCTCCAACATTTTCATCTCTGCTCCCTCCAACTCTGACCCCTGTCTTTTCCCCAGGGCCACTGTCACTAAACCATACAACATTGCTGGCCTCATCACCGTCTTGTACACTTTTCCCTTCTTTCTTGCCGATACTCTCCTATCACACATCACACGGACACTTTTCTCCATCCATTCAACCTGCCTGCACGCGCTTCTTCACCTCTTTTCCACACTCTCCATTGCTCTGGATTGTTGAGCCTAAGTACTTAAAATCCTCCACCTTCTTTATCTCTGCCCCTGTAACCTCAAAGTTCCTCTTGGGTCCTTGTCGTTCACACACATGTATTCTGTCTTACTAAGACTAACCTTCAATCCCCTCCTTTCCAGGGCATACCTCCACCTCTCTAGATTTTCCCTCCACACTTGGTCTCTGCTCTCACTACAGATCACAATGTCATCTGCAAACATCATAGTCCATGGAGATTCTTGTCTAACCTCATCTGTTAGCCTGTCCATCACCATAGCAAACAAGAAGGGGCTGAGAGCTGACCCTTGATGTAGTCCCACCTCCACCTTGAACTCTTCTGTCACACCGACAGCACACCTCACCACTGTCTTACATCTATCATACATGTCCTGCACCACTCTAACATACTTCTCTGTCACTCCAGACTTTCTCATACAATACCACAGTTCTTCTCTCGGCACCCTGTCATATGCTTTCTCCAGATCCACAAAGGCACAATGCAGCTCCTTCTGACCTTCTCTGTACTTCTCTATTAACATCCTCCAAAGCAAACACTGCATCTGTGGTGCTCCTTCTTGGCATGAAACCAAACTGTTGTTCACAAATGCTGACCTCTGCCCTTAGTCTTGCTTCCACTATTCTTTCCCATAGCTTCATTGTATGGCTCATCAACTTTATCCCTCTGTAGTTGCCACAACTCTGTACATCGCCCTTGTTCTTAAAAATGGGCACAAGCACACTTCTCCTCCATTCCTCTGGCATCTGCTCACTTTCTAAGACCTTGTTGAATATTCTTGTCAGAAAATCTACTGCTACCTCCCTAGACACTTCCATACCTCAACTGGTATGTCATCAGGGCCAACTGCCTTTCCACTCTTCATCCTCTTCAATGCCTCCTCACTTCTCCCTTACTAATCTTTGCTACTTCCTGCTCCTCAACGGTCACCCCTTCTACTCTTTTTCTCTCTCATTTTCCTCATTCATCAGCTCTTCAAAGTACTCTTTCCATCTTCCCAGCACACTTCTGTCATCAGTCAATACATTTCCTCTCTGTCCTTTATCACTCTAACTTGCTGCACGTCTTTCCCATCTCTATTTCTCTGCTGTGCTAACCTGTATAGATCATTTTCTCCTCCTTACTGTTCAACCTATCATACAAGTCATCATACGCCCTCTGTTTGGCCTTTGACACTGCTACCTTAAGCCTTTGCGCTGTGTCTCCCTGTACTCCTGTTTACTCTCTTCGGTCCTCTCAATGTCCCACTTCTTCTTGGCTAACCTCTTCTTTTGTACACACTCCTGCACTTCCTCATTCCACCACCAAGTTTCCTTATCTACTTTCCTTCCAGAGGACACACCAAATACTCTCCTACCGGTCTCCCTGATCACATTGGCTGTGGTTGTCCAGTCCTCTGGAAGCACTTCCTGACTACCCAAAGCCTGTTTCAACTCCTCCTTGAAGACAACACGACCTCTTCCTTTTTCAGCTTCCACCACTTTGTCTTCTGCTCTACCTTTGCCTTTTCACCTTTCTTACCATCAGTGTCATCCTGCACACCACCATCCTATGCTGTTTGGCAACACTCTCACCCACTACTACTTTGCAGTCACTGACTTCCTTCAAATTACATCGCCTACACAAGATGTAGTCTACCTGTGTGCTCTTACCTCCGCTTTCATAAGTCACCCTATGCTTCTGTTTCTTCTGGAAGAAAGTATTCACCACAGCCATTTCCATCCTTTTGCAAAATCGATCAACATCTGTCCTTCTGTGTTCCTGTCCTGGATACCAAACCTGCCCATCACTTCCTCGTCCCCTCTGTTGCCTGCACCAACATGTCCATTGAAGTCTGCTCCAATGACCACTCTTTCACCTCTGGGGGTACTCTGCATCACTTCATCTAACTCACTCCAGAATCTCTCCTTCTCTTCTAGCTTACATCCTGCCTGTGGGGCATAAGCACTAACAACATTGACTATCATCACCTTCAATTTCTAACTTGAGACTCATCACTCTGTCTGACACTCTTTTCACTTCTAGAACATTCCTGACAAACCCCTCCTTCAAGATGACTCCTACTCCATTTCTCTTCCCATCCACACCATTATAAAACAGTTTAAACCCTGCTCCTAAGCTTTTAGCCTTTCTACCTTTCCACCTTGTCTCCTGAACACACAGTATGTCCACCTTCCTCCTCTGCATCATGTCAGCCAGCTCCCTATCTTTTCCTTGCATAGTTCCAACATTCAAAGTCCTACTCTCAGTCCGAGGCTCACGATTTCCTCTTCTCTCTCTGCCTCACGGACACGCCTCCCGCCTCTCCTTCTTCGACGTCTTCGACCAACAGTAGTCCAATTTCCATCAGCACCCTGTTGGTTGACAGCACTGATGGCGGTCGTTGTTAACTCCGGGCCTCGACCCGATCCGGTATGAATTTTGTTTTGATCATTTGCATTTTTAAATGTGGCAGAAGTTTTACGCCGGATGCCCTTCCTGTCGCAACCCTCTGCATTTATCCGGGCTTGGGACCGGCATAAGAGAGAGACACTGGTTAGTGCCCCCCGCCTCATGGCTGCATTCTCTCTCTCTATATATATATATATATATATATATATATATATATATATATATAGTGGATGTATATATATATAAACCATTATATAGATATAATGTATACTCTATACTTTACAGAAACCAAAAAAGTGAGCTATTCAAATCATACCCCACCTTTGCCCAGTGTTGGTTGAGATACATGACCTACAGCCTCCCTGTGACCCTAGTAGGATTAAGTGCTTCAGAAAAAGAGAAAGTGAGTGAGTGAGTGAGTGAGTGAGTGAGTGAGTGAGTGGATGACAGAGGAAGAAAGACAGAGAATCATAAAATATACTTCATTATTTTTAATAGATTCTTTTTATACAGATTAAAACAGTCATCCAACCATATAAATGACATCTAAAACATTCATGCATTTCGTTTTTCCGTGCTTTTCTTAGGTGTTGTTACATTGGTTTTGGATATATAAGATGTACTATGCACATCATATTAAATAATAAATGCAGATAAATAATAAATACATAAATTTATGTTTGTTGAAGCAAGTAGGGGTGTGCTGGTCCTGAGGATTTTTGCGTCTTCTTGTCAATGTGGCAGCTGCACGTGCTCATTAGACATCACCCTCACACAATTTGAATGGAACCAGCCTTTCTTTCATTCAGAAATTTTCTCACCCCTCTGTTAAATCTGGTATTACAAGAAGTGGAGGGTGTTCCTCGGTTTCTCAGGGCATATCCTGGATCCTGCGATGGCATGGCGAGCTGTCCATGGTGTTCCCTCCTATTCACTCTAAATCAGCTGAGATAGCCCCCAGCCTCCACATGACCCTAGTAGGATAATGAGGTTCAGCAAATGAATAAATGAATAAATTACATTTTGCTAGACACTTCCCTATTTATTTTAACCCATTATCTAAACATTAATTGTCATATCTCAGTACTTTGTTCACCCATGATATATTCAGGACTTTTCACTTTCTGTGGTCTTTTATCTGCAGCATAGCTACAATTTGACAGTAAGCAAATTATTCTCCAATTATTATACATTAATAAAAAATAGCCCAATCCAAGGTCAGTACATAGGTGCATATTTGAGGACGGTGTAACACACTTGGAGGGAAAGCGCTATCCACCCTCTCATACAAAGTTCACAGACACCCATGATTGGCTGGTGATCACTGTGAGTGACAGGGGAGTGAGCACGTGCTTTCCCTCCCTCCTGTGAGAGCTTAGCCGGTTAGCTCCCATGGACTCACTGCTGTGGCATTAACCTCGATTCGAACTTGCATGTTAATAGTCACGCACTTGTCAATGCGCCACTGGGAAGCCTGCCCTGTTAGAAATATTTGAATATTATCCCAAAAATAAGTTTATAGCAACATAATGACTACTCATTCAGAATATCGAGATACCATGCACCAGGCATGCTGTTGTTGATTATATACCTAACTACAGTGCACCTGAGAATAATCTGAGATATCAACAGTGCGGTACATCATAATTCTGTAAGGCTGCCAATCAAAACACAAATATTTCCAAGTAACACAATCTTTGGGTGGAAATGATTTTTGGAAGCTTTTTGTCTGACCTTGGATTATGCTGTCTTTCATTAATGTAAAATGATTGGAGAATAATTTCTGAAACCATCAACACAGTGGTTTCTTCATATGCACTGGGTCATTTGGCTACTTAAAATTACCCATAGGTGTGAATATGAGTAGGAATGGTTGGTTGTTACTGTTTTAAGCCTGCCATAGATTATAGGTATTGTTTCTTAAGAAGTAAATTATAAACACATAAATAATATTACAATATCAAACTACACTAGTCTATGTTTTTCTAACAGAAATTTTACTCTGAATATCAGGCCCTTACCACATTGTTCATGCACGTCTTCACCATTCCTCAACTCATCCAGCCAGCTGTCTCTCTCGTCTCTAAGAACAAAAATGTTTGCAAATTAACCTACCAATCAGACATTTTCCCACTTTGTTTTCTTACAAAATGGATGGGGCAGTGGTGGCCTGGTGGTGGATCGCTGATCCTCAGGTTGGGGGTTTGAGTCCCACTCTCCACAAGGTTGTCAATTTCCCTCCCCAGTGCACCTAACTGGGTTATCAAAGGCCGGCCATGTCTCTCACTGTCTATGCTGAGAGGCATGTAAAAGAACCATTGCTGACTTTTGACAAGAGTAGGCTGGATTGCCTTCAGCGTGTTTCTGTCCCTTGCTAAAGGGTAGTGTCAGGAAGGGCATCCGATGTAAAAACCTATGCTGAAAGGAAAAGATTATATACACATATATATATATAATCGGTATATATAGGTCTTTTTCATTCGGTGAAACATTTGTTTATCTGTGTGTTTGCTTGTTTGGAGCAGCATTTTACTCTTAATCACACATATACTTAATCACACACACATATTATACTGGTCCTTCTCAAAAAATTAGCATATTGTGATAAAGTTCATTATTTTCTGTAATGTACTGATAAAAATTAAACTTTCATATATTTTAGATTCATTGCACACCAACTGAAATATTTCAGGTCTTTTTTTTTCACCCAAAATTCCTATCTCAAAAAATTAGCATATCATGAAAAGGTACTCTAAACCAGCTATTAACCTAATCATCTGAATCAACCAATTAACTCTAAACACCTGCAAAAGATTCCTGAGGCTTTTAAAAACTCCCAACCTGGTTCATTACTCAAAACCGCAATCATGGGTAAGACTGCCGACCTGGCTGCTGTCCAGAAGGCCATCATTGACACCCTCAAGCAAGAGGGTAAGACACAGAAAGAAATCTCTGAGCGAATAGGCTGTTCTCAGAGTGGCACCTCAGTGGGATGTCTGTGGGAAGGAAAAAGTGTGGCAGAAAACGCTGCACAACCAGAAGAGGTGACCGGATCCTGAGGAAGATTGTGAAGAAGGGCCGATTCCGGACCTGTGAAAGCAGTGGACAGGGCTACAGGTGCTGCATTCCCCAGGTCAAGCCACTTTTGAACCAGAAACAGCGGCAGAAGCGTCTGACCTGGGCTACAGAGAAGCAGCACTGGACTGTTGCTCAGTGGTCCAAAGGACTTTTTTCAGATGAAAGCAAATTTTGCATGTCATTCGGAAATCAAGGTGCCAGAGTCTGGAGGAAGACTGGGGAGAAAGAAATGCCAAAATGCCTGAAGTCCAGTGTCAAGTAGCCACAGTCAGTGATGGTCTGGGGTGCCATGTCAGCTGCTGGTGTTGGTCCACTGTGTTTTATCAAGGGCAGGGTCAATGCAGCTCGCTATCAGGAGATTTTGGAGCACTTCATGCTTCCATCTGCTGAAAAGCTTTAAGTAGATGAAGATTTCATTTTTCAGCACGACCTGGCACCTGCTCACAGTGCCAAAACCACTGCTAAATGGTTTACTGACCATGGTATTACTGTGCTCAATTGGCCTGCCAACTCTCCTGACCTGAAGCCCATAGAGAATCTGTGGGATATTGTGAAGAGAAAGTTGAGAGACACCAGACCCAACACTGTGGATGAGCTTAAGGCCGCTATCGAAGCATCCTGGGCCTCCATAACACCTCAGCAGTGCCACAGGCTGATTACCTCTATGCCACACCGCATTGAAGCAGTCATTTCTGCAAAAGGATTCCCGACCAAGTACTGGGTGCATAACTGAACATAATTATTTGAAGGTTGACTTTTTTGCATTAAAAACACTTTTTTTTATTGGTCGGATGAAATATGCTAATTTTTTGAGATTGGGATTTTTGGTTTTCATGAGCTTTTTGTCAGTACATTACAGAAAATAATCAACTTTATCACAATATGCTAATTTTTGAGAAGGACTAGTGTATGTATGTATATGTATATATATATATATATATATATATATATATATATATATATATATATATATATATATATATATATAAAAAATTATTATTTTTAATGATTTGCATTTCTGGGGCGGCATGGTGGTTTAGTGGTTAGCATGTTCACAGAGAACAGAAGGTCTCAGTTGGATTCCCAGCATGGGTGTTTCTGTGCGGAGTTTGCATGCTCTCCCTATGCTTGCATGGTTTCCTCTTGGTACTCCAGTTTCCTCTCACAGTACAAAAACATGCACAGTAGGCTTATTGGCTGTTTCAAATTACCCATGAGTGTGAGTATGAATGGTCCTGTAAGTGTTGCCCTGTGAAGGCTTAATTAGATCCTAATTAGGGTCACGTGGGAGGCTGGCACCCATCTCAGTCAACTCCAGGCGAGGGCGCGATACAACCTGGACAGTTCGCCAGGCCATTGCAGGGAAGAAACACACTGATGGCTATGCAGCCTACTTTTGATGAAAGTCAGCAATAGTTCTTTTACAGCCTCTCACCACAGACAGTAAGAAACATGACTGGCCTTTGATATCCCAGTTAGCTTTACTGTGGCGACAGCAGTGACAGCCCATTGACAGTGGGTCTTGAACCCCCAACCTTGGAATCCATAATCCAGCAGCACCTTGTTCTCACAAATCGAATTCAAATCAAAATTTTCCCTTTCAGATCATTCACTGGACTAACAGTTTCAAATTTAATGTAAAAAAAAAATAGAAAAATATAGGGCCCCTCTTTGAATGAATTTGAAGGGTTTTGTGTGTCCTCATGATCCTGGGAGCTATATTGTTGGGGGCATTGAACCCCAGGTAGGGTCACCCAGGACAGACAGGTCCTAGGTGAAGGTCCATGCTAAATGTGGTTTGGAAGACCCCTGTGAGAGAAATAAGTGCATGGACTGGGTTTCTCTTGCCCAGACATGGGATAGCGGTGTGCCCCCTGGACCCAGGCCTGGGAGAGGGGCTCAAAGGCAAGTGCCTGGTGGTTCAGCTTATTCCCATAGAGCCCAGCCAGGCCCAGCCTATAGAGGGTCCACCATCCTATGGACTCACCACCTGTGGGAGGGGCTATAGGAGTTAAGTGCAGTGTGAGCTGGGTGTCAGCCGAGGGCTTGGGTTCTGCTTGACCGATTCTTGGCTACTGACTCTGGCTCTTGGGACATTGGATGTCACCTCTCTGGTGAGGATGGAGCCTGAGCTGTCAGGCTCACCTCGAAACATAGCTTGGACTCTGGAACCCTGTCATTTCAAGAGGGAGAAGTGGCGAACTGGTGTGGGCATACTTGTTTCCCCTTGTCTTGGTGCCCAAATGTTGGGGTTCTCCCCAGTTAAAGAAAGAGTCGCCTTCTTCTGACTCAATATGGGGGATGAGTTCTGACTAATGTTTGTACTGATGTACCAAATGACAATTCAGAATATCCACCCTTTTTTAGAGTCCCAAAGAAGTGTGCTCGTGGGTGCTTCCCCTGGGGACTCCAACACTCATGTGAGCAATTATAGTCTGACCTGGCAGAGTATGATTGGTAGGGATGACCTCGTCGATCTGAACCTGGATGGTGATTTATTGTTGGACTCATGTGCTTGTCAGGGTTTGTTCATCACAAACACCATGTTTGATCATAACGGTGTCCATCAGTGCATTTGGCACCAGGACACCCTCGACTGCAGTTTAATGATTGACTTCGTAGTCATTGGACCTGTGGCCACATGTTCTGGACACTTGGGTGAAGATAGGAGCAGAGCTGTCAACTGATCACCACCTGGTGGTGAGCCTGCTCCGATGGTGAGGGAGGCTGCCCTCCAGATCTTGAAGACTTAAATTATTAGTTAGGGTCTCCTGGTAATTATTTGGCAGAGTCTCTTGTCAGAATGACCTTTAACTCCCACACCGAGCAGAGCTAAAACCACATCCCAATGGATGGTGGGGTTCAGGTGGAGGTTGGACTCTTGGACTCCACCTTGGTTGTGTTCATAATCTTTATTGATAGAATTTCTGGGCTCAGCCAAGGGTTGAAGGGTTCTACTTTGGTGGCCATACAATCTCATCTCTACTTTCTGCGGGTGATTATATCCTTTTGGCTTCATCAAGACAGGACCTTCAACTCTTGTTGAAGCAATTCACAGTTGAGTGTGAAGCTTTTGGGTTGAAAGTCAGCACCAGCAAGTCCAGGGCCATTGTTCTCAGCCCAAGTGAAGGAGTTCAAGTATCTCGAAATGAAGGAAGGGAGATGTACAAACACAGTCATGAAGTTTACTTGCAGCCTCTGCTGTAAAGTGGACCTTGTACCGGTCTATCATGGTGAAGAGGGAGCTGAGCTCCAAGGCAAAGCTTTTAATTTGCCAGTCGATGTACATTCCTACCTTCACCCATGGTCACAAGCTTTGGGAAGTGACCGAAAGAACAAACTCACAAATACAAACAGCTGAAATGAGCTTCCCTCGTAGGTTGGCATGGCTGTTCCTCAGTGATGGGGTGAGCAGTTCAGGCAGTTGGAGGAGCTTGGTGTAAAACCACTGCTCCTCCGCATTAAGAGGAGCTGGTTGAAGTGACTTGGGCATCTGATTTGTCTGCCTCTTGAATGACTCCCTGGTGTGGTGTTTCTGGTATGTCGAAGAGTGAAGAGACTCCAGGGTCGACCCAGAACATGCTGAAGGGACTTTGTCTCTTAGCTGGTCTGGGAACGCCTCAGTGTTTCCTATGGAAAAGCTGGAGGACGTAGCTTTGGAGAGGGATGTCTGGACCTCACTGCTTAAGCAGCTGCCCCCATAACTCACTCCCAGATTAAGTAGAAGAAGATGAAGATTAAGGTGTGGAAAAACATAGAGGTTCTGAATATTTGACTAGTATCAGTGTATCAGTATGATTATACTTTGTTTACTCACACTGTGGAAGTCTGCAATAAAAATTCTTCTGAGCAATTTTTATGGTTCTTCAAAATAACCAGCTGAAATACTTTGCTCGCGTCATACTCTTCCAGATCATCCTTCACTTTAGCACCCTCAATGACCTTGATGTCAATACGGAAGCCATGATCATGCACTGAATACCTGTCTGTCCTATAAAATGGCATTTTAAAATGCAAATTACACTTGATAATAAATAAAAAGTAATATTTATTAAGCAGCACGTGGCTATTCTCTCATGAACATGGTTTACATCATTATGTACTCATTAAAGTTTATTCTTACCCTTTTTTTGAGGCCACCAGTAGTAAATCATTGAAAAGGATCAGAGAAAAATGGGCATTTTTATTTTTACCAAAAGCATGCGCATTCAGAGCAAGTTTGGTGACTTCACCAACTTTGATTAGCCGACGCGAAGATGACACCAGCGGCAGGGACTGAAAGGCAGACAGGCAGATAGAAGGAAGGAAATTAAGAAAGCTAGCAGGTAAGTCAGAATGACAGAAGAACACAAAAACTGAGAAATAATTAAACAAAATTGAAAAATACTTTAAACCTCTTTTACATATGGTGTAACATTCATTCATTCATTTTCTGAACCGTTTAATCCTAATTAGGGTTGCTGGGAGGCTGGAGCCCATCTCAGCCGACTCGTGGCGAGGGCAGAGTCCCCCCTGGGCAATTCACCAGGCCATCGCAGAGCAGAAACATGCTGATGATTATACAGCCTCCTGTTTCTGAAAGTCAGCAATGGTTCTTTTACATGCTTCTCACCATAGACAGTGAGAAATATGGCTGGCCGTTGATAACTGCACTGGGGGAACAGCAGTGACAACCCGTTGATAGAGGGGGCTTGAACCCCCGACCTTGGGATCAATAATCCAGTACCTTACCACCGAGTCACCGCTGCCCTCTACAGTGTAAAAATGGAAATGAACTATTTAGTCCATTTTTAATAATCATGTTTGCTTCCTGGGCAACTTGTGGTGTAGTGGTTCACTTCCACCTCAAAAAAAGAAGGTTATGATTCGAAGCCCCATGTCCGGCTAGGATGTTTCTCTGTGGAGTTTGCAGGTTCTCCTCATTTTTGTGTGGGTTTCCTCTGGGTTCTCCAGTTTCCTCCCACAATCAAAAGACATGTACATTAGGCTAATTGGATATTTTATAAATGGCCTAAGCTGAATATGTGACTGTAGATGTTTTTGTGTCTGTGTTGGCTTTGTATTTATCTGGCAAGCTGTTCAGGGTGTACCCTGCCTTTGCCCTAAGTTTTCGAGGAGGGGGTTCCAGTTTCCCTGTTACCCTAATAAAGGATAAAATAAACATTTAATTTTATACATTTTAATTTCCTTTCATTGAAATTAAAGCAAAACAAAATTATTTCTTTACCGTCACTGTGTACCGAAAGTCTATTTTATTGGCAATCATGAGAACTTTCTCAATCTGTTGCATAACACCCATTTCCTTGTCGCATACCTCCAGCACCTATAAACACAAATAATACACAGTCAAGTTTAATAAAATTTAGTTACAATCTGGCGATGCAACTCAAGCCACAGTCTAAAACCTGAAACAAGGGGTGTCCAAAGTTTTTTTTTTTTTTTTTTTTTTTTTTTTTTTTGCGAGGGCCAAATACAGAAAAATAAACAAAGTGCTGGACCGCACATATCGACACATGAATACTGTGTGTATTTCTAACTCGCCTATAATATGAAGAACATTGCAAGCAGTAGGAGCAGTGATGCTGTCCATTGGATTGAAAGATGGCTGACATGTCAGGAGCAAGTTTGGTGGTTGAGACACGAAGGACTTCACAGAGATGGCTCTCAGTCATTCTGGTTCTGAGTCTGTTTTTGTTCTGATTTAAATGAGGAGATTTTGTTTACATCTGTATGTTGAACCAAATAGGCTCATCATTCTTTTGGCATGGCATCTCATCAGAGGAAACTTGGCATTATTCAAACTCAGATAGAAGTCAGGGAGGGAGCAAAGCTGATGATGACTTTTTAGCGAATCGTAACACTACATTTCAATCAGTTCTAACTGCAGACTCTCTTCCACTTCTGCATCCACAAGGAACGTTGGTGAGAACATCCTTTGTTTTTCAATGACAGAAAAATCTTGGAAATGCTGGTTGAATTTTATCACAAGAGATGCAATCACAGACACATATTTCTCCTTTTTAGCCGAAAGGTTAGCCTTTGGAAAAGCAGACTTGATTTCAGACAGCCCGAGGACGTGTGCAGCACTGAAGCTTTGTAGTTGTGTCTCAAACAGGAGGAGTTTCACTCAGAAAGCTTTTATGTGTGCATACAGGTGTGGCACCAGCTGTTCTTTCCCTTGCAGGCTCGTGCTCAGTGTATTCAGATGATGAGTAAGATCAACTAAAATGTAAGGTCTACCAGCCAAAGAGGGTCAGTCAGTTCATGAAGAGGTCGAACGTTCTCTTTTAAAAACTGATCAATTTCTAATCTCAGCGAATAAAACTGCTGCAGCACAGAGCTACGGCTGAGCCAACTCACATTGGAGTGGTAGAGTACGTTTTTGATGTTTGAAATCTTCCACACTCCACTTTATATTTCTGCTGACTTATGCTTAAAATTTTTCTTCATCTTAATTGTGTAATTATGTTAAGTGGAGAAGCACCGGTTATGTGAATGGCTTCATCTAGTGATGAAACTGAGAAGTGCAAAAGAGTTGAGCTCAAGCTTCTTGTGCAGGCCGTATTCAGTTTATATTTTTGTGTGGGCCATATTCAATTATCAGTTCAGTTCATTTTCCATAACCACTTAATCCTAATTTGGGTCGCGGGGAGGCTGGTGCCCATCCCAGCCAACTTCGGGCGAGGGCAGAGTACACCCTGGACAGCTTGCCAGGCCATCGCAGGGCGGAAACATGCCGACGGCTTTGCAGCCTACTCGTTACGAAAGTCAGCAATGGTTCTTTTACACACCTCACACCATAGACAGTGAGAGACATGGCCAGCCTTTGATTACCCAGTTAGCTGCACTGGGGGGGGACAGTGACAACCTTGTGGAGAGTGGGACTCGAACCCCCAACCTTTGGATCAGCGATCCAGCGCCCTATACCACTAGACCACCACTGCCCCGTTCCATATTCAATTATATTTTCATAATTTGTTGTGGGTCAATAAAAACTGGGCCGTGGGTCGTAGTTGGGCCGCTTGCCTTAGTTTGGACACCCCTGCCATAAACAAAAAGCACAGGAAGGAAAATATAGCTGCAAGCAACAATTAGTGTATTTTATTTTATTTTATGTAAATTGAGTTACAATTTGGAATATCCTGTCACTGAAGCTTTGTCATTGAAGACAAAAAATTTAGAATAATTGATGTTAGTATTTAGAGAATGTTGCAGATTGACTGGTTTGTTGCAACCATGTTTTTGATTGAGCAACTTGTGCTTTTTCATAGACAGAAGGCTAAAGATATAAAGTTTTGTGTTGAATGGGCTAGCAGTTTTGAAGCACATACATATTGAATGTAAATTGACCTTTTTTGTCACCATCACATTTTGATACTTCATTGTCTTGAGGCAAACAATTTTTTTTGTCCGAGCAGCTCTTTCCTCACAATTTAAATTATGAATGTGTCAAAGATGACAGATGTCACATTTCGTGCAAACAGCCCAACCAAGTAGAAGGCACTTTTTATTAAAATCAAAATTATGCAAACTACAGTAGCTGAAAATACAATATGGTAGACTCATAGACAATATGATGTACATACTTGTAAAAAAAAAAAAAAAATTAAAATTAAAAAAAAAAAGTGGTGGAGTAACCTCGCCCACATAACCAACAAAGAGTGAAGTTGTGGACTCCACATTGAACTGCGTGCTGTTGGACTCAGACTATATATTTGCTGAATTAATTTTCCCATGTCATCTTATTGGCTGTTTTTGTTCCTCCTTTGGCCAACCCCACAGATACGCATGACTCTATTCATGCTACCATGGCCTGGTTACAGACTTAGCACCCAAATGCTTTCATTTTCATCTCAGGTGACTTTAATTATGTCACCATGGACACCACAATACCGAACTTTTTGCAGTATGTGGACTATCCCAACACAGAGGAGAGATTTTTAAACCTGCTGTATGCAAACTCTAAGGATGTCTACAGTTCTTCCCCTAATCTTCAGATTAGCAACCTATTGCTTTATCCACTAAGCCACCACCGCCCACACACCCAGCGACCCGCTTCCAATACAGGGCGACAGTGTGGAAATGGTGGAGGACGACAAATATCTTGAAATTTATACTGACAATAAACTGGAATGAGTTCAGAACGCTACTATACTTTACAAGAAGGGTCAGAGCCATCGCTCTCTCTCTCTCTCTCTCTCTCTCTCTCTCTCTCTCTCTCTCTCTATATATATATATATATATATATATATATATATATATATATATATATATATATATATATATATATACACACACACACACACATATATATATATATATAATAAAATAAAAGGACAGGACAAAGACTTTCTATTGAAACTCCATTTATCACTACAGATCTGTTTCGAGGGGTGGTGAAACCATCCTCTCTCTTCAGGTGATTATAGAATTCTTCTATAATATATATATATATATGTGTGTGTGTGTGTGTGTGTGTGTGTGTGTGTATATTCATTAATTTTATGACCTGCTTAATCCTAATTTGGGTCACAAGTAGGCTGGCGCCCATCTCAGCTGACTCTGGGTAAGGGCAGGGTAAACCTGGGCCAGCATGCCAGGCCATCGCAGGGCCAACACTCTACAAGGCCAACAAAACCGGAAACCCACACAAGCACGAGAAGAACATGCAAACTCCACACAGAAACACACACCCGAGTTGGGAATCGAATTCAGGACCTTCTTGCTGTAAGACAAACGTGCTGATCACTACGCCACTGTGCCGCCCTATCGATCGATCTGTCTGTCTGTCTGTCTGTCTGTCTGTCTGTCTTTATTTATTTATTTTCTCTTCATTGAGACCTAATCTCCTTTTTACTTTGTATGGAGTAACTTTGTGCACATAATTTCCTCTGAGATCAATAAAATATTCTGATTCTGATGCATTGAAATGTCAAAGAGGCAAAACTGAAGAGGATGCTGTATACCAAGTTTCATAAGTTTTTGTCAAATGGTTCAAGCTGCAGAATTTCTGAAAATGGCAATTTCAATCAACAATAACTGTGAGGTCAAGAGACCTATCGATACCTTTGTGTAGGATATTTTTCATAACATGACATGATTTTCTTTGCCATGCTTTCAAATTTCCTGAATTTAATTAACCGAGTAAACAAAGTAGGGATTCGAAACAGGCACGAGGAACCCAACAATCACCTCCAAATTACATGTACATAATTATGTTTTGCTCACAGTGATTAAATGATAAAATGAACAAACTAACACAATCGCTGGATAAAACATCAGAGCAATGAATCAATAAAATTGTAATAGCCACAAAATGTGTTTTTAAACATTTAATACTCACGTGCTTCTCAACAGCCTCGTCAACAAAACATTTTCTGTATAAAAACTTCAATTCACTAACTTTTGTCTACACGATAAAGGATAAATCAAATCATATTCTCAAATTTCTTGTCCACAATGAAAAGGACTCAGTGACAGAATAATTTAAATTTGAAAAATCATGCTGATTTTTCATCCAATTTTTAATATACTGTATAAAGAATATACTTCTGAGTCGTCTCATGAACTGTAACTATGCTTGCTTCAATATTCCACTTATGAGGTCTTTGGGGTATGATGTAACTACATTGCAAAGGAAAAGTCAGTCCGTCAGAAAACATTACAGCTACTAGTATGTGTCAATCAAATTGCAATGGTGACATAATACATATTTTGATATTTTATACTTGTGTGCTTCTGAAAACTGGCCAAATTAACCTAAAACTTAATATGTAAAGCTCTTCCACTGATCTTGCAATTTTCAAGATCCCCAGGGAATAAGCTTATTGGTGCTCGGGCCCCAGAATTGCTGCTTGCAGCTATATTCTGATTTTATTTTTGCATAGCATACATTTCAAAAAAACATCATACATTGTACTTGCGACATATTTTTCACTATATAGCTAAGGAGGGCATATGGATGCATTCACATGACATAATATTCTCAAATGGGGTATTCAGTAACATCTTCAGGATTACGCAAAACTTTGTGTTCTTCAGAAAGAGTTACCTCTCTCACAAGATACCACATTAATAATTAATTTTTCATTTTCTAAGACACAATCTTAATTATGGTTGTGGGGAGACTGCCACCCATTTCAGTCGACACCATGCAAAGGCTCAGAGGTCAATTCAGGTCCACCACACATACGATCATTCACACTCACACCTAGGGGCAATTTGGAATCACCAAATCTGATTACTGTGCATGCTTCTGTACTGTAGGAGGATTTCGGGTCCTGGAGGAAACCCACACAAGCATGGGGAGAACATGTAAATTCCACACAGATGTGGCTGAGCCAGAGAATCAAAACCCAGGACCCGCTTGCTCTGAGGCGAACTTGCTAACCACCAGACCACCATGCTGCCACACGAGTATATTTACCTCAGAAATCCGTGCCAGGGCTGCTTCTGCAGAGGCTCGAACTTTTGAATGCAAGGCTGCCCTCTTCATAATTGCCTACAGTGGAAAACAATTTCAGACAGATGCATGATACAACATTATGTTCTCTGAGTCCTGTTTTATTTTCTTTTATTTAGTTCTTTTCTCTCACCTCCATTAAGAGCTTGAGGCTTGTGATCCTCTGAAAAGGCATCAAGAGAAAAAAATCAAGAGGGAGTCGCTTGCCATTTTGATGCTTTTCAAGCTTCTGTGAGATCTTCTTAAAGCTGTTATCTTTCCTGAGAAGAAGTAACGAAAAATATGGCATCAAGCACAGTAGCATGAAAGTATTGTAACTTGTAATTGGTGTTTTGTTGTTGTTGTTTTGTATCACTAATATAGTCATAAGCCTTTGATTTCGGCTGGGTGTAATGTCTTGAGTTTTAGCCATAAGCTCTATGTGTGTGTCAGTGAGCGGTATGAGAGCATAGACCCTTAATAACAAGGTCACTCAATCAAAATGTGTCGCTAATTTGGTATCATCAAGCCTCCATCTGAAAAACTTATTTAGCTTGTTCATCACAGGCCTTACTCCACAGTACAAATGGCACTAAAGGTTATCATATCATGTCTTCTTTAAGTTTAAGAAATCATGGTTTTTTTTTTTTCCTACTTCAGATTGGTGAGAGTTTGCGTCTGCCGTGGGATGTTGCGGATGTAATCCACATAAACTTGAAAGTGTCCTTTGGCATAATCATGGACAACTTCACAGAGAACTTCACAAGTACAAGTCAAACATAGTTCCTCAGCCATTGAGTTCAGGAAGCTAAAGTAACAATAAACAATATTATAAACATCACATTTCGTCATGAAAAATAATGGGTTATTATTTCTGTCAAGGTTTTCTAAAATGATTCATAACTTACTTCTTGCTGGTCTCTTTCACTTTATCAATGTTGGAAAAGAGTTCTTTCTGGACTTGGGGAGTTATAGTACACTTTAGTTCTGAAGAGTTCATGAATTGATTCACACCAAGAGTAAGCGATTCAAAATAAGACAGTTCAGAAGTTGCCACTTCATAAATATTCTAACATTTGATACACACACACACACACACACACACACACACACACACACACACACACACACACACACACACACACACAATGTTATATTAGAAAGAGAACAAATATGAGGTCAGAATATTCCTACTGAGATTTTAGTACCTCCTGAAGGTCAATCTCCTTCTCGGTTAATTTAGACAAAATTCCACTTTTTTTGACCATATAGTGTTCGCGCCATAAGGTCTTCTGCAGCACTTGCCAGGAATCACATTGCTTCTTTTTTGTTTTTCCATATGGACAGCTTTTTGTCCTCTGGAAAGGCAAGCTTTGAGGGACTGGCTTTGGACATTTCATTGAAGCTGTTGGTTTCTTTTGTTTCGTTTGATTTTTCTGCTGAAATTCAATACACACCAATAAACATAATTTTGCCCAACATGCTCTTTATTCTTTTGAGTTTCTATTTAGTTTGACATGAAAATCTCTGGCATATCTCATCCTTCAAACTCACCTGCAGTTTAGACTCTTCTTTACAACAGTTTGTTTGTGTAGGAACAGACATTTGGGAGGCTTGGGGCTTCCTTGAAACACTGCTTTGTCTTGCTGTACTTCCTAATGGCATAAATGTGATCATTTTTGTTTCATATTGAATTTTTATTGGATTTATCATTGAATTTTTATAGGACTTATAAATGCCTTAAATTATGCTATTAAGCACCATTCAGCACAGAGCAGGTAGAGAATGAAATATAAATGTCAAAATGAGATACATTACAACACAAAGATAATGTTCTTATTACTAGAGCTCCTGCAATTGTCTCAATATAATCTATTATTAAAATTTATATATACTACACAGGAACGGCACAATTAGAATGGAAAAATGGAAAATCATTATTACAGGTTGATAATGCTTCCATCAAAATGACAAACACTTAACTTGTCACATTCACTTGGAACCAATTGCGCCATTATCATCATCCTTTTTTTTTCATGTTTTCTTTTTTTCCCTCAACAATATGCGTAACAGACTCGAACAGATGAACAATTAAAGCACTTATTTGACTCGAAGCGCAGCACTCATGTGACCTGCCTCAGTGTCATGGCTAAAATATGTAGATATAAACTAGAATTCATATGGATTGCTTTGATGCGACTTAAACATTCTTCAGGCCAAGTTCACCCCTTTACTTCAATGGTGTTGTCTGATGGTACTGTATTCGCCTCTTTTATCAGAATATCATACTCTACCTACAAAAGCTGCTCAGGAATGATTTGATGAAAAATTGGCCGTCTGTGGGGTGTGCTGCACAAACAACTCCAATCTCTGGAGAATCATATACTATATAGGTCTTGTGGATTATACTATAAATACTATATGGGTTAAAATATAGATTACAATAATTGAATAAAGGGCCATTTACTTGAATGACTTACTTTTAAGTGCTGTGTCATCATGCCTTGTCATGTCAGCTTCAGTATAAATATCTTCAGTATTACCACCAGTATTTCCTCGTGCTGTGAATAATACAGATTATCACTGTATTTTGGAGGCTGAATGAGTAAATGCTTTTTAGCGTAATTTCCTCACCTTTTCGTGAATTACGTTTCATATACAGAATCTTAATACAGATCCCCTTTTAATTACATGAGAATAGATTCGACTTTATTATCATTACACATGCATAAATACACGAGTAACGAAATACAATCAATATTATAAATAATTGGCATTAGCCAGCTGTGTGAATGTAGATTCTCCACAATAATAAATCTCAAATATCCTTTTATTTTTCCTCACGCTCATTCACTCGGTCCAAAGTTTCCAAACCAACTACTCATTCTACTATGGTCACGGAAATACTGGAGCTCGCAGCTGACACTGGGTGAAGGCGAGGTACACCCTGAACAGTTCTCCAGACCATTGCAGGGAAACAGATACGCAACCATTCATATTCACACCTAAGGGCAATTTGTAAAAGCTAATTATCATAACGTGCATGGCTTTAGACTGTGGGAGGAAACCCATGCAAGCACACAGAGAACATGCAAACTCTTCTTTTTTTCTTCTTCACCTCAAATCAAGATCGAGACAGATTCTGAAAATGTCCCGTTCTGCAGCTTTAAAAAAAATCTGTATTAAGTACACAGCAGAGAGAACAAAATACACTTTACTGTGAATGTAAACACATAGCACAACCTAGTTAAACACACAATTATGATTCATATTGGGATGTAAATAATGCCTCACCATTTAATACTGCTGTCTGGCTCGGCTCCTTGGGAAGAGGTCGTGCCGTAGAAAATACATTTGAATGTTCTTTTAGTGGTTCGTCAACTTTCTTCTCTGACGTAAATATATAATTGTCCTCATCTTGGATTGTCAACATATTTCTCCCTTCAAATTATATATTTTCTCAGTTTAAATTTTTTACCCTATCATCTATGTTCTATTCAGAATAAAATATTGAAATTTGGCACTTCCACATCATTGCATTAAGTTTTTATTCACAATTTGTACAGCATGCCAACTTTATTGGAATCCGGTTTGTATTACGAGACATTATACATGCAATCATCTACTTTAAACACAATGACATTAACATCAATTCACATCTGGCAACAAAATTCAGGTGGGAAAATTATACTTGAGCTGATGTTGTTGATAGTCAGTCAACCATAGGCAAATGAAAGGATATAAATAAATAATTAAAACCGACCAATAAAAATATGACATACCCATGGCAGCACTGTCAGTATCAGCATACTGATCAGCATCGCCAGCTTGATTCAGAGTGTGCTTTGGAAGAACAGGGTTGTACAGACATGGTTGAGGGGTTGGCCAATATTGTGCATCACTTGTTGTGGTGGTGCTGCTGAATGTCTGTTTTGGTTTTGGTGGTAATGGAGGAGGGACCTTGATCTTCTTATTTGTATCCATACTGCTACGGTGTGATCCTCTCCATCCTGTAGAATAAAGGTAAGTTCCACACTTAGCATGAAATGTCGGATTTAGCATCCATGTCGACTTGGGTAGTACAGTTAATATTCACTAATCAGCAAGCCAATGCTATATTTGTCTGAGACTACAGATCATTTAATAAATACTTACTCATCATTCATTTATTTTTTGAACTGTTTAATCATAATTAGGGCCACATGGATGCTGGTGCTCATCTCAGCCAACTTTGGGAGATGGCGGAGTACACCCTGAACAGTTCTCCAGACCATTGCAGGGAAACATAGATACACAACCATTCATATTCACACTTTGAGGCAATTTGTAAAAGCTAATTATCATAACGTGCATGGCTTTAGACTGTGGGAGGAAACCCATGCAAGCACAGAGAACATGTAAACTCTTCTTTTTTCTTCTTCACCTCAAATCAAGATCTAGACAGATTCTGAAAATGTCCTGTTCTACAGCTTTAAAAAAAAAATCTGTATTAAGTACACAGCAGAGAGAACAAAATACACTTTACTGTGAATGGAAACACATAGTACAACCCAGTTAAACACACAATTATGATTCATATTGGGAGGTAATAATGCCTCACCATTCAATACTGCTGTCTGGCTCGGCTCCTTGGGAAGAGGTCGTGCAGTAGAAAATACATTTGAATGGTCTTTTATCGGTTCGTCAACTTTCTTCTCTGAGGTAAATATATAATTGTCCTCATCTTGGATTGTCATTGGTCTGTTCTGACTTGAACTATGACTCAGATAAGGACTCCAGGGTGGGCAAGCTGTAGGACTAGGGGACCACTCACTGGATCCATCTGTTGCGAGACATTATCAATGCAATCATCTACTTTGAACACAAGAACATTAACATCAATTCACATCTGGTAACAAAATGCAAATTATACTTGAGCTGATAATGTTGAGGTGGGCAGTGGTGGTCTAGAGGTATAGGGCGCTGGATCGCTGATCCAAAGGTTGGGGGTTCGAGTCCCACTCTCGACAAGGTTGTCACTGTCCCCCACCCCCCCACCCCCAGTGCAGCTAACTGGGTTATCAAAGGCCGGCCATGTCTCTCACTGTCTATGGTGAGAGGCATGTAAAAGAACCATTGCTGACTTTCGACAAGAGTAGGCTGCAACGCCGTCAGCGTGTATCCGCCCTGCGATGGCCTGGCGAGCTGTCCAGGGTGTCCTCTGCCCTCGCCCGAAGTTGGCTGGGATGGGCACCAGCCTCCCCGCGTCCCAAATTAGGATTAAGCGGGTACAGAAAATGAACTGAACTGAACTGATAATGTTGATCGTCAGTCAACCACGCATAGGCTAAATGAAAGGATATAAATCAATAATAATATTAAATATTAAATTAATAAATATGACATACCGTGGCAGCACTCTCAGTATCAGCATATTGATCAGCATCGCCAGCTTGATTCAGAGTGTGCTTTGGAAGAACAGGTTTGCACAGACGTGGTTTATGGGTTGCCTGATATTGCTCAACACTTGTGGTGGTGATGCTGGATATCTGTGGTATAACCTCTTTCATCTTGGGTTTAGGTGATAATGGAGGAGGCATCTTGACCTTCTCGTTTGTACCCATACAGCTGTGGTGTGATCCTCTCCGTCCTATAGAATTAAGTGAGCATGAAATGTCAGATTTAGCACCCATGTCAACATGGTTAGTACAGTTAATATTCACTAACCAGCAAGCCAATGCTATATTTGTCTGAGACGACAGATCATTTCATAAATTTACTTCATGGCTCCTTGGGAAGAGGTCTTGCAGTAGAAAATACATTTGAATGGTCTTTTATCGGTTTGTGAACTTTCTTCTCTGAGGTAAATATATAATTGTCCTCATCTTGGATTGTCATTGGTCTGTTCTTACTTACACTATGACTCAGACAAGGACTCCAGGGTGGGCAAGCTTTAGGACCAGAGTAGCCCTCACTGGATTCATCTACAAACCAGATTCCAAAAAAGTGGGGACGCTATACCAATTGTGAATAAAAACTGAATGCAATGATGTAGAAGTCCGAAATTTCAATATTTTATTCTGAATAGAACATGGATGACAGGTCAATAGTTTAAACTGAGAAAATGTATCATTTTAAGAAAAAAATATGTTGATTTTAAATTTCATGATGTCAACAAATCTCAAAAAAGTTGGCACAGGTAGCAATAAGAGGCTGCAAAAGTCAATTGTACTTATGACAAACAGCTGGAAGACCAATTACCACTACTGAGGTCCATTGGCAACATGGCTGAGTTTAAAAAGAGCTTCTCAGAGTGGCAGTGTCTCTCAGAAGCAAAGTTGGGTAGAGGATCACCAATTCCCACAGTGTTCCACAGAAAGATAGTTGTGCAATATCAGAAAGGTGTTTACCAGCAAAGAATTGCAAAGACTTTGAAGTTATCATCATATACAGTGCATAACATCATCCAAAGATTCAGAGAATCTGGAACAATCTCTGTGCGTAAGGGTCAAGACCAAAAAAACCATACTGGATGTCCGCGATCTTAGGGCCCTTAAACGGCACTGCACCACAAACAGGAATGCTACTGTAAGGGAAATCACAGAATGGGCTCAGCAATACTTCCAGAAACCACTATCTATGAACACAAGCCACCATGCCCTTCGTCATTTCTAAACAGAACCCAGAAGCGCAGGTGTTTTCTCTGGGCCAGGGGTCATTTAAAATGGAGTGTGGCAAAGTGGAAAACTATTGTGTGGTCAGACGAATCATGATTCGAAGTTCTTTATGGAAAACTGGGATACCATGTTATCTGGACTAAAAAGAGCAAGGACATCCCAAGTTGTTATCAGCGCTCAGTTCAGAAGCCTGCATCTGTGATGGTATGGGGTTGCATGAGCATGTGTGGCATGGGCAGTTTGCACATCTGGAAAGGCACCATCAATGCAGAAAGGTATGTTCAGGTGCTAGAACAACATATGCTCCCATCCAGATGTTGTCTCGTTCAGAGAAGACCTTGCATTTTTCAACATGTTCATGGCAGACCACATACAGCATTAATTACAACATGATGGCTGCGTAGGAAAAGGATCCGGGTATTGAAATGGTCAGCCTGCAGTCCAGATCTTTCACCTATAGAGAACATTTGGTGCATCATAAAGAGGAAGGTGCAACAAAGAAGGCCCAATATAGTTAAACAGTTCGAGGCCTGTATTAGACAAGAATGGGACAGCATTCCTATTTCTAAATTTGAGAAACTTGTCTCCTCGTTCCCCAGACGTTTGCAGACTGTTGTAAGAAGAAGAGGGATGCCTCACAGTGGTGAAAATGGCCTTGTCTCAACTTTTTGAGATTTGTTGACACCATGAAATTTAAAATCAACATCATTTCCCTTAAAATGATACATTTTCTCAGTTTAAACTTTTGACCCTATCATCTATGTTCTATTCAGAATAAAATATTGAAATTTGGCACTTCCACATCATTGCATTCAGTTTTTATTCACAATTTGTACAGCATGCCAACTTTATTGGAATCCGGTTTGTATTACGAGACATTATACATGCAATCATCTACTTTAAACACAATAACATTAACATCAATTCACATCTGGCAACAAAATTCAGGTGAGAAAATTATACTTGAGCTGATGTTGTTGATAGTCAGTCAACCATAGGCAAATGAAAGGATATAAATAAATAATTAAAACCGACCAATAAAAATATGACATACCCATGGCAGCACTGTCAGTATCAGCATACTGATCAGCATCGCCAGCTTGATTCAGAGTGTGCTTTGGAAGAACAGGGTTGTACAGACATGGTTGAGGGGTTGGCCAATATTGTGCATCACTTGTTGTGGTGGTGCTGCTGAATGTCTGTTTTGGTTTTGGTGATAATGGAGGAGGGACCTTGATCTTCTTATTTGTATCCATACTGCTACGGTGTGATCCTCTCCATCCTGTAGAATAAAGGTAAGTTCCACACTTAGCATGAAATGTCGGATTTAGCATCCATGTCGACTTGGGTAGTACAGTTAATATTCACTAATCAGCAAGCCAATGCTATATTTGTCTGAGACTACAGATCATTTAATAAATACTTACTCATCATTCATTTATTTTTTGAACTGTTTAATCATAATTAGGGCCACATGGATGCTGGTGCTCATCTCAGCCAACTTTGGGAGATGGCGGAGTACACCCTGAACAGTTCTCCAGACCATTGCAGGGAAACATAGATACACAACCATTCATATTCACACTTTGAGGCAATTTGTAAAAGCTAATTATCATAACGTGCATGGCTTTAGACTGTGGGAGGAAACCCATGCAAGCACAGAGAACATGTAAACTCTTCTTTTTTCTTCTTCACCTCAAATCAAGATCTAGACAGATTCTGAAAATGTCCTGTTCTACAGCTTTAAAAAAAAATCTGTATTAAGTACACAGCAGAGAGAACAAAATACACTTTACTGTGAATGGAAACACATAGTACAACCCAGTTAAACACACAATTATGATTCATATTGGGAGGTAATAATGCCTCACCATTCAATACTGCTGTCTGGCTCGGCTCCTTGGGAAGAGGTCGTGCAGTAGAAAATACATTTGAATGGTCTTTTATCGGTTCGTCAACTTTCTTCTCTGAGGTAAATATATAATTGTCCTCATCTTGGATTGTCATTGGTCTGTTCTGACTTGAACTATGACTCAGATAAGGACTCCAGGGTGGGCAAGCTGTAGGACTAGGGGACCACTCACTGGATCCATCTGTTGCGAGACATTATCAATGCAATCATCTACTTTGAACACAAGAACATTAACATCAATTCACATCTGGTAACAAAATGCAAATTATACTTGAGCTGATAATGTTGAGGTGGGCAGTGGTGGTCTAGAGGTATAGGGCGCTGGATCGCTGATCCAAAGGTTGGGGGTTCGAGTCCCACTCTCGACAAGGTTGTCACTGTCCCCCACCCCCCCACCCCCAGTGCAGCTAACTGGGTTATCAAAGGCCGGCCATGTCTCTCACTGTCTATGGTGAGAGGCATGTAAAAGAACCATTGCTGACTTTCGACAAGAGTAGGCTGCAACGCCGTCAGCGTGTATCCGCCCTGCGATGGCCTGGCGAGCTGTCCAGGGTGTCCTCTGCCCTCGCCCGAAGTTGGCTGGGATGGGCACCAGCCTCCCAGCGTCCCAAATTAGGATTAAGCGGGTACAGAAAATGAACTGAACTGAACTGATAATGTTGATCGTCAGTCAACCACGCATAGGCTAAATGAAAGGATATAAATCAATAATAATATTAAATATTAAATTAATAAATATGACATACCCGTGGCAGCACTCTCAGTATCAGCATATTGATCAGCATCGCCAGCTTGATTCAGAGTGTGCTTTGGAAGAACAGGTTTGCACAGACGTGGTTTATGGGTTGCCTGATATTGCTCAACACTTGTGGTGGTGATGCTGGATATCTGTGGTATAACCTCTTTCATCTTGGGTTTAGGTGATAATGGAGGAGGCATCTTGACCTTCTCGTTTGTACCCATACAGCTGTGGTGTGATCCTCTCCGTCCTATAGAATTAAGTGAGCATGAAATGTCAGATTTAGCACCCATGTCAACATGGTTAGTACAGTTAATATTCACTAACCAGCAAGCCAATGCTATATTTGTCTGAGACGACAGATCATTTCATAAATTTACTTCATGGCTCCTTGGGAAGAGGTCTTGCAGTAGAAAATACATTTGAATGGTCTTTTATCGGTTTGTGAACTTTCTTCTCTGAGGTAAATATATAATTGTCCTCATCTTGGATTGTCATTGGTCTGTTCTTACTTACACTATGACTCAGACAAGGACTCCAGGGTGGGCAAGCTTTAGGACCAGAGTAGCCCTCACTGGATTCATCTACAAACCAGATTCCAAAAAAGTGGGGACGCTATACCAATTGTGAATAAAAACTGAATGCAATGATGTAGAAGTCCGAAATTTCAATATTTTATTCTGAATAGAACATGGATGACAGGTCAATAGTTTAAACTGAGAAAATGTATCATTTTAAGAAAAAAATATGTTGATTTTAAATTTCATGATGTCAACAAATCTCAAAAAAGTTGGCACAGGTAGCAATAAGAGGCTGCAAAAGTCAATTGTACTTATGACAAACAGCTGGAAGACCAATTACCACTACTGAGGTCCATTGGCAACATGGCTGAGTTTAAAAAGAGCTTCTCAGAGTGGCAGTGTCTCTCAGAAGCAAAGTTGGGTAGAGGATCACCAATTCCCACAGTGTTCCACAGAAAGATAGTTGTGCAATATCAGAAAGGTGTTTACCAGCAAAGAATTGCAAAGACTTTGAAGTTATCATCATATACAGTGCATAACATCATCCAAAGATTCAGAGAATCTGGAACAATCTCTGTGCGTAAGGGTCAAGACCAAAAAAACCATACTGGATGTCCGCGATCTTAGGGCCCTTAAACGGCACTGCACCACAAACAGGAATGCTACTGTAAGGGAAATCACAGAATGGGCTCAGCAATACTTCCAGAAACCACTATCTATGAACACAAGCCACCATGCCCTTCGTCATTTCTAAACAGAACCCAGAAGCGCAGGTGTTTTCTCTGGGCCAGGGGTCATTTAAAATGGAGTGTGGCAAAGTGGAAAACTATTGTGTGGTCAGACGAATCATGATTCGAAGTTCTTTATGGAAAACTGGGATACCATGTTATCTGGACTAAAAGAGCAAGGCCATCCCAAGTTGTTATCAGCGCTCAGTTCAGAAGCCTGCATCTGTGATGGTATGGGGTTGCATGAGCATGTGTGGCATGGGCAGTTTGCACATCTGGAAAGGCACCATCAATGCAGAAAGGTATGTTCAGGTGCTAGAACAACATATGCTCCCATCCAGATGTTGTCTCGTTCAGAGAAGACCTTGCATTTTTCAACATGTTCATGGCAGACCACATACAGCATTAATTACAACATGATGGCTGCGTAGGAAAAGGATCCGGGTATTGAAATGGTCAGCCTGCAGTCCAGATCTTTCACCTATAGAGAACATTTGGTGCATCATAAAGAGGAAGGTGCAACAAAGAAGGCCCAATATAGTTAAACAGTTCGAGGCCTGTATTAGACAAGAATGGGACAGCATTCCTATTTCTAAATTTGAGAAACTTGTCTCCTCGTTCCCCAGACGTTTGCAGACTGTTGTAAGAAGAAGAGGGGATGCCTCACAGTGGTGAAAATGGCCTTGTCTCAACTTTTTGAGATTTGTTGACACCATGAAATTTAAAATCAACATCATTTCCCCCTTAAAATGATACATTTTCTCAGTTTAAACTTTTGACCCTATCATCTATGTTCTATTCAGAATAAAATATTGAAATTTGGCACTTCCACATCATTGCATTCAGTTTTTATTCACAATTTGTACAGCATGCCAACTTTATTGGAATCCGGTTTGTATTACGAGACATTATACATGCAATCATCTACTTTAAACACAATAACATTAACATCAATTCACATCTGGCAACAAAATTCAGGTGAGAAAATTATACTTGAGCTGATGTTGTTGATAGTCAGTCAACCATAGGCAAATGAAAGGATATAAATAAATAATTAAAACCGACCAATAAAAATATGACATACCCATGGCAGCACTGTCAGTATCAGCATACTGATCAGCATCGCCAGCTTGATTCAGAGTGTGCTTTGGAAGAACAGGGTTGTACAGACATGGTTGAGGGGTTGGCCAATATTGTGCATCACTTGTTGTGGTGGTGCTGCTGAATGTCTGTTTTGGTTTTGGTGATAATGGAGGAGGGACCTTGATCTTCTTATTTGTATCCATACTGCTACGGTGTGATCCTCTCCATCCTGTAGAATAAAGGTAAGTTCCACACTTAGCATGAAATGTCGGATTTAGCATCCATGTCGACTTGGGTAGTACAGTTAATATTCACTAATCAGCAAGCCAATGCTATATTTGTCTGAGACTACAGATCATTTAATAAATACTTACTCATCATTCATTTATTTTTTGAACTGTTTAATCATAATTAGGGCCACATGGATGCTGGTGCTCATCTCAGCCAACTTTGGGAGATGGCGGAGTACACCCTGAACAGTTCTCCAGACCATTGCAGGGAAACATAGATACACAACCATTCACATTCACACTTTGAGGCAATTTGTAAAAGCTAATTATCATAACGTGCATGGCTTTAAACTGTGGGAGGAAACCCATGCAAGCACAGAGCACATGTAAACTCTTCTTTTTTCTTCTTCACCTCAAATCAAGATCTAGACAGATTCTGAAAATGTCCTGTTCTACAGCTTTAAAAAAAAATCTGTATTAAGTACACAGCAGAGAGAACAAAATACACTTTACTGTGAATGGAAACACATAGTACAACCCAGTTAAACACACAATTATGATTCATATTGGGAGGTAATAATGCCTCACCATTCAATACTGCTGTCTGGCTCGGCTCCTTGGGAAGAGGTCGTGCAGTAGAAAATACATTTGAATGGTCTTTTATCGGTTCGTCAACTTTCTTCTCTGAGGTAAATATATAATTGTCCTCATCTTGGATTGTCATTGGTCTGTTCTGACTTGAACTATGACTCAGATAAGGACTCCAGGGTGGGCAAGCTGTAGGACTAGGGGACCACTCACTGGATCCATCTGTTGCGAGACATTATCAATGCAATCATCTACTTTGAACACAAGAACATTAACATCAATTCACATCTGGTAACAAAATGCAGGTGGGAAAATTATACTTGAGCTGATAATGTTGAGGTGGGCAGTGGTGGTCTAGAGGTATAGGGCGCTGGATCGCTGATCCAAAGGTTGGGGGTTCGAGTCCCACTCTCCACAAGGTTGTCACTGTCCCCCCCAGTGCAGCTAACTGGGTTATCAAAGGCCGGCCATGTCTCTCACTGTCTATGGTGAGAGGCATGTAAAAGAACCATTGCTGACTTTCGACAAGAGTAGGCTGCAACGCCGTCAGCGTGTATCCGCCCTGCGATGGCCTGGCGAGCTGTCCAGGGTGTCCTCTGCCCTCGCCCGAAGTTGGCTGGGATGGGCACCAGCCTCCCCGCGTCCCAAATTAGGATTAAGCGGGTACAGAAAATGAACTGAACTGAACTGATAATGTTGATCGTCAGTCAACCACGCATAGGCTAAATGAAAGGATATAAATCAATAATAATATTAAATATTAAATTAATAAATATGACATACCCGTGGCAGCACTCTCAGTATCAGCATATTGATCAGCATCGCCAGCTTGATTCAGAGTGTGCTTTGGAAGAACAGGTTTGCACAGACGTGGTTTATGGGTTGCCTGATATTGCTCAACACTTGTGGTGGTGATGCTGGATATCTGTGGTATAACCTCTTTCATCTTGGGTTTAGGTGATAATGGAGGAGGCATCTTGACCTTCTCGTTTGTACCCATACAGCTGTGGTGTGATCCTCTCCGTCCTATAGAATTAAGTGAGCATGAAATGTCAGATTTAGCACCCATGTCAACATGGTTAGTACAGTTAATATTCACTAACCAGCAAGCCAATGCTATATTTGTCTGAGACGACAGATCATTTCATAAATTTACTTCATGGCTCCTTGGGAAGAGGTCTTGCAGTAGAAAATACATTTGAATGGTCTTTTATCGGTTTGTGAACTTTCTTCTCTGAGGTAAATATATAATTGTCCTCATCTTGGATTGTCATTGGTCTGTTCTTACTTACACTATGACTCAGACAAGGACTCCAGGGTGGGCAAGCTTTAGGACCAGAGTAGCCCTCACTGGATTCATCTACAAACCAGATTCCAAAAAAGTGGGGACGCTTATACCAATTGTGAATAAAAACTGAATGCAATGATGTAGAAGTCCGAAATTTCAATATTTTATTCTGAATAGAACATGGATGACAGGTCAATAGTTTAAACTGAGAAAATGTATCATTTTAAGAAAAATATGTTGATTTTAAATTTCATGATGTCAACAAATCTCAAAAAGTTGGCACAGGTAGCAATAAGAGGCTGCAAAAGTCAATTGTACTTATGACAAACAGCTGGAAGACCAATTACCACTACTGAGGTCCATTGGCAACATGGCTGAGTTTAAAAAGAGCTTCTCAGAGTGGCAGTGTCTCTCAGAAGCAAAGTTGGGTAGAGGATCACCAATTCCCACAGTGTTCCACAGAAAGATAGTTGTGCAATATCAGAAAGGTGTTTACCAGCAAAGAATTGCAAAGACTTTGAAGTTATCATCATATACAGTGCATAACATCATCCAAAGATTCAGAGAATCTGGAACAATCTCTGTGCGTAAGGGTCAAGACCAAAAACCATACTGGATGTCCGCGATCTTAGGGCCCTTAAACGGCACTGCACCACAAACAGGAATGCTACTGTAAGGGAAATCACAGAATGGGCTCAGCAATACTTCCAGAAACCACTATCTATGAACACAAGCCACCATGCCCTTCGTCATTTCTAAACAGAACCCAGAAGCGCAGGTGTTTTCTCTGGGCCAGGGTCATTTAAAATGGAGTGTGGCAAAGTGGAAAACTATTGTGTGGTCAGACGAATCATGATTCAAGTTCTTTATGGAAAACTGGGATACCATGTTATCTGGACTAAAAGAGCAAGGACATCCCAAGTTGTTATCAGCGCTCAGTTCAGAAGCCTGCATCTGTGATGGTATGGGGTTGCATGAGCATGTGTGGCATGGGCAGTTTGCACATCTGGAAAGGCACCATCAATGCAGAAAGGTATGTTCAGGTGCTAGAACAACATATGCTCCCATCCAGATGTTGTCTCGTTCAGAGAAGACCTTGCATTTTTCAACATGTTCATGGCAGACCACATACAGCATTAATTACAACATGATGGCTGCGTAGGAAAAGGATCCGGGTATTGAAATGGTCAGCCTGCAGTCCAGATCTTTCACCTATAGAGAACATTTGGTGCATCATAAAGAGGAAGGTGCAACAAAGAAGGCCCAATATAGTTAAACAGTTCGAGGCCTGTATTAGACAAGAATGGGACAGCATTCCTATTTCTAAATTTGAGAAACTTGTCTCCTCGTTCCCCAGACGTTTGCAGACTGTTGTAAGAAGAAGAGGGGATGCCTCACAGTGGTGAAAATGGCCTTGTCTCAACTTTTTGAGATTTGTTGACACCATGAAATTTAAAATCAACATCATTTCCTTAAAATGATACATTTTCTCAGTTTAAACTTTTGACCCTATCATCTATGTTCTATTCAGAATAAAATATTGAAATTTGGCACTTCCACATCATTGCATTCAGTTTTTATTCACAATTTGTACAGCATGCCAACTTTATTGGAATCCGGTTTGTATTACGAGACATTATACATGCAATCATCTACTTTAAACACAATAACATTAACATCAATTCACATCTGGCAACAAAATTCAGGTGAGAAAATTATACTTGAGCTGATGTTGTTGATAGTCAGTCAACCATAGGCAAATGAAAGGATATAAATAAATAATTAAAACCGACCAATAAAAATATGACATACCCATGGCAGCACTGTCAGTATCAGCATACTGATCAGCATCGCCAGCTTGATTCAGAGTGTGCTTTGGAAGAACAGGGTTGTACAGACATGGTTGAGGGGTTGGCCAATATTGTGCATCACTTGTTGTGGTGGTGCTGCTGAATGTCTGTTTTGGTTTTGGTGATAATGGAGGAGGGACCTTGATCTTCTTATTTGTATCCATACTGCTACGGTGTGATCCTCTCCATCCTGTAGAATAAAGGTAAGTTCCACACTTAGCATGAAATGTCGGATTTAGCATCCATGTCGACTTGGGTAGTACAGTTAATATTCACTAATCAGCAAGCCAATGCTATATTTGTCTGAGACTACAGATCATTTAATAAATACTTACTCATCATTCATTTATTTTTTGAACTGTTTAATCATAATTAGGGCCACATGGATGCTGGTGCTCATCTCAGCCAACTTTGGGAGATGGCGGAGTACACCCTGAACAGTTCTCCAGACCATTGCAGGGAAACATAGATACACAACCATTCACATTCACACTTTGAGGCAATTTGTAAAAGCTAATTATCATAACGTGCATGGCTTTAAACTGTGGGAGGAAACCCATGCAAGCACAGAGCACATGTAAACTCTTCTTTTTTCTTCTTCACCTCAAATCAAGATCTAGACAGATTCTGAAAATGTCCTGTTCTACAGCTTTAAAAAAAAATCTGTATTAAGTACACAGCAGAGAGAACAAAATACACTTTACTGTGAATGGAAACACATAGTACAACCCAGTTAAACACACAATTATGATTCATATTGGGAGGTAATAATGCCTCACCATTCAATACTGCTGTCTGGCTCGGCTCCTTGGGAAGAGGTCGTGCAGTAGAAAATACATTTGAATGGTCTTTTATCGGTTCGTCAACTTTCTTCTCTGAGGTAAATATATAATTGTCCTCATCTTGGATTGTCATTGGTCTGTTCTGACTTGAACTATGACTCAGATAAGGACTCCAGGGTGGGCAAGCTGTAGGACTAGGGGACCACTCACTGGATCCATCTGTTGCGAGACATTATCAATGCAATCATCTACTTTGAACACAAGAACATTAACATCAATTCACATCTGGTAACAAAATGCAGGTGGGAAAATTATACTTGAGCTGATAATGTTGAGGTGGGCAGTGGTGGTCTAGAGGTATAGGGCGCTGGATCGCTGATCCAAAGGTTGGGGGTTCGAGTCCCACTCTCGACAAGGTTGTCACTGTCCCCAGTGCAGCTAACTGGGTTATCAAAGGCCGGCCATGTCTCTCACTGTCTATGGTGAGAGGCATGTAAAAGAACCATTGCTGACTTTCGACAAGAGTAGGCTGCAACGCCGTCAGCGTGTATCCGCCCTGCGATGGCCTGGCGAGCTGTCCAGGGTGTCCTCTGCCCTCGCCGAAGTTGGCTGGGATGGGCACCAGCCTCCCAGCGTCCCAAATTAGGATTAAGCGGGTACAGAAAATGAACTGAACTGAACTGATAATGTTGATCGTCAGTCAACCACGCATAGGCTAAATGAAAGGATATAAATCAATAATAATATTAAATATTAAATTAATAAATATGACATACCGTGGCAGCACTCTCAGTATCAGCATATTGATCAGCATCGCCAGCTTGATTCAGAGTGTGCTTTGGAAGAACAGGTTTGCACAGACGTGGTTTATGGGTTGCCTGATATTGCTCAACACTTGTGGTGGTGATGCTGGATATCTGTGGTATAACCTCTTTCATCTTGGGTTTAGGTGATAATGGAGGAGGCATCTTGACCTTCTCGTTTGTACCCATACAGCTGTGGTGTGATCCTCTCCGTCCTATAGAATTAAGTGAGCATGAAATGTCGGATTTAGCACCCATGTCAACATGGTTAGTACAGTTAATATTCACTAACCAGCAAGCCAATGCTATATTTGTCTGAGACGACAGATCATTTCATAAATTTACTTCATGGCTCCTTGGGAAGAGGTCTTGCAGTAGAAAATACATTTGAATGGTCTTTTATCGGTTTGTGAACTTTCTTCTCTGAGGTAAATATATAATTGTCCTCATCTGGGATTGTCATTGGTCTGTTCTTACTTACACTATGACTCAGACAAGGACTCCAGGGTGGGCAAGCTTTAGGACCAGAGTAGCCCTCACTGGATTCATCTACAAACCAGATTCCAAAAAAGTGGGGACGCTATACCAATTGTGAATAAAAACTGAATGCAATGATGTAGAAGTCCGAAATTTCAATATTTTATTCTGAATAGAACATGGATGACAGGTCAATAGTTTAAACTGAGAAAATGTATCATTTTAAGAAAAAAATATGTTGATTTTAAATTTCATGATGTCAACAAATCTCAAAAAAGTTGGCACAGGTAGCAATAAGAGGCTGCAAAAGTCAATTGTACTTATGACAAACAGCTGGAAGACCAATTACCACTACTGAGGTCCATTGGCAACATGGCTGAGTTTAAAAAGAGCTTCTCAGAGTGGCAGTGTCTCTCAGAAGCAAAGTTGGGTAGAGGATCACCAATTCCCACAGTGTTCCACAGAAAGATAGTTGTGCAATATCAGAAAGGTGTTTACCAGCAAAGAATTGCAAAGACTTTGAAGTTATCATCATATACAGTGCATAACATCATCCAAAGATTCAGAGAATCTGGAACAATCTCTGTGCGTAAGGGTCAAGACCAAAAACCATACTGGATGTCCGCGATCTTAGGGCCCTTAAACGGCACTGCACCACAAACAGGAATGCTACTGTAAGGGAAATCACAGAATGGGCTCAGCAATACTTCCAGAAACCACTATCTATGAACACAAGCCACCATGCCCTTCGTCATTTCTAAACAGAACCCAGAAGCGCAGGTGTTTTCTCTGGGCCAGGGGTCATTTAAAATGGAGTGTGGCAAAGTGGAAAACTATTGTGTGGTCAGACGAATCATGATTCGAAGTTCTTTATGGAAAACTGGGATACCATGTTATCTGGACTAAAAAGAGCAAGGACATCCCAAGTTGTTATCAGCGCTCAGTTCAGAAGCCTGCATCTGTGATGGTATGGGGTTGCATGAGCATGTGTGGCATGGGCAGTTTGCACATCTGGAAAGGCACCATCAATGCAGAAAGGTATGTTCAGGTGCTAGAACAACATATGCTCCCATCCAGATGTTGTCTCGTTCAGAGAAGACCTTGCATTTTTCAACATGTTAATGGCAGACCACATACAGCATTAATTACAACATGATGGCTGCGTAGGAAAAGGATCCGGGTATTGAAATGGTCAGCCTGCAGTCCAGATCTTTCACCTATAGAGAACATTTGGTGCATCATAAAGAGGAAGGTGCAACAAAGAAGGCCCAATATAGTTAAACAGTTCGAGGCCTGTATTAGACAAGAATGGGACAGCATTCCTATTTCTAAATTTGAGAAACTTGTCTCCTCGTTCCCCAGACGTTTGCAGACTGTTGTAAGAAGAAGAGGGGATGCCTCACAGTGGTGAAAATGGCCTTGTCTCAACTTTTTGAGATTTGTTGACACCATGAAATTTAAAATCAACATCATTTCCCCCTTAAAATGATACATTTTCTCAGTTTAAACTTTTGACCCTATCATCTATGTTCTATTCAGAATAAAATATTGAAATTTGGCACTTCCACATCATTGCATTCAGTTTTTATTCACAATTTGTACAGCATGCCAACTTTATTGGAATCCGGTTTGTATTACGAGACATTATACATGCAATCATCTACTTTAAACACAATAACATTAACATCAATTCACATCTGGCAACAAAATTCAGGTGAGAAAATTATACTTGAGCTGATGTTGTTGATAGTCAGTCAACCATAGGCAAATGAAAGGATATAAATAAATAATTAAAACCGACCAATAAAAATATGACATACCCATGGCAGCACTGTCAGTATCAGCATACTGATCAGCATCGCCAGCTTGATTCAGAGTGTGCTTTGGAAGAACAGGGTTGTACAGACATGGTTGAGGGGTTGGCCAATATTGTGCATCACTTGTTGTGGTGGTGCTGCTGAATGTCTGTTTTGGTTTTGGTGATAATGGAGGAGGGACCTTGATCTTCTTATTTGTATCCATACTGCTACGGTGTGATCCTCTCCATCCTGTAGAATAAAGGTAAGTTCCACACTTAGCATGAAATGTCGGATTTAGCATCCATGTCGACTTGGGTAGTACAGTTAATATTCACTAATCAGCAAGCCAATGCTATATTTGTCTGAGACTACAGATCATTTAATAAATACTTACTCATCATTCATTTATTTTTTGAACTGTTTAATCATAATTAGGGCCACATGGATGCTGGTGCTCATCTCAGCCAACTTTGGGAGATGGCGGAGTACACCCTGAACAGTTCTCCAGACCATTGCAGGGAAACATAGATACACAACCATTCACATTCACACTTTGAGGCAATTTGTAAAAGCTAATTATCATAACGTGCATGGCTTTAAACTGTGGGAGGAAACCCATGCAAGCACAGAGCACATGTAAACTCTTCTTTTTTCTTCTTCACCTCAAATCAAGATCTAGACAGATTCTGAAAATGTCCTGTTCTACAGCTTTAAAAAAAATCTGTATTAAGTACACAGCAGAGAGAACAAAATACACTTTACTGTGAATGGAAACACATAGTACAACCCAGTTAAACACACAATTATGATTCATATTGGGAGGTAATAATGCCTCACCATTCAATACTGCTGTCTGGCTCGGCTCCTTGGGAAGAGGTCGTGCAGTAGAAAATACATTTGAATGGTCTTTTATCGGTTCGTCAACTTTCTTCTCTGAGGTAAATATATAATTGTCCTCATCTTGGATTGTCATTGGTCTGTTCTTACTTGCACTATGACTCAGATAAGGACTCCAGGGTGGGCAAGCTGTAGGACTAGGGGACCACTCACTGGATCCATCTGTTGCGAGACATTATCAATGCAATCATCTACTTTGAACACAAGAACATTAACATCAATTCACATCTGGTAACAAAATGCAGGTGGGAAAATTATACTTGAGCTGATAATGTTGAGGTGGGCAGTGGTGGTCTAGTGGTATAGGGCGCTGGATCGCTGATCCAAAGGTTGGGGGTTCGAGTCCCACTCTCCACAAGGTTGTCACTGCCCCCCCCCCAGTGCAGCTAACTGGGTTATCAAAGGCTGGCCATGTCTCTCACTGTCTATGGTGAGAGGCATGTAAAAGAACCATTGCTGACTTTCGACAAGAGTAGGCTGCAAAGCCGTCAGCGTGTATCCGCCCTGCGATGGCCTGGCGAGCTGTCCAGGGTGTCCTCTGCCCTCGCCCGAAGTTGGCTGGGATGGGCACCAGCCTCCCCACGTCCCAAATTAGGATTAAGCGGGTACAGAAAATGAACTGAACTGAACTGATAATGTTGATCGTCAGTCAACCACGCATAGGCTAAATGAAAGGATATAAATCAATAATAATATTAAATATTAAATTAATAAATATGACATACCCGTGGCAGCACTCTCAGTATCAGCATATTGATCAGCATCGCCAGCTTGATTCAGAGTGTGCTTTGGAAGAACAGGTTTGCACAGACGTGGTTTATGGGTTGCCTGATATTGCTCAACACTTGTGGTGGTGATGCTGGATATCTGTGGTATAACCTCTTTCATCTTGGGTTTAGGTGATAATGGAGGAGGCATCTTGACCTTCTCGTTTGTACCCATACAGCTGTGGTGTGATCCTCTCCGTCCTATAGAATTAAGTGAGCATGAAATGTCGGATTTAGCACCCATGTCAACATGGTTAGTACAGTTAATATTCACTAACCAGCAAGCCAATGCTATATTTGTCTGAGACGACAGATCATTTCATAAATTTACTTCATGGCTCCTTGGGAAGAGGTCTTGCAGTAGAAAATACATTTGAATGGTCTTTTATCGGTTTGTGAACTTTCTTCTCTGAGGTAAATATATAATTGTCCTCATCTTGGATTGTCATTGGTCTGTTCTTACACTATGACTCAGACAAGGACTCCAGGGTGGGCAAGCTTTAGGACCAGAGTAGCCCTCACTGGATTCATCTACAAACCAGATTCCAAAAAAGTGGGGACGCTATACCAATTGTGAATAAAAACTGAATGCAATGATGTAGAAGTCCGAAATTTCAATATTTTATTCTGAATAGAACATGGATGACAGGTCAATAGTTTAAACTGAGAAAATGTATCATTTTAAGAAAAAAATATGTTGATTTTAAATTTCATGATGTCAACAAATCTCAAAAAAGTTGGCACAGGTAGCAATAAAAGTCAATTGTACTTATGACAAACAGCTGGAAGACCAATTACCACTAATGAGGTCCATTGGCAACATGGCTGAGTTTAAAAAGAGCTTCTCAGAGTGGCAGTGTCTCTCAGAAGCAAAGTTGGGTAGAGGATCACCAATTCCCACAGTGTTCCACATAAAGATAGTTGTGCAATATCAGAAAGGTGTTTACCAGCAAAGAATTGCAAAGACTTTGAAGTTATCATCATATACAGTGCATAACATCATCCAAAGATTCAGAGAATCTGGAACAATCTCTGTGCGTAAGGGTCAAGACCAAAAAAACCATACTGGATGTCCGCGATCTTAGGGCCCTTAAACGGCACTGCACCACAAACAGGAATGCTACTGTAAGGGAAATCACAGAATGGGCTCAGCAATACTTCCAGAAACCACTATCTATGAACACAAGCCACCATGCCCTTCGTCATTTCTAAACAGAACCCAGAAGCGCAGGTGTTTTCTCTGGGCCAGGGGTCATTTAAAATGGAATGTGGCAAAGTGGAAAACTATTGTGTGGTCAGACGAATCATGATTCGAAGTTCTTTATGGAAAACTGGGATACCATGTTATCTGAACTAAAAAGAGCAAGGACATCCCAAGTTGTTATCAGCGCTCAGTTCAGAAGCCTGCATCTATGATGGTATGGGGTTGCATGAGCATGTGTGGCATGGGCAGTTTGCACATCTGGAAAGGCACCATCAATGCAGAAAGGTATGTTCAGGTTCTAGAACAACATATGCTCCCATCCAGACGTTGTCTCGTTCAGAGAAGACCTTGCATTTTTCAACATGTTAATGGCAGACCACATGCAGCATTAATTACAACATGATGGCTGCGTAGGAAAAGGATCCGGGTATTGAAATGGTCAGCCTGCAGTCCAGATCTTTCACCTATAGAGAACATTTGGTGCATCATAAAGAGGAAGGTGCAACAAAGAAGGCCCAATATAGTTAAACAGTTCGAGGCCTGTATTAGACAAGAATGGGACAGCATTCCTATTTCTAAATTTGAGAAACTTGTCTCCTCGTTCCCCAGACGTTTGCAGACTGTTGTAAGAAGAAGAGGTGATGCCTCACAGTGGTGAAAATGGCCTTGTCTCAACTTTTTGAGATTTGTTGACACCATGAAATTTAAAATCTACATCATTTCCCCCTTAAAATGATACATTTTCTCAGTTTAAACTTTTGACCCTATCATCTATGTTCTATTCAGAATAAAATATTGAAATTTGGCACTTCCACATCATTGCATTCAGTTTTTATTCACAATTTGTACAGTATGCCAACTTTATTGGAATCCGGTTTGTATTACGAGACATTATACATGCAATCATCTACTTTAAACACAATAACATTAACATCAATTCACATCTGGCAACAAAATTCAGGTGGGAAAATTATACTTGAGCTCGGCAAATGAAAGGATATAAATAAATAATTAAAACTGACCAATAAAAATATGACATACCCATGGCAGCACTGTCAATATCAGCATACTGATCAGCATCGCCAGCTTGATTCAGAGTGTGCTTTGGAAGAACAGGGTTGTACAGACATGGTTTAGGGGTTGGCCAATATTGTGCATCACTTGTTGTGGTGGTGCTGCTGAATGTCTGTGGTATAACCCCTTTCATCTTAGGTTTTGGTGGTAATGGAGGAGGGACCTTGATCTTCTTATTTGTATCCATACTGCTACGGTGTGATCCTCTCCGTCCTGTAGAATAAAGGTAAGTTCCACACTTAGCATGAAATGTTGGATTTAGCACCTATGTCGACATTGAATATATATTTATTCATCATTCGTTTATTTTTTGAACCTGTTAATCCTAATTAAGGTCACATGGATGCTGGTGCTCATTTCGTCCAACTTTGGAAGATGGCGGAATATATCCTGGACAGCACGCCAGACCATTGCAGGGCAAATATTTATTCCTTATCAATTATTCGTCAAAGCCCAGGCGGATACTATTCAGTTGAACAACATTCAGAACCAATATGTGAATAATTCTTTTAACATCTATTTTATATGTACCGCAAGCAAAAAAAGCACAAAAATGACACTCATGGGGTTTATATGAAAAATTCAGTCATGACAGATAAACTTTGAGCATAAATATGAGTCGGTGCGTGAATGTAAGCATGTTTCAAAAACACTTATATTTACACAAACTTTCCACTTATCAGGAACACCTGCACATGCTTACAGTAATCTAACTGGTCAATCATATGGCTGCAGGACATTCCAAACATGCCTTGTGCAGATGAAGATAACCTCTGGTAATGTTCATATGAAACATGAAAATTAAGAGAGAATGAAAGTTTGCTTTTTGTTTTGTTTTCACACTTCTCAGATTTTTGAATGCAAACTCTGAAGACTTTGTGAAATTCTAAGGAGATCAGTAGTTTCTGAAATACTCCACTCTGTCGAGTACCAACACCAATTCCACAATCATGGATGGACAAGTGTTCCCAACAAAGTACAGTTTGCACTACGTATAGTCCATTATACTTACAGAAGCTATGTTGTCTTGTCTATTGTCCATTGTATGTTGTATGGAAAACACCTTTTTTCCAGGGTACTAATATACTGAGGAAGTTGTCTATTTTTAATTTGATCTGGTGGAATGCAATAAAATCAAAACTAATACGCAATATTTATTGTGCTTATATCAAAATGTAACAAAGCAATCATTTCTGACCTGCATGTTGAAAATACTCCATTTCATTGTCCTTCTTATTTCCTCAACCGGCACGCACATGGAACAGCTAACTCGGTCAAGTACCCAATAGAGCTGAATTTGTGCTTTCTCGACCCTCAAGCTTTAGGAAGTCCTTTCATGTTTATGCCAATGCATTCAGGTTATTGTCAACGTCACTGGAATAACGAATACTGAGACATTCCTCTTACACCCTCTTACAGTGAGAGAAGCAGTTTATTGCTGAGCCCACAGTTGTTTCTAAAATCCCCTTTTAAAAACTGTAAGTACAGGTTGGGTATCCAGAATTAGGTAAAAGGGTGCGAACATTACAGCAATCTTCAAAATAAGGGTATCAAAGTTAAATTCCTCAAAGTCATGGAAGTGGTTCCATCATGTTTTGCATCTTTACGCATCTTTCCCTTGAAAACAAGCACATACAAAGAACAAAATATGGACACTTGATTGTACCTTTCCAGTGCCAAGGAAAAGTATGATTTTTTTCAGTCATTTTTTGAGACTGTATATAAGGTGGGTTTCAGACAGAATGCTTTAAACCCTATTATAATATAAACCCTATTAGGGCAGTGGTGGCCTGGTGGTAAATGGCGTTGGATCGCTGATCCTAAGGTTGGGGGCTCGAGTCCCACTCTCCACAAGGTTGTCACTGTCCCCTCTAGTGCAGCTAACTGGGTTATCAAAGGCCGGCCATGTCTCTCACTGTCTATGGTGAGAGGTTCATGTAAAAGAGCCATTGCTGACTTTCGTAAAAAGAGTAGCTGCAAAGCCGTCAGCGTGTTTCTGCCCCTTGCTAAAGGGTTGTGTCGTGGAAGGGCATCTGACGTAAAAACCTATGCCAAATCAAACATATGAATTAGATATGACAAACCTGTGACAAACCCTGAGAAAAAGGGAAAAACCGAAAGGAAAAGAAGAAGACACCCAATTGGAAGATAAACTGGCATTTTCCTTGATTAGGTTGGGGTTTAAACAATGATCAATTATTGATCATTATTATAATCATTACTATTATTGTTATGGCGGCACGGTGGCGTAGTGGTTAGAACGTCCGCCTCACAGCAAGAAGGCCTGCGTTCGATTCCCGGCCTGGGCGTTTCTGTGTGGAGCTTGCATGTTCTCCCCGTGCTTGCGTGGGTTTCCTCCGGGTGCTCCGATTTCCTCCCACAATCAAAAGACATGCACAGTAGGTTAATTGGCCGTTCTAAATTGCCCATAGGTTCGCATCGTGCAGAAGGCAATGGCAAACCACTGCACTAATCCTGCCAAGAAAACCTCCATGAAGTTGATAACCAGGGTGTTATCCTTCATGGTGGGTCGCCAATGGTCGTGTACGACTCAGGCACTAGACAGATAGATTATTGTTACATTCATGATTGTTTCTTATTACGGATCATCGTGTTTGAAATACACACTAAACAACCTCGCTAGTTTCATGGCTTATTTGACTAGAGTGTGAGGTATACGTACTTTCTTACTGCATCCTCCTTAAAGGTACTGAAATGGGCTGATATAATATGCTTATATAATAATCATACAGCAAGTCAATTCTTTTTCTTCTCTTCTCAATCCTAGTTTGAACACTTTGTAGGACTGAACCAAGCTAAATGGGGAACACAGCATGCTGTACTATATGATTATACAATGTCTATAAGGGTGAAGAAATTATGTAAACATTAGCTTTCCATTGACTTTGTAGGCGCAATAAAGATGTGACCTGTTTTAAATTAAATGCATAAATCACAAGCTTTACAGCTGATTTTCCCATCCTTCTCCAAAACTTCAAATATTTTTGTTGACATCTCTGGACTCGTTGCATCAAATTTAACAAATTATATTTTATTTTACAGATAATTAACTGTTGAGATAGAATGTCTAATAAAATATCTTTTCATTTTTTTCCTCACAAACCGGACTAATTCTTTTATGAGGCATCTTGTATAGTTATGTGAATGATAACTTCGTAAAGATTTTATTGTAATCTTTTTGGGAAAATGGGTTTCATTTAATTTAAGCATGAATATGTTCAGTTTCAATTTCATTTCATGGTATAAATTTGCTTTTATTCTTGTTTTTCAACACATACAGAAATATGTAAGGCATGAGAAGCACTGAAGCGTTTGTGATTTAGTCATTTTAATTTTTACTACTTCTTCTTCTTCTTCTTCTTCTCCTTTCGGCTGCTCCCTTCAGGGGTCGCCACAGCAAACCATCTGCCTCCATCTCACGCTATCCTCTACATCTTCTACTCTTACTCCAACTACCTTCATGTCCTCCTTCACCACATCCATAAATCTCTTCTTTGGTCTTCCTCTAGGCCTTCTGCCTGGTAGTTCCAACCTCAGCATCTGACTACCAATATACTCACTATCCCTCCTCTGTACATGTCCAAACCATCTCAATCTAGCCTCTCTGACTTTGTCTCCAAAACCTCTTACATGTGCTGTCCCTCTGATGTACTCATTCCTGATCCTATCCATCCTCGTTACTCTCAAAGAGAACCTCAACATTTTCATCTCTGCTACCTCCAGCTCTGCCTCCTGTCTCTTCCCCAGGGCCACTGTTTCTAAACCATACAACATCACTGGCTTCAACACCGCCTTGTATACTTTTCCTTTCATTTTCGCCAATACCCTCCGATCACACATCACACCGGACACTTTTCTCCAACCATTCCAATCTGCCTGCACGCGCTTCTTCACCTCTTTTCCACACTCTCCATTGCTCTGGATTGTTGAGCCTAAGTACTTAAAATCCTCCACCTTTGTTATCTCTGCTCCCTGTAACCTCACCGTTCCTCTTGGGTCCTTCTCGTTCACGCACATGTATTCTGTCTTACTGAGGCTAACCTTCATTCCTCTCCTTTCCAGGGCATACCTCCACCTCTCTAGACTTTCCTCCACTTCTTCTCTGCTTTCACTACAGATCACAATGTCATCTGCAAACAAGTAATTTTAATTTTTACATTAATAAGAATTGCACAATTTCTTAATTTTATTTTGGGTGTTGTGAGATGTGGCAACATGGTGGCATACTGATTAGCACATCAACTTCATAGCAGTAAGATTTTAGGTTTGAGTCCTGGGCTTAGTGAAAGTGTTTCTGTGTTGAATTTGCATGTTTTGCCTGTGCTTGCATGGGTTTCCTCTGGGTACTTCAGTTTCCTCCTATAGTATAAAATACATCATCATCATCATCATAATCATCATGCGTTTAGAGTCCCTTCTTCCCCTAGAAGGGGGTTGGATAGCGAATGATTCGCATGGTTTTTTTTTTGTTTGTTTGGCATAGATTTTAACGTCGGATGCCCTTCCTGACACAACCCTTTTCAACAAGGGACAGAAACACGCTGATGGCTTTGCAGCGTACTCTTTTACGAAAATCGGCAATGGTTCTTTTACGTGCCTCTCACCATAGACAGTGAGAGACATGGCCCGCCTTTGATAACCCAGTTAGCTGCACTGGGGGGGACAGTGACAACCTTGTGGAGAGTGGGGACTCGAACCGCCAGGCTTAGGATCAGCGATCCAGCACCTTATCCCACTAGACCACCACAGACCCTAATACTGTACACATTAAGCTGATTGGCAGTTCCAAATTGCCCCTCGGTATGAATGGTTGTGTGTTTTGGCCCTGCGTGGACTGAGTTGATATTCAGGGTTTACCTTTTCGGGTACTGCCTATGTCCCTCACTGTCTATGGTGTGACGCATGTAAAAGAACCATTGCTGACTTTCGACAAGAGTAGCTGCAAAGCCGTCAGCGTTTTTCCGCCCTGCGATGGCCTGGCGAGCTGTCCACGGTTTACTCTGCCCTCGCCCGGAGTCAGCTGGGATGGGCGCCGGCCTCCCCGCGACCCTAATTAGGATTCAGCGGTTACAGAAAATGAACATTTTCAGGTTTTCTTTGCCCAGACCAATTAGGATTATGCAGTTCGGCAAATGAATGAATGTTGTGAGATTACGCATTTGGATTCTCTAAATGATAAAAAGTTGATACAAATCCAGCAATATGTTTCACCTCACAGTTTCTGGTTAACAACTTTGGCTCTTCTGTCCACAACATCGTCGGTGTGAGAGTTTGTGTTTGGCACGAGTATAGGTCAGACTTTAAAATCCACAGAACTCTGAGACCAGATACAGTATGTTGCTACTGACCTTTAAGATTTATGTGAAAAACCCAACAGTCTGAAGCTTTATCAATGTTTTTATCTCAACCTTTCAATCAAAACATCCTATTAAAAAATTATCAAATTTACATGGAAAATCATGACATAATGACGCAGTACCCACAGAGAAGAAGGGATTTGTTTATGGTTCAAATAAAATCAAATACTGTACAGTAATTCGGATAAATAATACAATTCTTCATTTGACGAACGTCATACAAGCAAGCAATGCTTGTAAATTAATGCCTAATAATAACGAGAAGATCTTTTCAGAAAGTTTTGAGAAAGACCTTTTGTAAATAGAATTAAAAGGGACTTCAGTAGATCGGACTAAATGTACATTATTAAGTTTAAAACAACACACACACTCTTCAAATGTATAAGTTATATGTGAAAAGGTAATAGCACACAAGTTTGGCAAGCACTGCAGCTTCAAATCAACAATATAGGACTACGTACTTTCATTTCTTTCTGAAGGGCTAAGAAACTAAAGTACAGTCGGCCCCCAATTTACGAAGACCCCTGTGTACGAAATCCCCGGATTACGAAAAACATTTCAAAGTTTCCGACCCCGAGATACGAAACAACCCCTCTTACGAAAAGTAATTCAAAATTCAAACGGCTGTCTCTCAACATCCCGCCCCGCCGGCCTCCCAGATAGAGACAGAAGGAAGCTTCACTCTTTAGTTTAGTTTTTAAAGTTGTTTAATTCAGTAAATGTTTAATAAATGTGGCGCATTTGAGCTCATCTGGAATTCTGAGCCCTCAAGGAATCAAATTAAAGTTGAGTTTGTCAAGCAGGGAATGCGCTTTGAATTCACGTCTTGTGGGCGTGGCTCGCAGCACACACGAGATAGAGAGAGAGCAAGAGAGAGAGAGAGAAAGAGAGAGATGTGTGTGTGTGTGTGTGTGTGAGAGAGTGTGTGTGTGTGTGTGTGTGTGTGTGTGTGTGTATATGTTAATAAAAAATGTTGAATAATGGTTTAATTAATAAAAATGTTAATAAAATGGTTTAATATGTTAATAAAATGTTTAAATTGTTTAATAAATAATTTTCTGTTACTTTTAACACATATTTCATACAAAATTGGTGTACTTTTATCATTTTAAAGGGTTTATGGGGTTTATCCAGTCCAAAGACTGGAGCCTTGGAACGAATTAGGCGTTTAACATGTAAGATGCGACCCCTACTTACGAAATCCCCGCAATACGAAACGGGCTCTGGAACGGATTAATTTCGTAAATTGGGGGCCGACTGTATTTAAAATGCTGCTCATATGATCATACATCTGGAGTCTCGTCATGTACTGTATGTAGTTAGCGGAATAGTGCTGTTGATATTTCCGAAACAGTCTTTAATATCATTACAATAATCCTCTAAGTAAACACATTACCAAATTATATTTTTTAAAAAAGATTTTGAATACTGGTTGTATATGTTTATAATGAAACTGAGAATTTGTAAAGCTTACTTTGTTAAAATATAGCCAAAATAATATAAATAATACTAAACAACATTTAGCATACCTTTTCTTCCTCATCTTGATATAAACAAATGTCTTTTAAATACCACAACAGCAGATTATCAACACTTACCACAGTTCAGCTCTTTATCACCTCGTCCTATGCAGTACTCAGTCCACCAGCCTACAGAGTCCAACTCTCTTCACATATCCACATGCACAATCATACTACAAGAAGAGTCTAGACAGATCAACATGCCATTCATTTTTGCACATTTACCTGAACTGCACGCCCTCTTACACGAAGACAAATTGTTCCTGTCAGTGGACACTCCACACTACCTCACACCAGAAGAATGATTTTTGATTTAGGACAGATAAGTAGATACTGTATTTCTATTGGTTTCAAAAGTTTATTGTTGTATGTGACATTATATTGTTTTTAAAGACGTTTAAAGTAATGGAAGATAGTTTTTTCAGTCAAACAATAAAAGCAAAACTGTATCTACCATTACTTTAAAAGGTCTTTAAAAATATGTGACATACAACAATAAACTTTTGAAACCAATAGAAATATCTACTCACCTATCCTAAAGCAAAACTCATTTGTATATTTTCTGTTCAATGCAAAGTGACATCACCACAGAGAAAACCACAGATCATTTAACCAGTTTTTTCACCTGTATGGATCTCAAGAAAACACAATTTCACCTGTATACGTCTGATTACAGTATTTGCACCATGACATTATTTGCATAATGTACTTTATTCATTCATTTTCTGAACCGCCTCATAATAATTTGGGTCACATGGAGGCTGGTGCCCATCCCAGCCAACTTTGGGTGAAGGCAGGGTACACCCTGGACAGCTCATCAGGCTATCGCAGCATACCGTATACTCCAACATCAATACTAAATCAAGGTGTCGAAATTATAATCTGTACATAAATAAAACCCTCCCACATTTTAATGGTAAATAGAAAAAAGTTTAAACATAATCAAATAAGTATTTACATTTTTTAATCATTAATAACAAGAAAACTGAAACTCCCAAAATAGGCTCATGGATCACCGCACAGCCTCTCAGTGAATAAAACAATCTAACACAGGTAGGCAGACAAAAATGCAGGTACGTAATTAAATGTTCATGCAGCAAACACTGAAATCAGAAGCGTGACACAACATGAGCGCTTTAAACAGACACTTAAACCAACAAGATGATAGAAATGAAAGTGAAATCAGGTCGTGAAAGGAAATCTCAGAACACCTTTCAAATGAAACTCTTTTTAGGAGAGCCACTTTTAGGCACAGCCTAAATCTATTGTATAGTGTATATGGTATAATAATCCCTTTGCTATCATACTGATATTCAATAGAGTAGCCAATAACTTATGACCTCTGATCACAAACTTTGGGGAGCATGCGAAAGAAGAAGATCACAAATACAGGCGGCTGAAATAAGCTTCTGTCGCAGAGGGGGCAGGACTCTCCCTTAGAGATAGGGTGAGAAGTTCTGTCTTCTGGTCATAGTAGAATTGCTGTTTCTCTGTGCTCAGAGGAGCTAGTTGAGGTGGCTTGGGCATCTGATAAGAATGCCTCTCGAACACCGCCCTTGTGTGGTGTTTTGAGCATGCTCAACTGCGAAGAGACCTCGGGGGTCAACCTGGAACACGTTGAAGGGACTATGTCTCTCGGCTGGATTGAGAACTTCATGGCATCCCCCGATGAACTGGATGAAGTGGTTGAGGAGAGAGACAGTGCTCACCACTTAGCCCCTATTATGTTGCCAGGAAAAAAAAATCATGGGGCAGTGGTGGTCTAGTGGTATAAGGTGCCGGATCACTGATCCAAAGGTTGGGGGTTCGAGTCCCACTCTCGACAAGGTTGTCACTGTCCCCCCCCAGTGCAGCTAACTGGGTTATCAAAGGCCGGCCATGTCTCTCACTGTCTATGGTGTGAGGCATGTAAAAGAACCATTGCTGACTATCGACAAGAGTAGCTGCACAGCCGTGAATGTGTTTCCGCCCTGCGATGGCCTGGCGAGCTGTCCAGGGTGTACTATGCCCTCGCCCTGAGTTGGCTGGGATGGGCACTAGCCTCCCCGCGACCCTAATTAGGATGAAGCGGTTACAGAAAATGATGATGATGATGATGACAAATTTAGTTTAATCGTCACTAAAATCCAAAAAGTATTTAAAAATAAATTCCATGCATTGATTCACTCATTATCCATACAGTTTTTCAAATTTAGGGTCGCAGGAAAGCTGAAGCTTATTTGAGCAAAAGGAGCAGCGCGAACAGAAATAAACAATCATTTACATCTATGTGTAATCAGGAATTTAGAATAACCATTTAGCCTACAATCACCCCCCTGCAGATGCAAACACTAACAACAATTTCAAATACAATGACCAACATTTTTCAGATCCACTCAGCATGTGCTGTTTGTAAAAAAATAAATAAATACTAGCTTTGAAAAGTGCTTTGTATTCATAATTTAACATAAGAACACATTCTGTGATTGCATTTGAAAAATAAAAATAAGGCACCCTTTCATAGTACTGTAAAACAGACAAAAACTACATCGCGTTCTTTTGCAACAAAAGCAACAAATATGCTCTTCAAATTTTTGTTTTTCAAAATATCTTGCATAAAATGTTTAATATTTTCATGAATGGTAGCAATTGTTTTTGCATTAACTTCACAACTATTTACAATGTTACAGGATTAGGTAGAATAGTCATGAAGTGTCCGGTGTGATGTGCGATAGGAGTGTCAGCAAGAATGAAGGGAAAAGTGTACAAGACGGTGGTGAGGCCAGCGATGTTGTATGGGTTAGAAACAGTGGCGCTGAGGAAAAGGCAGGAGGCAGAGCTGGAGGTAGCGGAGATGAAAATGTTGAGGTTCTCTTTGGGAGTAACGAGGATGGATAGGATCAGAAATGAGTATATCAGAGGGACAGCACATGTAAGATGTTTTGGAGACAAAGTCAGAGAGGCTAGATTGAGATGGTTTGGACATGTACAGAGGAGAGATAGTGAGTATATTGGCAGTAGGATGCTGAGGTTGGAACTACCAGGCAGAAGGCCTCGCGGAAGACCAAAGAAGAGATTTATGGATGTGGTGAAGGAAGACATGAAGGTCGTTGGAGTCAGAAAAGAAGATGCGGAGGACAGGGTGAGATGGAGGCGGATGATTTGCTGTGGCGACCCCTGAAGGGAGCAGCCGAAAGTAAAAGAAGAAGAAGAAGAAGAAGAAGAAGAAGTCATGAAGTAATCAAACACGTGACATGCTTTCTGAAATCCTAAAATATGTCGTGTCGAACAGTGATACTTGTTATATCTGCGCACCTGCTACCCAGAAACAAAAGTAAAAGTAAGAGCGGGGATTAGTCTTTGTTTCATTTCATCTCGTAAGCTTGTAGGATGGCACAGTTGTATGATGGTTATCATTTTTTCTCACAGCAATCAGGTTTAGCAGAAACCAGGACTTTGCTGTTTCTTGCTTCCATTTCCTCTCACAATCCAAAAACCAATGTTGGTTCTCTAAAGCAGTGCTTCTCAATATTTTCTATGGCGCCCCCTGTAGGATGACAAAAACATTTCACGTCCCCCCCCAACCACATATCCATCCATCTCAGCCATTCGCACCACTGCTGATGGGTAGCCTCCACAATCTACTCCACGCCTTTCGATCTTGCGCTCTCTGCATCCACATTCTGCCGGCCTTCGCTCCTATCTCATCTCTCCGTCTCCTCTTCGGTCTACCTTTTGCTCTGTTTCCCTCTCTTGGTTGCCACTCAGTTGTTTTCTTTACCCATCTGTTTTTCTTCCATCCGGGCGAGATGTCCTGCCCACTGGCCTTTAGAGAGTTCATTTCCTTGTTTTTTTTCGATGAATATTTTTGAAAAACCCGCGATGCACCGAAACCGTAGGAACTGAAGCGTGAAGTAGTCAGTGTATATACGAAAACAATCATGCACCTCAAGCCCGTTTCTTCCTGGGCACTTCACTTCACTTATCCCTTAACATCCGAGGATGTCGTTGGGGCGCCTTCATGGCGAGACTTGGGCTGATTTGGCCTGACGGAGCCCATCCCTCTCCAGGTTGTAGAAACACGCTGATGGCTTTGCAGCTACTCTTTACAAAAGTCAGCAATGGTTCTTTTACACGCCTCTCACCATACACAGTGAGAGACATGGCCTGCCTTTGATAACCCAGTTAGCTGAACTGGGGGGACAGTGACAACCTTGTGGGGACTCGAACCCCCAACCTTAGGATCAGCGATCCTGCGCCCTGACCACTAGACCACCACTGTCCTGGGCACTATTTTACAAAATTTACCTCACCATTGGCACATAATGGGCAATTATCTGTTATAGCAGTAACCGTACAATGCCTGTGGAATATTAACAACTTAGTATAATATGAATAAATACTGTAGTACTGTAGTTATTTGTTTTAGATTCGGATTTGGCCCCACCTCGTGGGTGTTAGTTTTTACCATTGACTCAAAGCAGAGTGAAACAGCAAGCACTCACTTATTTGCAGAATCCCTTAATCCTATTAGTGACACTGGGAGGATAGAGCTTATCATAGCCTACTCTGGGCAAAGGCCAGGTACACCCCGAATAGCCTATTTCAAGGTCAACACATAGACAACTATTCACATTCAAACTCACACCCAGGGGACTGCCAATTAACCTAATGTGTATTTCTTTGGACTGTGGGAGGAAACCGGAGTACATACCTGGAGAAAACCCACTCAAGCACAGGGAGAACATGCAAACTCCACACAGCTGTATGAACCACTATGCCATAAACAGTGGCTCTAATATGTTTACGTACTGGTACCAGAATAAATGCGATTCATTTATTCATTTTCCAAACTGCTTAATCCTAATTGGAGTTGCGGGGAGACTGGCACTCATCTCGGCCAACTCTGGGCAAGGGCAGAGTACACCTTGGACAGCTTTCCAGGCCATCGCAAGGTAGACACATGCTGATGGCTATGCAACCTACTCTGGTAAAAAGTCAGCAATGGTTCTTTTATATGCCTCACACCGTAGACAGTGAGAGACATGGCCGGTCTTTAATAACCCAGTTAACTGGACTGGGGGGCAGTGCAACCTGTTAAGAGTGGGGCTTGAACCACTGCCCCAATAAATGTTATATTATCCCGAAATATAAAATTGAAAATGGGGCAGTGGTGGCCTAGTGGGGGCAGTGGTGGTCTAGTGGTATAGGGCGCTGGATCGCTGAACCAAAGGTTGGGGGTTCGAGTCCCACTCTCCACAAGGTTCTCACTGCCCCCCCCCCCCCCCCCCCCCAGTGCAGCTAACTGGGTTATCAAAGGCCAGCCATGTCTCTCACTGTCTATGGTGAGAGCCATGTAAAAGAACCATTGCTGACTTTCGTAAAGACTAGGCTGTAAAGCCGTTGGCGTGTTTCCACCCTGCGATGGCCTCGCGAGCTGTCCAAGGTGTACTCTGCCCTTGCCCGAAGTTGGCTGGGATGGGCACCAGCCTCTCCGCGACCCAAATTAGGATTAAGCGGATACAGAAAATGAACTGATGATGATAATAAAATTGAAAATTTAAGTGTGTGTGTGTGTGTGTGTGTGTGTGTGTGTGTGTGTGTGTATGTGGCATATCCAAGCCCACACAAGTCACTTTTCCAACAATTCTCACACAACTACAAAATTGGGAATTGTCCAAATACTTGTACAGTACCTATAAATTATTCATCTGCAAAAATAGTTCATTTGATGGATTTATTTATTTTATTTTTTTTGCATTTATGGAGGCGGGGGGGGGCACTAACCAGTGTCTCTCCCCCTTATGCCGGTCCCAAGCCCGGAGAAATGCAGAGGGTTGCGACAGGAAGGGCATCCGGCGTAAAACTTCTGCCACATTTAAAAATGCAAATGATCAATACAGAATTCATACCGGATCGGTCGAGGCCCGGGTTAACAACGACCGCCATCAGTGCTGTCAACCAACAGGGTGCTGATGGAAATTGGACTACTGTTGGTCGAAGACGTCGAAGAAGGAGAGGCGGGAGGCGTGTCCGTAGGCAGAGAGAGAAGAGGAAATGCATGAGCCTAGGACTGAGAGTGGGGACTTTGAATGTTGGAACTATGCAAGGAAAAGATAGGGAGCTGGCTGACATGATGCAGAGGAGGAAGGTGGACATACTGTGTGTTCAGGAGACAAGGTGGAAAGGTAGAAAGGCTAGAAGCTTAGGAGCAGGGTTTAAACTGTTTTATAATGGTGTGGATCGGAAGAGAAATGGAGTAGGAGTCATCTTGAAGGAGGGGTTTGTCAGGAATGTTCTAGAAGTGAAAAGAGTGTCAGACAGAGTGATGAGTCTCAAGTTAGAAATTGAAGGCGTGATGCTCAATGTTGTTAGTGCTTATGCCCCACAGGCAGGATGTAAGCTAGAAGAGAAGGAGAGATTCTGGAGTGAGTTAGATGAAGTGATGCAGAGTACCCCCAGAGGTGAAAGAGTGGTCATTGGAGCAGACTTCAATGGACATGTTGGTGCAGGCAACAGAGGGGACGAGGAAGTGATGGGCAGGTTTGGTATCCAGGACAGGAACACAGAAGGACAGATGTTGATCGATTTTGCAAAAAGGATGGAAATGGCTGTGGTGAATACTTTCTTCACGAAGAAACAGAAGCATAGGGTGACTTATGAAAGCAGAGGTAAGAGCACACAGGTAGACTACATCTTGTGTAGGCGCTGTAATTTGAAGGAAGTCAGTGACTGCAAAGTAGTAGTGGGTGAGAGTGTTGCCAAACAGCATAGGATGGTGGTGTGCAGGATGACACTGATGGTGAGAAAGGTGAAAAAGGCAAAGGCAGAGCAGAAGACAAAGTGGTGGAAGCTGAAAAAGGAAGAGTGTTGTGTTGTCTTCAAGGAGGAGTTGAAACAAGCTTTGGGTAGTCAGGAAGTGCTTCCAGAGGACTGGACAACCACAGCCAATGTGATCAGGGAGACCGGTAGGAGAGTACTTGGTGTGTCCTCTGGAAGGAGAGTAGATAAGGAAACTTGGTGGTGGAATGAGGAAGTGCAGGAGTGTGTACAAAAGAAGAGGTTAGCCAAGAAGAAGTGGGACATTGAGAGGACCGAAGAGAGTAAACAGGAGTACAGGGAGACACAGCGTAAGGCGAAGGTAGCAGTGTCAAAGGCCAAACAGAGGGCGTATGATGACTTGTATGATAGGTTGAACAGTAAGGAGGAGAGAAAAGATCTATACAGGTTAGCACAGCAGAGAAATAGAGATGGGAAAGACGTGCAGCAAGTTAGAGTGATAAAGGACAGAGAGGGAAATGTATTGACTGATGACAGAAGTGTGCTGGGAAGATGGAAAGAGTACTTTGATGAGCTGATGAATGAGGAAAATGAGAGAGAAAAAGAGTAGAAGGGGTGACCGTTGAGGAGCAGGAAGTAGCAAAGATTAGTAAGGGAGAAGTGAGGAGGGCATTGAAGAGGATGAAGAGTGGAAAGGCAGTTGGCCCTGATGACATACCAGTTGAGGTATGGAAGTGTCTAGGGGAGGTAGCAGTAGATTTTCTGACAAGAATATTCAACAAGGTCTTAGAAAGTGAGGAGATGCCAGAGGAATGGAGGAGGAGTGTGCTTGTGCCCATTTTTAAGAACAAGGGAGATGTACAGAGTTGTGGCAACTACAGAGGGATAAAGTTGATGAGCCATACAATGAAGCTATGGGAAAGAATAGTGGAAGCAAGACTAAGGGCAGAGGTCTGCATTTGTGAACAACAGTTTGGTTTCATGCCAAGAAAGAGCACCACAGATGCAGTGTTTGCTTTGAGGATGTTAATAGAGAAGTACAGAGAAGGTCAGAAGGAGCTGCATTGTGCCTTTGTGGATCTGGAGAAAGCATATGACAGGGTGCCGAGAGAAGAACTGTGGTATTGTATGAGGAAGTCTGGAGTGACAGAGAAGTATGTTAGAGTGGTGCAGGACATGTATGATAGCTGTAAGACAGTGGTGAGGTGTGCTGTCGGTGTGACAGAAGAGTTCAAGGTGGAGGTGGGACTGCATCAAGGGTCAGCTCTGAGCCCCTTCTTGTTTGCTATGGTGATGGACAGGCTAACAGACGAGGTTAGACAAGAATCTCCATGGACTATGATGTTTGCAGATGACATTGTGATCTGTAGTGAGAGCAGAGACCAAGTGGAGGAAAATCTAGAGAGGTGGAGGTATGCCCTGGAAAGGAGGGGATTGAAGGTTAGTCTTAGTAAGACAGAATACATGTGTGTGAACGACAAGGACCCAAGAGGAACTTTGAGGTTACAGGGGGCAGGGATAAAGAAGGTGGAGGATTTTAAGTACTTCGGCTCAACAATCCAGAGCAATGGAGAGTGTGGAAAAGAGGTGAAGAAGCGTGTGCAGGCAGGTTGGAATGGATGGAGAAAAGTGTCCGGTGTGATGTGTGATAGGAGAGTATCGGCAAGAATGAAGGGAAAAGTGTACAAGGCGGTGATGAGGCCAGCAATGTTGTATGGTTTAGAGACAGTGGCCCTGGGGAAAAGACAGGAGTCAGAGTTGGAGGTAGCAGAGATGAAAATGTTGAGGTTCTCTTTGGGAGTAACGAGGATGGATAGGATCAGAAATGAGTACATCAGAGGGACAGCACATGTAAGATGTTTTGGAGACAAAGTCAGAGAGGCTAGATTGAGATGGTTTGGACATGTACAGAGGAGGGATAGTGAGTATATTGGTCGTAGGATGCTGAGGTTGGAACTACCAGGCAAAAGGCCCAGAGGAAGACCAAAGAGAAGATTTATGGATGCGGTGAAGGCGGACATGAAGGTCGTTGGAGTAAGAGTAGAAGATGCAGAGGATAGGGAGAGATGGAGGCAGATCATTTGCTGTGGCGACCCCTGAAGGGAACAGCCGAAAGGAAAAGAAGAAGAAGAAGACTCATCCCAAGCAACTTACATGTTATCCCAATTGTACAACTCAGCAGATGAGGATTAAGGGTATTGTTCTAGCTCATCTTCTGTGGCCCAGCAATGGCAGCATGATATGACTGAGGCTTAAACTTCCAATTTTCAAATCAAGAACCCAGACCCATACTTGTTATGCATTTAATATAAAGTTAGCCATATAACATACGAACAGGCAAATGTAAAGATACAACACAGCACTTTCAGTTCAGCGTCACATGGTTCACAGGGGTCTTCAAAAAATGAGGAAGAAATTCTTCTGGGGAAATAAAAGAAAACAAAGGTGGCATGAAGCAAAAACAAGCGTGACCCTTAGATGTGTGACGCCATTTGGGGAAATCTGACCAAAGTAAAACATTTCACTCTCTTCTGCTCTGAATATCAGCTGATTATCTCCAATATAGTCGAGAGTTATTAAAATGTGAAGTTTTCAAAAATTGAGGGCTAAAGTCTCAAGATGATTGTCACCTTATGTATTGGATTAATCCAGTGTTTTTCAACCACTGTGTCGAGGCACAATAGTGTATGGTCACTAGTGACACTAATGTGTCGTGAGATATTGTCTGGTTTGCCGTATGAAATTATCAAATGTGACCTTTTTTTTTGTTTTCAATTGGGTTTTTTTTGGAAAACAAGTTAATTACTGGGGCAGTGGTGGTCTAGTGGTATAAGGCACTGGATCGCTGATCCAAAGGTTGGGGGTTCAAGTCCCACTCTCCACAAGGTTGTCACTGTCCCCCCCAGTGCAGCTAACTGGGTTATCAAAGGCCGGCCATGTCTCCCACTGTCTATGGTGTGAGGCATGTAAAAGAACCATTGCTGACTTTCGACAAGAGTAGGCTGCAAAGCCGTCAGCGTGTTTCCGCCCTGCGATGGCCTGGCGAGCTGTCCTGGGTGTACTCTGCCCTCGCCCAAAGTTGGCTAGGATGGGCACCAGCCTCCCCGTGACCCTAATTAGGATTAAGCGGTTACAGAAAATGAACTGATGATGATGAAGTTAATTACTGTATTACCCGCAAATAACATGCCATTGTCAAGTGTCTGTGCTGTCTCGTGATGGGCAGAGTAACCATGTAATACTCTTCCCTATCAGTAGGTGGCAGCATGTAGACAATTGCTTTGAGACAAGAGAATTAGTGCTGCATTGATGGGTCAGGTGGTGGTGACCTTGCCATTGTGGCTTGCCAGACTATAGTGACAGTGATGGAGAAGTGTTTGAACAGGAAAGATTCTAATTCTATTTCATCATCTGAATAAACTGAATAAACAAATGCAAGGCTGAAATCAAAACCTGCTTACAAGTCCAGATAAACTAAACGGATTCTGTTCAAAGGTGCAACTCTGGCAACAACATCTGGAAAAAGTGGCAATCTTGAAATGTTCACGCTCACCAAGCAATGGCAAGATTGCCTTATTGTGTGAGATAATAGTTCAGCATTTAAAATATCTTGAGGAGAAGATGTCATCGTATTTCTCTTCAGCCTCCACTGAATGCCTCGACTGGGTTAGGGTCTCATATCGCTCAGCATCAGTTGGTGGAAAGGACATGACTTTACAGGAGCAGGAGGAACTCACTGAACTGAGACACAATCCTGGTTTAAAGTTAAACTTTGGTACTTTGGACAGCTTTTGGTTGGATTCCAAGGAGTCCCCCATTCTGGCAAACAAAGCTATTTTTACATTGCTCCCATTTTCCATGACATATCTGTGTGAGGTGAGCTTTTCAAGCCTGACTGCAAAAGAACCTAAAAACTGAGAGAGACTGAGAGCTGTTGAAGAAGAGCTTTGTGTGTGTGTGTGTGTGTGTGTGTGTGTGTGTCTTCGATTCCTGCCAGGATATCAGCACTATGTTCATCCAAACAGGCCCAGGTTTCACACGGAGTGAGAAGAAATATGAGCGATGATAAAATACTTTTTCTTTGTGTTTATTTGATACCTATTCAAGACACTTTGATGAATGTGCAGTATTTATATTGTCAATATAGGCTACATTTTATGAACATTTCCTTCTGGTGGTGTTCCTTGTGATTTTTCCAATGAAAAAAAAAAAAAGTACCTTGGCTCAAAAAACATTGGATTAATCAACAGTTTGTCAAAACAGATCCTTATCTTTGGGAAATAAACACTGAAACTTGACCACGGCCATTATCACACCGGTCTTAGGAATCTGACCTGGTTACACTGTGTGAATGGAGCCCATGTCCAGTACATTGCTACAGAGTAAAAAAGAAGCTCATGAACTGAATAACAACAAACAACAATGGGTTCCTCTGAAGTAGAACTAAACCCAGATAAGTTTTTAGTTGTCGAAAAGTTTTGTGTAATTTTTTTTTAACGAAATATTTTTTTTGATGATCACCATTTGTCAGGGTTTGAAAGTCAGTTAAGTAACTACTGTATGATCAACCTCTCCTCAACTTGACTAAAAAGTGCACACTCATGTTCTATGCTGCCATTCGAGTTTTGTGCCAGATGATTGTAGCATTCGTTTAGCACTAATGACAATTTAGTTCAGCTTGGAGATCACAAAACAAATTAATTTTAGGCTCCTCATAGCAAAACATTATACACAAATTGCCTTTAATCTGATTAGATTATCTACTTTTGCAGTGGCAGGAATGTTAACTTCTACAACCAAACTAGGTGGAAGTAACATATGTTACAATGTTATAATGTACAGTGGGATGAAAAAGTATCTGAACCTTTTGGAATTTCTCACATTTCTGCATAAAATCACCATCAAATGTGATCTGATCTTTGTCAAAATCACACAGATGAAAAAACAATGTCTGCTTTAACTAAAACCACCCAAACATTTATAGGTTTTCATATGTTAATGAGGATAGCATGCAAACAATGACAGAAGGGGGAGGAATAAGTAACTGAACCCTCTGCCTAAGGAGACTGAAAGAGCAATTGAAACCAATTTTTACCAAACAATTTAAGTCAGGTGTGTGCCCAATCACTGATGAGTGGCTTAAAGCTGCCCTGCCCACTATAAAACAAACACCTGGTAAGAATTGTCTTGACAAGAAGCATTGTCTGATGTGCACCATGGCTCGCTCAAAAGAGCTGTCTGAAGACCTGCGATCAAGAATTGCTGATTTGTATAAAGCTGGGAAAGGATACAAAACCATATCTAAAAGTCTGGATGTTCATCAATTGACAGTCAGAGAAGTTGTCTACAAATGGAGAGAGTTTGGCACTGTTGCTTCTCTCACCAGGAGTGGCCGTCCACCAAAGATGACGCCAAGAGTTCAGCGCAGAATACTCAGAGGTTTAAAAAAAAAAAAAAACCTAGCGTGTTTGCTAAAGACTTACAGAAATCCCTGGCACAGTCCAATATCTCTGTGCACACATCAACTATATTTAAAACCATGGCCAAGAATGGTGTTCATGGGAGGACTCCAAGGAGGAAGCCACTGCTGTCTAAAAAAAAATTGTTGCTCGTTTAATGTTCGCAAAAAAGGCACTTGGACACTCCACAGAAGTTTTGGCAAAATATTTTGTGGACCGATGAAACCAAAGTTAAATTGTTTGGGAGGAACACACAACGTCATGTGTGGAGGAAAAATGGAACACCTCACCAACATCAACACCTCATCCCCACTGTGAAGCATGGTGGAGGGTGCATCATGGTTTGGGGCTGTTTTGCTGCCTCGGGGCCTGGACAACTTGCAATCATTAATGGAAAAATGAATTCAAAAGTTTATCAGGATGTTTTGCAGGAAAACCTGAGGCCGTCTGTCAGACAGTTGAAGCTAAAGAGGATGGATGCTGCAACAAGACAATGATCCAAAACACAGAAGTAAATCAATTTCAGAATGGTTTCAGAAGAACAAAATACACGTTCTGGAGTGGCCAAGTCAAAGTCCAGACTTGAACCCCATTGAGATGCTGTGGCATGACCTCAAGACAGCGATTCATGCCAGACATCCCAGGAATCTGACTGAACTACAGCAGTTTTGTGAAGAAGAATGGGCCAAGATTAGTCCTGATCGATGTGCCAGACTGATCTGCAGCTACAGGAAGCATCTGGTTGAAGTTATTGCTGCCGGGGGGCACAAAATATTAAATGTGATGGTTCAGTTACTTATTTCTCCACCTTCTATCACTGTTTGCATGCTATCCTCATTAAAATATGAAAACCTATAAATGTTTGGGTGGTTTTAGTTAAAGTAGACACTTTTTTTTTTTTTTCCCATCTGTGTGATTTCGACAAAGATCAGATCACATTTGATGGTGATTTTATGCAGAAATGTGAGAAATTCCAAAAGGTTCAGATACCTTTTTTTTCATACCACTGTATACAATAACGTTCGTCAATCAAAATGATCAATTTTCAGACAAAACTGATTTCACCAGGTGATTTATTTTTCTTCGAGGTGGCACAGTAGTGTAGTGGTTAGCACGTCTGCCTCACAGCAAGAAGGTCCTGGGTTAGAGTCCCAGCTCAGGTGTTTCTGTGTGGAGTTTGCATGTTCTCCCCATGCTTGTGTGGGTTTCCTCTGGGTACTCTGGTTTCCTCCACAGTCCAAAAGACATGTACAGTAGGTAGGTGCGAATGGTTGTTGGACTGGTGAGCTGGTCAGGGTGTTCACCACCCTTGCCCAGAGTCGGCTGAGATGGGCACCGGCCTCCCCGTGAGCCTATTTAGGAATATGCAGTTCAGAAAATGAATGACTTAACTTTTCTTAGAGGAGCCCTTCTTCTTCTACAGTTGTTCAGAGGTTCCAGCTGAATTTAGGGCTATTATGCTGGAAGTGCAGTGTGGAACTGTCACATACTTTGGCTTTGACACATCATCCAGGTAACTTCTGATACCAGAAAGGAACTGTGTACACTAACCTTACATTCTGTGTTTTATGCAGTAATCGCGTGTAAGTATGACTCCATCCATGGACCCAGCCAACAATTTATGTTGTAAGAACACTGCCAAGATTTATAATAAACTGTTTCCACTGTACCTGCAATCAACATCACGTGAGACTCCGTTCATGATTGTGTGTGGTAGAATGTCTGAGACAAGAGATCCCTGAGCCATCACTGGGTGATACCTGGACTTACATGCACTCTGATGTTCAGAACTTTGGTAGCACTTGAGGTGTCTGGTTGTGTCAGAACTGCAAGACAGATATGAACAAGAAAACTGGAACCTTTTATTGGTATGACAAAGGCCCCAATTCGATATACTGGTGTCAATAACTGATCAGTTTTCATACCCATACTCTAGGTTTTCATACCTATCCCTCTCTCATGTCTTTAGTCTTTGTACTGCATTGGGGTCAGGGACTGAATTCACTCATAACTGTCTTACCCACTCTTTACTGGACCTCAGTCCATTTAAATACTATACTGTACAGTATGTCTTTCCATCTGCTTCGATCCCATGGCAACTAGATATTTTTCACACACGCGCACACACAAAACTATTCACACTCACATTCACACCTAGGGGCAACTTGGAATAGTCCAATGTACATGTATTTGGATTGGGGAAATAAGCCAGTGTACTTGGAAAAAAAACCCATGCAAGCACAGGGAGAACATGTAAACTCCCAGAAATGAAGGACCTAGCTTGACCTCAGGACCTTCTTGCTGTGAGATGGATAAACTAATTACCATCTCACCATGCCACCCAATAAAAAAAGTAAAAGAAAAATAATAGACAATAAAATACAGTATCCATTCCAAAACCTGTACACTTTAAATTAAAACAAAAATGTCAAACATACAAACGGCACCTTTAAGGATTAGTATAATCTGTTTTTTCTTTCTCTCTCTCTCTCTCTCTCTCTCTCTCTCTCTCTCTCTCTCTCTCTCTTTGAAATAGAGCAGTAGCCCATATCAAGATACAGAATAAAACGGTGATTGCATGACCCTGAATCTGCCATGGTCAAAAGACAAGTCTGTGTCAAAATGCCCCCATCCTTGGCCTGTGACTGATTTACTCATACATTCGTATACAAATAAAGGAGTTTGGCACCATGTGTTCATATCCTAGATATATTTTTATACATGAATAGAGGTTTTTATTGTATTATACTGCTGTAATGTTGTGAAAATATAGATGCTTGTAACTGGTAAGACATATGTACAGTACTATACAGTGACACTGACTATATGAAGAATCAGACCTGCACAAAAACAATATCTTAGGTACAGTATACTGTATTTTATACCTTCGTATATGTTACAATATTTTTCAATGATGGTAGCTCTTTTGAAAAGGCAAACATACAAGACCGAATTTTTATTTCACCATGAACTACTGAACAGGAATGATTCCCTGCTCCACAATAACACGACAGTGTCCTGTTACCTATCATTCACCACTTTATCACAGAGCTCTGTTTATCAGTGTGTGTAGTGCACGTACCAATCAGCAGTGTACATTTGTTCTTAGAAAGGTTATGCACATTCACACATGCTTAAGGGACTTTGCCCCACAGTTAGAATTACAAGAGAAGCCCATGGCACCAAAATACCTTTCACCCTAAAGCATTTGGTGATTATTACATACTTTTGTGTATATATATTTTTTGTGTACATATATTTTAATTTTATCAATGTGAATTATGTGTAAACTTATTTTGATCATTAAACCGGCTCAATTTATATGAATTTACTATGGGAGCTAATGTTGTGGCAATGGTGGCCTGGCGGTAAAAGGTGCTGGATCGCTGATTCTAAGGTTGGGGGTTCGAGTCCCACTCTCCACAAGGTTGTCACTGTCCCCCCAGTGCAGCTAACTGGGTTATCAAAGGCCGGCCATGTCTCTCACTGTCTATAGTGAGAGGCATGTAAAAGAACCATTGCTGACTTTCGTCAGCTGCATAGCCGTCAGCGTGTTTCTGCCTATTGCGAAGGGTTGTGTCAGGAAGGGCATCCAACGTAAAAGCCGATGCCAAATCAAACTTGTGAATCATTAATATGACTTCCATGAAGATGGAGGCAGATGATTCGCTGTGGCGACCCCTGAGAAAAAGGGAACAGCCGAAAGGAAAAGCAGACTATGGGAGCTAACGTTGGCAATAGGAGAGGTAAAGGTAAAGTCCGTTGGGCTTTTTAACACCTGAACCATAGCAGCTCATCGGGCCGGTGCTTATCCCCAGTTTCAGTAGCGTGAAGCAACCAGGAGTCCAACTCCTCCTGAATGAACGTTAGTCCATTGCAGGTTACCTTCCCAGTATATTTTTACTGGTATCCATTTATACTGCTGGGTGAACAGAGGCACACTTGTGGTTAAGACCTTGCCCAGGGGTCTTAGCACAGTGAGAGTCTAACTGGGATTCGAACACACAACCTCCCAATCATGAGCGGAGCACCCTAACCACTACGCCACCGGCCTCACAGGCGATAGTAGAACCTATTAGCAAAGCCTGCTTCAATTTTTTTTTTGTGACAAAAAGGTTTTCTTGGGACAGTGGTGCCTCGGTGGTAGGGTGCCGGATTACTGATCCCAAGCTTGGGGGTTGAAGCCCAATTATAAACGGGTTACCACCGCTGTCTCTCCCAGTGCAGCTAACTGGGTTATCAAAGGTCGGCCATGTCTCTCACTGTCTATGGTGAAAGGCATGTAATAGAACCATTGCTGACTTTCATCAAGAACAGACTGCACAGCCGTTCGACTGTTTCCGCCCTACGATGAGCCATGCCTGGTGTAGTCTTCCCTCTTCCAGAGTCGACTGAGACGGGTGCCAGCCTCCATACGACACTAATTAGGATTAAATGGTTCAGAAAATAAATGAATGAGTGACTAGGTTTCGCTAACGTAGTAAAACTTGTTGAGATGCTTCCATGAGCTACTTCAATCATTCTCATTCTCATTCATTTGCTGGCATGCTTAGTCCTATTATAGTCAAGGACAAGCTACACCTATCTCAGCTGACACCAGGTAAAGGCAGGGTACACCCTGAATAGCTTGTCAGACAATTGTAGTTCCAACACCTATACCACTAGACCACCACTGACCCCGAAATGGAACAGCCGAAAGGAAAAGAAGATACTAAGGTATCAGGTATAATTTAGGGTATCAGGACACTTAACCCGCAGACAACCACCCCGTAGGACAATCATCTAAAGATCTTTATGTTTAATCTGTGGATAAAGGCTCAGTTCGGTACTTTGATCTTATGCCTTTGTCTAAATTTTTCTAAATGTTTTCTCTCCTTTGGGGCAAGCCATAACTAATATGCCTAGCTTCAGTTTCAGCTAAGTGGCATGTTAATTAGCCTGGCCCCTGCGCCGCAAACAATGCCGCTAGTCTGTGTCAAATATTTTAAATGGGCCAATCATACACTGAAAATGTGTGTCACAGCTCGGTGAATTAGCATTTATTCCACTAGATGACATCAATGACGCATTCTAAACACTGTCAGAGCTGATGGCAGAAGCTGCCCAACCAGTAACCGACTACTTCAAAGATACCTTCATTGGCTGTCCTCACCGCTGTGGTCGTCGACTGCCAGCATTCCCCCCATGCAATGTGAAGAGTCGAGTTGAAGAAGGACTTCCATGTACCAACAACCACATTGAGGGATGGTACCGCCACATACAGTCTAATGTTGGAGCTTCCCACCCCAACTTCTGGACATACTTAGGAGTGTTACGACGGGAACAATCATTAAATGAGGTTGTAATGGCTCAGATGTCAGTAGGTGTACCAGCTCCACCTCAGAGAGAGAAGTACAAAGCCATCACGCAACGCCTGACTAAAATTGTTGCTGACTACGAGAACAGACCTGTAGTAGATTATCTAAGAGGAATTGCACACAATATTCAATTATAAATATTTAAATTATAGAAATTACCATCATTTGTAATGAATTGTATGAATTACATAAATTATAGGTTTCATTTGTACATTGATCATGTTTATGAATAAAACATTAAATCTCAATTCAAGATATTTCTTATTATTCTTATTTTGTATTATCATCTTATTTTATCATTTTGTATTATCCTCGTACATACACATACATTCATTGACTATCCCCATCAAAGTAAATTTGACTGGGGTGGTTGTCCTGGGGGGGGGGGGGGGGGTTGTCCGCGGGTGGGGGGGGGGTTGCCAGGAGGGGGGGGTACGTCTCCTAGAACCTTCTCACTTATTCATTCTGCTGGTTCCAAATTGAACAAAACACCAACCTGGTATCTGGGTCCAATGATGCCTTGTACTTGTGTGGGTTTATCCGTTCTCACCGTATTTGTGTGGGTTTCCTCTGGGAACTTCAGTTTCTTCCCTCAGTCCAAAGGCCAGCACATGAGGCTCATCTGCTGTTTCAAATTGCTCATGGGTAGACATATGAATAGTTGTGTGAGTATTGGCCCTGAGATGGTCTGACATGATGTTCAGAGTGTACCTCTCCTTTGTCCAGTGTCGGGTGAGATAGACTCCATCCTTTATCGCCAACATCCTGGAAGGATTAATCGGTTCGAAAATGGGTCAAAGAGTGGTACCATCGTTGATAATTTTCCTACAACAGGACATCCATTTCAAACGTAGCCTTATTTAGATCCTTGAAATACAGAATGTCTCACTTATTCAGTCTGCCGGTTCCAAATCGAACAAAACCCCAGCCTGGTATCTGGGTCCCAATGATACTGTACCTTGTAACTTTAACAAACCCGGTGACGACGGAGTGGTTGATGTGACGTCAGCGGGGGTTTTATAAGCCGAAGGGCTGCTGTTCCTCCTTTCGCCAGTGGAATATCACAACCAGATTTCTGCACCACACAGGGCAGAGACAGGAACACACAAACACGAGTAAGTGTTCTGACCTAATAGCGATCCACCATGTCGGCTTGTGTTCTGATTTCGACACTGAGGTAATCTCTGTGCTGATGGCTCGCACTAGTGGGAGAATCTTTGGCGAATTGAGACACTTCTCTGTAATAACCAGCCTCGCTGCCTTGTTGGAAATGTGTTCTGGCTCGAGTCCATGGTTGAATTCATTATTGGTTCTTACTGCAGACCTTTTACGTACTGGTGTCGTGTTCTTTATGGTTTCAGCAGTATGTGAGGTGTACTGTGTGGGTGTTTTTTTTTTTTTTTTTTTTTTTTTTTTTTTTGAGTGATTTGGGCTTCATCCCGTCTCACTGCTCGGACTTACTTGTCTCTCAGCTCGAGCTAAATGCCTACGTGGACTTGTGCGTGGACACTAACCCATACTGAAACCTGACCCTTATTGAGCAGCTATTTCAGTACTGTACTTATTTAAAAATATCTACACATTACACACCGATATCTTACCGCGCACTGGGTTTAAATGAGTGTTGTGATGAAAGTTTCCTAATCCGTATTTGAGGTCGCTAGCTTGTCTACGCTAGCGGCTGTTGAGGAGCTACGTGTCACGATGGCGCATGCGCAGAATCAAGTTTCAGACTAGTCAGTTAGCTATAACCAGTTAGCTTGCTTGCTAGCATGCCATGCAGTACTGTTAAAAATCTTTCCAAGTTTTGTGCTTTTACGAAAACGAAATGTTTCCGAATTAACGTGGTACTTGGTGACCAGTGTTAAGTCCATATTTAATAATATAGAATACATAAAAAGCAGAAGTTATGTTATAAAGGGATTAGCAACGCGTCATGACTAGCCACGGTGGCGATGCTAGTAGCGTTAGCTTTTTTTTAATAGTTGACGTCGAGCTAAGACAAAATTAGTCAGTGGTCAAAAGTTTTCTTTTCCGTTTTCCACACCTGTGTTGGTTTTACAATTCCGTTATACATATATTGAGTTAATTTGATGTACCTTTGTGGCATTAAAATATTTTGTGGCTTTATACAGAGCATTTATTTTGGGGTTTAAACTGCCACGCATCATGTTTGCTAGCCAGTTGCGACATCAGGTGATTTTAGGCCAGCTCTTTGTATTATTAATATATGCCTCAGTACATTTTGTATTTATTTATGTGGGTGGTTTATGATCGTTTTTACTTTAGGCTTTTAAAGAACGTTATCAATAATATACAAATAGGTTAAAGTCTGCGCTTGATCTCTTTATTATACCCCCAACTATGCTTCACCAAGACGTGTTCAAGAAATTTAATGAGAGTTTAAATGTTGTTTTTACAAGTTACACCGTGATCTTTAAAACGACCCAGTAATAATGACGAGAATCTGTCAGAATCATCTTTAGTTAAATGCAAATATTTTAATCTTATGATTTATCAATGTGTATCTGTTCCTGTGAGAAGCTCATGGAGTCTTTGTTGAAGATGAATCTGATCAGAGCTGGGTGATTATTAACAGATACCTTTTCAGGGGCTCGCTGTTATGAGCTCTGTGTCTCTGGTTTCAAGGCTGTTGCATCATGAGGGAGCGAGAGAGATTAACCCAATCATGTTTGTACAGTTTATAGAAGAGTAACCTGTAAGTGTGTGTAGATGATGACTGGTTTTCTTTTACATTCCAGGCTAAAGCTGGCAGGCTGACACGAACAGACAGCTTTACAGGACGGATTATCTGGCAACTGACCATTTAGCTGGTAAGATCAGGGTACTCTTGTGTCAATCAGCATTTTAATTTGAAGTGTAATCTGCTTTTGTTTTGCTGTCTATCATGATATGGAATGTGTTGGCCTGTGATTTTCCAACACCAACCACAAAAACCATGTGAAATTGTGAACATCCTTATCTGGTTAACAGAATCGAGTCTGAAACAGTGATTCAAGCAGCCTCAGTTTATTTTTTTTGAAGAGATAGAGAAAAATAGTTGAAATCCCATCATAACTTACTCTGTCTAGTTTATAAGTTGGGGACTTGGTATCTGAATATCAGTTAATATAGCATTGGAGTATATTTAGTATTCCAGTTGTAATTAACTATCTGGTAGCGTCAAAAAATCCGGTTTAAGTATAAAGGTGCAGTATGAAATGGTGTAAGTGCTGTAATAGGTTATGATGGGCATATTGGTGTGGGAAAGCTTCAGAGAAGTCTCAATGAAAAATGGTGTGCCACTTATTTAACAAAGTAATTGGAAGTCTGTGAGTTTGTCTTGAGGTTGAGCTTACTTGAAGGGTTAAGTGTGTTCACACAGTGCTCCGCCTGTGGGCTTGATATTTCAGGAGGCCTGCAACGGAAGAGGCCCGTTCGAGGAGCACGTGAAAACAGTTTTTCTGTGTGAAAACTTTAAACGTGTGCTCAAGGGTTTGCACTGTGCATTAAAGCCAACTTTGCACAATGTTTGCATGAGGTACACAGATTGCGTCAAATGTTCTGTGTGACGAACTTTAGGGTGTGTCATGTGATGTTGGACATTGAATATAATGGCATTTTTCCTTTTAACATTTTACTTGACGTCATTCTTTAACTCCCAAGTGTCCGTTTTAGGTAGCTAACAACTTTTTTTTTTTTTTTTTTTTTTTTTTTTTAGGGCGCACACTTTTTAGACATGCTTTATTTATTATTATTTTTTTTTTTTGAGACATGCTCTGACAACTTAAAGGTGTGTGTGTTTTCCATTATGCACACATGCTTTATATAACTGCCCTGATTGCTGACATACGGGATTCTAAAATGTGATTGCAGCAGTACGGGTTATAGTGGAAATCCTCTTAGCTCCAGAGCTCATTCGACTAGCTCCTTGGCTTAGAATTAGCCCTTCCTTGTTTAAGAGAAGGCAAGCATTGTCCTTTTGTGTCTTAAGGTATTTGTCTTCATCCTTTGTGGTATGATTTAGTTATCGGCCTTAAATGTACAAAAGTCTGTGGAAGCAAGTCTCATCAGGTTTTGAAATTTAAAATCCTCTGAATTGTGTGCACTTTTTTTTTTTTTTCTCCCCCCTCCATCAAAATTAAGTATCTGAATTCTTTTCCATATGGAAATAAGAACTTGATCACTAATTTTTGCTTTTATTTATTTTGTTCACAAATACAGGACTAAAAATGTGAGCTTTAAAAATTGGAAGTGTATTTTTTTCAGTGGCACAAATTCAACAGGCCAAATTCGCTGTCAACTTTTGGGGTACCAAGCGTAAGCAATCGAATAAAGATCCACCCATTCAGTCACACATCAGGGCTACGGAAGGTCCATGTTCAGTCCTGAATGACAGCACTTCAGTATGTTAACCCTTTGAATTGCTTCTGATAGTAACCAATATAAAAACTGTCATGTTGAACATGAACATAATTTACTGGACATCTTCCATGATGCCTTTCATGAACAGGGTTTGCTAACTTAATGCGAGCATGAATATATATATATTTTTTTTTTGTTAACACAATGCTGGTTTAACTGGTTTTCTTAACTGGTGACTTCGGCTTGCATTCCACACATTCCGCTGACATTTACCATACTTCTATTGGCCTTCTGCAGTTTTGTGAATATGACCACTCTTGTTCAAAGTGAAATCTCGTACTCCACTTGGCATTACAATAATGAAACGTGTTCGATCCATACATTTCCTGAACCGCTTAATCCAAAATAGGGTCACGGGAAGGCTGATGCCCATTTCAGCCAACTCTGTTTAAGAATAGAGTACACCCTGGACAGCTTGCCAGGCCATTGCAGGGCAGAAACATGCTGACGGCTATGCAGCCTACTCTTGTCGAAAGTCAGCTGTGGCTCTTTTACAGCCTCACACCATAAACACTGAGAGACCTTTCATAACACAGTTTGCTGCACTGGGGCTAAATAAAAGACCCAAAATAAACAGGTAAAATGAAAACTTGTAGATTAGAACCCATGTCTGTGTTATGAAAGCTCCGATATATTGATAAGGTGCTTCTCCTACGCTGCCACCACTCCAGCTTATTAATGATTACCGGGTGTTGACTGAATTTTTTTCAGCACCGAATTTAAAACCCTGAATTTGGCCTGTTGAGTTTGTGCCACTGAAAAAACAGACTTGATATTTAGTGCTGGCATTTTTGGTTTAGAGTTTGAAAAACATTGGGGGAGGGCAGAAGCAAAAATGAGTGGTGCCTTAAATTTGTATACAAAAATTCAGATACTTGATTTTGGTGCAAAAAATTCAGTGCTAGTAATTAAAAGTCTTTTAAATTTCAAAATATGATGAGGCTGATTTGTCTTACTGTGCACACATTTATTGCTGTAAACTCACGTTTACTAGAAATGGATAGCATGTCTTATCAGCCTAGGAAATGGCAAAGTCTATGTTCATGGATGAGAAAGGATTCACTGCTTTGACTTTTGTGTGCATTTTCTTTCCTGCCACCCATGCTTCTTTGAATTTCCTTGCCATTTGTTAATCCACTGAACTCCTCTTGTAGTGGCACACTCGGACTCTGTGTAAACGTGGGATTTCGACCATGAGCTCAGTCGCCGTACTTACGCAGGAACGCTTTAATGAGCACCGCAGCGGCCTTCTGCCAGAGCAGGGTGGAGGTAAGAATAAGAGAGAATCAATCTACACAAACTTGTTGTATCATGATGTTGGGGGGAGGGGGGGTGAATGCTACTTGATTCCTTTTCTCAATTTAAAGCTGCTGTGGCAGGATCCAGTGAGGCAGTAGATGAGGACAACCTTCCTACCTACAAGGATGCCTTCCCTCCTCTGCCTGAAAAGGCAGCCTCACCTGAGGGAGTGGTGGAGACTGGAAATGCCTGGGCATCAAAAATCAGGCCACTCAAGTCCTCCATTATCACCCAGGTATGAACACATTTCATGCTGGTTAGAGGGCAGTGTGGTTTTTTTGATATGCATAAAATTAAAATGTGTTTATGGAATAATTATAGTAATGTTCTTGCCTTGTGGTAATATTGCATTTTTAAAAAGCGTCAAAGGTCTCAAAGTAAACTTTGCTCACAATCCTTTCTCTCAGGTGTTCCATGTGCCTCTGGAGGAGCGCAAGTACAAGGACATAAACCAGTTTGGAGAGGGAGACCAGGCGAAAGTGTGTGTTGATATCATGCACAAGACTGGTGCACACCTGGAACTCTCCATGGCTAAGGACCAGGGTCTTTCCATCATGGTGTCCGGGAAACTGGATGCTGTTATGAAAGCCCGTAAGGAGATTGTGTCCCGACTGCAGACTCAGGTATGTATTGTTGGGAGGGAAATACAGGTATGACTTTGTGTGTACTGTTGAAGGAGCCATGTTTCAGCCTCAACTGGCTGTCCTCAAGGCTCTGAAATGGATTAATTTTTCTCAGATAAGGATGGTTGGTAGAAGGTGCATGTCTTCTGTTATGAAGATGTTAGTACATTATGTCCCTGACCTTTGAAATTACTCCTTTACTTGAACTTGCTGTTTGTCAGTTACTGCCATCTCTGTTGTTTACCCACCCACATAAAACTACATGGATTGCATTGCAAGATTGGGACCTTGGAGAACTTGACAGGAATTTAGATGCAAATAGACGCTCAAGTGTAACAGTTAAACTGCTTGCCATGTTGGAATGTCTGAACCTGCAATGATGTCACACCGCAGGCTTCAGCGAATGTGGCCATCCCCAAAGAACATCATCGTTTTGTCATTGGCAAAAATGGGGAGAAGCTGCAGGAGCTTGAGCTCAAGACTGCCACCAAGATCCAGATCCCGAGACCAGAAGACCCCAGCAATCTCATAAAGATCTCTGGCACCAAGGAAGGTTTGGAGAAGGCCAAGCACGAGATCCTTCTCATTTCTGCTGAGCAGGTAACGGTGGTCACGTACTTGGTTTACTTCTATTTGAAGAAAACTTTTTTGGGGTGGGTCTCCCCCCTCCTTCCAGTTGCCCAGGGCATTTTGTTTCATTTCTTTCCATGGCTGAGCTGTTTCCAAATTAAAATCCTGGTGATTTATAAGTTTTGTTTTGGCTGTCCTTTTTTGATTTCTGCCTGATCTGCAGGACAAACGTGCAGTGGAGAGACTGAACATCGATAAAGTGTACCACCCTTTTATTACCGGTGCCTACAACAAGGTGGTGGGAGAGATGATGCAGGAAACTGGAGCCCGCATTAACATCCCACCACCCAGTATTCACAAAACTGAGATTGTCATCACTGGGGAGAAAGAGCAGGTTGCTGTTGCAATGGCCATGATCAAAAAGATCTATGAGGAAAAGGTGAATACGGAGTTACGTAGTAATTAAGAAATGCATGGCAGCAAGATACAAAAAAATAAAAATCCATACCATAACAAGCTTGTGATGTATATAGGCATTCAAGATGCTCAACACTTTTCTTGGCGGGTTCAACTGCATAGTATAGCATATGACGAAGCAAATTATCCTGGTACCATGTCAGGCTAAAATTGTAAAGTGTTAATTAATTAAATGAGGTATCAGACTTCATGATTAATGTCTTTGCCTGGAATTGCTTCCTTTAGTAGTAGGCTAGTGTGATGTCTGCCAAAGTTTCTTGCAATCTGATGGAGAAACCCAATTTCTTTAAAAGACTCAGATTTCCTCCCCCATCCCTTTCAGAAAAGAAATGTCACTACTATTGCAGTGGAGGTAAAGAAATCTCAGCACAAGTATGTGATTGGGCCCAAGGGCAACACCCTGCAGGAGATTCTGGACAGGACTGGCGTCTCGGTCGAGATCCCACCCCCTGACAGCAGCTCAGAGACTGTCATCTTGCGTGGGGAGCCAGATCGGCTGGGCCAGGCGCTCACTGAAGTGTACGCCAAGGTAAACTGTGCTTGACTTTTGAATGCTTGAAATTTGGTGTGTGCACTAGTGTTCCAAATACTCCGAGATAATTTTTATTTTCCTGTACTCTCCAGGCCAACAGCTATACGGTGTCCCATGTATCGGCTCCTTCTTGGCTTCATCGCTTCATTATTGGGAAGAAGGGACAAAATCTGGCGAAGATCACACAGCAAATGCCAAAAGTAAGACGTACTTTTTTTTTTTTTTTTTTTTTTTTTTTGTTTTTTTTTGGGTGCTTAATCATGAAAATATTCAGTTGATTTAAAAAAACAAACAAACTGTAAATTGTATGGCATGTGTTCTTTGCAGGTGCACATTGAGTTCACTGAAGGTGAGGATAAGATCACTCTTGAAGGACCTACCAAAGACATCCAGATAGTGCAGAGCCAGATTGAAGCCATTGTGATGGACTTGGTAGGAACAGACTCTTCCCCCTTCTCCCTGGTTGCAGTTTGCTCAAGGTGAAGTGAAATGCATTAATGATTTAATGTTCTGTCTTTTGCAGGTTAGTCGTATGGATTATGCAGAGATCAGTGTGGACCCAAAGTTCCACAGGCATTTGATAGGGAAAAGCGGTGCGAACAGTAAGTGTTGGCTATTGAACTATTTCTAAAGCATATGTTTAGTAGGAACACGGAACATGCAGAGACTGGAATTCTTTGATGCCCAATATAAACATGGGTCTCGTGAGCAGAGTAGACGTAGCCCGAGATGAATCCAGTGAAATAAAACTCGCGTTAATATTGGGGGTTGTCATTGAAAACCTATTATTGGTATCGATATATTGATAAAAAAAATTCTGATGTATCGATACATTAGAATATTGCTGTACTGTTCCATAAATGCATTAAATTGAACAGACTAAGATATATTTCAGTAGTTTGTATAATGCATTGAATATTTTATAATAGTGACCAATTACTAAAGCCAAATCTGAAATAAATACAGGAAATGGTTTTCTGCCGATAAGATTTTAATTAACACCTTTTTGTATTTAGCAAATCTATAAACACTTCTGGTTAATTTCAAGCAAGTTGTTTCTATTCTACAAACACTTGTCAATTGAAAAGTTTAAGAGATGCATTTATACAATTCGTAATTATAATGCAAGAAGATGCACATATCTGCATTATCTGCTGATAAGTGTCTCCTCTTCAAAATGTTCCGTGCTGTTGAACACACGCTCTGATGGCACACTAGAAGCAAGGACGTACCATACTGAGGTGGGACGTACCATTTACTAGGGGTGTCATTGAAAATGGCATTTACTACAGACGCAGTCATGAACACAGGAAACTTGGCATTACGCTAAGCTGGTTTTCGACTGAAACTATACGTGTTTTCGTACATTTTATTTATTAAGATACAGCTTGCTTTGGTGTTTAAATTAAAACAAATTTGTATAAAATTTAAGATGAATTTTATATGGTGTTAGAAGTATCGATTATCGATCAACATAATTATATTGATATTCCGATTGTCAATGACATCCCTAGTTAATATATGTAGTGGGGCCGGTGGTGTAGTGGTTCTTCAAAAAGTGGTTGGGGTGCTGCGTTCATGATCGGGAAGTTGTGTTCAAATCCCAGTGAGACCCTCACTGTGCTAAAACCCCTGTGCAAGGTCTTAACCACAAGTGTGCCTCTGTTCACCCAGCAGTATAAATGGATACCAGTAAAAATACACTGGGAAGGTAACCTGCGATGGACTAGCGTCCCATCCAGGAGGAGTTGAACTCCTGGTTGCTTCACGCTACAGAAACCGTGGATGAACACCGGCCTGATGTGCCACTATGGCTCGGGTGTAAAAAGCCCAATGGACTTTACCTTACCAATATACATTATACAATATACATATGCATTATACAATTATAAAATATACATATGAATATACATGGTGTGTGTTAGGTTAAACTTGGTTTGTTTTTTGTTTTGAAAATCATTGATATCTTTGGCCTATAAACAGTCGGTGAGGGCAAGCACCGCAGGAGTAGAATTAAAGAAACAGTTTGTGTGCACATGTTTAGTAGTAACTGATTTATCTGTTCATGTTTCACACATCATTATTGTCTCCTAGTCAACCGCATTAAGGATCAGTATAAAGTCTCTGTGCGTATTCCTCCGGACAACGAGAAGAGCAACCTGATCCGTATCGAGGGTGACCCCCAGGGAGTAAAGGAAGCCAAGAAGGAGCTGCTTGAGCTGGCGTCACGCATGGTAAGTCTTTCCTTGCCTTATCATGCGTCATGATATCTTTAGTTCGTCTAATGAGCCAACTTGTTGTTGGGTTGTTCAAACTTGTTGACTTGCAGGTCAACATAGCAGCAGGTGTTGGTTTTAAATTGTGTTGATGAGCCCTCATTATAATCCCGAAAAGACATATGTGAAATGTTTTAGGGTGCTGAGGAGTGGTTGCTTGGCAACAGGTAACTCGGAAGTACTTGAAATCTTGTTGTCAACAGGAGAACGAGCGTACAAAGGACATGATCATTGAACAGCGTTTTCACCGAGCTATCATTGGGCAGAAAGGGGAGAAAATCAAGGAAATTCGGGACAAGTTTCCTGATGCAAGTTACCTTTTTTCCTTCTGTCTCTATACAAATATTAAAGTGTGTGTGATGATCTAAAATCTTGGAATACTCTCTGTAGGTCATCATTAATTTTCCTGACCCTTCAAATCGGAGTGACATTGTACAGCTACGAGGGCCCCGAACTGAAGTGGAGAAATGCACGAAGTTCATGCAGAAGATGGTGGCTGAAATGGTAAACAATCCCAGATCTGTCAGTTGACAGTGAGTACAAGAACTAGCTCATGGCTTATATTCAGTGATTTAATTCCTGTTTTTACTGCTCAGGTTGAGAACAGTTTTTCAGTCTCAGTCCCAATCTTCAAACAATTCCACAAAAACATTATTGGAAAGGGAGGTGCAAATATCAAGAAGGTAAGTCCCTGTTTGAGTGTGTGGACCAAGAAGGGAACATTTTTAACTTTGAAAAATGTAACTTCCTACCTTTTTCTTTAAAAAAGTCACATTTGCGTGCACACATGTACTGGATTTATTTAATAAGATTTCCCCCACCAACCCCCCAGATTCGTGAAGAGACAAACACTAAAATTGACCTACCTGCAGAGAACAGCAACTCTGAGATGATCATAATTACTGGGAAAAAGGCAAACTGTGAGGTGGCGAGAAACAGGATTCTGGCTATTCAGAAGGAACTGGTAAAGCCCTGACTAGTCTCTAATTCAGTCGAATTACAGAAGATTGGCCAAATTTGAACCTGTGTATATGTTCTGGGATTAGGCTAATATTACAGAAGTGGAAGTGTCCATCCCCTCGAAGTTGCACAACTCCCTCATTGGCTCCAAAGGACGTTTTGTGCGTTCCATCATGGAGGAGTGTGGTGGGGTGCACATCCATTTCCCCACTGAGGGCTCTGGCATTGATGCTGTGACAATCAGAGGCCCGGCTGAAGATGTGGAGAAGGCTAAGAAACAGTTGCTTTCCTTGGCTGAGGAGAAGGTGACCTCAGTACATTTCATGTGTTTTTAAATTATGGCTTGTGACTAATTTTCATACAGTTCGCAACTTTATATTTTTAATTTGTAGCAAATTAAAAGCCACACTGCTGAACTCCGGGCCAAGCCCGAGTACCACAAGTTCCTAATTGGGAAAGGAGGTGGAAACATTCGGAAAGTGCGCGACAGCACTGGTGCCAGGATAATTTTCCCCACACCAGAGGATAAAGACCAGGAACTGATCACTGTTATTGGCACTGAGGAGGCTGTAGCAGAAGCACAGAAAGAGCTGGAAGCCCTCATCAAGAGCTTGGTAAACTTCTGCATTTTCTTATTTCTATAAAGCGATTAAGCTTCCAGGAATTGCTGGCTATTGCGTCCCATTAATATTCTTAATCGATCAAGTTAGTGCAATGTCCTCATTCATGTTTCTCAATCATCTTTTTATGAAGTTGTTCTTGCCTTTATTTAATCTGTAGTCGTGAGGGAGCCCTGAAATGATTTGAATTGGATCAACAGGCCTTAAGTTGCTTATTGCTTACCACTGCTGGCCTGCATGCAATCAAGTCAATATGACGCAGCTTGCTGCTGTTGTTACAAATGCAGGGTTGCCATAGTGAGAGCATGTTTTCAGTGTCTCATAAAGGTCTAATAAGCTAATTTGACCAGCCAGCCATTTCTCTTCCATTTCAGGATAATGTCGTGGAAGACACAATGAGCGTGGATCCCAAACATCACCGTTTCTTTGTGGCACGTCGTGGTCAGGTTCTGAGAGAGATTGCAGATGAGTATGGTGGGGTCATGGTTAGCTTTCCCCGCACTGGTTCTCAGAGTGAAAAGGTCACACTCAAAGGAGCGAAAGACTGTGTGGAAGCTGCTAAAAAGCGCATGCAGGAGATCATTGAGGATTTGGTAAATATAAAGTGTTTTTTAAAGTGTACCTGTAATGTTCACTTGTATGAATATCACAACAGTGAGCCATTTAATGTCATGGAATTTTTTTTTTTTTTTGTGGGGAGAAAATTGTTGTATGGTACATTCCATTACTTAAATGAATGTGGTGCACAAGTTAAAATGGGTTCGGGGAATTTAGAAATTAATGGAGTTTAATAATACATACAGAATCGTCAAATGTGAAGCTATACTTATGAATTCAATGGTGCTGAAAGTTTAAAGGATGTAATGGTTGGCATGTCCACCTCATGGCAAGATTGTCCTGGGCTTGAAAGCATTGCTGTGCAGACTTTGCATGTTCTCACCATGCATGTGGCATTTCCTCGGAGTTGTCTGGTTTCCTCCCATAGTCCAAATTCATGCACTTCAGTCTAATTGGTTGTTCCAAATTGTGCATTTGCCCTTCATTGGACTGGTGAGCTGTTCAGGGTATACTCTGGTTTTGCTCAGAGCCAGTGGATATGAAAGTTCCCAGGCTTCCAAATGTCATGATCATGACTGTTTTTTTTTCTTTTGCGCATCATTACAGTGGTGCTCCTGAGCAGTGACCATAGTTCTGGAATTTGGTTGTCCTGAGTCTTGTCTGGTGTCCACACATGCTCAATGTAAGAGGCCCAATAAATCACTGGATTAATTCTGCAAGTTAAACATTGATCAAAGGTGGCTGTGAAGTGGATAAAGCAGGGTAACATTAAGCCTTTTATTAATGGTCTTCCCAGAGATCCAACCTCACCTGGAGGAAAACCACACAATCATGGGGTGAACATGGAAACACCACAAAGTCATTCTGTGGAAGTTTCAAACCCAGGTTTGTTCCTGCTGTGAGGCAAGAGCATAACCACTGTGCTGCCTGAAGTGTGTACAATAAATCAGTTCAGCAATGTGTCATGATCATGTCCTTGGCCTCAAAGATAAATGAAACTAACCCCAGTAGGAAATTTTCCTTTATGTATTTGTGTAAAGAGATGGGATTTCCTTTCAGCTTTATTCGGGGGTCGCATGTTTGATTTGGCATAGGTTTTTACGCCGGATGCCTTTCATGATACAACCCTTTAGCAAGTGGCAGAAACATGCTGATGGCTTTGCAGCTACTATTTACAAAAGTCAGCAATGGTTCTTTTACATGCCTCTCACTATACAGTGAGAGACATTGCTGGCCTTTGATAATTAAGTAGTTTTGATAAGTTAGTTGCACTGGGGGGGGGGGGGGGGGGGTGACTACCTTGTTGAGAGTGGGACTCGAACCCCCAACCGTAGGATCAGTGATCCTGTGCCCTATATCACCAGGTCACCACTGCCCATGTATTTGTGTAAAGAGTTTTTTCTAAAAAATGGTTGTAGTGGTTTCTCCCCAAGGTAGTTGTATCCAATTCCCACTCCATCAGGTATTGTCTTCCCTATCACACGACCACCACCAACCAGGGATTGGCGAAAGCCCCCTCTGTGACATGCAGTGCTGGCCACCCAACTTTTTTTGAACTGCAATGCATGTGTATTTGAGTGATCGAACACACTCGGCTGGAAAACGCTGTCTGACCCTTGTATGAAGGAATTCAGACGACCATATTGGCTGGCAATTGCTGAGAGTGACTCCTTCCCTTGAGAGCTTGGCCGATTAGCTCCCATGGACTCCCAGCCACAGATGGCTGACATGAAACCGGATTCGAAATTGCGAATCTCTGGGTTAATTGTCGCGCACCTTGTCAGTGGAGCTGTGAGGGCAAAACTTCTCATATCCCAAATCAACAATGAGACACCAATATAAAATATGGCTCACAGCCTGTTCAGACCATAAGCCTCTATAGCTGCTTGGTGAATTTCTGGTCTGTTTGGATTCAGGTTGTTGTCTTTCAGTAATAAGTTAGACAAGCTTGTAATGCATGTGGGAGTAAAGATCATGCCATCTGGGCTGAGATCTTCTACTGAAGCTTAATCAGCACATGTACCTACAAAAAGTGATAAATGACATCCCAGAATTTTTTTTTTTTTCCTCTCCAGATATTTGGCTTTGTAATAGAAGTAGGAAGCTCTCTGTAGCCCTCTAGTGGAAGGATGAACTACGGCAGCCGATGCTTATACAGACAGAACATGAACTGTATGTTGTATCATTTCAACTAACCATAGCACTTTTTTCCACAGGATGCACAGGTTACCATGGAGTGTGTGATTCCCCAGAAATATCACCGTTCCATTATGGGACCTAAAGGTGCTCGCATTCAGCAGATCACCAGAGATCACAATGTCCAGATCAAGTTTCCAGAGAGAGAGGATGCACAAGGTAAACAGCATCTACTGAGCAGATGCGTATTGAGATGTCATGAAGTTATTTTATAGCCATGACCTGTTCAGAATGCCTGCAATTCCAAAAGAGGCACTGGAGTATGCCAAGCAGTGGTGTACAATGCAAACCAAAAGAATAAGCCAATAAATGAGGTGTGCTGTAGATATACTCGGTCCATATGAAAACGAAATCTGGAATAGCTCCACGGATTGATATGAAGTATATACTTGTGATGCATTTAAGATGAATGATTTAAGACATGTAAAGGATCATTCAATTTCATTCAAGATAATGTTAATGAGTCAATATGATGTGCCGTTGTCACTCGTTGTTGACCCGGTCAGGACAGTCCCGAGTGCTCCTTGTTTGCAGAAACCTTTGGAGTCTTGCAATTGTTGTGTGTGCAGTGTAGTCATCTGGCAATTTCCCTGGTGCTGGCACCATTTTGAAGCATGCCAATGGCACGTTCTCGTTCAGGGGGCTGTAAGTCATGGCATCATGTCGGCTTTTCACAAGTATCGGTGAACAAGTGAAATTTTATTCAGATTCACATGCTTTTAAAGGCAATGTGTGCACAAATTCATTTTTCCCATGGTGTGCGCGAAAAATTGCCTAGTTTTACAGTTAACATTAAATTCTCGCATTTCTTGCACCTGGCATGTCAGGTGATGTCACTGTAGTGTTGTATAAAATTATATTGAAGTTCATTTGAACTTGAATATTGAGTTTTTGGGTTTTTTTTTTTCTTCAAATGGTGTGTTTTTTCATGTGTACTCGGTATACTATAGATGTGTTTTTAGAGTTGACGGACATATCGTCTCATGAACAATTTTCACCTTTTACAAAGGCTTTTTTTTTTTTAAACCCCCCCCCCCCCCCCCCAAAAAAAAAAAAAAAAAATACAATACCAAATGTGAACTTTGTTGCTCATGGAATGAGATCTACCTGATTGAATGAAAATGTGATCCTGTAAGTGTTTCTGTTTAGATCGGACCTGATAGTATGAATGTAACATTTATTCTGCATGTGTGTAGGATTTTAAAGAATTACACTTGCTTTCTTTTGGTCAGCTTCTCAGGCTGAGGCCCACGTGCAGGAAAATGGAGAAGCAAATGGTGAGGTGAAGGAGAATGCTGACCCGAAGTTCCCGAAGAAATGTGACGTGATTGTGCTTTCAGGTCGCAAAGAGAGATGCGAGGCTGCTGTGGAAGCACTGAAGGTGTGTCTTTGTACTTTGTTCTCTTCAATTCTGTTGCAAATATAGGATTTGACAGTAACATTGATTTGCATTCTTCAGGCTCTGGTTCCTGTGACCATTGAAGTGGAAGTGCCTTTTGAGCTTCATCGCTACATCATTGGGCAGAAAGGAATTGGTATTCGCAAAATGATGGATGAATTTGAGGTCAGTTTAATAGTTTAATCTTCGCAGTTTCAGTTGAATCCATTGAATAAAGCACCAAGTTCTCCTGAACAGGACACACTGTGTGTGTGTGTGTGTGGGGGGGGTGATTTATTTCAAATGCTGTTGAGGTTTTTAGATGCTGTTTTAATGGGGTTTTTACTCAATTCCAGGTCAATATTCAAGTGCCTGCTCCTGAGCTTCAGTCCGACATAATCTCCATTACAGGCCTTGCCACTCTTCTCGACCGTGCTCGAGAAGGGCTTCTTGAGCGTGTCAAAGAGCTGCAGGCTGAACAGGAGGATCGGGTAAGTACGGAACAGAATTAATTTGAAACTTATTTTCGCACCATACGTTTTCATGCCCAAGGGCTGCAAAGCAAAGGTTTACAGAAGACTGAACATCAGTTAAAATTGTGTTGGTATCAAATAAAATAGTGCTGCATGGTATACCTGCTATGCATGATCACTCCTCATGCCAAAGTATGCCACGTGACGGTGTACTATAAACTTTTTTTCAAAAAAAGATTGCAAATGTACACATCATAGACCAAATAGTAATGTTGTGTCAAACTCGAAAAATTGGTCGTGGAGACCCTTGAAAAGCTTCAGGACATTTACAGCTGTGAACCAGAGAGCTCAAAGGTGCTTGGAGAGGTAGTTGTATATCTTGGGGACTGAATAACTTCCTTCAGTGATATCCTTCCATGATTGAAGTAAAAACATGCCCTTCCAAACACCCTGCCTGACTGATTTTTATTAATTGCTGAAGCATTTCAAGGGTCTCCATTGCCACTCAAATGCTTGAGCTCGGGTCAGAAGAACAGGTCTAAAGATCACAAAAACAGGACTTGTTCTTGGACTAGACTGCCATGGTCTACTTGTTTAGAGCTGGAAAAGCAAATGAGCTTTTTGATAACACCTTATGTGGTAAATTATTTTATGGATTAAAGCTTGTACACTTAGTTTCTCATGATATGGTAAATTATTTTATGTATACAAAAGTGCAGCTATCTGATGTTTAGATATTTTTCAAACCAATAAATTAATCTGTCAACTGGAGAGTGCAGTGGTGTTTTTCTGGATGGTGACTGTTCATGCCCTCCTCCTTAATAGTTTGTTCTCCAACAGGCTCTCAGGAGTTTCAAGTTGACCATCACTGTGGATCCCAAATATCACCCCAAAATTATTGGTCGAAAGGGTGCTATAATCACCCAGATCCGTAATGACCATGTCGTCAACATCCAGTTCCCAGAGAAAAATGATGAGAACCAGGTAATGTTGGTTGGCCAATGTTTGTGCTTGGTAGAATTCTTACAGGTCTGTAATGAGTCTTTGGTTTTTGAACTGTACCTAACTTCAACATTTTGTCCTTGTGCTTAGGACCAGATCAGCATCACAGGATATGAGCAGAATGCCATAGCAGCACGTGATGCTATCCAAGCCATTGTTGATGAATTGGAGGAGATGATATCTGAGGACATTACATTAGACAGCAGAGTTCATGCTCGCATAATTGGTGCTCGTGGAAAAGGCATCCGAAAGATCATGGATGAGTTTAAAGTGAGGGCAGATTTTGTATAAGAAAATTCACTGTTTGAGCAAGTAATCCAACGAGTAACCATAAAGTGCAGTAACTTAATTCCTGATTAATGAAGCGGCTCGGATTCATTCTCATTTGCTGTGAAACAACTTGCTGAAACTGAAGATGAACTACTTTACATATTGTTAGCAAATTGAAAGGTCTGGTTCATGCTTTGACATTGAATATTTTTGTCTAGGTTGATCTCCGGTTTCCTCAAAGTGGCGCTGCAGATCCCAATTTGGTGACTGTCACTGGCCGTCCAGAGATGGTTGATGAAGCCATTGATCACCTCCTGAACTTGGAAGAGGAATATGTAAGTAAAATTTAAAACCCTGCTGTGCTGATCATTTAAGATTGACTTGTTTAAAATCAATGCCAATCCAAAGCACAACTTGGAATGATGTAGACTTGGTGGATAGATAGGACTCAATGTTATCCCGGTCCATTTGTTTGCATTGTCACGGTGGGTAAATGCCATTGAAATCCATTCAAGGTGACTTGTATGACCCCGATGCCGGTGTGGAGAACCTGCATAAACAAAGGCGCTGTTCTTGTATCCTCCTACGGTCTCTTCACATGAACGATGGAATAGGTTTTCATGACTCAGTGATGGTGTTGGTAATGTGTAAGCTAGCAAAATTTGAAGTAGCATCTCATTCAGTGCGCCAGCTCAACCCTACCTTCAGATGCTCCTCAGCCTTTTCAGTATAGTATATACACGGAGCATTTCATTTGATATTTCCAATTGGACTGTGTCAGTGATTGGCTTTTTTTTTTTTTTTTTTTTTTAATAAACCTACTGTCAATCAAACTTTTGTGACACCATACTATATTTTCTGCTGGTAACCCACAGCGACTCTACCCTTGAGGTATCCATGGGTTCAACCTGAATTTACCAGCAGCATCAACACTGCAACTGTTTTTGATGCCATTAATAAAAAAAATTATTTGAAGTGATCTGGTGACTGCCATAGATCTTAAACTGAAGTTGAAGGTATTTTTGTAAATTTTAATCCATTGCAAAGGAGCGGCAGATGTCTTGTCAGAAGCAAGCATATGCTCAATGTACACTGGTAACAGATGTTATCTGTTTGAATATGAATGGTTGCGAACCAGATTGGTTTAACCAATAGAAAGCTGTTTTAGAGGGAAAGTGACATGAACATATTTGCAGTACAAAAAGATGCAATTGTACCTCACCTTCTGAAATAATCCGCTCCAGAAGTGGTTTCGTAACATGGGTTTTTCGTAAGTTGAACCGCTTTTTACATGTAACACGCGTGATTTGTTCCAAGGCCCCCAATACTGCCTCGAAACCCTTTTAAAAATTGTTAAAGTATACCTTTTAAGGCCTCCTGCTTCAATATCGTGCCGATTGTAGACGAGTTTGGCCATATTCCTTTGTGATCTCACTCAACTGCATGCCACGAGCCCACTTGTTTTCACTCGCACCGGGAATCGTGCACGTGCTTGCATGTGGCCAATGGGAGGCCAGCGGGGCGGGATGTTGGAGCTGGATTTTTTGTTTGTTGGGAATTTCGTAAGGTGAGGTACCACTGTGTGTCATATATAATAAATAAGTAATATTGTGTGTTTGTATAAGGAAGATCAAGGGATTGTTCTTGCACGAGCAGAGTTGCTCATTTGAGCTGCCAACTAGTACGTTTTCTTGGGTCTGAGTATGGAAATCCATTTTTGGGTTGGATAATGCATATTTCAATAATATTTCTGGCTATTTCATGAAAAGTAAACAAACCATAAACTTTTTCTACAAAGAATGTGAATAAGCAAATGTGTGATCCACTTGGAGTACTGTCCCTTGCAAATTTAGCTACTGCGCATGTGTATGGACACTGTTTTTGCCGGAAGTTTGGCCGTGTACTAGCATGCATCTGTGACGCTGTTGTGCAGCACTGTAAGAGCAAGGGGCTTGAAAGGGCTTGACTATCTGAATCGGAGGTAGGACGTGCTCAAACTTAATTGATTTCTTTCACTTCAAAGACAGAAAATACCAATACAGGGATCCCTTGTGACTTTGCACTTCAGTTCATGCAGCTTCAGTGCATCGCTTTTTTTTTTTTTTTTTAAATATTAATCGAAGCTAAAAAATACTGGGATGACAATTTTCCATGGAATTCCGTGTTTTTTCTCAAATTGGTCATTTCTGTGAATCGTCTAAATCCAGAGAGAATTTTAGGGGGGTATAGGGCCATCGAAAGGAGGTGCGTCTCACAAGTGACGTATGGTGTTTGAGACAAAGCATGGCTTAGCCAGACTTCTGATCTTTCAAGTGAGCAAGTGACGCCTGAGTACTAAACAAGTATTCAACGGCACACTTGCTTGCTTGAAAGATCGGAAGTCTGGCTAAGCCACACTTTGTCTCGAGCACAAGCGCCTCACACATTGTAAGCTGCTTGTTTGGCTGTTTTAAGCATAATGTAAAGTGACTATGCTCAATACAAATGGCAGCGTGTTTTTGCGAAGAGAATGTCTGGTTAGAAAATCCTGAAAATGGTGCGAACTTTAACGAAAGAAGAGGAATCCTACATGTCAGAAATCGATAAGGATGTTACAGGGTTGCAAGTTTTCCAGCATATTCTGGTTTTCCCAAGACTGAATTATTTTTCTAATTCGTATAGATCCATTGAAATTTTTCTCGGGGTGGTGTTGGAGGTGTTTGTGTGCTCGGATCGGCGCAATCTACCATGCATACTGCAGTGTGGCTATGACGGCACGTTGAGTCATGGGATTACATAGCACCTAGGGATTACATAGATTGGGCATTTTCAAGTTCGTCAAGCATTTTTTCCATTTGGATGTGTGCATTTCCGTCAAGCATGAATAAAGCCCAATTGAATACAGCAACAGTCTTTCTCAGTATTCCTCATTCTTCGGGCCAAGTTATAATTAAGCTTTTGATTGGCTCATTGTAGCTGCCCATCCTATGAAAATGCAGTCATTATAAAACCTGTTGTTTCTGTGAGCCTCACATACACATGCTGTCTAAAATACTGCATTGTTGTGAGCAAGAACCACTGTCAAAGTGAAGTTTTTATCGGAAGGCTACAATACAAAAGAATTGGAAAAGATGTATATAGAAATATATGGCGGTGGGAATGGCTAAACGAGTGTGACAAAAACGGTGACACATGGGGGATATGGCTTAGAAAACCGGACATCTCTGGAGTTGCTTTTTGTGATTGTTGTTCCAAGACGATAAAGTATGGGTCCAGCTGGAAGAAGGAACTGAAAATCATGCTGATGAGTCTTATCACTTGAAAATCAAAGACCATTCAGAGAAATCATATTTATACCCAGTCTAACTTTTAATGTCAGATTGTACCATTAGTTAATATTGTGTACTAGGATTCCAAGAATGCAGCCTTGAGGGAGGTGTGTGTTTGGGGGGGGGGGGGGGGGTGAAACCGGGCACATGCCTCCAGGAGTGCCCAGGTTAGGGCAATGTAAGGGGAGATTATGCTCAAATTTTTTGGCCCATGATTTAGTTGTAAATTGAAAATGGGAACTTTTGTCAGTTGCACATATCTGAGATCAAGATTTTTCCTGGTTATACTGTTTTTTGTGTGTGTGTATAATGGTTGAAGGAAGAATAAGACAGACTTTAAGGGATCACTATTGGATGACATGTGGTCATCCCTACTTATTTAAAAACCAAGAAGCAACACCTGTTATGAACAGACATTCACTACCTCCTTCTTGAAGAGAGTAAAGGCTGCTACAAAGGAAGCAGTCAAAAAGGATCAGTTAGAAGAATGATGATTGCTTGGCTTTGACATCACCTTAATCTGTCTGTATACTTTTCAGTAAGGGACATTTATTTTCAAGTGATGGAATGTCTATACTGTGGAGTTAGGATTGCTTTATGATGAGTAGTAATGCTTAGTACTGGGAAACTACTCTTATGAATCACCTTAACATGTTAAAGAATGTTAATTCTTAAAAAAAAAATGGGGTGGTAAAGGGGGTGTTTTGGATCAATTCGGTGCATTTTGACAGGCTGCTCGAACAGTTTTTTTTTTTTTTTTTTTTTTTTTTTTTTTTTTTGCTTTGGCAGCAATATCCTTTTTATCCAGGCTTCCTGTTTTTGTTGTTGTTTAGACCATTATGGCTCTTAGCCCTTCAAACATTCCAAAAATTTCAATTTTAGATGGCTGACGTGGTGGAAAATGAAGCCAAGATGGCCTACATGAAGCCATCTGGAACTGCAGCAGCCAACACGGAGGAACCTCGTGGTCCCTCTAAGGGCTTTGTAGTGAGGGAGGCACCTTGGGCTACCAACAGTGATAAGGTAAAGTTGAAATTTTTTACACACCTCCCAGTTGTCAATTGCTGCAAGTCTTTTTAGGTTTTACCATCTGCGATCAGTGACAGTACAGCGAAAGACCTGGATATTTGATAACTGTCAGTAAGTACTGTTGCAATCAGTTCCATTTCAATAAATGTTTTTGAAAATGCGACAAATCTGATTTAATCCATGATCCTTCTATTTAAATTGAAAAAAGGACAAGCAAGTGGAAATATTCTACTGACCAACCTAATTGTGATCAAAGTGGATGTCTTGGTATCATCAATTGTCTATGCATGACTTTTTTTTTTTTTTTTTTTTTTTTTTCTTTTCTCCCCCCTACTCTCCCAACACTTTTTTCAGGCCCCTGATATGAGTAGCTCTGAAGACTTTCCCAGCTTCGGTGCTCCGGTGGCTGCTGCCAAAGCTTCTCCATGGGGACCAAAGCGTTTTTGAAGTAACCCATGGTCGATGGTTGTCACCCTTCTGCCCTTCAACTTTTACCCATTGGATGTTGATCTACTATTGATGCGATCCATATCCCTTTCCAGTCCCCAACCAAAAATAAATTGTGCTGCACGTGGGCGTGCATTATTTTCTTAAGATGACGTTTTATCTCTCTCCCAGGTCCACAAAACTCTAAGGTTTTATGACGATAAAAGCAGTGTCATTGTTCTCTACATGGTGTGGTGTATTTTTATTCCGGTCTGCCTCTGTAGCTTTATCCAACAGTGAGAATTATTTTGTCTGAACTTGTTTGCTTTCAGACCAGTGTGTGATGGTGTTACACTCTTGACAGTGCTTCAGGTTGAAACAGTGATTCAGTACGAACCTTTTTAACTGTACACATGAGTGTTCAGGGTTAATTTAAGCTGCTCCGTTTTTAGTTGCCTTTGCAGTGGGGTAGGGTAAAACATACTGTATACCTCTAAAGATACTTCTGACTGAAGTAATGCACCCAAAGGATATGGGAAACTTTTTTTTTTTTTTTTTTTTTTCCTTCCCCCCTTTCTCCTCCTTAATCATATCTGCCCAATATTGTTGCAGACATTTCAGTGGTCTTTCCCTTGTCCTGTCTCTTCCATTTGTATCTCATAGTTCTGAGTGGGAAGTCGGTGTTCAGCACAGCCTTAGAAACTCCAACCGTAGACAAACCTTGTTCACTACAGAATACTCAACCAAACTGCCAACTTCTACTGAAGTACTAAGGATGTGTAGTTTCCTGTGAAATGGTACTCAGATTGAGTTCCACACTAAATAAATAAAATGCTTATGCTCTCCCTTTTGGTATTCATTAAAGTCATGGCTATGGGGGGAAAAAATGAATCCAGTCATGGTTGGATGGGGAAGAAGCGAACCATTTTGTGCCAATAAATTGTCAAGTACTGTCATGTGTTGCTCATCTTTGCTCCCGGGTCAGTGTTTTAGCACCCTCCCTTTTTTTTGTCTTCCAGTTGCTATGCAGGTTTGCTCTGAATCCATAGCAATGGCCCTCTTGATAGCCTTATATGACTTATGCAAACGTGTACAAAAGTATGGATCACACTGGAAATGAAATTATCCAAAAAAAAAAAAAAGCAAATAAAAATGGAACATCTGACACTTGCCTTTGTTTCTTTTGAAACTAACCAGCTCTTACATTTTAATTTCTCTCCACCTTGTTAAATAAAATGACACATCTAGTAAATGCCTGGCTGCCGGCATAATACATGAAGGCTGAATTCGTGCCGCTCTTTTTTTTTTTTTTTAATTATATAATGCTAGTAGCCCAACTATTAGCAGACTTTTTTATTTATATATATTAATATAACCACTCAATGTGGGTGTGAAACTAGAATGACTTGTTTTCCAGTTCACACTACTTCCTTAAATGTTAACAGGGATGTATATGGAATTAAAAGGACCCCATAACTTTACATATACCAGTACTTACAAATTCCTTGTGATTTACAGACTGAATTTGGTTTGGACCTAAACCACAGCTGAAATACGTTTTGGATTTGTAACGCTTGCTGTGCATAACTCTCAATGTGCTTTGCAAATAGAAAACAGTTTTACCAGGCAGAAGCCCAGAGGAAGACCAAAGAGAATACAGTATTATGGCTGTGGTGAAGGGGAACATGGAGGTAGTTGGTGTAAGAGAATAAGATGCAGAGGATAGGGTGAGATGGAGGCAGATGATTCGCAGTGGTGACCCCCTGAAGGGAACAGACAAAAGGAAAATAAGAAAGAAGGCAGAATGAGGGAGCTGTGAAAGCAAAGTGTCATGGTTGCTGATGAAATGGCAAGGAATTTATTAAAAACCATATTGAAAAGGCATGTGATACCCCAATAATAAAGCAAGCCTTCACCAATATCAGCCTTTCATGGAATAACTGTGCTGCTGCGGTGAGTAAGATAACCTTTGACATACAGAACAGGATAAAAAAATGTAAAGGACTTTGTTGCCTGTTCATTGGCTGGAGACGAGAGTGCCTACAGGATGGTTGCTCAGCTCTCTGTTAACTTGGAAAAATGAATGCCTATTTCTCGTCATTGTTCGTGTTACCGCTAGGAGGCAGTGCTGATGTGGTTTTTGGAGAAAATGAAGGTTCAGACAAGTTCAGAATAGAACACAACACTAAGGAACCTTTGGATTTCTGGAAAAGTAACAGGATCTGGATAGAAGAGTCGTGCATCAACAAAACAGGACTGCAGTGGAATAAAGTTGTTGCAGAGCAAACAATTTACACTTCCAGCATTTGCCAGATGCTCTTATCCAGAGCAACTTACAAATAATCTCTTTTTTTCAAATACAACTGAGCAATTGATGGTTAAGGGTCTTGCTCAAGGACCCAACAGTGGTGATAGTGGGGGGTTGCACCGCCACCCTTCAGCTCAGTAACTCATCACCTTAACCACTATGCCACCACTACCCTACCATGGGTCACAATGGGTCATCCGACTTGGCATTTTTAGCCTTAAGCTGTCATGGAGCACCTCCAGTAATCTAACTGTAAAACTCCAGGGTGAAAAGCAGTTGAACACTGAAGTGTTTCATTTGAAAGTGTGCCTCAGGGAGGACCAAATGCAGCCATGGTAACCTGTCTCACTTTTCTATTTCGTCAATTAATAATACAAATACAAATCCCATTCCTGACAAAAGGGAAGGATGCTGGGCTTTTTACACCCGAGTCTAGGAGCTCATAATCACCACCAGAGCTTTTTCCTGGTTTTTATAGTGTGAGTCGACTATCTACTCCTGGATGGGATGGACTAGGTTGCCTGTGCAACGTAACCAAGGCATTTGAACCCATAACTTCTTAATCATGAAAACAGCACCTTAATCACACCAACAGCCAATCGAAAGGGAGCGGGCATGTACAAGTGCTGACTGGTACTGATTACAATGCTTTGTCAGTAAGTAATTTTAAACAGGGTAATTGTACTATTCAACAAATTTTTGTATAAAAGCAAAAGATGAGTGTTTAGCACACAGGGTGTACATGCTTTATGTGTATAACTGGCACATGTAATCAATTATCAGCAATGAAATACAGGCTGTACCCGCCTTCTGACAGCAGCCGACCCAATTCCGAACAAAGACTTGCCAAGCATGATGGTTTCTGACGGCTCGTGCAGTTCACATTGATTGAAATCGCTCTGAAAACGTCTGACAGACGGCTGGGTCATTTCTTTAGCAGATTTTCATATAAAAAAATCCATCCATCACGCTGTCTAAAGTGGTGTAAATACCAGTTTATAGTTTTCATTGGTGTTATTACTTCAGTCATTTTCTGAACTGCTTAATCCTAGTTAGGGTCATGGTGAGGCTGGCACCCATCTCGGCCGACTCCGGGCGTAGGCAGGGTACATCCTGGACAGCTCGCCAGGTCATCGCGTGGCCGACACTCACACAAACATTCACACTCGCATCTAGGGGTGATTTGGAACAGCAAATTCCCTACTCTGCATGTTTTTGGACTGTGAGAGGAAACCGGAATACACCGAGGAAACCCACACAAGCACGGGGAGAACATGCAAACTCCACACAGAAATGCCCGAGCTACCACTATCTATGGTTAGAGGCTGTAAGAGCAGTTGTTGCTAACTTCTGTTAAGAGAAGCTGCATAGCCGTTAGCATGTTTCTGCTCCGTGAAGGCCTCTGGAGCTGTCCAGGGTGTACTCCGTCCTCGCCCGGAGTCGACTGAGATGGGCACCAGCCTCCCCGCGACCTTATTTAGGATGAAGCGGCTCAGAAAATGGATGAATGAGTTTTACCAAGCAGAACTTTTACCTCCTGTCACGGGGTGGCAGCATTAGCATTTTCTGTTTTAGTGTACATGTGCATAATCACACACGCCTAATGACTTTATGATATCTCGAAGCTCCTGAGAAATGTCCCTGTTGATAGGTGACCCCAGTATGATTTCTTCTTCATCGCCTGTTATATCCGCTTCACAGCGTTTGCATTGTACACTACAAGCATTTATTCATGCGTTATGTTTTAGATGTATCCCGTGAAAAAGTGGTGGCCCAGTGGTAAGGTGTTGGATTACTGATCCTAAGGTTGTGGGGGTTCAACTGTTGTCACTGCTCTCCACCCAGTGCAGCTATCAAAGGCTTTTGTCAAGAGTAGGCTGCATAGCCGTCAGCGTGTTTCTGCCCTGCAATGGCCTGGCGGGCTGTTTAGGGTGTACTCTGCCTTCACTCAGAGTCAGCTGAGATGGGTGCCAGCCTCCTCGTGACCATAATTGGGATTAACCCATTAACGCCCAGCAAGAACATATAGTCCTCTTTCAAAAAATGCTAATAACTAGTACTAGACGCATGCTGCTGTCGTTCAGAACCTGTTCTATACTTATTGTGGCGATCGCCTCATGCAACACAGCTTGGTCCCACATGCCTCAGTCAGCTGTGAGACCATCTTGCATGCACAGGATTGTGTTGTTCACAAATTTGTGAGTGTTGTTTTTATTTTTTTATTATTATTATTATTTTAGTGTCATTATAATTTTTTGAAAGAAATGTGTTCGGGGTGGGGGCAGTGGTGGTCTAGTGGTATAGGGTGCTGGATCGCTGATCCAAAGGTTGGGGGTTCGAGTCCCACTCTCCACAAGGTTGTTACTGTCCCCCCCCTCCAGTTCAGCTAACTGGATTATCAAAGGCCGGCCATGTCTCTCACTGTCTATGGTGTGAGGCATGTAAAAGAACCATTGCTGACTTTCACAAAGAGTAGGCTGCAAAGCCATCAGCGTGTTTCCACCCTGCGATAGCCTGGCGAGCTGTCCAGGGTGTACTCTGCCCTTGCCCAAAGTTGGCTGGGATGGGCACCAGCCTCCCTGTGACCCAAATTAGGATTAAGCAGTTACAGAAAATGATGATGATGGTTTTCGGGGTGTTTCCTTGGGCCTTTTTGATTAGGAAAAACTAGTGGTAATTTTTTGAACTGCAAAAAATAATTCGGGCGTTAAAGGGTGAAACATTTCATAAAAAGAATGACTAAAGAGCTTAAATTAAAGCTTAATACCCTCTTTGAGTCACCTGAAAGTGTAAGTTCATCTCTTGCTCCTGTGTGTAGTTTGTATTATGTGATGTTGTACCCAACTACAGTAATATGAGGGCAGCACAGTGATCCGTAGCATGGTAGCTTGTCCGCCTCACAGGGAGACGGTCCAGGATTCGAGTCCCGGGACTGGGCGAGGGTGTTTCTGTGTAGAAATGAATGTTCTCCCTGTGCTTCTCGAAATTTACTCTGGGTATTCTGGTTTCTTTCCACATTCCAATGACATGATGGGCTGGCGAGCTGTTCAGGATGTACCCTGCCCTCACCCTTGTCAGTTGAGAGGTTCCAGCATAGTGATTGAGAGCATTAACTGCTACACAAAGGGCAGTGTTGTATCTGTTCCCACTAGAAGGCATTGCTGACGTGTTTTTAGAGGAAATGAAGGGCTCAGACAGGTTCTGGATGGGACGCACCCGCCGAACATCTTATCTCCTGTCGAAGATGTGATTGAATTCCCATTTATCTGCAATTTGCTGGTTGCACTTGATATTCGGGATATATATATATAAATACATTTTATCGTTGCTCGTGTGTCAAATACAAGTCGTGTTTAATTGTAATGCTGTGCCAGTTTCAGTATTTGTTTGTTTCACACACACACACACACACACACACACACACACACACACACACACACACACACACACATGCACTCAGTACTGGGTATTTCGGGTAAGTTTTTTCATAAGCTCTGTGTATTATTATAAAAACTTATGCCATAAAAAATTGCACAAATATGTTCTAAAATAACCTTTATACCATAAAAAAAGAAGCTATGTTAAAATATTGTATGGTTAATCTAAATCCATTGAGGGATATTAAGTTTTCTTCTGTCATTTGTAAGGCATCCCCAACAACACGCATAGAGCTCTACAACAGGGCCACAGGTAATGGTAAGGTGTTAGGTTTCCAATGTTGGGGGTTCAAGTCCCACTGTCACTGCTGTCCCTCCAGGTGCAGCTGACTGTGTTATCAAAGGCATGACTCTCACGTTAACCTTTGACAAGAATGTTGACTGCATTACCATCAGTGTGTTTCTACCCTACAACCTGTCCAGGTTGTACTCTGCCCTTGCCCAGAGTTGACTGCAATGGGCACCCTGCAGCCCAGATTAGGATTAGTGGTTCAGAGAATTAATGGCTGAAAAGCAATCAATGGATTTTCAAAGAAACAAAAATGAATATTATCACAAATGTGTATATACAGTATATATATAATTCAAAACAACAATACTAATTTTGCCTATTACTCATTTTTTCATATTTTCTTCATAATTCACTTGTGGTAATGTTTTATCCACGGTAAAATATTATCACAAACGAATTATGAATAAAATAAATTCAGCTAATATAAAAAAAAAGCCGATCTCAATAAATTTACATAAATTAAATAAAGGAATAAAAGCTTCATCATTCATTTTCTTTACTGATTAATCCTAATTAGGGTTGTGTGGAGGAATTTATTTCAAAAATTCATTCATTCATTTTCTGAACCGCATAATCCTAATTAAGGTCGTGGGGAGGCTGGCGCCCATCTCAGCTGATTCTGGGTGAGGACAGAGTACACTCTGGACGGCTCGCCAGGCCATCACAGGGCAGAAACTCGCTTATGGCTATGCAGCATACTCTTGATGAAAGTCAGTACAGCAATGGTTCTTTTACATGTCTCTCACCACAGACAGTGAGAGACATGGCCGGCCTTTGATAACCCAGTTAGTTGCACTGGGATTATTTTAAAAATACCATGTCTAATTATTTGCAAGTAAAATAGGCAAAATTTTAAGTACTTTCATAAGACAAATTAGTAATCTAATAATACAATTATTATTTGATGTATAAAATATCATGAGAATTTGTCTCCTCAAGGGTGATTCATATAGACTTTTATCGTACATAGAGGGCAGCGGAAAACTAATGGTGAGAGAAGTGGCTCTGGGACTGAAAGGTCGCTGGGGATTTCTGAACCAGCAGGGAAGATGTGTGGGGTGAGGAGTGAGCAGCATCTTCTCTTTCTCCACACAAATGGCTGAAGTGCCCTTGAGCAAGGCACCGAACACCCAACTACTCAACGGTCACCCACAATGTGTGGTATGGTAGCCCACTGCCGTAAGTGTGTGTGTGTGTGTGTGTGTTCTCACTTTGGACAGGTAAAATGCAGAGGTAATAATTTCCTCTACGGAATTAATACAAGTACGTACATTCGAAAAAACCTGAAATACTGAGAAAACATACACTGGAAGTGGCCCAGACATTGACTTGTAAGAATGAAGCTGAAAATATCACTGGTGTACCAAATTAGGCAAATGTGGAACATATTACAGATCATTTAAAGGTTAAAAATGTATATTCTGCTCAGATTTTTATTTTATGTATTATATATCAGTGAATACAATGTATCTCCAAGAATAAAACCCATAAAATACTTTTTGGCCCGTACGGGGATCGAACCCGCGACCTTGGCGTTATTAGCACCACGCTCTAACCAACTGAGCTAACCGGCCTCGATATGTATCGGCCTTTCTGTTTTATCTAATATATTTAACTTTTCAAATCGCCCCTATCGGTGTACTCAAGAACACACACACACACACACACACACACACACACACACACATATAAATAGGTGACAACATTATAACATTGTCATGCACCCTTGCTATGTTGTTGAACATTTTTTACAGAGATTAAAGTTATACGTTTTTGCGTATTAAAACACACAAGAAAATTCAGAACCACAATTCATTTCCTGAACCGTTTATACTTAATTTGTGTTACATCCCGGACGACTCACAGGACAGAAACGCGCAACCTACCTTTGCTACATGGACAATAATTACGGTATATACTGTGATCAGAACGAATTTATACTAACAGAGTCTTAAAGTAATACAAGTGGCTTTGTTAATGTGGCTCGTTGGTCTAGGGGTATGATTCTCGCTTTGGGTGCGAGAGGTCCCGGGTTCAAATCCCGGACGAGCCCATAATGTTTTCGAAATTACCATGGTAACTGAACCGTTATACGGCATCTGCAATGACTTATAATTTTACACCATTCATTTATCTATAATAAGGATTTATTCATTTATTCATTCATGGATGTGGTGAAGGAGGACATGAAGGTCGTTGGTGTAAGAGAAGAAGATGATAGGGTGAGCTAGAGGCAGATGATTCGCTGTGGCGACCCCTGAAGGGAAAAGCCGAAAGGAAAAGAAGATTTATCTTTTATAAGGAATAAATTCAATGTAATTGGCGCCGACTTTAATACAGTACTTTGAAAAAGTCGTCCTTGCAACCCTGAATCTTACAATTTTCCCAGAATTCAAGTCTTAAAAAAATAAGAACTTCTGTAAAAAAAAAAAAAAAAAAAAAAAAAAAAAAAAAAATCATAAATATCACAAGAGTATTGATAGACAGTACAAAAATATTCAAGCCATCCCGCGTTCGAAACCTGCTAAAACATTATATAATCAAGAATCATTGGTTTCCCCCACGCGTTGGTGGTATAGTGGTTAGCATAGCTGCCTTCCAAGCAGTTGACCCGGGTTCGATTCCCGGCCAACGCATCATCGTTTTCTAGCAGGTTGCATTTAAAAATTTTAACCTCCAGGGTGGTGAAGGAAGACATGAAGGTCGATGATGTAAGAGAAGAAGATGCAGAAGATAGAGTGAGATGGAGGCAGATGATTCGCTGTGGTGACCCCAGAAGGGAGCAGCTGAATGGAAAAGAACAAGTGCTGACACTACTCATTGGTACTGTTGGTGTCATCCAACATACTGTATAGTACTATTTGAAAAAAAATCTTCTTCTTCTTTCGGCTTTTCTCTTCAGGGGTCGCCACAGCGAATCATCTGCCTCCATCTCACCCTATCCTTTGCATCTTCTCTTATACCAGCTACCTTCATGTCCTCCTTTACAACATCCACAAATCGTCTCTTTGGTCTTCCTCTAGACCTTCTGCCTGGTAGTTCCAACCTCAGCATCCTACTATCAATATACTCACTATCCCCCCTCTTGTCTCCAAAACGTCTTACATGTGCTGTCCCTCTGATGTGCTCATTCCTGATCCTATCCATCCTCGTTACTCCCAAAGAGAACCTCAACATTTTCATCTCTGCTACCTCCAGCTCTGCCTCCTGTCTTTTCCCCATTGCCACTGTTTCTATTTGTCACTATCTGTCACTATTTGAAAAAATCTAACTTGCACAATTTGTGAAAAAAAAACAAAACACGGACAATAATTATATAAGATGTTTATTCTCTGTATACAGTAACAGAAAGTCCCTTCATTGGAATAAAGGTTCCTCAGCCTGTTCTTGGCTCACAGTGATTCTGAGCTTGGTGTGAGCTTTGGGATAACATGGGGTGCCAAATTTATTGGGTAAGAACTTAACTGACCAAACTTAACCTTGACCTCAACCTCATAAAGAACCTGTAAACGAGGAGATGCTGATTTGTATGTTAATATCAGGGCAGTGTTATGTGCAGATGTAAGTGGCCTTATTTTATTCAGAAATTGAATACTTTGTATCTGACTTGTTAGTTATATATCTGTATACTGCTTGTTTTTTGTTGGGATTTTGCTGTCCTATTCTCAGACACGCTGAGGGCAAACTTGGAACAGCCAATTAGCCTGATGTCTTTTGGACTATGGCGAAAACCAACCCAAACACACACAGAAAAAAAAAAAACATTGCAACTTCATATATGTATGAATAACCATATGATGATAAAAATATACACATTTTTAGTATACAGTAACGGGGGTGTGGGGGGGTGGCAGGTAAAGGGTTTGCAAACTGGTTATACAGTGTACAATGATTTGGATTAAAATGAAAGCATTTGCAGAGCCAACACACAGCATTATATTCTTAGTATGTACTTCATTGGAAATGCTAATAATATTATAGATTTTTGGTATAGGTGTTACTATTACAGGTGCAGGTATAGGTAGGTAGTACTACTGTATTATAGGTATATACTGTACTCGATATAAGGTATTACTTTAATATTTCATGAACTTTATCCAATATAACACATTTATCCATTCATCCATGTTCATAACCGCTTAATTCTAACTAGGGTCGCGAGGAGGCTGACACCCATCTCAGCCAACTCTAGGCAAGGGCAAAGTACACCCTGGACAGCTTGCCAGGTCATCGCAGGGCAGAAACATGCTGACGGCTTTGCAGCCTACTTTTCATGAAAGTCAGCAATGGTTCTTTTACATGCTTCACACCATAGACAGTGAGAGACATCGCCGGCCTTTGATAACCCAGTTAGCTGCAATGGGGGGACAGTGACAACCTGTTGAGCGTGGGGCTTGAACCCCCAACCTTGGGATCAGTGATCAGGCTCTTTACCACCAAAGATTATTATTCCCACACTTTACACCCTTATAACACATAAAGTTCACATTACAGTATTTAGCGTACAGGATTATCTGATTTTAGGCATCAAATCGGCTAATAACTATAAGAGTCCAATTAAAAATATAATAATTCAGACAAATAGAGAACTGACTTCCTGAAAAAACCCTCAATCAATCAATCAATTATGGATTCTAGGAACAACAACAACAACAACAACAACAACAACAACAACAATAATAATAATAATAATAATAATAATAATTATTATTATTATTATTATATATATATATATATATATATATATATATATATCTTTAATATTAATCACACACACACACACACATCATAAAAAAAAATATATTCTAAATGATTTATTAATGTTGGAGGAATAGGATGTATAGCAGCAATTACACGCACATTAAACTTATTGACTATATCTTTTTTAATGTAAACAGTCAGCCATAATTTAGTGGTGTTGTGACTGCAAATAAAATAGACCTATATATCTCGTGCCACTACCAGAAGGCCAAACTGTTCTGTTCACTTCTGACAGAGTTTACTTGTTCGCACACCTATGTAGTCTTCCTATTTCCTTCTCAGAGCTGCCTTTTGTATTATTTATTTTTTTTTTTTTGCTCTCACATAAGCTTAAAGGCATAATCATGGCACAATTAAGATAATTTCAGCACGAGGGCTGGTGGGTAGAGAACTAATTTTCACGCCTCCTAATCGAGGAGGCCTGTCAGATAAAGATAGAGAGATGATTTGAGGGAAATTGTCTTGGCTGAGCCTTTGGAGTGTGAAGCCCAGGTGGCTGCAGGTATCTGCTCGCCCGTGAGCAAATTTGGGTTTGATTTGCCACACTGGTGAGATGACTGGAATGGGAGACTTTCCTCTGTGCTTGTCTCTTGAGGGGGGATTTTTCAATTTATTATCAACTTTTACTTGCGTTCCACAGCTGCTGTGCTTCTGGATGAGAAACTCTAGGCTTATCCTCACACTTACAACCTCCCTTCTTTTCCTTCATTTTATCAACTTGAGGCTCATATATTTATTTGTATCACACATACACAGCTGTCAGATTGTGATCAGAAATCAAATTAGAATAAAGACTATTACTCTATAAAGATTCCAGTTGTTCAGACCATAATGTAGTACTTCTTCTTTTTGCAATTTTCACAATCACTTTCTTTTCAACAGTTTTAATTTGTTATATGAATCATTATAACAAATAATATAACAGATACAGTTGATGAATCTAAATGGTTCCTTGGTGTGAATGTAAGAGCAAATGGTTGCTCACTGCTGTGTTAGCCCTGCAGTAAACTGGTAACTTGTCCAAGGTGTATCCTGCCTCTTGCTCAAAGTCAGCTGGGATTGATTTCATCTTCTCCATGACCCTGACAGTAAACAGTATAGATAATTGATGAATGGATGATTAAAACATACCAAGATTAAATGATCTAAAAACAATACTGTAGTTGTTATATAGATCTTAAATCAAGGACTTACCTGTGTTCCTATTTTTAATCAGGCTTTCAGATCATTTATATTGGTCTATTATTTGTAATTTCTTGATAAACAGAAAAAAAAACAGTAAAAAAAGCCTAAAAATGTTTTTCACTCTAAATTCCAACCCATTGTTTCTGTAGTATTAATTAGATTTAACCACTAGATGGCACCACATGTTCAGTCTGCTTTATTTTCCCATCACTTTCCATTTTTATGTTCAATTGCTTCTATAGGCATCTGTAAGTCACAGTCTAATATATTACTTGATTTTTTTTCATCCTAATTTTAGTTTCCAAGCTGCTCTTTCCTTTATTAAAGTTTCCAGGGAGGCTGGAGCCCAGCCCAGAAAACTTTGGATGAAAGCATGGTACATCCTGAACAGCTTAACAGAGTGTCTCAATGTCAACACAGACATACAACCATTCACACTCACAATCACTCCCAGAGGTGATCGAAAAAGTTCAATTATCCTAATGGGCATGTCTTTAGATTGTGGGAAGAAACCGGAGAACCTGGAGGTGCACCTATGCATTGCACAGGTAAAACACACGAAGTCCACACAAAAACACACAGGGCTCAAACCCAGGCTCGTTTTGCTGTTAGGTGGAAGGGATAACCACTATGTCACATATTATAAATATTATTTATTTTGCATTAAATATCATTGTTGAAGCAGAAAGTATGCTTTTGGACCCATAGACACACACACACACACACACACACACACACACACACACACACACACACACACACACACACACACACACACACACACACACAATAATACATACTGTATAGTGTATATTCAGTATTAAAACAGGGTTACTGATTTGGCTCTGGAATTAAATCTTACATAGTACAAATCTATAAAATCATCAGATAAATTGTGTAATTATTTCCATGCTGTAATCTGCTGAAGCAAGCAAATCCTAGATGACACTAGAATAACCTATTCACCAATCATCGTAATATATACAGAGAGATAATCTTTTAGAACACTGGATGTCTTTTCGAAAAATCTGTCAATGTCTCAGCTGTCATACATTGTTGTATGCAGTGCCTCGGTAATGGGCTTTGAATTTCAGATTGCAATAAAAACGGCAAGCAGAGTCAGTGAAGAGTGGAGCTGAGTATCTCCTACATCTGGCTTCATGGACAAAGCGCAATCATATGAAAGAGAAAACCTATTTAAGAACTGAGTCGCTCTTCACGAGATGAGTTTGTAAGTATGAAGTCTTCTGACCGAAGGCCGGAAGAAAGCTTAATCATTTTAAATGCTACTAAAATTAAAAGGCCCTGAACAATAATTATCCTTCTTCTGCTATGTTCCACATGACTTGACCTTTGGCTACAGAGGGTACACCGGTGTGTGCTGGCAATCACACCAGCACTGTGCTCCGACTCTCTTCTCTGCTGCTCCTTAATTAATACTCTGCATTTCTTTCATCCTAGCCCTTGTGGGTTTCACCCTTTTCCCAGAGAAAAACCTGACAGTGATATTTCAATCCGAGCACCTCTGGTGTGTTATATCGTTCACTTTTATGCAATCATTTTCTTATTCAAACACACGCTCAGAGTGCTTCAGATAAGCACGGTTCCATAATAAATCAAATCATGTTTGGCCTTGATTGTAGATTGGCATTCAGGAGATTTATTTTCTTTCCCCTGTTAACATTTGCTTTCAGCAAACCTGCAGCTGCATTTTATGAAGAACTGTGTGCGAGCTGACCAGAAGATCTTAAATAGTAAGTGCATACCTTTTACGCTCATGTGTGATATTTATTTTGTTTTTCCCCTCTACTCTTTTGTGATATGAGATAAAACAGGTTTTGTCTGAGAGCGGGTGTTTTTGTGTCTCTGTTTTGGCCTGGTGTGCTGTGCTTCACTGAGCTGTGGCACAGGAGTGTGATTCAGAGCCAAAGTGTGTGATGAAAATGTACACACACTGTTGTCTGTACACTGTACCTTTTTCTTCCAGATGTTTCTCCGGTGTCCTGCGATGGCCTGGTGAGCTATCCAGGGTGTACTCTGCCCTCGCCTAGAGTAGACTGAGACGGGCGCTAGCCTCCCCGTGACCATAATTAGGATTAAGTGGTTCAGAAAATGAATGAATGAATGAATGAACGAACGAATGTTTCTCTGGTGAAAGACTCGACTAGCAACTTCATGCATGATATAAAGTAAAGACATAAACTCCAGAACAGATATGAAGATATGGTCAATGACTTACAATGCAAGTAAACCTTCTTTGGGAAATACAATCAAAGGTTGAACCTCTAGTTAATGGAGATGGCTCGATGTTCAGACAGCCCATTGATCCAAATAACCGCACTCATATAAGATGAGCTCCTTCTTCTTCTTTCGGCTCTTTCCCTTTTTTCAGGGGTCGCCACAGCGAATCATCTGACTCACATGTTTGATTTGGCATAGGTTTTACGTCAGATGCCCTTCCTGACACAACCCTTTAGCATGGGGCAGAAACACGCAGCTACGCTTTCCGAAAGTCAGCAATGGTTCTTTTACATGAACCTCTCACCATAGACAGTGAGAGACATGGCCGGCCTTTGATAACCCAGTTAGCTGCACTGGGGTATGGGAGACGACGACGACGACAGTGACGACCTTGTGGAGAGTGGGACTTGAACCACCAACCTTAGGATCAGTGATCCAGCACCCTTTACCACCAGGCCACCACTGCCTGCACTCATAGACTCATATAAGATGAGCATCTTGCTTAAATCAGTTGGGCACCCGACTCAGTTCAGTTGGGATAGGGTTAGGTTTGTTCAGCTTCCCTGCTGTCCTAATGGGAGTAAGTGGCTCGGCAAATGAGTGCTGAGTATAGTCTCCTAATAGTAACTTGTCCTGTCACTGAACTGCAGCTGAGAAATTACCTGAACAGCAGATATTAGGGACAATGTCATACCCTTTACTCATGCCTTTGAGCTTGAATGACGAAAGAGCAGACATTTTGGTGCTTAGTCTCTAGCTTCGAGATAGGACTTATAGCTCGTGATGCTCCACAGTCCTGGTCTAACATCCATGGTAAATGGTTCTGAAATAGCTGGAGAAAAGGGGATTTGGTGAGATGGACCAGCACAATGTCGTTGTCTTGAATACAGCCCCTCAAGTCATCTGACTTTGGTCAAAAGCCTTTCAGTATTTGCTGTCAAATGGAGCAATTTTTTTCTTTACTTCTCCTTAAGTGTCTAGACAGTGCTTTTCTTGCTCCGTTGGTTCCCTTGGACAGAGACCAAATCTCCACTCTCAGAGGTGATAAGAGCTGTTTTATCGGTTGAGGCGAGTGTCACTCAGGTGGGATATGTGAAGATGTGTGAGCCCCTCCTCTTGCTTCTTGATGGGAAAGTAACCTTGACCAAAGCTCACAAACACTGCATGCTGCACGGCATATGTGACACATTAGCGCATTAACAGGACACAAAGCTGTGGGTCAACAATTCGTTGAGGAACGTTTGCTTTTGCACCTCCACCCTTAGATTCTATTCATGTCAAACTGTTTGATATAATATCAAAAATTATGTCATGGAATTTCTTTTTGAACAACCTGAAGTTATAATAAAGACAGAATCGAAATATTTATATTTATATTTATAGTATTCGATACAAAATACTTCTTCAAATAAATATGAAGCTGCTTTAATTACTTATTATATTTACTAATCTTCTTGACTCTTTAGAGAAGGAAATGCTTACAATTAAGCAAAATTAACCTGGAGATCACAAGTTTGAATCCAGGTTGATGCCGCAACCATCTGTGATTGGGAGTCCATGGGAGATAATTGGGCAGGGAGGGAGAGATTACATACACTCCTTGTCAATCACAGCGATCACCAGCCAATCCATGGGCACCTGTGAGCGGGCTGTTAGACTGCATCCAAATGAACATGCTCAGCAGTTCATAAAGAGGCGGGTGGCAGTATTGCATGTTACAGAAGGGGACATGTGCTTGCTTATGCCCCTCCCTGGCTGGTGGTGTTTTTTATGTTATAAGGAGGCAACACTCCATGGGGGGAATTGGATACAACTAAATTTAGGGTAGAAAAAAAATGGAGAAATAATCAATAAAAAATTAATCAAATTATCTGCCAAAAGAAAAACAATTTTATTACTAATATGGTGAAATGCAGGTCATTTAAATGGTGTAAATGTAATTAATAACAGATATAGGGTTACTTAAGCACTGGCAGAAACACCCATACCAGACTACATATACACTGTCCTCCATAATTATTGGTACCCCTGGTTAAGATTCATTCATTTTCTGTAATCTCTTAATCCTAATTAGGGTCGCGGGGAGGCTGGCACTTATCCCAGCCAATTCCAGGCGAGGGCAGAGTACACCCTTGACAGTTCGCCAGGCTATCATAGGGCAGAAACACGCTGACGGCTTTACAGCCTACTCTTGTCAAAAGTCAGCAATGGTTCTTTAACATGCCTCACACCATAGACAGTGAGAGACATGGTTATCTTTGATAACCCAGTTAGCTGCACCGGGGCCCGGTTAAGATGTGTTTTTTTTTCTAAATAATATTGGACCACAATGAAAAAAAGAGGAAAATCCAACCTTTAATACACGTGCATTTACTCAATGGAGTAAAAAAAATCCTACATTAAGAAATAATTATTTTACATCAAGTCATGTGTGCCACAGTTATTAGTACCCCTGATGTTAATACTTTGTACAACCTGCTTTTGCCAACAAAATAGCACCTGATCTTCTCATTTTGTTTCACAGAAAGAGGAATCTTGGACCGTTTTCTATCTGGACAATCTCTATAAATCATCCAGCGACCTGGTCCTCTCCTCTACAGTCTTCTCTTCAGCTCAATCCACAGGTTTTCAATGGGGTTTAGGTCTGGGGACTGCGATGGCCATGGGAAGAGCTTGATTCTGTGTCTGGTGAACCATTTCTGTGTAGCTTTAGCCACACATTTCGGGTCATTTTTTTTTGCTGAAAGACTGCCACTCGATTTGGATTTAGAATGTTCTGGTATTTCAAAGCGTTCATTATGCCATGCACCCAAACAAGATTCCCAGGGTCTCTGGAAGAGAAACAGGCCCACCGCATCCCCGATCCTCAAGCATACCTCACAGTGGGCATGAGGTTCTTTTCTGCATACTCATCTGTTGTGTTCCGCCAGACCCACTTAGAGTGTTTGTTTCCAAAAAGCTCTACCTTGGACTCAACTGAGCAAAGCACACAGTCCCAGTTAAAGTCCCAGTACCACTTAGTGAACTCCAGACATTTGCATTTATGATTGTGAGTGAGTAAAGTTTTTTTGTGAATGCTTCCCAAACAGCTTGGCATGTTGATGTCGCCTGATGGTTGCTTTGGAGATTTTGTGACCCCAAGATGCTCCTATTTGTTGCAATTCTTTAATCTTTGGTGAACTTTTTATTTCTCTTACCATCCTCATCACTGTGCATGATGGCAAAATAACCATCTTCCTCATCCAGGCTTGTTTATTACTGTTCTGGTTGTTTTAATGGGAGTGGACGGGCATCTTGCTGCCTGGATTATTGACTACCTTACTAACCGTCCACAGTACGTGCGGCTGTAAGTCAAAGGTGGTAGTCTGTAGCACGGGGGCACCGCAGGGCACCGTCCTCTCACCCTTCCTTTTTAACATCTATACCTCGGACTTCATATATAACACAAACAGCTGCCACCTCCAGAAGTTCTCGGACGACTCCGCCATCGTGGGCCGTGTGTCAGAGGGGAACGAGCTGGAGTACCGGTCGGTCATCGTCGACTTCGTGGACTGGTGTGAGCGCAACCACCTGTGCTTGAACACTAGGAAGACGAAGGAGATGGTGGTCGACTTCAGGAGAAGCACTCAAACACACACACACACACATTTACTAGTGAACATCCAGGGACAGGACATTGAGACAGTGGACAGTTTCAAGTACCTGGGTGTTCACCTTAACAATAAACTGGACTGGTCCCACAACACCAACGCCCTGTACAAGAAGGGCCAGAGTCGCCTCCACCTTCTGAGGAGACTCAGGTCCTTCGGCATATGCAGACCTCTGCTCAGGACATTTTATGACTCTGTGGTAGCCTCTGCAATCCTCTACGCTGCCATCTGCTGGGCCCCGGGCAGCACAGAGCGGGACAGAAAGAGACTGAACAAGCTGGTCAGGAGGGCCAGCTCTGTCCTCGGCTGCCCACTGGACTCTGTGGAGGAGGTTAGTGAGAGGAGGATGGTAGCAAAGCTCACATCCATCCTGTCCAACAGCTCTCACCCACTGCACCAGACTGTCAAGGAGCTAAGCAGCTCCTTCAGTGTACGACTGAGGCATCCTCAGTGCAGGAAGGAGCGCTACCGCCGGTCGATCATTCCCACCGCTATCAGACTGTACAACGCCACTTTGTAACTGTCTGTGAAAATACCGGTTATGTGCAATAAAAACCCCGTGCACTTTAATCACCCACATCTACCCCACTGACTGTGAACCATATCAACCCATCTACTCTGCCCTCAGATACATTACACTTTAATATAGGCCAGTCTATAAAGTTGCTCCATTCTTTTCTTTTCTTTTATTGTTTAGTAATTTATACTATTTATGTATCTATTTATTTATTTACTTATATAATATATATGTATGTGTGTATGTTCGTACTTGTATCTATTTTTGCACCCCCTACTGATAGTACCTCAAGAGCCTGTAACAGTGAATTTCTCCATTGTGAGATTAATAAAGCTGTATCTTATCTTAAACGTCTTAATGAATCCTCTGACAGTAGATATGGGCAGGGGCAGTTGAGTGGCTATTTAAATTTATTTTTTTTATTTTTTTATTTTAATATTATAGTGAAGATTGACACATGGGGCAGTGGTGGCCTGGTGGTATAGGGTGCTGGCTCACTGATCCTAAGGTTGGGGGTTCAAGTCCCACTCTCCACTAGTTGTCTAGTTGTCACTGTCCCCCCAGTGCAGCTAACTGGGTTATCAAAGGCCAACCTTGTCTCTCACTGTCCATGGTGAGAGGTTCATGTCAAAGAACCATTGTTGACTTTCATAAAGAGGAGCTGCAAAGCCGTCAGCGTGTTCCTGTCCCTTGCAAAAGGGTTGTGTCAGGAAGGGCATCTGACTTAAAAACCTAAGCCAAATAAAACCTGTGAATCATATGCTATGGCGATCCCTGAAAAAGGGAAAAAGCCGAAAGGAAATCTCTCAGTGAAGGCTGACACAGCTTACTTAAATGGTTTGTTCCTTTGTCTTTCCCATGTTGAAGACTGGATAAGAGAAATGTCCTTTGTGTCACATTATATTTACAGATCATGGGAACAGGAAGTGATGAATTACTAAGTAAATGTCCTTAGATACTCTGATTAACTTTGAAAACTACTGTAGAATTTACAGAAACACTTCAATTACATTTCTTACCTAGGAATTGTTAGGGGTGCCAATAATTTTTGGAACAGGTGATTTTACGAAAAAGAGTTAATTTTTAGTCAGGGATTTTTACCCTTTTAAAATTCACTTGACTTGAATGTTACTTTTTTTAAATATAATTTTGAAAATAAGAGTAGCTTCTGCAATAAATATTGAATTTATTTTAATCATACTAACACATATTAACCATGGGTGCCAATATTTATGGAGGACAGTGTTTGTCATTAATGAAATATTTTGGGATATCCTTTCTGGAATGCCTATTGTTTTGCCTTCATGTCAAGTTTCATCACATCACGGACAGCATGCTTTACCGCAAAGTATCTTGCTGTGAATGATCTTTTCCAAATATGCTCTGAAAAATCACTGTTTTCTTTGAAAGGCTGTAGCCTAAGTTGCAAGTCATCTCACTCATAATATTCCAGTCATCCAATCACTGGCCGTTATCTATTGCTGGTTGTGGGTGAGTTAGATCTAATCCCGGCAGACACTGTGTGAAAAGCAAGGTTTATTGAACAGGTTGTCAGCCTACTGCAGGGCTAACACAGACGGTGCGCGGACATTTGCTCACAGGACAAATGCTCACAACCTTAATGGAAAAAAAAACAGACATTTGCTTCCAACATCTTTTTTTCTTTATTCTAATAAAGGCATAATACAAAAAGATCACAATGTGTTATAAAAATTATTTATTCTTATCAATACATAATGCTAAATTAACTCATTATACATTAGGGTTAGGTAAAAGGTAAAGTCTGTTGGTTTTTTTTACACCCGAGCCTCATCAGGCCTCATCAGTGCTTATCCCTGGTTTCCATAGCGTGAAGCAACCAGGAGTTCAACTACCCCTGGATGGGCTGCTAGTCCATCACAGGTTACCTTCCCAGTATATTTTACTGGTACCCATTTCTACTGCTGGGTGAACAGAGGCACACTTGTGGTTGAGACCTTGCCCAGGGGTCTTGGCACAGTGAGGGTCTCAGTGGGAATCAGACTCACAACCTCCCGATCATGAGTGCAGCACCCTAACCACTACACCACCAGTGCCACATGGTTAGGGTTAGGCTTAGGGTTAAAATTGAAAAAAAAAAAAATTGTTCTGTTGTGAGCAAATGTCTGTTTTTTTCACGAAGGTTGTGAGCATTTGTCTTGTGAGCAAATGTCCTGGACCTACACAGACATAGAGAACAGTTCACCTATGTTCTCTCATAATGCCTACTGTATTTTACATATTTAAAAAATGGTTGCTTTCGACTGACATTATCCATGCTAATCATACATGATAGCACTGCTATAGCACGAGCCAACTAGCTATTTGCTTGCTTAAATTATTAGCTTACTGCGATAATCAAGCTATTCGCAAGCCATTGCACAAATATCAAATAATGAATGCTCAGGAATACGAGTTCACTACAGACTTACCTGAGAATAGAGTACCATCCATCTGAAATGATGTGCATTTAAGAGTTTGTTTGAGTTATTGTTTGGCGTCTTCAAAGAAGTTATTTTTTTTCTTTATTCCAGGGCAGACTTGATTTTTATTGGCAGAGTGAATGTTATTTTTCTTTACATTTTATAAGAAAAATAAATAAAAAAGCAGCACTGACTTCCCACATAGAAAAGTCTTCTATGCTGTGCAAAATAGCTTAGAAAACATTGTATGACAGTCACAAAGCCACTCTCTTTCCTCTTCACCATGACAATGGAGTACACCAGAGATAGAGGTTATCCATTGAGTTCTGACAGCACCTATATTCCCTTGGTATAGGGCACTAGGGTAATGCATCGCACATTCACACCATTTACAGCTTTATGTCTATCTTCAGAGAATATTGTCTGTCTTGAAAAAGTCTTAGGTCCCTGAAGTAAAAATCAATCCACGAATTGTGCAGTGTGTCCCTTGTTTGGAGTCTATTGTGACTTTATTCCCAAGCCGGGTAACACAAGAATGGCTCCATTCTTCTGGGCATAGTGGATCCACAATATTGACTACTGGTCTATAATTTGTTTCTATGCTAGCTAACTCTCCAGCTCCAAGTAATTCAGGTTCCTTTCTCTCCGCTCTGAATGGAGCACTTGCGTTGTTTAGCAAAAGGGGATTTAATATATGTGGATGATTTATTCAAGGGAGAGCAACAGGACTTTTGTATAAGATGCATGGCACTATTCTTTCTTGAAGGACATACACTTGTTTTCCGGCTGCACCTCAAGAGCAGATTCTGTAGTGAATTCAACATATGTACGGTACTCGCTTTTCTTGTCTTTTTGTGAGTTTGTCTCATAATCATCCACAAACTGAACCGGTGTGTTTTGCCGAATGAATTTCATACTGGAAATAAAACAAGGACAACATAACAGTTATATATTTTACAACAGCATTGTGTTTCTCTACCCCAATTTTTTTTTTCTGAATTCAGAAATAGTTTTTTTTTTTTTTTTTTGTCAGTAGAAACTGTCAGACTTCGTCCTGGATTAGGAGCTGCATCCAGCAGACATGTGTCCTTTTTGGTAGATTTTTTTTTTTTTTTATCAGGATAAAATATAATTTTTATCTTGGTTCATTCAGAATGACAGTTCTTCAAAATCACTGCACACCAAGGGATATTCATTACTTTTTGTAGACCCGCCTGGGTAACCCGTCAAGTTTTCATCTCCTCTCATCTTTCATCTATTTCACTCTCTCAGAAAGTCCATTTTTTCCTTGGGAAATTCTCCAGCTTTACTTTCCTATGACCTTCCACTCTAAATTGCTTGGCTTGTGTTATTCACAGTTTAAGATTTACCTGGAACAGTATATCTTTCGAGGATTTCCTGCATTCTTAGGTGCCCAATAACTCGTACTGATAAAGCCAGTACATTTGGCTTGGCTGACTTATTCTTGCTCTCTAAGGCCTCACATGTTTGGGCTTAGTGAAAATTTGTAAGGGTTTATTGTAAACAGCAAAATCAAATTTATGATCTAATGTATCAGTCGAGATAGCTGATTCGATGAAAGGAACAGATATCTCTGACTTTCGGGCAAACACGCATTTACTCTTAACAGGATACAAGATGGAAATGAATGTTTTCATGAAATTTCTGTGGGGCAATTGTGGCCTGGCAGTGGATCACTGCTCCTCAGGTTGGGGGTTCAAGGCCCACTCTCAAAGGGTTGTTCCCCCCCCCCCCCCCCCAGTGTAGCTAACTGGGTTATCAAAAGCAAGCCATGTCTCTCACTGTCTATAGTGTGAGGCATGTAAAAGAACCTTTGCTGACTTTTGACAGGAGTCAGTGTGTTTCTGCCCTGTGATGGCCTGGTGAGCTGTCCAGGGTGTACTCTGCCCTCATCCGGAGTCAGCTGGGCAGGGCACCAGTCTCCCTGCGACCCTAATTAGGATTAAGCGGTTGCAGAAAACGAATGAAGAAATTTCATGGAAGAAATTTTGTTCAAGTACAGGTAATAAAACCAATCATTAAGATGCAAGTGAAATTTGAATTTTAATACGAATTTCATCATATTTTATCATTTATTGGGATGTTTTCTTTAATCAACTCAACATTTGATGGCTTTCATTTTTTAAAGATCTGTATTGAATCTCAGCAGAATACAATGAGCATGAAGCTGATCATTTCATGCTGAGCCTCCTATCTCCTCTCAGATCACTCAGGAAACGGACACCCTTTCTCTTGTATTGTCCCTCAATACAACAGAGACAAAACCTGATGCTCTTGATTTGCAGGTAAGCCTTTTTGCAGTGTCACTGTAGCCCACATTTAACTGACAGAGTGACTTGTAGCTTTTGCCAGGGCTCATTTTGGGGACATAATGGTGTCTGGCACTCTCTCAGAGCCCATTGTGGAGAACAGGGAGACGTCGTGATCATTTAGAAAAAAAAAAAAAAAAAAAAAAAAAACCCTAAAAATGTCCCAGAGGGCTTTAATCTTTCTTCATTATTTCTCCATTATGGATAAATGCTCTCAGAAGACCTCGCTCCAGTCATAAATGAAACACTGACTCTTTTTCCATCCCTCATTCTTCCGCCTGTGCACCTTTCACCCTCTGCTTTCATCTTTAACACTGGCATGAGTACGTAAGAGGGCCGGCCATGTGTATTCCACTTGCAGATAAAAGGATAATTGAGTTGATAAACACAGGGGTCACAGTGAGTTAAGTGTTATGGAGGCAGAGAAGAGCTTTGTTTTGCAAAAAGAGATGCACTGTACCATATTACACGGGACTATTTTAGCAGGTTACTTGATGTGAGTTGTTGGATGATGGTTCCTGACAGGAAACAACCATTTGGATCAATAGGACTATGGGACCTGATTGAAATGTCCTTGGCATGCTTGCAGAATTACTTACTACCTATATCCATTCACCAGTCACTTTAATTGGAACACCTGTGCACTTGCTTATTTATGCAATCATCCATTCAGACAATCATGTGGTAGCTGTAGAGTCCATAAAATCATGCAGCTACGCCTATGTTTAATAGTTAATATTCACGTGAAACATTAGCATAGTGCAAGATGACAGCTCAGTGACTTTGAGTATAGCATGGATGTGGTGCCTTTATATTTTGTAATTGAATAAAGAATTACATCATATTCATAACACTTTGTAGTGACATTTAATGTTATGTTATATCTAAAAAAATAAAAAATAAAAAATAGTGGACTGCATTATAGACAAGTTATTTTCTGTCGTGCTTCATATCTGCATATCTATAAGCTTCAAGTCTCTCCATGACTTTTTAGAGTTTTATTTATTTACTTTTCATGATACCATTGCTGACTTTCGACAAGAGTAGCTGCAAAGCCGTCAGCTTGTTTCCGCCCTGCGATGGCCTGGCGAGCTAGTCCAGGGTATACTCTGCCCTCACCCGGAGTCGGCTGGGACGGGCGCCAGCCTCCCGCGACCCTAATTAGGATTAAGCGGTTACAGAAAATGAACCAAAATTTTCAAGATTAATCTGTTTGAATGGCGGCAGCACGTCCGCCTGACAGCAGGAATGCCTGGGCTCGAATCCCAGCCTGGGAGTTTCTGTGTGGGGTTTGCATGTGCTCCATGTGTTTGCGTGGGTTTCCTCCACGTAGTCCGGATTCCTCCCACAGTCCAAATATAACACTTCACAAATAATATTAATAGTAACTGAGATTGCGGAGAATCTGGTGCAACTAACTGGGTTATGGGGGCAGCCGCGGCCTAAAGCTTACAGAAGCGGCTTTGGGATAGAAGTTTGCTGGTTTGATTTCTGAACCGGCAGGAAAATGTATGGTGGTGGTGGTGGGGGTGGGGGGAGTGAGCAACTTTCCTTCATCCACTTTCATAGCTGAAGTGCCCTCGAGCAAGCCACTTAACCCCCAACAGCTCACTCAGGGTACGACCAATGTGTGTGGCAGCCTACTGCTCCAAATGTATGCGTGCTCATTGTTTATGTGTGTGTTGTCACTTTCAATGGGTTAAATGCAGAGGCAATGATTTCCCTTACTGGATTAATGCGGATACCTAAAAAAAAAAAAAAAAAAAAAATCAAAGGTCAGCCATGTCTCGCGCTGTCTGTGGTGAGAAGCATGTTGAAAGAACCATTTCCATCATTCTTAAAGAGTAGGCCATTGGGTTGCCATCAGCATGTTTGTCCCCTGCGATGGCCTCTTGTGCTGTCCAGCCTGTGCCCCACTCTCGGCAGAGTCAGCGAGATGGGGCCAGCCTCCCTGTGACTCTAATTAGGATTAATGGTTTGGAAAATGAATAAATGAATGAGATTGTGAAGGCATTTGGGTTGGCTGTAAGCCAGTCTGTCAGATTCTTGTTAGCTTGATATCTCAACAGTTAAATGCTTCAATGTTTGTAGGATTTATTTATAAAATACATATTTACGCTGTGCCTAAAAGCAGAGTTAACCATGATATATTTGGAGGCTGTGTTTAATTTTCATTCATTCGTAATTAATTTATTTGTCAAGGTTTGAACTATGCTCGCCAGTATATCAGGAGAAGCATTAAAAAAAAATGCTCTGCAAACGACTGTAATTTTAATTAATTATTGTTTGGATATCATTATATTAATCAACAACAACAACAACGACAACAAAAAATGTAAGTTTTCCGAAACAAAAACTGTCTTACTATACATTCTTGGATGCCAGAGCGTATCAAGTTCCTGTCAGAGAGCACAAAGACAATCAGCATTGTGAGGCATACTGGAGGGACGGGCGTACAATTCATCCAAAATCGAGTCAATGATTTTTTAAAACGCACTGGTATTGGCCATTTTTACCTCATAATTTGTGTGTATACTAAATTTAAGCAATCCGAACTCTTATTTTAACAAGGTAAAAGGTAAGTCTGTTGGGTTTTTACACCCGAGCCTAGTGGCTCATCAGGCCGGTGTTTATCTCCGGTTTCCGTAGCGTGAAGTGACCAGGAGTTCAACTCCTCCTGGATGGAACGCTAGTCCATCGCAGGTTACCTTCCAAGTATATTTTTACTGGTACCCATTTATACTGCTGGGTGAACAGAAGCACACTTGTGGTTGAGACCTTGCCCAGGGGTCTTAGCACAGTGGGGGGGTCTCAGTGGGATTTAAACTCACAACCTCCTGATCATGAGCCCAGCACTCTAACCACTACACCACCACCACTTATTTTAACATAAATGACCATTAAACGAACAAAATTAGTAATTTTATCCACTGGATTACTAATGAGGGCAGAACTGTGTGGGTTAGCCATCATTTTTGTTCCTGGAAGTGACGTCAACACGTTGGACAGGGTTAATGTCTCCTGTGGAGACAGCAAGACTACTTTCTCTCAGGATGAGAATACTGTAGAGATGATTGTGACGGTAATTATGCAGCTAACATTTTGCCAACTCTGCTCTCCTGTCATCAGTTGATTTAGGAACAAAAAGAAATGTTTACTGTAATTTCTGCGCTTGCTGTCTGTGCAGTTCAGCACTGGCTGATAATGTATTATACTGCACCGGTCAGTGACGCAGCCCAGACGATCCAACGAGTCTGTGTTACCACCAGGCTGGAACAGCCAATCAGAAAGGTAGCATATCTCTGAGCATAGAGTCGTAGCACTCACAGACGCTGAAAATATGCTTGGACGGATGTCAACAGCAAGGTCAAATGTCTGGAGCTGTTTCTACGGAATGGGTTCCTTTGTGTGCACAGTATATGTTAATGGTATTTGCATCATATAAATGAGTAATATTTTGTCATGCTATCTGGGCAAAGTAGCTTTATTAGTTCATCTGATGTCAAATATTCCAGTTAATTTCTTTAAAGGGAATGTGTTTGCTCAGTGTTAAAACATCTTCAAAAGACTGAAAAATCTGATGTAAACTAGACTGCAATAACTCAATTAGCTTCTTACTTTAGATCTGAGCGTTGCATTGCTTACGCATTTTACCACCACAAATAATTAGATAAACTCATTTGGCTGTAAACTTGTGAAAGGCGAAATATTTTGGTTGGTGTGGATTTCTCTGTCCTGTTTGAGCTTCAGTGTACTAGTGATGTAGAAAGGACATGATTGGCACATTTCACGTAATTATATTGAGGCAGAAAAGCTTGTGCAGTTTTTTCTCCGATGTTGGCTAAATTCATAGCAAGACTGGTTAATAGCAACCACCCTGAAATCAGTCTGACCCCCCCCAGATGTTCTAAGTGGTAACTTTCATTCATGTGCTGAACCATTTACTCTTATAAAAGTCATGAGGAGTCTGGAGTCTATCGTAGCCAACACTGGGCAAAGGCAGGGTAAATCCCGATCAGGGACCATCACAGGGACCACACACACAAAACCATTCACACTCACATTAATACCTATGGGCAATTTGCAACGACCAATCAGTCTACTGTGCGTGTCTTTGTACTGTGGAAGGAAACCAGAGTACTCGAAAGACCCATCCAGGCATGGGGAGAAGATGCAGACTCCACACAGAAACACCTGAGCATGGGACTTAAACCCAGGAGCTTCTTGCTGTGAGGCGGACGTGCTAATCACTATGCCTCTGCGCTGCCCTGGCATAACTCAATGCGAAAAAATAAAAATAAAAAATACAGTCGGCCCTCTACTTACGAAATTAATCTGTTCCAGTGCCTTTTTTGTAACCTGAGTTTTCGTAAGTAGAGGTGCATTTTACATGTAAAACGTGTGATTTGTTCCAAGGCTCACAACACTACCCCATAAACCCTTTAAAAATTATAAATGTACACCAATTTTGTATGTAATATGTATGACATATGTGTTAAAAGTAAAAGAAAATCATTTACCTTTTTTTAAATCTCTCAGACCACCCAAGTGACGCTTTAAAGTCCGGGGGTTGCTGGTCTGAAGACCCCCCCCCCCCCCCCCCCGCCCCTTCATGAGGTCCTTAAATATGGCGGTTGCTTTTCCCGAAATAATCGCCTCCGTCACTGTATCTCCTCTTTTAAGATCTCTTTTTGCTTCAATATCATCCCGATTGTAGAGCAGTTTTGGCCATACTCCTTTGCCGATTTAGCTCATCCGCATCCCACTTTCGTATTTTTTGATTATCTCCTGCTTCACTTTGATTGATAATGGAGCCCGTTTCTTCTTTTCGGTGTCACCGAGAATCACTTTCTTGGGGTCCATGATGGATAATGAAATATAACACTGCAATGATCACTCTCAAAAAACTCAGTCCTGTTCAACTCTCCTTCAAGCGTGTGACAAACAGGAAGTATGGGTACAGGAATGGGTACAGTTCAGCTCCCTCCTGGCCAATGGGAGGCCAGCGGGGCGGGATGTTGGGAGACAGCCAATGAGAGAGCAACTCGCGCATTGTTTGAATGTTTGAATAGCGCGTTTGAATGTTTGAATGTCGCATTTTTTGCTTTTCATCAGAAGAGGTTGTTTTGTGTACAGAGGACGAAAATTTAGGAAAATGTTTTCGTAACCTGGATTTTTCGTATTCAGAGATTTTTGTAAGTAGAAGGCCGACTGTATACAGCCGACTGTAGACTGTTTTCTGGTTTGGAAAGTTGAAATAATGATTTTTTTCTCTATATTGTGGACTAAATGGTTATTTTCTTTTCCTTTATTTATTTATCTACAGTGAAGCTGTTAGACTAAAGATTTAAGCCTCAATTTTTTTTGTCAGGTTGTAAACCTGGGACATTAGATTGCTTCTGTACAGCTGAGGAAGCCTTCCATCTGTCACTTATGCAAACCAGCGTATTGCCACCGACTATCATATTCTTGAAGCATTTGGTGATTTAGTAAAGTATTACATTGAGAAGCCATTGCATTATTATTTCACAATTATTTTCAACAACAACAACAACAACAGTAACAATAATCTTCTTCTTCTTTTCCTTTCGGCTGTTCCCTTCAGGGGTCGCCACCGCAAATCATCTCACCCTATCCTCTGCATTTTCTTCTCTTACACCATGTCCACCATGTACACTTCATGTCCTCCGTCACCACATCCATAAATCTCCTCTTTGGTCTTCCTTTAGCCCAGTGGTCTGCAACCCTCGGCTCGCGAGCTGCATGTGGCTCTTAAGCACCGCCCTAGTGGCTTCCTGGAGCTTTATCAAAAACGTATGAAAATGGAAAAATATGTTTTATAAAAAAAATTTGGTTACTGTAGGACAGTACTTCTCAATTATTTTCTGTGGCACCCCCTCTAGGAAAAAAAAAAAAATTTCACGCCACCCCCCACAACCCCACAAGCAACTATAAATAGTATTGTCTGTAAAATCGTTCTTAGTACACCTCTGCCTAACATTGTATTTATTAACATTAAAAACAAAAAAGAAAGAAATATAGTTCAACTTACAATTAAGAAAAACTTCATTAACATTGTTTTAAATCTGTAATAGAAAAGATTTAAAAATGCACCAATGTGCCTGAAAAAAAAAAAAATCCTTATTTAAACTCATTTATCTGATTCATGTCTTAATATCTCCGTCTCTCTCCACCTTTCTCTTCGTTCCTGTTTGAAAATTTTCCATGTTGTTTCTTGAGGGGTTGTTTACTGCACTCCATATCGTTTGCTTGTGCAAAAAACCACTACACCATAGAATGAGACTGTGATGGCCTGGCGAGCTGTCCAGGGTGTACTCTGCCCTCGCCCAAAGTTGGCTGGGATGGGCGCCAGCTTCCCCGCGACCCAAATTAGGATTAAGTGGTTACAGAAAATGAACTGAACTGAACATAGCATGAGAATGAGCACCACTGCCAACTAGTGGAGTGAAGGCGCAATTACACTTAATTCTCGTACACTATTCTAGAAAAAGCATGCTCCCCAGGGTCATAAATGCCCCCCCTCCCGGCATCATACCTCGCCCCCCTTGGCCCCACTATTTGAGAAGCACTACTACTGTAGGAGGACAAGTCTGACAAACATTCTTAATGTTTTCCAAAGTTTAAAAAATTGTGTAAAAAATATTAATTATACATTTCAACATTTCTGTCAACAAAGATTTGCGTCATAGCCTGCGACACATGTTTCAGTGTGATGCATTGCCAGGCAGATTGCTGTTATAAACAAACCAGGGGGTGTGTCATGGGCCATGGATCCCAAAGAAAAAAAGAGAAAGCTTGCTGATGAGAACAGGATTTAAGGAAGAATGGACCGAATCATTTGCTTTCATTGCCAATGCGGAAGGATTGCCTGTATGTTTGCTTTGTAATGAGAAACTGTCAAATAACAAAAAGAGTAATTTGGAAAGACATTTCCAGGAAAGGCATGCTAAATTTGCAGCCGACCACCCAGTTGGGATTGAGAGAAAAAGTGCGATTTCAGTATTACTGGAGAAATTAGAGAAGCTCAAAGATAGATTTAAGAAGTGGATTTCATCTCCAAACTGTGCTGTGATAATATTTATTAATGAATGAAGCGCTTAGGCTCCTTAGCAGAAGCTAGAGAAGATGCAGGTTGTTTGAGTGACATCATAGGGCTTAAATAATCATTAAAAACACACACAAAAAAATGTGAATTCGCAATTCAAGCAGTCACGTTGATGACATGTTCGCAAAGGAGAAAAAGAGGTGTACACATCATCTGCAACCAATCAGCAGGATGGAGAAACAAAAGCTCTCAGCCATTGGCTGAATTTGAATCAAGTGCTAGTAACTTCCGGGTTTGCTGCTAATCCAAAAGTATAATAATAATGTTGTAAAATGTAGTAATGATTAAGTGAAAACTTTTTAATTTTGTACTGTAATAATATATATGAATAAATAAAGCGCTTCGGCTCCTTACCAGAAACTAAAGAAGATGCAGGGCATTTGAGTGACATCATAAGGCTTAAATAATCATTAAAAACACACTAAAAAAATTTACTTCGCAGTTCAAGCAATCACTTTAATAACTTGTGTGCGAAGGAGAAAAAAAAAGAGGGGTACACATCACCTGCAACCAATCAGCTGGAGGGAGAAACAATCTTTGTACTCAATCTCCTGTGATGAGTCATGTGATGTGATTGACATTGAACAGGCTGCGCTGTTGTGCAGGTATGTAAATTCTGATGTGCTGCTGATTTCTTAATTGAATTTCTATAATTTCAACAATGCAACAAAACATAATACATTAATCTAGTAAAGGAGGTTAAATGTAAAGCACAAAATATCGTACAACAGAGTAGTCACGTGGTGTCATTTTCTCCAGGATGCGCCTCAGGAAAAATGCACATTTAATCACGAATGTTCATTATGTATTTGTGGCCTACTTAGTCATTTTGATAGTAGAATAATATACACTTGCAGCCTGTGTTTCCTTCATGTACAAGAAGGGCCAGAGTCGCCTCCACCTTCTGAGGAGACTCAGGTCCTTCGGCATATGCAGACCTCTGCTCAGGACATTTTATGACTCTGTGGTAGCCTCTGCAATCCTCTACGCTGCCATCTGCTGGGCCCCGGGCAGCACAGAGCGGGACAGAAAGAGACTGAACAAGCTGGTCAGGAGGGCCAGCTCTGTCCTCGGCTGCCCACTGGACTCTGTGGAGGAGGTGAGTGAGAGGAGGATGGTAGCAAAGCTCACATCCATCCTGTTCAACAGCTCTCACCCACTGCACCAGACTGTCGAGGAGCTGAGCAGCTCCTTCAGTGGACGACTGAGGCATCCTCAGTGCAGGAAGGAGCGCTACCGCAGGTCGGTCATTCCCACCGCTATCAGACTGTACAACGCCACTTTGTAACTGTCTGTGAAAATACCGGTTATGTGCAATAAAAACCCCCGCGCACTTTAATCAACCACATCTACCCCACTGACTATGAACCATATCAACCATATCAACCCATCTACTCTGCACTCAGATACATTACACTTTAATATAGGCCAATCTATAAAGTTGCTCCATTCTTTTCTTTTATTGTTTAGTAATTTATACTATTTATGTATCTATTTATTTATTTACTTATATAATATATGTATATGTGTATGTTTGTACTTGTATCTATTTTTGCACCCCCTACTGATAGTACCTCAAGAGCCTGTAACAGTGAATTTCTCCATTGTGAGATTAATAAAGCTGTATCTTATCTTATCTTATCTTATCTTATCTTATCTTATATAAAGCTTAAATGAGGGTTTTATTTTTTTCGGCTCCAGATAGATTTGTTTTTAGTGTTTTTTTGGTCCAATATGGCTCTTTGAACATTTTGGGTTGCCGACCCCTGCTCTAGGCCTTCTGCCTGGTAGGTCCAACCTCAGTATGCTACAATAATAATAATAATAATAATAATAATAATAATAATTATTATTATTTATGAATATAATTTATTAAATCCCATTTTTTAAAACCCACTTGCCATTTTCAGTTTAATCGCCATGTAAGTTTTGAATAAATAAACTAACTGATGCTTAAACAATGGTGGGTAAAGTCTGTTGGGTTTTTTTACACCCGAGCCATAGTGGCTCATCAGGCCGGTGCTTATCCCCGGTTTCCATAGCGTGAAGCAACCAGGAGTTCAACTCCCCCTGGATGAGACCCTAGTCCATCGCAGGTTACCCTCGCAGTATATTTTTACTGGCACCCATTTA
>CM045741.1:21367515-21417515 GCA_024760905.1 Plotosus lineatus
TATTCAGGTGAAGTAATCATAGTTTTCGCCAACGTTCTCACTAAACATCTACAAATAGTTCTAGATAACGTTATAGATGGTTAAGTGCTGTTTAGCATAATTTGGGTGAGTGAGAGCCAGGCCTCTATATTGTTGTTAGTTGAACAGCTTTATTAATATTTATCACAGGAAATATCATAAAATTTATCACTGCAAAATGCATGCACACCTGCTCCCCTTCAATATTGAAGCACTCGCACTGCACCTGTGCCAAAGCTTAAATATGAGCTCTATAGTTGCAACTAATGAAGGAATAAATTGCCTTTCCCATATGGAATTAGTTAAAGAAAACATGACTGATGTAATTATAAGGATCAGCATATCCCTGGATTTTTTTTCATGAAGCATTCAGTGTCGACATGCGTAACTGTCTATAATATTATTGTTGGTCTTCTTCTTCTTCTTCTTCTTCTTCTTCTTCTTCTTGTTATTATTATTGTTATTATTATTAGTAGTAATTATTTTTTTCCCAGCAAATTTATTTCACACAGCATTTTTAAACATTGCAGTGATAGAAATTTAGTGAAATAATCTGTGAAAAAATCTTAGTTAAAAAAAATCATACACACATATATATATATATATATATATATATATATATATATATATCTTTTGGCTTTTTCCCTTTACTCGGGAGTCGCCACAGTGAATCATCTGAATCGCACATTTGATTTGGCAGAGGTTTTATGTTGGATGCCCTTCCTCACAACCCTTTTAGCAAGGGACAGAAACACGCTGACGGCTTTGCAGCTACTCTTTACGAGAGTCAGCAATGGTTCTTTTACATGAACCTCTCACCAGAGACAGTGACAGACAGAGCCCACCTTTGATAACCCAGTTAGCCGCACTGGGGGGACAGTGACAACCTTGTGGGGACTCGAACCCCCAACCTTCATATCAGCGATCCTGCGCCCTATCCACTAGACCACCACTGCCCCATATATATATATATATATATGTCTGTGTGTGTGTGTGTGTGTGTGTGTGTGTGTGTGTATATATATATATATATACATATATATATATATATATATATATATATATATATATATATATATATATATATATATATATACAGTTTTTTCCACTGTCATTTGTGCAATTGTGCTGGCAATCGACTTATTTAGCTAGATCTTATACAAATCTAAATGAACTTTATTTAAGCTACCATGTACTCTGCTTCTCATTAATTCATCTCTGATAGAAATCCTGTGCTTTTGTTTGAGATGTTGCCTTTTGTTTAAATGTATGATTTTAAGGTGCACTTCACATTAGCAATATCTGCATATTGGGTTCATTTCACTACAGTATATAAAATCCACATAAAGCGGCTGTACTTTTTCATCAAATGTTTGTCACTGACTATATTTGTCCATGAATAAAGTTTTGTGCTGGGGTTGATATCCCTGCAATGCCTGCACAGGTACAAACGATATGTTCCGGCTGGGGCTTCTAAGCCCTGGGTTTAAAGTGTCTGTGGATTGGTTACATGCATTAAACTTTTCATTTTAATATTATTATGAAGCAGTGCATTGCTTCAATACTGTAGTTCTAGTTTCCAAAGCAGTTTCTACTGGTTGTCCCCAGGCCATCTCCTGTCAATTTTGAATCCCACAATGCTTTGGAAATAGAATATGCAACTAGACTTGTCACTGGAATTATCTCTGCTGCAAAGTCTGAAATATTTGTAAAATCAAACACACACACACACACACACACACACACACACACACACACACACACACACACACACACTCACACACACACACACACACACACACACACACACACACACACACACACATATATATATATATATATATATATATATATATATATATATATATATATAGTCAAATACATTATAGTTTTCTTTTTTATTTACATGTTATGTACACTATGTTGAGAGTATATAGAGAGTATTCAGATTGTTTCACAAATTTACTTGAACAACGTCAATAATGAAAATGCAATTATTATAAGCTGTTCACATTTTATTTATTTTGTTTATTAGCTGTAGAAAAAACTGAAAAAGTTATTGTCATGTAAAATGCTAAATTCTCACCCACCTAATATGGCTTCATCTGGCCTTTATAACTGTGAGCTTTTGCTGGCATCGCCTTTCAATTTTCCCCTACAGTTTATGTAGCACTGTGCTCAAAAGACTTGCTCCAAAAAAACTATTCTAAAGTCTGTCTTTAAAGGAAACATTTCTGTGATAATTTCTTGACTCTATTAAATTCAATACTGATTTAAATGAATTCAAATCTAGAAATCATGGCCAGGATAATATTCAGATTGCAGTTCATTGTAAAGATAACCTCTACATAATTTACATGAATATTGGGCATCCTTTTCCTGTTGAATCTCTCTCTCCCTCTCTCTCTCTCTCTCTCTCTCTCTCTCTCTCTCTCTCTCTCTCTCTCTGTATTTCTTTCTTTTCTCATTTTAGGTATTTGTGTTAAGTTTAGCTCCTGAGCTGTCAAAATAAAGCTGGAAACAAAGTTCTTCCATCATTTTCAATGCTTTTGTAAAATAACCAACCAACAACATAATCAACAACAACAAAAATATATTGATAATTATTTATTTTACAATGGCGGTTATCATATGACCAGGTATAGATATGACGTTTTCAATTTTCATTTACACTGTTTCATTCACACTTAGAATTTTACAGACTACAGTATGCATACTAAAAAAAAAAATCCAAACAAAACTGTACTAAACAAACGTTTTATATAAGAAACCTGGATTTCTGATAGTGATCATGATCCTTATAGTGTTACGTATATAAATGTCTCCACCAGGGGGTGCTGGATTACAGTGTTAAAACCCCAGAGGAGGGCCATGATTCTCCAAGTCTTACAGAATGCCTCAGTAGTAAAGATCTGTTCCTCTAAGCTTCTGGCTGACAGCAACACAGTACTCTTATTTAAAGCAATTTCAAACATGTCTTGTTTGACAAGTTTTAAATCCTACTTAACACTCCATAACAGCTGTGAGTTTACTGTCAGAATTAAAGGGAAGAATTCTCAGAAGGGGAGAAATTATCACTTTCATTTTGTTCTGCAAAAGGGACTGGCAAGGATGTTTACCTAGGGATGAATACATTATTACCCATTTGCAACACAATGCCTTTAAGCAGCATGAAAAGTGCTTCTGGAAAAAGTTAACCTTATATTTTAATTGCTGACATCATGGAGAATAGAATAAAGACTGCACGCTAGGTTTTCTTTGGCAAAGAAGACATCTCCGAGGATCAAACCCTTCATCCGGGTTTAATGGGTGACTATACGAACACTTTTGTTAATGGATGTAAACCTGCATGTGTATTATGGTGGCCTGGTTCTCTCTGCTTTGTGGCTGGAACAAAAATGTGGAGGATCACTGTGTGGTCCTTTGTACACTCTGAAATTGTAGCCGCTAAAAGGTGACGCAGAATTCATGAAATGAGGCCTGATTACAAGTAATCTCTTTACAGAACATTTCTTTTGTTCCTTCAAATCACTTGTTTTCAAAATAAAAACAGGATTTCTCCGGGAGGTCTTAATAAAATAAGTCCTTTTACAAATTAAAGATGGTGTTGTGTAGTTAAACAACTAAAATATCAGAAACAAAAGGTGAAAAATGAAAAAAAAAAATGTTTAAAAAAAAAAAAAAGCTGTGAATGATTCTGTCTCCTGCCGCCATTCCTTACACATCCTTACACACTGATTTCGTCTTGCTTCTCTATTTTTATCTGCTCCAAGAAGCAAAAACAAATCACCAAATGTAACAATCTTCTCCCTGTCCTGCTCGCTCCGGCATGTGAGGAGGTGCACAGATAAGAAGCGCACTACGTGTCGGTGCTGTGTGAAAGACACTCGTTATCTGCTCCTGCCCCTGACTCCTGCTTAGTCTAGTCAGCCCCAGAAATATGTGGGGAAATCAGATAGGGTGAAATCAGCCCATCTCAACATCAGTGCAAGCGCATGCCTTGCCACTGATGTTTACTTGGAAATACGGCAATATTGCGCGCTCAGGCCGGATCCTGCACGCGGACAGCACCTGCACTGGTGACCTCATGGTGTTAAGACAGGGATTGTAAAAGGAGAGAAAGAAAGCAGAAAGGGTTTCTCAAAGGGTATGAACTGCTGTGTGAGCTGTTTTGTGGCAAATACCAGATAAATATGATATTGTACATTGATTTCATAGAAATACATTCACATTCATGCTGTTATTCAATCGACCAATTGTATGGCGTCAGTATAATGTATAAAACGATGCAGATACAGGTACAGAACCTCTGTTAATATTGATAATAAACATTTGGATTTTGATAAATTGTGATTTTAGTATTTCAGCATCTGTTGATCATCTGGAATTCTCATGCACTGTAGTCTCTGGAGTAGACACTCTTTACAGTAATGGTACATCAACACAGACCCACATCTAGTGTCGAGTTTCACTACATGTATGTGGAGACATTATTATGTCATAACTGCAGGTGGAAATGCATTTACCATGAGAGGATCGCTTCATTTTTGGCCCTTTTTGCATTATAGAATAATTCAGTTCAGTTACCAAAAGGTGTTTAATGCTATTATTATTCGTTCAAAATATTTTTCCATTTCTGATTTGTGGAAAGCCACCAGTTAATATACTTAATATGATAGTGGATATTTTTGATTATTTTTTCTGATTTATCCATCACTAATGTTGGATAAGATAAAACTACTATTGCATGATTTCTACATGCCAATGTAGAAATCCGTTCATTTTCTGTAACTGCTTAATCCGAATTAGGGTAGGTACACCCTGGAAAGCTCACCAGGCCATGACATTGCAGCCAACTCTTGTCGAAAGTCAGAAATGGTTCTTTTACATGCCTCACACCATAGACAGTGAGACACATGGTCGGGCTTTGATAACCCAGTTAGCTGCACTGGGGGGACAGTGACAAACTGTGGAGGGTGGGGCTCGAACCCCCAACCTTAGGGTCAGTGATCCAGCCCCTTTACCACCAGGCCATGACTGCTTCCCAATGTAGCAATTCCCCTTATACATATATACTGTATATATATATATAGGCCCTGTCACAGATGGGTCCATCTGTCTGCCATCTTGATTGATTAGTATAATTTAAACGAAGCTCTACAGCCTTGAACTGTCAAAACTATTTTATTTTCTAAGAATTTATACTGTTTAACCCTACTGCAGAAAATTGGGTTATCAAAGCCCAGCCATGTCCTCACTGTCTGTGGTGAGATGCATCTAAAAGACTATTGCTGTCATTTCGTAAAGAGTAGGCCATTACGTTGCTGTCAGTGTGTTTCTGCTCTGTGATGGTCTGGCGAGCTGTTCAGGGTGGACTCTGTCCTTGCTCAGTCAATTATTATAAACATAACATTGTAAAATAATATCAAATATATCAAATAATATCAACATTAATTTCAAATAAATTAAATTCAAGCAAAATAATTTCAAATAGATACATTTTAATCAAATTCACTCATCAAATATCAAATACAGTTATATAAATATAACCTTTAACGTTCTCTATGCGATCTTTCTGCTTGTAAATGGTTCTGATGGTCGACGGAGCCATTTGGAAGAAACGTGCATCAATTTTCTTGATAATAGCCATCTTCGTTTCTAACAAGACGGCTTGCTGCTTTTTCTGATTACCACTATCACTAGTAGGCTTAAGCTTCTGACCAACCATATTTGTTTAGGGTTACAAAAATCCACAAAACAGTGTAAATACAAAGCTCACAGAGACGACGTCTTAACACAAGGGTAACACGCAGTGAACCGGGAAGAAGGAGGGGCACGTTCAGTCTGTCGTTTGTTAACAATGGATGCAGCATCATGCAGAAGTAGTGTATTAAGTCAGCGTACTACGTAGGTACGTCTTGTACTACAGAGAGCACGCTAAAGTCAAAATTTGACATAATTAAAAAAAAAAAAAGAAAAAGTAAAATCGAAAAATACGTAAAACGAATGAACGTAAGTCGGGGAGCGTCTGTATAATAAAACACTTACAAATTCAGTTTTGCTTGGCAAAAGTTTGTCTGCCTTCCTGAGTTAGATTGTGCATTTTTTATTTTATACAAGCATCAGCGCAGGCATGGACATGGGACAACCATTGAAGTCATGCTCCATGCCTATGTCATGGAGCTCTGCTCAGGATCTCCATTATTAATATAATGATGTATTGTTACCAGCACAATACTTTGACTTTTGACATGGTCCTTCATATCAAAACTTAACACACAAAAGGAGCTGCTTAGAGCCCTAAACAGGGTCAAATGCACACAAATTTTGCAGTCTATACACAATGTCTGAAGATTGAGGGATCTGGTTAACTCTGCACTGAACGGAAGCAGGTGGTTATCTGGAGATGGTGACTTGGGGTCCTTGTACTTGGTCTTGTGTGACAATTTTGAAAAGAGCCATTTATGTGCAGAATGACATTATTTTGAAATGGGAAATGTTTAGTGAATAGTACATGAACTTTGGTCAGGGTCACAGTCTTTCAAGACAGATGAAGGCCATCAGGCCACTTCTGGATCTGTGCTGGTCAAAAGATTCGAAACTGATCAAAGAATCCGAGTCACAGTTCTATCAACCGAATGTCAGTGAAATGCCGAATGACTGAAACCCATAACCACTGTAGCACTTCTTGCCATAGGCAGGTATAATTTACACAACAGAAGAAGACTAAAATCTCTGTACATTGTTATATGTAATCTATTTCTATTCTTTTAAAGACACAGTGCCAAGCAAACACAAAGCATATGTATAGCTCTTTTATGGGAATAACATTAAATGCTACCTACATTTTTGATATAATCATGTAAAAAAAATGAACAAAGCCCTGTGCTGTAGTTCCAGAAACCATTGTCGGTGAACACAATCCACCGTGCCATCCGCCGTTGCCAGCTGAAACTCTACAGTACAAAGAAGAACCTATTTCTAAACAGGACTCAGAAGCGCAGGCGTTTTCTCTGGGCCAGGGGTCATTTAAAATTGAGTGTGGCAAAGTGGAAAACTGTGGTCAGACGAATCACGATTCAAAGTTCTTTATGGAAAATTGGGATGCCATGGCATCCGGACTAAAGAGGACAAGGACAGCCCAAGTTGTTATCAGCGCTCAGTTGAGAAGCCTGCATCTGTGATGGTATGAGGTTGCATGAGTGCGTGTGGCATGGGCAGCTTGCACATCTGGAAAAACACCGTCAATGCAGAAAAGTATATTCAGGTTCTAGAACAACATATGCTCCCATCCAGACATCGTCTCTTTCAGAGAAGACCTTGCATTTTTCAACATGATAATGCCAGACCACATACAGCATTCCTTACAACATCATGGCTGCGTAGGAAAAGGATCCCGGGATTGAAATGGCCAGCCTGCAGTCCAGATCTTTCACCTATAGAGAACATTTGGCGCATCATAAAGAGGAAGGTGCAACAAAGAAAGCCCAAGAGAGTTGAACAGTTAGAGGTCTGTATTAGAGAAGAACGGGACAGCATTCCTATTTGTAAACTTGAGAAACTTGTCTCCTTGGTACCCAGGAGTTTGCATACTGTTGTAAGAAGAAGAGGGGATGCCTCACACTGGTGAAAATGGCCTCGTCTCAACTTTTTTTGAGATTTGTTGACACCTTTCCATTAAAATGATACATTTCCCAGTTTAAACTTTTGACCCTGTCAACTATGTTGTATTCAGAATAAAATATTGAAATTTTGCACGTCCACATCATTGCATTGTTTTTATTCACAATTTGTATAGTGTCCCAACTTTTTTGGAATCCGGTTTGTATATATATATATATATATATATATATATATATATATATATATATATATATATATATATATATATATATATTTGCAATTTGTTTACTACCTTTATCAGTAGACACTGTATCAAGGCTGACATGTTTGCTTGATAAATATGTTGGAGAAAAAATATTCCCTTTGGATGCACTTAACTTTTCTCATGAACTGGTTTAATGGTTAAAGGAATCAATGCTTTGCTGTGAGTGAATTAAGTTGTTTGTAAACCGTTGGTTAAAGACTATTCATGCATATTTAATTAACAGCTACATTGGTTTGTGCTCTTCATCACAATTGTGTTTCAGAGTAAAACTTATGCTTTGGCAGTGGTGGCCTGGTGGTAAGGTGCTAGATCACTGATCCCAAAGTCACGGGTTCAAGCCCCACTGGCAATGGGTTGTTCCTGCTGCCCCGAGTGCAGCTAACTGGGTTATGAAAGGCTGGCAAGTGTCTCTTACTGTCTATGGTGAGAGGTATGTGAAAGAACCATTGCTGACATTCATCAAGAGTAGGCTGCTGGGTTGATGTCATACCCTGCAAAGGCCTGGTGAGCTGTCCAGGGTGTACCTTGCCCAGAGTTATCTGAGATGGGCACTAGCCTCCCTGTGACCCAAATTAGGATTAAGCGGTTCAGAAAACGATTGAATGTTTCTGCTTGTTTTAATCTGCAACAGGAAACTGATTAGAAAAGTTATTTTCTTAAAATGTATTTTATATTATAATTCATTAAATTAAAAAAAAAATAATAACATACCTATCAACTAATATGGCCATTTGATGATCATAAATAAAATATGCCTCAATGTTTTTAAGGCTATCATGAAAACTTGCATTTTCAAAGCTACACATATAAGTACAGTGTATATTTCTTTTAGTTCTGAAGGCAGAAAACTTGTTTTGTATTTTTAACCCTTTTCTATAGACTGTAACGTGTCCACATGACTTCTACTGCTTGAGGAACCTCTAGATCTTTTTAAAAAATTCCAACAGCAATATATTGTTTGGAACATGTATCATTTTATTACTGAAAAATGTACTGTATTCCATTACACTTTCACCTTATAATGTTACTGAGAGACACTTTTGAAAATAGTCCCTAAAACAGTATCTATATTTTTTAGATAATTCCATTGAATTTGTCAATAAATAAACCCAGTTGTACATCGGAGCACAGCACATATTCCTTCCTTTTCATTTATTTACTTTCAATGAGTTTTAATATGTTTTCTGTGTATTTTTTGGCTCATCTTTATTGTTTCTGTCACCAGAGGAGACATTTGTTGCAACCATTTTTTAACCGTCAACAGCAACTTTGTCTCGTTTGTCAGGTGAACACTACCTCGTGGCATGCAGATGGGGGTATTTGGAGGTAAAAGAAAGCCAACGGTATCCTGGGTAAATGAGGGAAGATTCACTCAGAATAATGAAGCCCAGACCCAATTTTTTATATTGATGTATATCTGAAAGACTCAGTAAATGTAGTTTCTGAACTGAAGGTCTTATCAGCAGATATACATATCCATCCTGCAACCACATGAGGGCTTGCTCTATCTCCTGCATCACTTTTAGCCTTTACAAGTCTCAGTTTCTGTTCTCTAACGCTGTACCTTTTCCTGACTCCCAGTTTGGATAGAATAGTTACATTCTGTTCTTGTTTTTACATTTGCAATGGACAGTTTTGATATTGGAATTCATATGTCTGGGACAGGCTAGCTGTTCATTGAGAAATAAAGAATATCAAGCATCAGTGGTGTACTGAAAACATGTTGAGATTTTTAGCATGAAAAAACATGAAAAAAGAAATCAGGCTGCTACTTAATCCAAGAAAATGTTTAAGTGGTCATATTTAAGTATGAATGAGTATGACAGTATTTCTTTATTCACATTTCTGACATTTTTGTATGTTATAAAACACCTTTTAAGATACTTCAACTCAATTCAATTTAATTTGTATATGTACAGCGCTTTTTACAATTGACATTGTCACAAAGCAGCTTTACACAGTGAAACAGTCAAAGTAGGGTCCTACAAAGTATGAAAGAATTTCAACAGTTCCTATTTCCCCTACACATCCCTAATGAGTGTCGCCCGCAGCGATGGTGGCAAGAAGAAAACTCCCTCGGTTGATGTGAGGAAGAAACCTTGATAATAACCAGGCCCAAACGGGAAACCCATCCTCATTTGCGTGAAACCATAAAGATACAAAAATATATGAATAATTCATTACAGTCAAAAATGTAGTCCGGTTGGTTGCACCACAACTGTAAGTCCTAATCACCAGCAGTGAAAAGTCAAGTTCACAGTCTGTCAGTGCATATCAGGGTCCATTTAAATCTTCATCAGCAGGGCGGAGGGGTTTCCAAGATGAGGACTTCAGCCAGTATCAGCACACCAGGACAGATCACAGGACTCAGAAAGCAGAAGGATCAGAATCACTGGGATCTCAGAAGGAGAATGTGCACCATGTGACAATCAGCCACCCCACTGTCAAACGAGCCTGTGTGAGCATGTAGACTGACGAAGCGACAGCATCCGAACATCACAGTTTACCAGAACTCTCTATGCCGGAGACCCTCCAGATCTGCTCCTTTACCCAATAAAAGCCTATTAACAAAATGTACCACTAAACAAGTAAGTATTCAGCCCCGTCTTAAAAACAGACTTGTGTCTGAGATAAGTAACCTTGTCATTTGTTATAACATCAAGAGATGGTATTTCCATAAAAAAAAAAAAAAAAAAAAAAAAAAAAAATCAGCAGTCCCCTTTACTACATATTTAACTGCCTGAGATCTGGAGCAGCATGATATTGAATTGTGTGATTATCATACTATGAAACAGATCCTTTAAATCATGTAAAAATTACACAAATTAATAAACTGACCACATGCAATTTTTTCAAAACATGCAGAGAAAGTGTTTAGCATGGGCAGATTCGGGGGTATTATCAGCATATTTTTACATAACATACTCGGTTTAATCCATTGTGATTACATTCGGTTCCCTACGTGAATATTTAGGCATTTTTTGCTAGGCAGTGAACATTTTGCTGTGGGTCTGAATTGATATAAGGGCTGGTCGTGTCGTGGGCTCATGATCGAGAGGTTGTGTGCTTGAATCCCAGTTAGACCCCCACTGTGCTAAGACCCCAGCCGGCAAGGCAAACTCTGTTGACCCAGCAGTATAAATGGGTACCAGTAAAAATATACTGGGAAGGTAACCTGCGATGGACTAGCGTCCCATCCGGGAGGAGTTGAACTCCTGGTTGCTTCACGCTATGGAAACCGTTTATAAGCACCGGCCTGATGAGCCACGAGGCTCACGTGTAAAAAGCCCAACACACTTTACCTATGAATTGATAAATCTTTATTTTGATTCATTTACCATTAATAATATTACTTTTCTTTTCTTTTTGACCAAAACAGGATTTGCAATCCTATTCCTTACTCAGGAGGAGGAAGCTGTAAAAACTGTACACTTTTGTAGTCACCAGAAGAATTTTCTTTAACAACAAAGGAACTTGACTTGCTTGTTACCTGGTTGTTCTATCCATTTGGAATGGTTTATATGTAAAGCTATTATAAAGAATGAATGCATTGACAATTAGGTCCTGTAGAAGGCTTTGCCTTCTATTTTTAGTTCCAGGTTTAAGCCATTTTTTATTTGTTTTGTTTTGATTGGTATTGTATTATAACGATTTCTGCATTTCTTTTGCTGACTCACTGATTTGGGGCCTATCCCAGCTGATGCTAGGCAAAGGCAAGGTACGCTTTAAACAGCTACGCACCATAACGTCAACACACACACACACACACACACACACACACACACACACACACACACACACACACACACACACACACACACACTCTCGCATCTGGGGTCAATTTGGAACAGCCACTTAGCCTGAAAACGCCACATAGAAACATCCCACCTCTACCACTTTGTGACCAAACTGCCCTCTACATACCTTTAGTTTATTTTATTTGCACCTACAAGGTTTCTCTCTGTGGTGTACTGTATGGATTGTGAGCTGATATGTTGCTCAGGAACAATGTCTTCACAGACTGGCTTATTTAATGAAAAACTGTATAACTGTAGTTGCCCTGGACACCATGATGTATGCTGGAAGCACAAGGGCACGACAGCTGAGCTTGGCTTTGTGTCTATGAGCAGCATTCTGACCTGCTTTGCTGTGCCATCACAGGGGCTTTATGGTTTTGAACTAGAGATGGAGTGAAACAGTGAAATAGGGCAATGACCTTGACCCTGCTCAATACATTCCTGTGCTGCGTATTTGTGTGCACACATTCTGCTTGACTGGATGAAAAATATTGTTTTCTAAGAATCAATAGGGAATATGTTGGTGGCTGGCTTGTTGCCAGGGAAACCGACTTAGTTTTGGAGTGGAGTTTATTTATTTTTTTAAATCCACTTTAGGCCTTGGCTGCCAAGTTGAATCATCTTGGTTTTTCAAACAGTTCAGCGGTTCAGACTGCAATACACTCATTCCATGGTTTAGGAGCAGTCTAATCCTTTTTTGTGGACTCTGGACAGTGATTGCCTATTGTGGTTGTCATGTCACTGTGGATGAACTATATCCTCTCGCCAAAGAAGTCAAAGAAGACATCTAAGCATCTTGTGTTAGAAAAAGGTCAAAGTTATTTTTTCCCGCCTTTAAAAAAAAAAAGAAAACAAAATCACTTAAGAGAAATATATATATATATATAAATATACAGATATAAATATACAAATATATATATATATATATATATATATATATATATATATATATATATATATATATATATATATATATATATGTATGTATATTTATACACTTCTTTTCTTTTCGGCTGTTCCCTTTTTCTCAGAGGCCACCACAGCATGTTTGATTTGGCATAGGTTTTTATGTCGGATGCCTTTCCTGACACAACCCTGAGCAAGAGTTGTATGTATGTATGTATGTATGTATGTATGTATGTATATGTGTGTGTGTGTGTGTGTGTGTGTGTGTGTGTGTGTGTGTGTGTGTGTGTGTGTGTGTACAATACTGTGCAAACGTTTTATGCAAAACATATAAATATAATGCAATACCAAATTATGACACTAAATTAAAAATATCTACATAAAAAATTAGATAAATCACAATAGACAGTAATATTCATTCATTCATTCATTCATTCATTCATTCTCTAAACAGCTTCATCTCAATTATGGTCATGGGGAGGCTATCACCCATCTCAGCAGACTCTGGGTGAGGGCAGAGTACACCAGGGGTTCGAGAAGCAGGGCTGTAACTTTTGAAATTAATATCTTCTTTTGATAAAATTTAGTATTATGAGTCCACATCCTTTATCCTTGAACAATGTATAAAATGTAGGTGGTGCAAGGTCAGAGCAAAATCTTTTTAGGGGTACAGGAGTAAAAAAAAGGTTGGGAACCACTGGAGTACACCCTGGACAGCTCACCAGGCCATCGCAGGGCAGAAACAACGCGGATGGCTTTGCAGCTGCTCTTGATGGACGTCAGCAATGGGTCTTTTACATGCCTCTCATCATAGACAGTGAGAGACATGGTTTCCTTTGATAACCCAGTTAACTGCACCGGCGACAGTGAGAACCCGTTAAGCGTGGGGCCTAAACCCCAACCTTGGGATCAGTGATCCAACACCTTACCACAAGGCCACAACTGCCCGTTAGACAGTAACAAATCAAACTAATTCAATATTAGGTGTGATGACTTTTTATTTAAAAATACAATAGCATCAGGTCCAGTTTGTGCAGTTTTACAAATACAGTATTTACCGGGTCTCTTACAGAACCAGCCACAGTTCTCCTGGAAATGTTGACTTTCTCACTTGATTCTTTATTTGCATGTAAATTGCAGCAGCCTTCATTAAATCTTTCTCAGAAAGTGCTCTCTTATACATAAGGTGTTGCTTTCTTTATTGATATTCTTTTATGTAACATTTCATTTTGTGCTGGAAATGTAATTTTTGTTTTATATACTAATTTGCTAATATATAAATTATAAAAATAATTTTACATATTGTAATTTTATATATATAATATTTATATAATAATATAAATTTGAAATACTATATATATGAGATTTCCTTTCGGCTTTTTCCCTTTATCAGGAGTCGCCACAGCGAATGATTTGCACGTTTGATTTTGGCATAGGTTTTTACATCGGATGCCCTTCCTGACACAAGGGACAGAAAGAAGATGACGGCTTTATTATATATATGTATATATATATATATATATATATATATATATATATATATATATATATATATATATATATATATATATATATATATATATATATATATATATATATATATATATATATATATATATATGTGTGTGTGTGTGTATATATATATATATATATATATATATATGTGTGTGTGTGTGTGCGTGTGTGTGTGTGTGTATATATATATATATATATATATATATATATATATATATATATATAAAATATTGCACACATTGAGGTTTTCTTTTCTGCTGTCACAAACATCATAGAATGAATACAAGGGAAAAACAGAGGAAAATCCACACAAGAAAGGTCAACAGGATGAGAAGCTTCTATTATCAGTAATCTCCTGGCTTCGAAAAGCAGCTTGTTTCTTAGCTGCTACCTAGCTGAGCATGAAGGGAGTATAATTTTAGCCAATTCCCCTCTAGCTTGGCTGTACAGAAGGCTATTGTAGACAAGCAAAATAGCCACAATAGACTCACTGGCCTCTCCTGATAAAGATCTGCATAGGTAATGCCAGGACAGCAAGAAATGCACTTTTACTCCGTTGTATTCAGGGTACTCTCACTTCAAGCTCTGTCCACTATTTGTCCCTTTGGCTTTGAAAGTGATGGATAGCATTTCTGTGGCTTATAATTGCGAGGGCCAGGGCATGTGCAGAAATTGATTAATTTCCTGGGAGAATAATACATTACCCCGGACACTTCTTTACTGTTTATCAGGCCATGCAGCCAAAGGCTTTGTTTGCTCTCTTCAACTTTCCCCAACTCCTCCTATCTGTAGTGTTTTTTTTTTTTATTGCGGGCCTGCTGCCTTGAAAAGCCCCTGGTGATTTTTTTAATGCCAGTTATGCTGTAACTTTGGTATCAAAGCCAGAGGGGAGGGCAGCAAGCAAAGACGAGTGTTACTCATTGTACATGAACACACAACTCCCCAGATAAAACTTTCTACTTTGCATTATTTTAACAAAACCGCTGTGCTGTTTGTCATACATACATTTTGAGGTTTTCAAGTTATTTAATAGCATTTTGCATGGAGAGTGCTATCAGCTTATTCTGTACTGCTCTTAATCCTCCTGTTTGGTGTATCCTCCCCTCCTCTTCAGTGTTTTCCAATGCTTCTTCTTTTGCTCAGTCTCTCTCTGCCAGACTAATATTATATATCACACATGATGTTCTTGCCTCTAGCCTATTGTATTGATACACTTTAATCCACCATTGCAACTGAGGACTTATACATCTACTTGACATGCATTTTTTTGTCCCACCCAGTAAAGAGTTTTGTAGTATGTGTTAGAATTTATTTGTGTCTCAAAATGCTGGAATTCATGTCTAGTCATGTCAACGAGAATATAAGCAAATGTTATTAATGTGAGATGGGAGCGAACACATAGGTTTGATTTCTGATTCTATCAAGTCATTATTTTTAAATTTTCATACAGCTGCAAAATCAGAAATTTCTTTGAGTGTTTTTTTCCAAATGCAATTCTTCACGCACAGTTTATGCATTTTTGTTTCCTCAACAATATAAATTAATTAGTCAGAAATAAAACATGCGACACACCCTTAAATTAAACAACATTTCTAAGATAAAGCAAAAGGTTCAACTGTTTCCTTCTGATGCTTTTGAATAGACTAAATGTCTGGAACTAAATCAGTGTATTGTCTGATTTAAGGTGCTGTGTTTTCAGGCTCTACGAATGTAGCCACAATACACATTCCCATCTTGTGTCCAATCTTTCAGAGAGCAGATGCCTCAACTTGAAGTGGCAAAGCCAATGGGGGACTGGGAGTGCAGATCAAAACATGTTTTCAACTGGTGGAGAAAAAAAGTGTCATAATTTTCACAAAAGGAAAATAAGACTATCGCAGCGCAACATCTGGTGCATTCATCAGCAGCCTTTCCTGATAAGTGGCAGGAGTGACACATGCTAGGTGTTGGAGTTGTGCAGACTGAAGTTACAGAGCTAGTGTATTTATGCAATATATGGCCCAGCAATGAAGAATCATTCCGCAGTACATTACTGTGTAGTAAGTGTTTTCTGCACACTTCCTCGCATACAGCACTGTCTCTTTCACACACTGTAGTTTTCAATGTTTTCATAATGACCTGGATCAGAGCTTGAAAATACTACCGGGTGGTAGTATATTAAAATCCTTGATGTTTATTTTCCAGTTAAATTTTTCTAGAAGATATAGATATACTGTGATGGCATGGCGAGCTGTCCAGGGTGTACTCTGCACTCACTGTCGGCTGAGATGGGTGCCAGCCTCCCCATGCAACTGTAATTATGAATGGGGAGTTCAGAAAATTAATAAATGAATGATTGACATAGATATATTCATTTATTTATTCAACAGACTGCTTAATCCTACCCAGGTTATTCCAAGGGAGGACCTATCTCAGCCAACTTTGGCCAAGAATGGGGTACACCCTGAACAGTTCAAAGTCAATTTCAGAACCAACACAGATACAATCATTCGTTGTGCGGACATTTGCTCACAGGACAATTGCTCACAGCCTTAATGAAAAAAACAGACATTTGCTCACAATATCTTTTTTTCTTTGTTTTAATAAATGCATAATACAAAAAAATCACAATGTGTTATAAAAATTCTTTATTCTTATAAATACATAATGATAAATTAACTCATTATACATTAGGGTTAGGGTTAGGGTTTAGTGTTAGGGTATAGAGTTAGGGTTTAGGGTTAGGGTTAGGGTTGGGGTTTAGGGTTAGGGTTAGGGTTTACGGTTAGGGTTAGGCTTGGGGTTTAGGGTTAGGATTACTGTTTAGGGATAGAGTTTGGGGTTAGGGATAGAGTTTGGGGTTAGGGTTAGGGTTGGGGTTTAGGGTTAGGGTTAGCATTTCAGGTTAGGGTTTAGGGTTCGGGTTAGTATTAGGGTTTTTGGTTTGGATTACTGTTTAGGGTTAGGGTTAGGGTTGGGGTTTAGGGTTAGGGTTAGGGTTAGGGTTTAGGGTTAGGGTTAGGGTTAGAGTTAAAATTGAACAAAATGTTTCATGTTGTGACCAAATGTCCATTTTTTTCATTAAGGTTGAGACAATTTGTCCTGTGAGCAAATGTCCTGGAACCAATCTTTCACCCTCAGCCCTTGGAGCAATTCGTTTACTGTGCATGTCTTTGGAAGCCGTAACTGCAGTACCCAGTGGAAACCCCTGCAAGCATGGGGGTGGGTGGTGGTGGGGGGGCATGCAAGCACCAAACAAATATAGCTTTACCGAGCCAAGGATGTTCTTATTGCGAGAAAAATGTGCTGACCACTCTGCCACCAGACCACCTGACATGTAATTATTTGCAAAGAAAGTCATGCCTTCCTTTTCTGAGAAAAATCCGATCTAATTTTTGATGTACTGTATGTACAAGAGAAAAGACCCCAAGACAGAGTCTTCTAGTTTATCGTCAATAATGAAGTAAAATACATATTTTCATGCAGTACCAAAGACATGAGTATTTTCGGAATTCTGCGATTAATTTTTTTTTTCAAAACAGTTTCTCAAAATGGATGAGCAGGCAGCCAATATTTATTGGCTAGCTTTTGTTTTAACTGTGGGCTCTGTTTCTGTGCAAGAAATATATTTTTCTTGCAGACATAGATCTCTTTTCGATCTTATTTACCTGAATGATAATGATTGTAGCGCATTATGAAACGACTGACATTCCTTCCAATGCAACGCTGCCAGTGAATGTATGCAATACTCGGGTTGGTAATTAATAAAATGCCCCAAATACCAAAGTTAATTCAAGGACAAAAATACAGGCATTTTTGGAATTTTTCTATTAATCCTTTGCTCATAAGAACGTAAGTGATCACAACGGGGTGGGGGGAAATCAATGAACAGAATTTGAGTCAGAATGTCAGTTGTAGTGCTTCTATGTAATTTTTGTTTAACTTTCTACAGTGAGTGCTCAGGTTGAAAAAAGATTATATATATAAAAAATTGGGTACAAGAGTAGCACACTTGCCCCAGGTTGTCAGGGACAGAAGAATGCTGTGCTCGCTCGGAGTAAGAAACAGCAATTGCCACTTAATTAACCTCTCTGCCACCTCCTGCTCTCCACAATTTTCCCTGTGACTCATCTTAATAATTTTACGACCTTGCCATCAATAAGACTGAGACATGCTGAATTGAGGTATGATTTAATTAAAGAAGCACATATGTTTAAGAAATGTAAGCACACTGCTGTGAAAAACATAGGGAGTGTGCAGAACATGATATGACCTCACCATTAAATATTAAATATGAAATTCTGAAGGCAGGCTACTGTTATAGCTCTAATCTTCATAGTTCCTGTTGTTTTTCTAAAAGTACTGCATGTTTTATCCACAATAGGGTGCTAGTGTCCCTTTACCACCCTAAGTTTCAGTTGCTCAGCATGAATCAGTTTCTAATAATTGAAAGTAATGTAAACTGTAAACGAACCTTTTGAATGTTTAGTGGAATTCTCTTTCTTTAAAAATCTTTAACATTTATTCATAAAGAAAGAGTATAGATAACAGTCAATGATAGATCATCTCATTTCATGATCTCAACCACTTTATCCATTTTTCCAGTTGTGGAGAGGCTGAAGCCCATCCCAGGCGACACCAGATGATGGTGGGGTACCCCATGAACATCTTGCCGGACTAACACTGGGCAACACAGACATCTGACCATTCACACCTAGGGGCAATCCAGAGTATCTGAGTAGCCGAATGTGAATGTTTTTGGAAAGTGGGAGGAAACCAGAGCACCTGGAGAAAATCTGAACAAACATGGAGAGAACAACCCCACACTCTTGACAATTCTGAGACTCAAACCCAGGACCTTCTTGTGGTGGGTTAAACGTTCTTCATCGTCATCAGTTTCTCTAACCGCTTAAACCTAATTAGGGTCAGGGGGAGGCTGGCGCCCATCCCAGCCGACTTCGGGCGAGGGCAGAGTACACCCTGGACGGCTCGCCAGGCCATCGCAGGGCAGAAACACGCTGACGGCTTTGCAGCTACTCTTGTCGAAAGTCAACAATGTTTTTTTTTTTACATGAACCTCACACCATAGACAGTGAGAGACCTGGCCGGCCTTTGATAACCCAGTTAGCTGCACTGGGCGTGGGTTAAACGTGCACCTGAAAATGCCATTGTGCAACCCTTTCTATGAATTGGTAAGAAATGTAAATGATAGAAAGTGAAACCTTTTTATATTCGCTCAGTATGGTTGACCTTAGTTTATGCATGTAAACAAAATATGTTAATAAAATGTATACGTGTACGTACATCGAAAGGGATTGGTGGAACGATAATGTAGTGGTTAACATGTCTGCCTCACAGCAAGAAAGTCCTGGATGTAGGTCCTGAGTTTTTGTGCTTCTCTGTGGAATTTGCTTGTGCTCCCCATGCTTGCATGGGTTTCCTCTGGGTCCTCCATTTTTGGTTTCCTCCACAGTTCACATAGATACACCCTAGGCTGATTGACTGTTTCAAGGTGCCTGTCTGTGTAGATGTGTGAATGGTTGTGTGCATTGACCTGCAATTGTCTGGTGAGCTGTTCAGTGTGTACCCTACCGTCATCCAGTATTGGCTGAGATAGGCACAGCCTCCCCCAACCCTAGTAATAGGATTAAGTGGCTCAACAAATGAATATGATGATGATAATGATTATGATGATGATGATGATGATGAAGATACAAAAAGATAGTCCACCCATGCCAGTACAGTAAAACCTCCGCTGACGAACGCTTAAGCTCACGAACTTTTCGCCTCAAGAACATTAAATTTGCGAGCATATAGTCTCTGCTGACGAACTAGTTTTCGGCGGACGAATCAAACCACGCGGTCGAACAGCGCCACGGTGGCAGCCACGAGAAGCTGACGCACGCTCACGGTGTCACAGTTCGTCACCCCCTTTCTTTGAATGCGGAAGTGGTTTGTGTTTGATAGACATTTTGGACCATATTGAGTGTACTTTTGCTATTATGGGACCGAAAAAGACCCCACCACAGGCGGAGATCATTGAAAAACACGAACGAGGTGTGCGTTTGTGTGACTCAGCGTCCCAGTACCAGTACGCTAAGTCTACCATTGCTACCATCCTTAAGAACAAGGAAGCTATTAAGGGTGCGTGTGTGGCGAAGGGTGTTTCCAAACAGTAGGCGTTTCCAAACACTCCTTCCAAACAGTAAGTCCCTCCCTCCCTCCTCCTCCCACTCCATTCCATCAAGCCATCAACTACCATCACAAAGGTAAATAAAACGACTTTATTATACAGTACAGTTTATTTCTTTAATTACAATACAATAGCACATTTATTATACATAAAATAAGGTATATTTTTGTGTAGTTTTAAGGCTTATTTAGTAGAAAATTATGTTTTATGGGGACCTGGGAACGGATTTTAATGGTTTATTATGGGAAATAAATGTTCGGAAGACAAACTTTTCGCCTTACACACACTTTCTGGGAACCAATTATGTTCGTGAGCAGAGGTATCACTGTACTTTAATACCCCCCTAAAAAAAGAAAGCAATAATAAGCCGTGACTTTATTTTCTGGTCACAATTATGCAAATCAAGTGTTGAGAATCTGCACCCTAAGTGACCAGAATTCCTAATACACAGATTTCATAGATCAGACAAGAGCACGGAGGGTGAGATCAGTCACCTGCGATGGCCTTGTCACACACTGAGCTCTCCCACCATTTTCAAACAGCTATCCCGATGAGAATGAAATGACTTTATAATAGTAGGGGTGTTCCTGCATTTGTACACTGATATGATAATCCGTTTTTCATACAATGGTGATAATGATCGTTATTATTGCTGCCGGTTGGAGGGGGCGAGAAAGTAGTTTGGAATTGAGCCTTTTATTCTATAATCCTCCTGCCTTGAAAGGTTAAAGACAGATTTGAATATTGCAGGCCCCTTTTCTTTATTACCAGCGAACAATGGCGCATAATTTAAGTACTCTGGTTGCTGAAAACTATTTCATTATTAAATATTAGTTTCTTGGTTCATGGGATTTCTGGTCAAAGGCACGTCTGTTTATGGAAACCATTGATTATGATAATTGTGAAGTAATGGTTTGTCCTTCATTCATGCTTTCATTCATTCATCTTCAGTCGTGCAGAGAATCCGCTGCCTATCCTGTACTGTATATAGCACGGACACAAGCTGGATAAGATGCAGACGTTCATCTTGTGTACACCTTCAATATCAGAATCAGAATCAGATTACTTCATTGATATTGAAGGAAATTGTGCACACACAGTTGCTCCATACAAGTCAGAGTGAGATAAAGAAAATAACAAATATTTATATATATAGTCTGAAATTAGTGTGGCAGTGGTGGCCTGGTGGTAAAGGGCTCAGGATCGCTGATCCTAAGGTTGGGGTTCAAGTCCCACCCTCCACAAGGAGAGCTAACTGGGCAGCTAACTGGGTTATCAGAGTCCCACTCTCCACAAGGTGCAGCTAATTGGGTTATCAAAGGCCGGCCATGTCTCTCACTGTCTATGGTGAGAGGTTCATATAAAAGAACCATTGCAGACTTTTGACAAGAGTAGCTGCATAGCCGTCAACGTGTTTCCGCCCCTTGCTAAGGGTTTTGTCAAGAACAGCATCCGACATAAAAACCTATGCCAAATCGAATATGCGAATTATCAATATGGCTTCCATAGAGATAGAGGCAGATGATTCGCTGTGGCGACCCCTGAAAAGGAATAGACGAAAGGAAAAGAAGATATAAGTCTGAAATTAGAAGCTAATAATATCTATATAAACTGATAAAACAGAATGAATCCTGTCAGTGAGTGATACATATTGTATTATCAATACTGTATAATAAAGAGTAGAATGTAAATGTAGTGCAAAATGTAAATGTATAACTTGTTGTTGCTATATGGAGGAGTCGTACAGTTTAATGGTCACATGTAGGAATGAGTTCCTGTGTCATGACCTTGACCTCCTCAAAAAATCAAGACGGCTCTGACCCTTCTTGTAAAGTGCGGTACGGTAGTGTTCTTAACCCAGTCCAGTTTATTGTAAATATGAACGTCACGGTATTTGTAATCCTCCACCATTTCCACATTGATTCCCTGAATGGAAACAGGGGTTGCTGGCGTTTTGGATCTCCTAAAATCCACAACCAGTTCCTTGGTCTTTGTCACATTGAGTTGAAGATGATTCTGTTCACACCATATGACGTAGGAATCCACCACAGTAAGATATTCTGTCTCAACACCTCCACTGATACATCCGACAACAGCAGATTCATCAGGAAATTCCTCAAAATGGCAGGTCTCTGTACAGTACCTGAAGACCATTTTGTAGAGCATGAAGAGACAAGGAGATTACGGTCCCTCGTGGTGCTCCAATGTTGCTGAGCACTGTGTCCGACACACAGTGCTGCAGGTGCATAGACTGTACTGTGGTCCTCCGGTCAGGTAGTCCACAATTCAGGACACACAATCCAGGACACAAGAGAGGGGTATCCACCTGTATCGATGTCAGCTTCTCACCCAGGATGGTTTGTTTGATGGTGTTGAATACACTGTAAAAGTAAAAAAACATGACCTTCATAGTGCTCGCCAACTTGTCCAGATGGGTACAGACATAATTAAGCTGGTAGATGATGGCATACTCAACTCCAAGATGAGGCTGGTAGGCAAGATGAAGGGGGTCCATATGTTGTAAATACACCAATTCACACTGAGGGACAGTTTAATCAACTTCTCACATTTTAGAAGGTGTGAGAAACTGACAGAATCCAGAGGAAACCCACAAATACATAGCAAGAATACGTGACACTCGACACAAACAGTAACCCAAACACCATATAAGACCATATAAGACACTCCCCGACTTATGTTCATTTGTTTTACGTATTTTTCGATTTTACGTTTAAAAAAAGAAAAAAAAGTAAAATTTTGAGTTTAGCGTGCTCTCTGTAGTACGAGACATACCTACGTAGTATGCTGACGTAATACACTACTTCCGCATGATGCTGCGACCATTGTTTACAAACAACAGACTGAATGTGCCCCTCCTTCTTCCCAGTTCACAGTGTGTTATCCTTGTGTTAAGATGTCGTCTCTGTAATCGGTGTGATTACACTGTTTTGTGGACTTTTGTAACCCTAAGCAAATATGGTTGGTCAGAAGCGTAAGCCTACTAGTGATAGTGGTAATCAGAAAAAGCGGCAAGCCATCTTGTTAGAAACGAAGATGGCTTCTTCTTCTTTTACCCTTTTCTCGGGAGTCACCACAGCAAATCATCTGATTCACAACATTTGATTTAGCATAGGTTTATGCCTTCCTGTCACCACCCTTTAGCAAGGGACAGAAACAAGCTGATGGCTTTGCAACTACTCTTTATGAAAGTCAGCAATGGTTCTTTTACATGCCTCTCACCATAGACAGTGAGACACATGGCCCGCCTTTGATAACCTGTTAGCTGCACTGGGAGGACAGTGACAACCCTGTGGGGACTCGAACCACCAACCTTAGGATCAGTGATCCTGCACCCTATCAACTAGACCACCTACCTCGTTAGAAACGAAGATGGCTATTATCAAGAAAATTGATGCTGGTGAAAAACATGTGAATGTTGCATGTTTCTTCCAAATGGCTCCGTCGACCATCGGAACCATTTACAAGCAGAAAGATCGCATCACAGAGAATGTTATATTTGATACTGTATTTGATATTTGATTAGTGAATTTTATTAAAATTTATCTATTTTAAATTATTTCACTTGAATTTAATTTATTTGAAATTAATGTTGATATTATTTGATATATTTGATATTATTTTACAATGTTATGTTTATAATAATTGATTTAGGGATGTTTTATGAGATACGGTAATGGTATTTATGGATGTATAGTACAGTATGAACGTCATACGTCACTGGAACATACAGTAACAACTTGCGTTTTTTTTCACCTTACGTTCAGCCGTCTGGAACCGAACTAAAACGTAAGTTGGGGAGCGTCTGTAAACTATTTCACTCTTCTGATCACTGCATGAGATTAAACTTTACAAGTGAATTCAGCTGTATTGAACCAGACTGTACAGTTTGTCCTAAATGTAGTACATTGGTGATTCTTGCCATATTGTAAGGATGAGCTCTTCCCTGTAACTCGAACAGTGGCAAGTTGCTGGCAGTCTTGGCTTTATTAATGGTGTCCTACATCTTACTTTTCATATTAACTCCTACTAAATTGAGTTTGGATGGATTTATAGGAGGTGTCAGGTTCATAAACAGTGCAGCTGTAGTGCCACCGTGGGTGTAGAGATGGCCCGTTGAAATAGACCTACCTGTGACAGTTCAAGTGTGCCGTTCTGCAGCCAAGAAGGGTTTAAGTGGACTTAAGTAAGATTAAATCCTTGTATGATTCACACTTTGTGAACGTTGCAGAAAATTGAGAGCAAAGCTCAGTGACTCAGTTCAACTGGCCAGAAACTACAACATACTTTTGAAACATACTTTTTTTATATAACAGATAAAAGGGAAAACAAGAAAGGATGAGGGATTTTTTAAAGCTTGTTTTATTTTGTTATATACATACTCATCTAAATTGATGGATAGAATAAAACAGTCCTACAAATTAACAAATCTCAACACTATGTTCAAAAAGTTGACATTTTATATTAACAAAGAAAAGGATAGCTCAAGCATGCTCGACCTTCCAGATTGTTTAAATGCATGCCATACATGGTTCAGCTGGCCAGCTTAGAAGAAGTGAGCTCAGGTATGGTACACCAGTGTGATTACTAATGGTGCCCAAGCACACAAACACTATGACATGCAGTCTTCAATTCATTTAAGAATATTTGGGATAACAAGGGGTTTGGTTTTTACCTTATTGATGATCATGTACTGTAGTCGGTTAGCAAGGCCGCAAATTCCTCCCTCTGCAAAAATGTCCAGAACAATGTACTGAAAAGTGATGCAAAATTGATAACTGTGTACTGCACTTGAGAGCACCATGTGTAACCATACCCAAAATAAGCCACAATGTAGCAAGGGCCATGTTTTTATGCTGCCATGCTATAATAGATATGAAAATATAGGGCCAGGGCAGTCCAATCTAGATTGATCAGTATACACGAGTGGTGTCCTTATGAGAAGTTTATTCATTCATTCATTTTCTACTCATCTTAACCGCTTAAGCCTAATTAGGGTCACAGGGAGGCTGGAGCCCATCCCAGCTGACTCTGGGCGAGGGCAGAGTACACTCTTTTCCTACTCTTTTCGAAAGTCAGCAATGGTTCTTTTACATGCCTCACACCACAGACAGTGAGACACATGGCCGGCCTTAGTTAACCCAGTTAGCTGCACGAGGGGGACAGTGACAACCTGTGGAGGGTGGGACCTGAATCCCCAACCTTTGGATCAATGATCTAGCGCCCTTTCCCACCAGACCATCACTGCCGCTATGAGAAGTTTAGACATTAGGAAACATTCTACATGCTTAAAACCTTAGGTAAGTCGCCTTAATACCCTATATATATGTTCATACAGAGGACTATTTGTGGCCATGGGGCTCCCAAGATATGATTACAAACAGCACCTTATTTATTTTTGTGTGATACGAAAATATATACCATAGTGCGTTTATTCATTCATTTGGTGAATGACTCCATTCTACTAGGGCATACCTTGATCTCAAAGGCTGGGTACACCCTGAATACACTTTGACATTCTGATGCACATTCTGAATGATGCTAGGTTGTATATCAGGTGAGGCTAACCTGCCCAGGGTATACACTACTTCTTGAGACCTCAGCTTTACCCGTGACCCTGGAGAACTACTATGGATCATGGTTACAGCCATCTTATCTTGGACATTGTGAGCTACATATTCCTCTATTTTTATTTTGGATGCTTTATGAATCATATGAAGGGGGTAATTAGGCTCTGCATTTCATCGAGCAAAGAGAGTACACACACACACACACACACACACACACACACACACACACACAAGGCCACTGTAGGGCAGAAAAACACTGACAGCTATGCAGTCTACTCTTGACTAAAGTCAGAAATGGTTCTTTTACAGCCTTACACCATAGACAGTAAGAGACATGGCCGGCCTTTGGTAACCCAGTTAGCTGCACTGGGGGGACAGTTTTTGACAGCCGTGGACAGTGGGGCTTGAATCCCCAACCTGAGGATCAGTGATCCAGTGCTTTACCTCTGGGCCACCACTGCCCGCAGTTTACTTATTCATTACTAAATAGTTTAGCATATAAATGTGTGAGGCTTTTTTTTTGGGGGGGGGGATTTGTACTGAGGATCCTCAACAGTCATATATTTCTGAAACTAACAGGAACTCTTTCAAACACTAGCATTTAGGACACATGCAATGGCCTTTCACAATAAGTAACTTCAGACCATCAGGTGCTTCAGAGAAGCTGCAGGGATGGAGATGGAGGAGCATTTTGCCCATAACTCTGCTCTCTTCACTTTGAGATTACTTTTTCGTTACACATGAGGCTCGTAGTGAAACAGATTTCTGAAGCATTAAATAAAGTCAAGCCTACTCACTACAGCGCTCCAGTCAGCCAGCTAATGACTGCTGAGAAGAGATGTGGTGAGGAGACCTGCATTCAGTCCCTGCCAGGTTACTGGGAGAAAGTGCTTTCACACACACACACACACACACACAAACAAACATTGCAGGGGATCCTAAACTAGGGTTTGTGTCCCCATGTTATCTTGCTTGATTTACATATATGGGCAGAAAAGAAACTCACAGTCTCCCTTTTTGTTTTATTTAATCAGATAAAAATTAAAACCATGTTGCAGACATTTCACTATATTGTAGTTTAACGTGAAGTCTAGCTATAACTTATATCTTATCACTGTAATGGTGACTGTAGTCTTAAATCATTTTATTAAAATAATTCTTGTTGCTTGTTCTTGCAAAACTTGTTGCTGTGAGGTGAATGTGCTAAGTACTGTGTCGCCATAAGATATTCTCCTACTACACGTTCCCCTTAGTATAGGTAATTCATATAAAACTAATACCATGTGTTTTAAGTCTTTGATTCAATTTTCCCATTTTGATTGAAATTCAGGGCAGCGGCAGTCTAGTGGTATAGGGCGCTGGATCACTGATCCAAAGGTTGAGGGTTCGAGTCCCACTCTCCACAAGGTTGCCACTGTCCCCTCCAGTGCAGCTAACTGGGTTATCAAAGGCCGGCCATGTGTCTTACTGTCTATGGTGGAATGCATGTAAAAAAAAACATTGCTGACTTTCGACAAGAGTAGGCTGCAAAGCTGTCAGCGTGTTTCTGCCCTGCGATGGCCTGGCAAGCTGTCCAGGGTGTACTCTGCCCTCGCCCAGAGTCAGCTGGGATGGACTCCAGCCTCCCTGCGATCCTAATTAGGTTTAAGCAGTTACAGAAAATGAACTGATGATTGAAATTCATTTTCAATTCCATTTATTTTTTTCCTCATATTCACAAAGGTTTGATTTAGCCCAATTATAAAGCTTTAGTTGAGGTAAATGCTTCACAACTATTATAGAAAGTTATACATAAGTTCCAAAAATGATGGAACATCTGACAGTTTGTAACAGGCATCGTGTGAGCTGTGGACAAAAACCTTCAAGCAAACAGTTGTGAACTACTTCCAATGTGCAAAAGTGTAAGCATCACAATCCACTATTTTCTGCTCAAAAAAAATAAAGGGAACACTTAAACAACCACGTGTACCTCTAAGTCAGTCACACTTCTGGGATAGCAGCCCACCCAGTTTTGGAGCAACATTAGTTGTGAATCAGTTTCACCTGCTGTTTTACAAATGTAACAAAAAACAGGTGGAAATAAGAGGCAATTAGTAACACAGCCCTATAAAGGAATGGTTCTGCAGGTGGTGACCACAGACCATTTCTTTGTCCTCCTCTGGTCTGGCAAATTTTTTGTCTGTTTTGAAATTTGGCAGTACCCCCACCACTCGACGTATCATGATGCGGTGTGTACAAGCCACAGAAGTTGCCCACGTAGTGCAGCTCATTAGGGATGGCACATCAATGTGCACTGCAGAAAGAAGGTTTGCTGTGGCACCCAGTACAGTGTCAAGAGCATGGAGTAGATACCAGGAGCCATGCCAGAACACCGTAAGACATGGAGAGGGTCGAAGGAGGACAACAACCCAGCAGCAGGATCGTTATCTGCTTCTTTGTGCATGGAGGGACAGGAAGAACAGTGCCAGAGACCTACAAAGTGACCCCCAACAGTCCTATAACGTCCATGTTTTTGCTCAAGTAGTCAGAAACCGATTACATGAAAGTGGTATGATGACCCAGTGTCCACAAATGGGTCCTATATTTACATCCCAACACTGTGTAGTCCAGTTGGCATTTACCAGAGAACATCGAGATTGGCAGATTCGCCATTGGCGCATTGTACTCTTCACTGATGAAAGCAATTTCAAGTTGAGCATATGTGACAGACATGACAGAATGTTCTGCTGCCTGCAATATCCTCCAGCATGACTGGTAGGCGACGGGACATTGATGATCTGGGTAGGCATTTCTCTGGAGGGCATTGATGTTATGGACTGGCCTGGCCATTCCCCAGACCTAAATCCAATTAAGCACATCTGGGACATCATGTCTCGTTCCATTCACCAGCACCATGTTGCACCACATGCTGTCCAGGAGCTGACTGATGCTCTGATCCAGGTCTGCGAGGAGATCCCCCAAGACAGCATCTGTCATCTCATCAGGATCATGCCCGAGTGTTATAGGGATTGCATACAGGCACGCGGAGGCCACTCACAACTGAGGCTTATTTTGACCCACCTTTTGGAATCCCCACAGAAGTCGGATCAGCCTGTGATCTGATTTTCCACTTTGATTTTGAGTGTGATTCTGAATCCAGACCTCCATGGGATGAAGATTTGATTTCCATGAAACATTCTTCTGTTGTTTTCTTCTCAACATACTGTATTCTACTACTATGTAATGAATAAATATTTTCATTCTCAATATGTTACATAATATGTCTAGGAGGTGATGGTTGAGTGTTTCCTTTATTTTTTGAGCAGACAAGTCATCAGCAGAGAGGATCACAAGAACAGATTCATAGTCACTAATAACACAGAGATAAGCCACAAAATCTTGGAAACCAACAGCTTTGGAAACCCCACCAAAATAATACGATGGCCAATATGTGAAGAAAATAAGGATCATTTTATCGTAAACAAACAAAAAACTTCAACTTACGCTTGTATGGCTGCTTCTGGGAGAGACTTGTTGATCTTATTGGAGAATATAACTCATAATGATAGCTGCATCAATAGATCAAAATTAGAATTGACTGAAAAATGCATCCAGGCTAATTGAGAAGAACTTTATTATGCAGCTAGACAATGACCTAAAACATATTGGCAACACAACAAGGACATTAAGTGAAAAACTGAGTTTATATCATAAATGTTGATAATAAAAATGATTACTTTATATTGAATAAATCAATGACAAATTTTTTTATCCACATTGAGCATGCATTTCTCCTTAAAAAGAAAACTGAATGGAACACAACACTGCAAGCCCCCACCCAGAAGAGTTTATTGATCTCAGTGGCAAGGAATTAAACATGAATTTGATGATCAAATTGTTTATTTGAAGATCTATCATATCTCATTCAACTTTTGATCTAAAAACCAAATGTCTTCATTGCATAGCAAAAACAAAAGAGTTGGATTGCTGATGCAATACCTTTAGAGCTTTAAAAATTAAAATGGCAAGGACAATTATTTTTATGTTTAAGGGAATTGCTTATTACTGTCATCACATACAATATTTAGATGCTACAGGACTCAATAAGAAAATAAACAGCAGAAATGTAGAAAACCATTGGGTGTCCCGGGGTTGTAAAAAAAAAAAATTCATAATGTCCATTTTGGGTGCTTTGCTCAAAAACACTTATGGAAACCTGAGTTGCCGAGCAACATACACCTAAGAGGGATATATGTAGATAAGTATGAGGTTCACAGACATAGTATAAAGGTACACGAAGAGTGTTGCTTATGAGTAAATTGTATGGAGGCGTGTCTGCAAGTCTGGTGATGAACAATACCTGATGGATGAATGAGACACTAATAGCAGCAAGCTTTTACACACACACACACACACACACACACACACACACACACACACACACACACACACACACACAGACACACACACACACACACACACACACACACAGACACACACACACACACACACACACACATACACTATCATTGGCTAATTTGTTGTCTGTCCCATATTTTAAGAACCAAAATATAATTTGGCAAACAATCAAAAACTATTACTTTTAATATTTTGTTGCCTCTGTTGTCGGAGTCAGTCGAAGTCTGAAAGCCCTGAACACCATATTCTTTTTCTTGATGATGGTCTACCAAGCTTCTGCCAACTGCAGATGTCTTCATCTTCAGTTGTTTGTTCTTAGGATATTATTGCCTTCAGCAACTGAAGTCCATACATAATACCGTAATCTGTAATTCTTACACCATGCACACCGTATGGCTCAAAATTCCTTTAGACTAAAACTATAAGTCTTTACTGTTCATGATTTTACTCCAGTATAGTCTGGAATAAATTGGAAGGGCATCTGACGTAAAAACCTCTGTGCGAATCAGATGATTCGCTATGGTGACTCCCGAGTAAAAGGGAAAAAGCCGAAAGGAAGACAGACAGACAAGTCTGGAATAAATTATAAAATGATGTCATTATTAAGGGGCAGTGGTGGTCTAGTGGTATAGGGCACTGGATTGCTGATCCTAAGGTTGGGGGTTCGCGTCCCACTCTCCACAAGGTTGTCACTGTCCCCCTCCAGTGCAGCTAACTGGGTTATCAAAGACGGGCCATGTCCCTCATTGTCTATGGTGAGAAGCATGCAAAAGAGCCATTGCTGACTTTCGTAAAAGAGTAGGCTGCAAAGCCGTCAGCGTGTTTCTGTCCCTTGCTAAAAGGGTCGTGTCAGGAAGGGCATCTGACGTAAAACAAAAAACAAAAAACACCCCCCCAACCTATTCCAAATCAAACGTGCGAATCATTTGCTGTGGTGACCCCTGATAAAGGGAAAAAGCCGAAAGGAAATCTCAATCTCTCTAATGTCCAAATATTTATGGACCTGATTATATATACATGTGCAAAATTACAAATCTAAACATATTTACAAATTCAGGTCCATAAAGACACACACACACACACACACACACACACACACACACACACACACACACACACACACACACGCATGCACAAGGATATTATATTACACTTAATAACCAGAGGAGTTGATGTGTGGCAATTAAGAGAGAGATTATTAAAGATTATATGGCCTGTGAGCAGTGCAATCAACTGAATTGGTTTCATAATGGAGGGACACTATGTCAGAGAGCGTTATATTGAAACCTGCCAGGCACATGGTCTACTGATTGATATGAAATGCATCATTTCAAATGTGATTAAGAGGGGTGGCCATTTTCCTGTCTAAAAAACTCATGTCGGATTTTCTAAATCTTCCCCTCATATTCGCCAGCTCATTCAGGCAGAGATTATAACACTTATACATATTAATAGCAGATTTACTCACAGATTTCCGGCGCCATATGTGGGCACGCTGCGGCTGAATGGGGTTATGACTGCTGCAAGGCTGTCAATTATTTTCCATTTTTCCCTTCAGGTAGGGATTTTCAGCATGCATTACTGTGCACTTGACTGTGTTATATTGAAGTAATGAACAGAAATTAATGTATTTTTTGTATGACACTGAAATGCATCCAAGAGGATGGCGTGTGTATGTCAGCTAAAGATGCACTGATATCAATATTGTTTTAAACATTTGACTCTAACACTAGTAATGCAGGTATTTATTTACAATAAAATTAAGTTTCTTTTCAATATTTTAAATGGTTTTTATATACTCAAAACATTTATAGTTCTATTGCATTCACAATGTACCGTACAATTATTTTTGATTTCCACACTGACTAACAACCAAGATCCCCGTAAAGTCTTTGTGAGTTGTATTTCTTTTCTTAAAATGTGTGATTTTATCAATCTTTTAAGATTAAACCATGCTGTCATAAAAAAATAATTGAAACCTTCTTTGGTTTCCAAACTATACTATCCCACCTATATGAATGATTCAAAAGTCTTCACACCCTGGAGTGTTTCCTTCGTGCGATTAATAAGCAGATCAGAATAATATTTAAAACGAATATTTTTATTATGGTAAGATCATTAGTTGAAACATCAGTGGACACAACAATGATCGTATGCTTCCTGGCCTTCGTGCAGGTGATGCTTGAAGCTTGAAGGACATTAGTACATTGCCCATGTTGTTCTTTCTGTACTAACAGTGGTTGCTCCCAAAACTTTCAGTATCTGAAGGGCAAGTGTGTTATCATTGTGTTCATCAGTGGATGACAGCCATTGTGTAAAAGCCAAAGTGAAATGAACATGAAACAAATGTGAAATATTCAAAACATCACATGGCATATGGTGTGTATTTTCTGAAACGATTCTGTGATCAGTTTAATATGGTTTCTAATGGTTCATTTTCTAGTGCTGCAGTGAAGTGTCTGCATCAATGATTTGGGTAGAAATAAAAATTAAACCTAAAAATTTATTAGATTACCAGGATCAATATATTTAACATTTAAAGTGATTTTTTTCAATAAAGAGCTTTTTACTGGTTTCCATGCACTGAACGTGTGCTTGTACATGTACAGACGGACGGTTGTAACAGCCATGAAAATTGGGTTGACCATCTCTCTACTGAATGGGGTGTTACCCCCATGTGAGACGTCTACTATACTGTATTCTTTTTACAATTACATCCACAAAACATACAGAACTTATACATAGTGAATCATCTCTTTTTTCATTTATAATATAGCAGTGTACGAATGCTGATAGTAAATTATCAGAAGACTTTAATTAGCAAAGTGATTCTTGATATTTCTTGTATACATGGAGAGATGATTGAAGTACAGTACGTATTGTAATTCGGAAAAGTGTCCGTTATTGTGCTTTCTGCAGTTCACTCCACAGGAAATCAAGTATTTCTACTGTCATTCATGCTTGCTGTTTAATTCTTGTACAGATGAGTGGGAGCAGAGAGGAGAAGAAAGGAAAACAAAGTTATTTATCCTACTGACTTTGTGATAAAGCCCACAGCTGACTAGAAATAACAAGTTAAGTGGCATAATGAGATTTTAGCCTTCCTTTTCAGCTACAAAGAATTATTGGGCCTGAAGCAGTTTCTTCCTCACATCTGGCTAAAATACACTGGGCAGTGAGGGGGGGTGAAGGCGTTTGTCAGTACCTTAGTATACAGAAAGAGAGAGAGAGAGAGAGAGAGAGAGAGAGAGAGAGAGAGAGATACATCACAAAGAAAGGGGGGAGAGACATATACACAAAGAGAGAGAGAGAGAGAGAGAGAGAGAGAGAGAGAGAGAGAGAGAGAGAGAGAGAGAGAGAGGGAGAGAGAGAGAGAGAGAGAGAGAGAGAGAGAGAGAGAGAGAGAGAGAGAGAGAGAGAGAGAGAGAGAGAGAGAGAGAGAGAGAGAGAGAAAGAAAGGGAAAGAGAGACATACACAAAGAGCGAGAGAGAGAGAGAGAGAGAGAGAGAGAGAGAGAGACATATACACAAAGAGAGAGAATGAGAGAGAGAGAGAGAGAGAGAGAGAGAAAAAGAAAGGAGAGAGAGACATACACAAAGAGCGAGAGAGAGAGAGAGAGAGAGAGAGAGAGAGAGAGAGAGAGAGAGAGAGAGAGAGAGAGAGAGATAGACAAAGAGAGAGCACGCACGAGAGAGAGATACACAAAGAGAGAGAGCGAGAGAGAGAGAGTGAGAGAGCACGAGAGAGAGAGAGAGAGAGAGAGAGAGAGAGAGCTGGAGTGGTGGAGTCTGGCAGATAGACGAAAGACTGAGGGGGGCAGTTAGTGCAAGATTTTGCCATCTTTTTTTAAAACACGATTTACATTCTCAATGTAATGTATTAAAACGTTGACGGGGCAAAAAGGGATTCACAAGATGCTGCATTAGAAACTCAATTTCTATGATGAATTGCCTGAGGCCAATGAATCACAAACTGTTCTTGCAGCTTGCAGGGTTTTTTTCCTGGTCCAAATCTTCTTAAACCTCTTTCTTAATCTGATCGGTTGAATATGAGAGGGTGAAAGGATTTTCAGTCTAAAAAAGGACTCATTTTTTTCTTTGACGTGCTTCGTATTTTCTAAATGCTAGGTCAGTAATATTCAAAAAACTGCTTAGTGCTCATGCAGTTGTGCCTCCCCATCAGGGCTCACTGATGTTCTTTTCTGTTGTGCTGCTGCTGTAAGCTGTTGGTCCTTAGCTGCTTTTAAACTCACTAAATCCGAAGAAAAGACACATTCTTCTACAAGCACTGTTTAGATGCCATGTCAGTGATGTCTTATTCACTCGCCTTAATTATATACTAATGCTCTTGAACATGACTGTAATGACCATCATGTTTAAGAATTTGTGTTACATATTGGTGTTATTTAGAATATAATTGCAATCAGCTTTCCAACAAAGGGGGAAAAACAAAATGATTAGAAGGTTGCTTTTCTCTGCGGGAAAAAAAAAAAAAAAAAATAGCCAAATTGCTGACGGAATGTTCAAGTGGTTTAGCCAAAATTCCATGACGTATATGTGTGTGCACGCACATGCATGCATGCTTGTGTGTATTCGTGTCATGGATGGTTAATTCCCTTCACCATCTCAGTGCCAGCGGTGGTAATGAGAGAGTTGTTGCAGAATGGATTTCTTCAGCCAAAACGGCTTACTCTGCCCAGTTTGGCAACTCCAGCTTAGTTTTTTATAAAGAGGAATTGAGCTTCCAGAGACGGACTTGCAGGTAATTCATACATCCATATACTCAATAATATGTATATTTAATAAGCCTGTCATACGCTTCCTGTAAACATTACCTGTGCATGTGCAAATTTCACTTCAGGAAGGAAAAGGAGGACACTCATGATCCTTTGCAAATCAATAACATGACTGTCGAGCATGTCTCCAGCTTCAAATTCCTGGAGATCTACATCTCAGAGAAGCTGTCCTTGTCAACCAACACCTCCAGCCTGATCAAGAAGGCCCATCAGCACCTGCTCTCCTTGAGGACACTGAAGAAGAACCACCTGTCTGCTGACATTTTCGGTAACCTGTCCTGCTGCACAGGAGAAAGCATCCTGACCAACTACATTACCATCTGGTATGGGAATTGCCCTGTTGTGGACCGCAAGGCGTTGTAATGGGTGGTGAAAACTGCCCAACGTATCACAGGGCCTCCACTTCCTGCTATTCAAGTTGTCCACAACAAAAGATGTCTTCGCAGGATGGGCAGCATTCTCAGGGACTCCTCTCATTCTGCCAAAAGACCCTTTCAGCTCCTCCCCTCCAGAAGGTGCTTCAGGGGCCTTCGGACAAAAGCCAGCAGGTTTAGAAATAGCTTCTTCCCCACAGCTGTCACCCTACAGAATTCAGTCACATGCTGAACCTTCCCCTTCAATTCACACCTCACCATCCGCATCATATCAGTACCATTCGTACTATTCATATCATTAATGCACATTTACATGCTTCCACAGTAATAGTCTATTCACATTTGTAGCACACTGTATATTTCTTCTTCTTCTTTTCCTTTCGGCATTTTCATCTGATTTGCATGTTTGATTTGGCATAGGTTTTTACATTGGATGCCCTTCCTGACACAACCCTTTAACAAGGGGCAGAAACATGCTGACGGCTATGCAGCTACTCTTTACGAAAGTCAGCAATGGTTCTTTTAAAATTTACATGAACCTCTCACCAGAGACAGTGAGAAACATGACCAGACTAATAAATCAGTTAGCTGCACTGGGGGACAGTGACAACTTTGCAGAGAGTGGGACTCGAACCCCCAACCCTAGGATCAGTGATCCAGCACCTTTTACCACCAGGCCACCACTGAACAGCACACTGTATATATGTACATCTTCTTCTTCTTGTCCTTTCGGCTTTTTCCTTCAGGGGTCGCCACAGCGAATCATCTGCTTCCATCTCACCCTATCCTCTGCATCTTTTTCTCTTACACCAACTGTCTTCATGTCCTCCTTCACCACATCCATGAATCCTGCCTTTCCTCTTCTCTCTCTGCCTACAGACACGCCTCCTGCCTCTTCTTCTTCGACGTCTCCGACCAACAGTAGTCCGATTTCCACCAGCACCCTGTTGGTTAACTGCACTGATGGCGGTCGTTGTTAACCCGGGCCTCGACTGATCCGGTATGAATTACTGTATATATGTACATATACTGTGTGTGTGTGTGTATGTATATATATATATATATATATATATATATATATATATATATATATATATATATACAGTGATACCTCAGCTCACGAACATAATTGGTTCCCAGAAAGTGTGTGTAAGGCGAAAAGTTCGTCTTCCGAACATTTATTTCCCATAAGAAACCATTAAAATGAGAATAATCCGTTCCCAGGTCCCCATAAAACACAATTTTCTACTAAATAAGCCTTAAAACTACACAAAAATATACCTTATTTTATGTATAATACATGTGCTATTGTATTGTAATTAAAGAAATAAACTACTGTATAATAAAGTCATTTTATTTACCTTTGTGATGGTAGTTGACGGCTTGATGGAATGGAGTGGGAGGAGGAGGGAGGGAGGGACTTACTGTTTGGAAGGAGTGTTTGGAAACGCCTACTGTTTGGAAACACCCTTAGCCACACACGCACCCTTAATAGCTTCCTTGTTCTTAAGGATGGGAGCAATGGTAGACTTAGCGTACTGGTACTGGGACGCTAAGTCACACAAACGCACACCTCGTTCGTGTTTTTCAATGAACTCCGCCTGTGGTGGGGTCTTTTTCGGTCCCATAATAGCAAAAGTACACCTAATATGGTCCAAAATGTCTAGCAAACACAAACCACTTCCGCACTCAAAGAAAGGGGGTGACGAACTGTGACGCCGTGAGCGTCCGTGCGTCAGCTTCTCGTGGCCGCCACCGTGGCGCTGTTCGACCGCGTGGTTTGATTCGTCCGCCGAAAACTAGTTCGTCAGCAGAGACTATATGCTCGCAAATTTAATGTTCTTGAGGCGAAAAGTTCGTGAGCTTAAGCGTTCGTTAGCGGAGGTTTTACTGTATATATATATATCGGGCAGTGGTGGTCTAGTGGTATAGGGCGCTGGATCGCCGATCCAAAGGTTGGGGGTTTGAGTCCCACTCTCCACAAGGTTGTCACTGCCTCCCAGTGCAGCTAACTGAGTTATCAAAGGCCAGCCATGTCTCTCACTGTCTATGGTGAGAAGCATGTAAAAGAACCATTGCTGACTTTCGTAAAGAGTAGGCTGCAAAGCTGTCGGCGTGTTTCCGCCCTGCGATGGCCTGGTGAGCTGTCCAGGGTGTACTCTGCCCGCGCCCGAAGTTGGCTATATATATATATATATATATACACACACACACACACAGTCATACCTCACCTTACTAGATTAATCCATACCAGAAGTGGTTTTGTAACCTGATTTTTTCGTAAGTTGAGTAGCATTTTACATGTAAAAGGCCTGATTCGATTCATATATATATCCCTGTGATGGCCTGGAAAGCTGTCCAGAGTGTATTCAGCCCCGAGATGGGCTCCAGCCTCCCTGCGAAGCTAATAGGTTTAAGCTTTTTGGCAAATGAGTGAGTGGCTGGAACAGAGTATAAGGGGGATATAATGAGGGAAAGTGTTATAAAAGTCTGGTGTTTGTAAAGTTGCACAAAAGAAAAGGAAACATCCCTATATTTCTTATATGCATCTCAACCTGCATATCTGCTGTCTTGGAGAGATGCAGATATCTCTATTTCTTTATGCATTTTTAATTTTCACCAAGAAACTAACTGTTAAATTTCCTAAATTATGGCACCTGACCTAGAGCAAGAGTACATTCAATTTATGGATCTTCTTTATCCAACCGACTCCAAGTGACAGTGATTTACACCCTGAACAAATCACCAGACCACCACAGGGCCAACATCCACACAACCATCCACACTCAAATTTACAGTCAGGGCAATCAAGAATATCCAGTCTTGCATGTCCTATCCAGTTATGAATATCCCTATGTGTATGTAGTGAGGGAAGAAAAGAAGTACTTGGAGGAAACTCACATAAGCATGAGGAGGACATGCAAACTCACCAAAGGAATGCAAGGCATGAGGCTTCAACCCGGGATCTTTTTGCTATGAGGCAGAACTGATAACTGCTATGCCACCATACTGCCAATACTAGTACAGACACTCCCCGATTTACGTTTTTAATTGGTTCCGGATGGTCGAACATAAGTTGAAAGTGAGCGTAAGTTGTTACAGTGATATATGACGTATGACGTATGACGCTCATACTGTACTATACATCCATAAATACCATTAATGTATCTCATAAAACAACCCTAAATCAATTATTATAAACATAACATTGTAAAATAATATAAAATATATCAAATAATATCAACATTAATTTCAAATAAGTCACTTATTTATACCGAATCACTTTACATGAAGCTTAAAACAGCCAGTCAAGCTTACAATATGTGAAGCGCTCAATACCGAAAGTAGTGTACTTGCAAAAGTAGTGTACTTGCTGTGGGTTATATGGACTTTGGGCCTTTCAAGTGCGCAAGGGTGCCATTGAACTCGTTTAGAACACATCCTGCACTGATGGGGAGCCAGCAGAACAAAGAGCTCTTTCCTGGATTCGGATTTTCATTCATTTTACAACTCTCTTTGCTTAAATTGAGCATGCATGGTCGATCGCGCCGATCTGAGCAGATAGTTAATTCATCACAGCGTCATTGCATCATTACCATTACGTCAGCGTACTACGTAGGTACGTCTAAATTCAAATTTAACTTTTTTTTTTTGGAAAAAAAAAAACATAAAATCGAAAAAACGTAAAACGGATGAACATAAGGCGGGGAGCGTCTGTACATACTACTGGTAGTATATACATACATACATACATACATACAGTGGTACCTCACCTTACTAAAGGCCCATCAAACGAAAAATCAAGGTTACGAAACGCTTTTACCTAAAATTTCCATCTCTGGATACGAAACAAATTCACATTACAAAAACGCCATCTCAAAAATTCAAACACTGCGTGAGTTGCTCTCCCATTGGCTATCTCCCAATATCCCGATCTGCTTTCCCCCCATTGGCTATCTCCCAATATCCCACTTCGCTGGCCTCCCATTGGCTATCTCCCAACATCCCGCCCCACTGGCCTCCCATTGGCTAGGAGGGATGATGCAGCTCCCTCTTATTGGCTATTATGGAGCTGCAGCTCCATAATACCCATGGTGCTTTTCGTATAAAGCACAGAGTTACTGTTGTTTCATGAGTTTTTCGAGTGTGTTCATTGCAACTTTATTTTTTGGCTCAGACTTTTAACCTTAAATAAACACTTGTAAGATTATAACTCTGCTCAGAAGACCTCTTCAAGACACACGCGCACACACACACACGCACGCGCGCGCGTGCACACACACACACACACACACACACACACACACACACACACACACACACACACACACACGTGCGTGTGATTCCCAGTGCAAGTGAAAAGAAGAAGCGGGCTCATGGTATGCGGTTGAGTGATATCGCAAAGGAATATGGCCAAACCCGTCTTCCATTGGTACGTTATTGAAGCAGAAGGAGGCCTTAAAAGGTATACTTTTATAAATTTTAAAGGGTTTAGGGAGTAGTATTGGGGGCCTTGGAATGAATCAGGCCTTTTACATGTAAAATGCGGTTCACCTTACGAAAAAGCCAGGTTACGAAACCACTTCTGGAACGGATTAATTTTGTAAGGTGAGGTACCACTGTGTATATAAAATCGAAAAAAACCGTAAAAACGGATGAACGTAAGTCGGGGAACGTCTGTATATATATGACACCGGAGGTTTTGAGACAACGCGGCTTATCCGGACTTCCGGTCTGTCAATTAAGTAAGTGCCCTTTGAATACTTGTTTAGTACTCAACATTCACTTGCTTACTTGAAAGACTGGAAGTTCGGATAAGCCGCGTTTTGTTTCAAAAGCTCTGGTGTCAGTTGCAACACCGCCTAAATTCGTACATACACAGAAATATGACACCATCCTAGCAGGTTGTCCATCAATTTTTGACGGAAATTGGCCTAAACGTCTATGTACTGGTAGCCAAAGGTGGCTCTGAACATGCTGTACAGAGATCCCTCACTTTCCGCTGTTAATTGGGACCAAGATCCCCCCGTGATAACTGAAATCCGCGAAGTAGGATCAACCCCCCCAACCCCCTTTGACTAACGTATATGTACATGTATATGTGTATATAATATCAATAAATACATATTCAATGCTATAAATGCTTATAATAACAATTAAACATTAAAAAAAATCCATAAGATATAAATGCACACACATAAAGACATGCACTTCACAAAAATGTAAGTAGTTTTGATAGGAGATTTTGGGTTGTTTTTTGTTTTGTGTTTGTTTAGGTTTTTTTTTTTTTTTTTTTTTTGCATAATTGGCCCTATTTTTGTGACAGTTTCCATAACCTTTTCCCCTTTTCAACCTTAATTTCCTGATTTTTTATTTTGATGAATATTAAAAAAAAAAAAAAAAAACGCAATGCACTGAAGTCGCATAAATTGATGCGTGAAGTAGCGAGGGATCCCAGTACTCACAGAATCTCTTGTAAGTGAAGTAGAGGATAAAAGGAAAGGTGTATAAATTACCATTAAGAACAAAAAGTCCTTAGTCCCTAAAGACAAAACATTGTTTCATGTAGACCCTTGTGCATTGTCCTTTTTGACTGGTCTGTTTAAAAATTTATCTCACCAACCAGCATTATTGCACCTCTTCCTTCATTGTTTACAACTCACAATGCCATGATTTTACTGGTTTACACTGGTTAAATGTCGGGGGAACATGTTTTGAATGCTCTTAAGTGAGCTCAGCTGGGCCTTTTGTTTCACAACTGGATGATAAGAAGCAAAGGCCTGGAACTGTCAGCCCAATAAAACAGCTATTTCCTGGTTAGCTTCTTTGGTTGGATTCAGCTGAGAGAATGACAGAGGAAGAACAAACAGATTTGGTTTGGTTTTCCTTTCACAAAAAGAAGCTTCCTTGAAAGAAATCCAAATATTCTGGCATTACCAGAAGATGATGTAAATCTAGTTAATGATGCCACAATGCCATCTTTTGCCATAATGCACCTTGGATTTAGGCATAGAGTTGCCAGGTTGCCAATGAAAAGCCACTGTCAGATATATGTCTTTATGAAATGTGGATAAAGCACACTTAAAACCTTCTGTACTTATCATATTATGCTCTGTTACCATTGATCAACATAATCTTTACTCTTGTTGCTATGTATTAAGAGGGTAAATTTGAGCTTCCTTTTATTTTAATGGAATGCAAAAAGCGGGAAGGAAGGAATACAAATCTCATCACTCACTTTCCAATCCACACGCATGATGCATTTGGCCACTTTCATGGTTTATGTTGGGATTTATTTTTTGACCTGAAAGGGCTGCAAGCCCACTGCAAATCCTGTTCTCGTGGACAAACATTGATTCACGCTTACATTCACAACTGAGACAATCTGGAATAACCAGTTAGCCCAATGTCCATGTCTTTGAATTGAGGGAGTAAACTGTAAGAGCACCCTGAGGAAACCCACACAACCATAGGGGGTTGGGGTGGGGGTGTGGGGGCTTTGAAAACAGAGTTTTTGCTTTGAGGCAAGAGTGCTAATCATTATACAGCCATGCTCTCTCGGATGAATACTAGACATTATGAAAATCACATCACAAAAGGAACGCCATGATAAGAGACATGATACTCTCTCAAATTGTTCATACAATAACATTCTGCATGGAAACCACCAATTCCATGCCACGCCTCCTTTTATTTCCGTGAGAATCAACACATGCCCCTCGACTTTATATAAAATATTTGTTCAGAACCTTCATAGCTTTTTAGATTTCTGCTTATGTAGATGTCATCGATGAAGTACCAATGCAAGACCAATACTACTGCTGTTTCACATGCTCAGTTCAGCCTATCTGAAAGAATGGATGGAATGTAATTATATGAGGAATTTGTCTATTACTAAAGGCTTGAATGTGGCAGATTTGAAAAGTAATTTTTGTGAGAATCCTTGTTTTAATGTATAGTGTTGATATTTCAAAAATGAACCAGTGAAATGTGTATTCTAAACATATCTCACAAAAGTAGAAAGACTGAATAAGTGTGAAAAGGTGGATTAAGTACTTCAGTAAAGTCATTACTTGAAGTACAGCTAAATTTCCAATACTTGTATTTTTTCAGTTTACAAAGTTAGTAATGTATTTACAGTATATTCTAATCTTTAATCTATAGCGCTGTCATTGCACAATAAAACAGTAGACTTACGGTAATTGAACTTAATTGCAAGCACTGTGAAATGATCTTTATTGACCCTACGAATCATTATTTTAATCAAGAGAATGGGTTAGAATGTTGATCATGATTAACTGTAACCATTATAATGGTTATTCATACTGCATGTGAATATGTGATATATGCAGAGATGAATGCTAATATACGAATATTAAATGTGCATTTTACTATTTTCTAATTTATGAACTTTTGCTCCATGCATTAATATATCAATATGAACATATTATGTTTATGTTATTTAACAATTGTGTTTGTTTGATGGAAAATAATTTTTGCAGTATAGTTTAGTTTAAGCTGATTGTCACTATGTACACTTGACAGTAAAAAAAAAAAAAAAAAAGAAAGAAAAACAAAAAACTTTGATAGGGTCCATGTGCCCAAATAGTGAAGTAACCTTTAAAAACATATGTGCCTGTATTGAAAACACCTTAATGTTTTATTTTTCATTCTTGCCATGATCAAAACATTGGACCCAGGGACCTGTTTGTTACTGTCAAAAAGAAAAGACCATGCTATTATTTTTCTAATCGCAATTAGCGCATTTTGAGCCTAATTTTATACTGTTATGTATGCTAGTCATATGGGACTTGGCCTTGGTCCTCTGTCACCTCATTGAGCATCCCAGGGATAGATATTGGGTAATATCACAACTCCTCCAGTCTGGCTCGTCTTATGTCCTTCGAGCATGCTAATGGCATTTTGTTAGGCTTAAGCTCTAAAAGGGATGGACTGAATCATTGACTCTTTAAGCATGCAAAGTCAAACTCATATAAAGATCTCGGAAAGAACCAAGGCCCTATTTTACAGATCGAAACACATAGCATAAGTGCATTTAGGGTGTGTCCAAATACACTTCTGGTAATTTCAGAGGAGAAATTTTTTTTTATTAATTGTGGATGTGTTTTGGGTATAATATGCAATCAATCACAGAGTTTCATATCACATTACTATTTGTAAGCTGCTTTGCACCAGGTGTAAGATTAAGCCCTCAGTCTTCAGGTTGCATGCCCATGTTTTAAACCTATGGATCATTTTAAGAGAGAATTATGTGACAGCGTTTAGTTTTGTGACATGTCTAAAGTAGCGTATAAAATGTGCATTATAGTATAATCAATTCAAAATAATTCACAAAATGAACATAGTTTACCTTTGATTATTACACACACACACACGCACGCACACACACATACGAGCACCCACACAAAATAGAGCATATGAATATATAAACTGCTACTGCATAAAATATATAAATGTATTTGTAATGCTGTGCATGACTTTAGCTTTTATCTTCTTTTTTCTTTTCTTTTTTTTTTTTAACACTCACCAATTTCCAACTCTTTATTCCATGATTACGCTCACATTCAGAAGACGAGTGCAAAATTGGTCGGGAAACAAAATAATATTAACACTATATAAAACACTATATGCAGTTGTATAGTGTGTAGCCTGTCCTCCTCTCAGCAAGAAGGCTCTGGGTTCAAATTCCATTTCTGTGAAGAGTTTACATGTAATTCCTGTGCTTGTGTGAGTTTCCTTTTCACAGACCAAGCACAGTTAAAACCAAATGGAGAGCAGTAAAGTAAAGCAAATGCATTCATTCATGTTTAACAACCACTTTCCTGGTCAGGCTGGGGTACGTTCTGTATCTCGGCTTGCAGACTCTGTGTGTACAGCAGTCCCAGTGGTGTAGTGGTTAGGGTACTGAGCTAACTATCAAGAGGCTGTGGTTTCAAATCCCGGTTGGACCCCCACTGTGCTCAGATCCCAGGCCAAGGTGTCTACCCAGCAGTATATATGAGTTCCAGTAAAGATACTAGAAAGGTAGCACACAATGGACTAGCATCCCACCGAGGACTTGAACTCTTAGTTGCTTCATGCTATGGAAACTGGGTATACGCTCCAGCCTGATGAATCAATTTGGCTCAGATATAAACAGCTCAAAAGACTTTAGCTGACCATTGGTGGCAGTCCATGGGCATTATGCTCGTACATTCCTACACTTATTTAGTTCGAGACAAAAAAGAAAGATCAGCAGTAAATATTCCATTCTCACATCACTGTTGGTGCAGTAGATACCATTCAAACAGGTTCTTTGAATGTTATCAAAAGAGTGCACAGTATATACACCACCGGTCAAAAATTTTAGAACATACCCATTTTCCCATTGTAATTTACACAATTTAATGTCTCAGTGTAATTTAAACATTGAAGAAAAAAATATTCTGTTTAACAATTAATTCCAAAATTCCATGCATATAATTTTTTTTTACTCGTCACCTTTTTCAGTTCAAGGGAACCTGTGCTGAATTAGTGTTCCAGGCTATTAAAAAAGATTATACACAGAGATCCCTCACTTTCCGCGGTTAATGGCACCCCGTAGCTACCATAGAGCGCTCAGCGCGCACCCTTGTTCGCCCACATAGTAAAGTTTTCCAGGCAAGGAAGTTGCTCAAAGGTAAGCCTAAATTATATATATATATACAGTAAAACCTCCGCTGACGAACGCTTAAGCTCACGAACTTTTCGCCTCAAGAACATTAAATTTGCGAGCATATATTCTCCGCTGACAAACTACTTTTCGGCGGACGAACCAAACCACGCGGTCGAACAGTGCCACGGTGGCGGCCACGAGAAGCTGACGCACGCTCACGGCGTCCCAGTTCGTCACCCCCTTTCTTTGAGTGCGGACATGGTTTGTGTTTGATAGACATTTTGGACCATATTGAGTGTACTTTTGCTATTATGGGACCGAAAAAGACCCCACCACAGGCGGAGATCATTGAAAAACACGAACGAGGTGTGCGTTTGTGTGACTTCGCGTCCCAGTACCAGTACGCTAAGTCTACCACCATCCTTAAGAACAAGGAAGCTATTAAGGGTGTGTGTGTGGCTAAGGGTGTTTCCAAACAGTAGGCGTTTCCAAACTCTCCTTCCAAACAGTAAGTCCCTCCCTCCCTCCTCCTCCCACTCCATTCCATCAAGCCATCAACTACCATCACAAAGGTAAATAAAACGACTTTATTATACAGTGCAGTTTATTTCTTTAATTACAATACAATAGCACATGTATTATACATAAAATAAGGTATATTTTTGTGTAGTTTTAAGGCTTATTTAGTAGAAAATTATGTTTTATGGGGACCTGGGAACGGATTATTCTCATTTTAATGGTTTCTTATGGGAAATAAATGTTCGGAAGACGAACTTTTCGCCTTACACACACTTTCTGGGAACCAATTATGTTCGTGAGCAGAGGTATCACTGTATATATATATATATATATATATATATATATATATATATATATATATATATATATATATATATATGTTCAAAACTACTCTAAGTGGCTATTTTTATCTGTGACATTGACACTCGAGTACAACACATACAATCTCACACTCGAGTGTCAATGTCACAGATAAAAATAGCCACTTAGAGTAGTTTTGAACATTTAAAGTCCATAATGATCATTCATGCCTGTGCATGAATACAATACTGTATAAATTTATAAAAGAACTACACATACATTTCATTGTAATAGATTATTAGTTCTACTGTGCAGTTTATTTTATAACTAACTGTCAGTATCATTTTGTGTATAGTATTATTCAGTATGAATGTTAATGTAATTAGTCACTGGTTAAACATTTGCCTTAATAATTTTTTTGTATGCCCATACCTGGTTATTTTAAAAATTATTTATTTAACACCAATGTTATGAAGTGGTTCTTCCCAGAGGCCTACAGTGGTCACTAAATTACTAAGAATTCTAATATCTCTGTATCCCTGCTGTTGAAATATCCATGCTTTTAGAATACCTGAAATTTTCACCATTTACTCATTTTAGAGTGTTTGCAAAAATATCATGGAGGAGGCCCATACCGTAACTGTATCTCTTGGGTAACCCTGCTTTTCGTTGTTAGAGGAGCACCCCTGTTCGCCAAATCCTGGTTAAGGGGGTGAATGGGGACCGAGACCCCCCCCTGCGATGCTGATTTCGACCCCCCCGACTGACGTATAACATATACGTACATGGAATTGTGTATATAATATCAATAAATACATACTCAATGCTATAAATCCTTATCATAAAAATTCAACATTCAAAATAATGTATAAGATGTAAATGAAATGTAAATACACAGACATACAGACGCGCCAAGTGGAGGAGTGTAAGTATTCTGGGGTCTTGTTCACGAGTGAGGGAAGGATGGAGCGGGAGATCGACAGACGAGCTTTGGGTAGTGACCGAAAGAACAAGATTGCGGATACAAGTGGCTAAAATGAGCTTCCTTCGCCGGGTGGCGGGGCTCTCCCTTAGCGATAAGGTGAGAAGCTCTACCATCTGGGGAGAGCTCGGAGTAGATCCACTGCTCCTCCGCATTGAGAGAAGCCAGTTGAGGTGACCCGGGCATCTGGTCAGAATGCCTCCCGAACCCCTCCCTGGTGTGGTGTTTCGAGCATGTCCAACTGGGAAGAGACCCCGAGGTTGACCTAGAACACACTCGAGGGACTACATCTCTCAGCTTGTCTGGGAACGCCCAGATGTCCCCTCGGAAGAGCTGGAGGAAGTGGCTGGGGAGAGGGATGTCTGGACCTCTTTGCTTAGGTTGGTGCGCCTGTGACCCGACCCCGGATTAAGCGGAAGAAGATGAGATGAGATGAGGCACACAGATGCACATGTACGCACACACTCAGATGCGCACCTCACATCAAAAGGTAAGTAGTTTTATGGGGGGGTGTTTGCGTAATTGCACAATTGGCCTTGTTTTGCGGCATTTGCCTTAACTTTCCCCATATTTTCCCTTAATTTCCTTATGTTTTTTATTTTTCAATGAATATTTTTGAAAACCCCGCGATGCACCGAAGCCGCAGAAACTGAAGCATGAAGTAGCGAGGGAACACTGAATAACGTCAGTGGAATCTTTTGGCAAAATTAGTCCTTGCCCGTTTTCAAAGTGTGCATGAGTGTCATGAGTCCATGCATGCTCAGGGACATTGCTGCCTTTCTGATTGGCTGTTCCAGCTTGACAGTGACAAGAACTTATTGGACTGCTCTGTTATGTCACTGACCGATGTAGCATGACACATTATGGCCAGGACTGAGCTGCACAAACAACAAGCGCAGAAATTGTACATTTCTTTTTGTTCCTAAACTAACTAATGACAGGAAAGCCGAGTTGGCAAAACATTGGCTGTACGTATGTTTATTTTGGACATACTGTGACACCCATGTCTGGCAGCATTCTCATCCTAAGAGTCACAAGAATGCAATGTCTCAGTGTCTCCACAGGAGATGTTTACCACACCCAATGTGTTAAGAAGTTTTTAAAGAAGATTCCATTTGCACTTGACTTTCTTGCCTCTTTTTTCCTTTCGGCTTTTCCCCTTTTTCAGGGGTCGCCAAAGCGAATCATCTGATTCGCATGTTTGATTTGGCATAGATTTTTACGTCGGAAGCCCTTCCTGACAGAACCCTCAAGCAAGGGACAGAAACACGCTGACCGCTTTGCAGCTACTCTTTACAAAAGACAGCAATGGTTCTTTTACATCAATGGTTGTTAACCTTGTTGGCGGTACCGAACCCCACCAGTTTCATATGCTTATTCACGGATCCTTCTTTATTCTTCTTTTACTTTCGGCTGCTCCCTTCAGGGGTCGCCACAGCAAATCATCCGCCTCCACCTCACCCTGTCCTCCGCATCTTCTTTTCTGACTCCAACGACCTTCATGTCTTCCTTCACCACATCCATAAATCTCTTCTTCGGTCTTCCTCGAGGCCTTCTGCCTGGTAGTTCCAACCTCAGCATCCTACTGCCAATATACTCACTATCCCTCCTCTGTACATGTCCAAACCATCTCAATCTAGCCTCTCTGACTTTGTCTCCAAAACATCTTACGTGGGCTGTCCCTCTGATATACTCATTTCTGATCCTATCCATCCTCGTTACTCCTAGGAGAACCTCAACATTTTCATCTCCGCTACCTCCAGCTCTGCCTCCTGCCTTTTCCTCAGCGCCACTGTTTCTAATCCATACAACATCGCTGGCCTCACCACCATCTTGTACACTTTTCCCTTCATTCTTGCTGACACTCTCCTATCGCACATCACACCGGATACTTTTCTCCAACCATTCCAGCCTGCCTGCACACGCTTCTTCACCTCTTTTCCACACTCTCCATTGCTCTGGATTGTTGAGCCTAAGTACTTAAAATCCTCCACCTTCGTTATCTCTGCTCCCTGTAACATCACCGTTCCTCCTGGGTCCTTCTCATTCACACACATGTATTCTGATTTTCTGAGGCTAACCTTCATTCCTCTCCTTTCCAGGGCATACCTCCACCTCTTGAGATTTTCCTGCACTTGTTCTCTGCTCTCACTACAGATCACGATGTCATCTGCAAACATCATAGTCCATGGAGATTCTTGTCTCACCTCGTCTGTCAGCCTGTCCATCACCATAGCAAACAAGAAGGGGCTCAGAGCTGACCCTTGATGCAGTCCCACCTCCACCTTGAATTCGTCGGTCACACCGACAGCACACCTCACCATTGTCTTACATCTCTCATACATGTCTTGCACCACTCTAACATACTTCTCTGCCACTCCAGACTTCCTCATGCAATACCACAGTTCTTCTCTTGGCACCCTGTCATATGCTTTTTCCAGATCCACAAAGGCACAATGTAGCTCCCTCTGACCTTCTCTGTACTTCTCTATTAACATCCTCAAGGCAAACATTGCATCTGTGGTGCTCTTTCTTGGCATGAAACCAAACTGTTGTTCACAAATGCTGACCTCTGCCCTTAGTCTAGCTTCCACTATTCTTTCCCATAACTTCATCGTATGGCTCATCAACTTTGAAAAATAAAATATGATTTTTTTTTCAAGACATAGGTTTTTACTGTGGCACCAAACTGAACTGTGCATTACCATCACTGTGTTCAAAGAACAAAATCAATACAATGAATGAACTCCGCCCATCAAAACTACTTACATTTTTATGTGAGGTGAACATCCGTGTGCGTACACGCACATCTGTGTGCGCGCGCGCGTGTCTGTATATGTGTGTATTTATATTTTATTCACGTCTTATGCATTATTTTTGAATGTTTAATTGTTATTATAAGCATTTATAGCATTGAATATGTATTTATTGATATTTTATACACATAGACACGTATGTATGTCAGTTAGCGGGGGGTTGATCCTACTTCGCAAATCATGCAGATAGGAAACTGACTAGCATCACGTTCCGTTATATATGTGAATCCATGTTGTACATATTCGTCGGACCACTTTCTTTTTTTCGCTTAACAC
>CM045741.1:21422515-21475015 GCA_024760905.1 Plotosus lineatus
AGTATTCTCTGGTTATGTCTCATCAACAAGATGTTTCCATTCACAGACTTGCTACTTATTGTATGTCCTTTTCTTTACAGCGGCTTTCCATTGAACCCTAGATGGTGCCGTGCATGAAACGCCTAGGAGATAATCTGTTCAAGAAATGCTCAAACCATCCCACCTGGCACCAACAACCATGCCCTGGTCACCCCACCCCCCAAATATTCTGGAACCCAAACCACCAAAATGTCCCTGCATGCATAAAATTTTGTATAGTGGATACATGATTGACTAATTAAGATAATTGCATGAATATACAGGCACTTTTTAACCCTTTAATGTACCGCATAAAAATTATTAGAGTGAGGGCAGTGGTGGTTTAGTTGTATAGGGTGCTGGATCGCTGATCCTAAGGTTGGGCGTTCAAGTCCCTCTCTCCACAAGGTTGTCACTGTCGTCGCCGCCCCCCCCGGTGCAGCTAACTGGGTTATCAAAGGCTGGCCATTTCTCTCACTGTCTATTGTGAGAGGTTCATGTAAAAGAACCATTGCTGACTTTCGTAAGGAGGTTGCTGCAAAAGCGGTCAGCGTGTTTCTGTCCCTTGCTAAAGGGTTGTGTCAGGAAGGATATCCGACATGAAAAAAATCTATGCCAAATCAAACATGCGAATTATTCGCTGTGGCGACCCCTGAAAAAGGGAAAAAGCCGAAAGGAAATTTCTCTCATCTCATGAATATTATTAGAGTAGAACACCGCAATGAATTTTTTAATCTATTCAGTGAGCTATTTTACCAATCTCAACCATATGGTATAGGTAAAAAAAAAAAGGTAAAGTCTGTTGGAACTTTTACACCTGAGCCATAGTGGCTCATCAGGCCAGTGCGTATCCCCGGATTCTGTAGCGTGAAGCAACTCGGAGTTCAACTCCTCCTGGATGGGACGCTAGTCCATCGCAGGTTACCTTCCTAGTATATCTTTACTGGTACCCATTTATACTGCTGGGTGAACAGAGGCACACTTGTGGTTAAGACCTTGCCCAGGGGTCTTAGCACAGTGGGGATCTAACTGGGATTTGAACTCACAACCTCCTGATCATGAGCCCAGCACGCTAACCACTACGCCACCGGCCCCACATATGGTATAGGTGTGTATATAAAACAAAATATGGAGTTGTTTAAACAAAAAGAGAAACATTGTTATTCTTTCCAAAACTAATATTTATATCTTCTTTTTCTTTCGGCTGTTCCCTATTTTTTCAGGGGTTGCCACAATGAATCATCTGCCTCCATCTTCATGGAAGTCATATTAATGCTTCGCATATTTGCTTTGGCATAGATTTTTACATCAGACGCCCTTCCTGACACAACCCTTTAGCAAGGGACAGAAACACACTGACGGCTTTGCAGTTACTCTTTACCGAAGTCAGCAATGGTTCTTCTACATGAACCTCTCACCACAGACAGTGGTCCTTCTCAAAAAATTAGCATATTGTGATAAAGTTCATTATTTTCTGTAATGTACTGATAAAAATTAAACTTTCGTACATTTTAGATTCATTGCACCCCAACTGAAATATTTCAGGTCTTTTATTGTTTTAATACTGATGATTTTGGCATACAGCTCATGAAAACTCAAAATTCCTATCTCAAAAAATTAGCATATGATGAAAAGGTAGTCTAAACGAGCTATTAACCTAATCATCTGAAGCAACCAATTAACTCTAAATACCTGCAAAAGATTCCCGAGGCTTTTAAAAACTCCCAGCCTGGTTCATTACTCAAAACCGCAATCATGGGTAAGACTGCCGACCTGACTGCTGTCCAGAAGGACATCATTGACACCCTCAAGCAAGAGGGTAAGACACAGAAAGAAATCTCTGAGCGAATAGGCTGTTCCCAGAGTGCTGTATCAAGCCACCTCAGTGGGACGTGTGTGGGAAGGAAAAGGTGAAAGAAGGGCCGATTCCAGACCTTGGGGGACCTGTGGAAGCAGTGACCGAGACTGGAGTAGAAACATCCAGAGCCACCATGCTCAGTTGTGTGCAGGAAATGGGCTACAGGTGCCACATTCCCCAGGTCAAGCCACTTTTGAACCAGAAACAGTGGCAGAAGAAAGTGCTTTTTTCGGATGAAAGCAAATTTTGCATGTCATTCGGAAATCAAGGTGCCAGAGTCTGGAGGAAGACTGGGGAGAAGGAAATGCCAAAATGCCTGAAGTCCAGTGTCAAGTCCCCACAGTCAGTGATGGTCTGGGGTGCCATGTCAGCTGCTGGTGTTGGTCCACTGTGTTTTATCAAGGGCGGGGTCAATGCAGCGAGCTATCAGGAGATTTTGGAGAACTTCATGCTTCCATCTGCTGAAAAGCTTTATGGAGATGAAGATTTTCATTTTTCAGCACGACCTGGCACCTGCTCACAGTGCCAAAACCACTGCTAAATGGTTTACTGACCATGGTATTACTGGGCTCAATTGGCCTGCCAACTCTCCTGACCTGAAGCCCATAGAGAATCTGTGGGATATTGTGAAGAGAAAGTTGAGAGACACCAGACCCAACACTGTGGATGAGCTTAAGGCCGCTATCGAAGCATCCTGGGCCTCCATAACACCTCAGCAGTGCCACAGGCTGATTGCCTCCATACCACGCCGCATTGAAGCAGTCATTTCTGCAAAAGGATTCCCGACCAAGTATTGGGTGCATAACTGAACATCATTATTTGAAGGTTCACTTTTTTATATTAAAGCACTTTTTAATTGGTCGAATGAAATATACAAATTTTTTGAGATAGGGATTTTTGGCTTTTCTTTACTTTTTTGCCAAAATTATCAACATTAAAACAATAAACGGCTTGAACTACTTCAGTTGTGTGTAATGAATCTAAAATATATGAAAGTCTAATGTTTATCAGTACATTACAGAAAATAATGAACTTTATCACAATATGCTAAGTTTTTGAGAAGGACCAGTATATATATATATATATATATATATATATATATATATATATATATATATATATATATATATATATATATATATATATATATATATATATATATATATATATATGCCATTTCTTTTTTTCTTTTTACTTGGTGACTTGAAGATTGAGCTCAGTGATAGTATTTATCTGATATTTATCTGTTCAGTATATCAATCAAAAGTAAAATGCAATATTATATATTTTATACAGGTGGCATGTTAGTGTAATGGTTATCATGTCCACCCCACTGCAAGAAAAACCAATGTTTGAGTCCTGGGCTTTGTGAGGGAGTTCTGTGCGGAGTATGATCAGGGTCCTCTGGGTACTCTGGTTTCCTCCGGCAGTTCAAAGACATGCAAATTAGGCTAGTTGTCTTTTCCAAATTGCTCCTAATTGTAAATGTGAATGGTTGTGTGTATGTGTTGGCCCCTCAATACACTGGTGAGCTGTTCAGGGTGGAGGCTCGACTTAAATAGGCTCCAACCTCTCCATGTTACTAGTAAGATTAATTGGTTCGGTGGATGAACGAATATATGAATGGAAGGCAGTATTGTACATGTACTTTTCAAAGTAGGACATCTTATAATTCTATTCACTAGATGATGCCAGAAAAGGACAGAACTTTTTTAGAGATAAAAAAGACAGAATTTTTGCTTTGATGCAATGCAGTGATATTAAATTCTTTTTTCTTTCTTTTTTTTTTTTTAAGTCAATCGGCTTAGAAATGAAGTTGATAGTTTCTTGTTCTACATAAATGTGAAAATTAGAACATTCCTAGATATTACTCAAACACAGTGGCTTTCTTGAAGCCTTTTTTGCTTTCTCTATTATAGGACCCATCTGGAAATGAAATGGTTATCTGGACTTTTAACAACGAACAAATTCATTTCTTTGTAAGCTCGGCTTGGTTTTCTATGCTGAGCGTTCCCTAAAATGCTAGGTTCAATTTACTTCACTGGATCTTGGAATAAAAAGGATGGTTTATTTGTGTGGGGGTAAAGAAGGTTAATGAAGCTCTTATTCTGGGTGGCATTTAGTAATTTCAGCACTATTGATATTTTGATTACTGGCAGCAGCCCTATTTTATAAGGAGTGATCAATAGAGACACATCATCCTGACACAGCCGAGACCTAAAGTGTTAATTAAAGAAACAGGGCTGTGAAAGAAAACATAGTTTTACATTCAAGTTTTGTTAACAGTGCTTCAGCTTTTCAAATGTCTATGGCCATGAAAGCATTTTGCCTTTGCCAAAAGTGTCTTGCCTAGTGAAGGGAAGCTTCTAATTCATTTGCGGCTGCACAAACATCAGTAAAAAAAAAAGAAAAAAAAAGAAAAAAGAAAGTTACATCTGGATCTTTACAGACTGGTTTTAATAACATACGGCGGATCTGATGCAATCTGATGCATTCTAGTGTAGTCATTAGATAAACAGAGGTAGACTTTTAAATTTAACCTTGACCTGTAATAAAAGGGAGCGATGTCTATTGATGCATGTTAATTTAGTGCAACTTTCACTTCAAATTTTAATTAAATGTTGTTTTGTATGCTGTTTTCTGAGAAAATAATTAATGTGTCATTTGTTTTATGCCCCACTTCCATAAATTCATACATTCTTGAAATAACCAAAGCATATACATACCCTGTTTAAACATGTATTTTATCTGCTTTATGCATGGAGCTCTCAACATCATGTTTCATTAATAAAGCTCTTTGGAAAATGTGACCCTTAAAAACTCTTTATTCTCGGTTGCAGCCTCTACTTTTCAATCTACATCACCCTGTAATTATTTCATCACGTCCTGTTCCGTTTGTATTCTGTATTTGGTCTGCTGCTGTCAGCGAAAAAAAAAAAAAAAAAAAAATGATGTTAGGTGTGTAACCTCAACCCGCCATAACATGTTTAATTATCCGACGCTGTCCTGATGACATAATCATGTGAGAAATTTTACTCAATTATTTCATGATTTTGCCGTTAGATCAAACTGCTATTTATCGGTTTAGTTTTGACAGGTACACACACATATTCATTCTTTGGTACATTTTACCTTTTGTTGGCGTAATGTCTTCTTTTAGCGAGGAAACAATTTTCTCATTATTACAGCTTCATGAAAAGAAACATGAGCCAGCTTGTATGAAAACGTATTAGCTGTGACGGTTAGCATGAGAGCAGGATTTGTGGGACTAGATTTTCTTACATAGCTTTTCTTTCATAGTAAGTTCAATTAAATAGCTTCCTTGTTAAAATACCTACCTACAACTTTTTGTGGGGTTGGGTTGGTTTTTAAAATAGTACAGGAGAAATAAGAGTGTACTGAAGTCTGTAATTACGTATCTAATACAATTTCTTTATATCAGTCTTGACTAATAAAATACATTTCAGCAGTTTTTCATTGAAGATAAGACTCATTTCAGAGACCCGTGCAAACTTTTCACATTTCTGTATATAAGTAAATGTGGTCTAAAAGATGCTGAGGGGCAGATAGATGAAGAAAGTGGTTGATCAGCAACTTCTATTTGATAGAAAAAGGTTCGAGGGGGGCAAGTCTCACCTCTCCATTCTGCCCTTGCACAAGACCCATCTCCATAACTTCTATAGACATATTTATGCCAAGAAACAGCAATCTAAGCACAAACAGGAATTTAAAAAGGCTTTAAGGCCCATGGAATCACCCATTTCTTCCATTTCCTTGAATTTCCGTGCTATAGAAAAAGCAGAGGAAGGAAGTCAAATGTTTATCTTGCTTGTGCAAATACTTAGTTTATTTTTCTGTTTATTTGAAATCTTATCTTGCCTTTTGGACATTTCAAGAGCTCTTTAAAATAAGCTCTTATTTGCGTCAAATCACATGGTAATCCCATTTCTACAGCAAGTTAAATATCTTTCATTTCTTAATCTAGTCTCCCACCTGCCTAGAAGTCAATCTGCAGAACAGAAGGAAAACAGTACCTCCATTTTATAATTCTGAATGCATGAAACACATCTGCATCTCTATTTTACACCGAGCATTGTGTGATAGTCTGTGAGATTTATGTGTTATGTACATACTACTTCTTCGCAAGCATTATGTTTAATTTATACTCCTTTTAATCAGCAAAATGTGCCTTTTTTATAATAATGACTGTACAATGATGTATATGTTTAAAATTTTTTGGACCTGTTTAAAGTACTTATTTATGAATTATGAATAGATCTGTTCCAGTATTTACAGCTAAAGCTCAGCAAATTACCATTAGGACGCATGCTGCTATTATTATTATTATTATCATCATCATCATCATCATCACAGTAATTGTGTTAATCAGTGAAATTTATTTGCATTTAAAGTAATGTTAATTAGCACATGTGATATTTTATTAAATATTACCTGTCACTGTTAATAATAAATAATGCGTACACGTACAGTATTGATGTAAATCAAAAGATGATTTTTTTTTTCCATGTTGTATTATTAGTAATGCTTAATGTGTATTCAATTATCATCACTTTTACCAGTTCTGTTTTCCGAATTGTGCATACAGTCCCCCCTCCCCCTTTACATGATTTACATGACGCTTAATTTATCTTTATTTCTGGCATGCCAAAACTGTGATAAGGTTGATGGCTTTGTATTATAATTATTATTATTATTTTTATTTATTTATTTTTTGTTTGACCAAAGTAGATCTAATTTTGGTGATATACCGTAGTGATAGTGAGCAACTGACTCTGAAATTGATTTATAGCTTATGATCACCACCTTATGTTTGTAATTATATCTTAATTAAATTTCATGCTGTGTGCCCAAAGATAACTTTATTAGTCTCGCTGTGGTGCTGGTGGTAGGCGCAACTTGACACAGCAGTTTTTCTGCCTGTTTTTCTGAATTGGTTAGTGGACTTAGTGGGTTAACTCATCCGCGAGCCCCTGAGAGATGAAGAAGCATAAATTAGTGCTTTTCTCCAAGGAGTATAACAAGGGTGTTATCAGCTGCCAGCGAGAGGCTCGAGCTCAGTTTCATTCCACTTTTCTTTGTTAAATAAAAAGCAGGTCACCTCCATAGGAAGGGGAGTATAATAAACTGGAGGCCTACACAATGGCAGACCACTGATAAACGGCGGACCTCTATTCGTTATTTCAGACTTGTGTTTTCTGCTCACATAAAGGAAGGAACAACAAGCGTGGCCATGGAGGTTCTTTCAGAAGAAGCAGATCCATGTATATATATTCTGTGGCTAAGAAAAGGGAGAGAAGGGGTATACACACAAGAGGGTATGTGGAAACAATGCACACATGCACATGCTCACTTGAGAAATGTTTTAATTATGCACAATAGAAAGTGCTTAATAAAAGAGGGAATTAAGGAAAATGCTCTGAGCGATTGCGGGAATTCGGCCAAAAGGAAATGAGTTGATCGCCTTGTGCACTCACTCCATTTCTCTCCCTCCCATCTCGTTTTCACTCCCTCTATCATTCTTTGGCTCTTGATTCCTCCTTCTCTCTCTCCCTCAATTTTGTTCCCCCATTTGGAAAAAAAAAAAAAAAAAAAAAAAAAAAGCCTGCAACTTCAAGCAATTTTTAATCAGCTAGAAAACATATGTGGCTTTGCAGCTAAGACAGCTTGGCCAGCCACTGATAAATGCATATCACTAATTTGCATATGGTAAAAGCTACCCTTTAATCAGAACCTCTAATCCCTGACAGTATTAATGATTTTTTTTTCCTCGTATAGTATCATGTTTGCTAATTCCGAAGTGATCAGCTTCACGTACGCGTCTCCTTCTTTGTGTTGGCATAATGGTCGAGTTGAGAACTTCTGTTATCCTACTTTGGCACATAATTAGGACTACAAAGAGGACAAATCACTGTGAATGGGTCTCACAAAGAACTGTTCCTGTCTTCTTCTCTTTCCTTTTTACATGCTTCTTGTGAACAGTTGTGTCATTTTGCGTTAGAAGAACCGGTTGAAGAAATCGGATGCTTGACGAATCGGAGGCCTCGTGTTGCAGCAGTTTGTTTCAGTGAACTGCAAGAAAGAGTGAAAAATATCGAAATTTAGTACATAATTAAAATGTCTATCATGGATTCCCGGTTTAGAGGCTGTGCACATGTCTTTTCCAAATGGCACTCTAGGCTATAAAACACTCCATTTAATTTGACTGCTAAGCGCCTTGCAAAGTACTTCAATCCCAGCCTCCTTTCTGTTTATGCAATATAAATACTCTTCTGCTTTCCTGTTAGGGGGGAAAATGCTGAAAGGGGAAAAGACGGTATATGTGCGGTACAGTAAAAATGTAGCTTCGAAAATTGTTGTTATTGGTGTGCTAATTAAATAGCATCATGAGGGCTTTTTAAATCCTGCATTTCAGAAAACGAAAAGCAAGAAGGAAGAAGAAAAAGGTAGGGATAAGGGTGCTACATTTTGCTATGTGTAAGCACAAGAGAGAATAAATAGCTATAAAAAAACGGCGTGTCAGCTTGGTATACACGCCGGCTGATTTATACAATTCATTTGGGCCATTACTTTTCATTAAAGATCAAATGAAATGGGTACTTACTTCCTAAGAGGCCTTCGGGGGCCTGAATTGCCGAGAAGAAAGAAGATTAAACTTTACATTCAGGCCCAAATTTAATTCAGAAGTAATCAATCGCATAATGGGCCAGCAACTGTAGCCTGGGTGATTGAAATGAAATTACCATATTTTTAATCTTAATTTTCCACACTGTTTATCTGACACTGTCAATATAAAATACAAACAGATAATGAAATAGCATTATATTGACACTACAATCATCTCTCGAGCAGCCCTCTGTGATTAAACCGCTGGAATGTTTGATTACATTTTGTTGGCTGACATTACAAATGACACGGATGCTTCGCCGAGACTTGCTGCTGGCTGGAAAATGAGTCTATCCATCATGGGCTCCTGGCAGCTTCAGCCTCGCAGTCGATCGCTGCTGCCAACGGCCTGGGCACCCTTCTGTCAAGCCGTTTAGCACGCTAGGGAAAGGAGGGAGGGAGCTCGGGCTCAAATGGTTGGGGGGTGGGTGAGGGGGGTTAGAGAGAGGAGTGATTCACGGCTCCCCTGCTCTGCTAATGATACAAAGCAAAACAGTGGCTAAGAAAAAGAGTGTGTGTTTGCGTGCTAATGCCCAAGGCTGTGTTCATGATGACACGAAGACTGCACACAGAGAAATGCAGGATTTAGCCTAATGATGTACTATTTCTCTTTATGTCATAGATTAAAAAGTACTTAACAGAAGAGACCTGCCACAATGGAGAAGGTCAGGGCGGGTGGTCTGATGAATAGAATGGCATGTGTATGTCGGAGAATAATTGATGGATGTGAGTTGTTCCTATCTGAACCCTGCAATATTCAGTTGTTTCTATGATTATGAAGAGTAATTTTGATTGCAATATGCAAGATTTGTAGTTTTAATGAAAAGTACATTGTATAAATGAATAAATAAAATACAGAAGATTACAGATGTACGTATAGGATCTGGGAGCTTACATAACAATTAACTGTGAAATCCATGTGCAATGCATATGCAATAAAACTATGCTAGCCTTAGTACAAATCAGTATATTTATCAAGTGCATATTGTGGTGATCACATCCTGTCGCATGGTAGCTGTACAAGCACGGTGAGTAAAAAAATATCAGCCAACTAAAGACACAAATGTATATATACAGTAACCCCCGCTACTTCATGGTTCAGTTTCTGCGGTTTCAGTGCATCACGGGTTTTACAAAAATATTCATCGAAAAATAAAATATAAGGAAATTAAGGAAAAACAGGGAAAAAAGTTAGGGAAGCTGCCACAAAACAAGGCCAATTATGCAAAAAAAAAAAAAAAAAAAAAAAAAAAAAAAACACCCCAAAAAAACAAAAAACAAAACAACAACAAAAACCCCCCCAAACAAACAAAAACAAAAAACAACCAAACAAAACTACTTACATTTTTATGTGCGGTGCGCATCTGAGTGGGTGCACGCGCTTCTGTATGTCCCTGTTTTTATATTTTTTTGACAACTTACGCATTATTTTTGACTGTTTAATTGTTATTATAAGCATTGAATATGTATTTATTGATATTATATACATATCTGCATACATCAGTCAGGGTGCCTATCCAACTTCGCGGAAATCGTTGGTCCTTTGGGGTCTTGGTCCCCATTAACTGTGGCAAGTGAGGGATCCCTGTGTGTGTATATATACATATATATATATATCATCTGTCTTCCTTTCAGCTTTTTCCCTTTTACTCGGGAGTCGCCACAGCGAATCATCTGATTCACACGTTTGATTTGGCATAGGTTTTTACGTCGGATGCCCTTCCTGTCACAACCCTTTTTTTTAGCAAGGGACAGAAACACGCAGACGACTTTGCAGCTACTCTTTATGAAAGTCAGCAATGGTTCTTTTACATGCCTCTCACCATAGACAGTGAGAGACATGGCCTGCCTTTGATAACACAGTTAGCTGCACTGGGGGGACAGTGACAACCTTGTGGAGAGTGGGACTCGAACCCCCAACCTTTGGATCAGCAATCCAGCGCCCTATACCACTAGACCACCACTGCCCCTGATATATATATATATATATATATCATACATACATGCATGCATATAACCCCTGGCAAAAATTATGGAATCGCCAGTCTCGGAGGATGTTCATTCAGAGTTGTTTAATTTTGAAAAAAAACCCAAAAAACAAAAAAAAAACCCAGACATGACACAAAACTAAAGTCATTTCAAATGACAACTCTCTGGCTTTAAAGAAACACTAAATGAAATCAAGAAAAAAAATTGGTAGTCAGTAACAGTTACATTTTTAGACCAAGCAGGGGGAATAAATTATGGAATCACTCAATTTTGAGGAAAAACTTATGGAATCACCCTGTACATTTTCTATTCCCTAAATTAACACCTGCATCAGATTAGATCTGCTCGTTAGTCTACAGTTTAACAGGACTGATCACACCTTGGAGAGCTGTTGCACTAAATGGACTGACATAAATCATGGCTCCAACATGAGAGATGTCAATTGAAACAAAGGAGAGGATTATCAAACTTAAAGAAAGTAAATCATCACACAATGCTGCAAAAGATGTTGATTCAGGCCATGACATTGAACTTATGTGTCTTTCTTCAAGGAATGTTTTAACAGTTTTTGCTCTATGGCAAGATGCATTATCATCTTGAAAAATTATTTCATCATCCCCAAACATCCTTTCAATTGATGGGATAAGAAAAGTGTCCAAAATTTCCACGTAAACTGATGCATTTATTGAACATGTAATGACAGCCATCTCCCCAGTGCCTTTACCTGACATGCAGCCCCATATCATCAATGACTGTGGAAATTTGCATGTTTTCTTCAGGTAGTCGTCCTCATAAATCTCATTGGAACGGCACCAAACAAAAGTTCAACCATCATCAACTTGCCCAATGCAGAGTCATGATTCATCACTGAATATGACTTTTATCCCGTCACCCACGGTCCACGATTGCTTTTCCTTAGTCCATTGTAACCTTGTTTTTTCTGTTTAGGTGTGAATGATGGCTTGCGTTTAAACTTTTTGTGTGTAAATCCCATTTCCTTTACGTGGTTTCTTGCAGTTTGGTCACAGATGTTGACTCCGGTTTCCTCCCATTTGCTCCTCATATGTTTTGCTGTACATTTTCTGTTTTCAAGACATATTGCTTTAAGTTTTCTGTCTTGATGCTTTGGCTGTCTTCCTTGGTCTACCAGTATGTTAGCCTTCAACAACCTTCCAATGTTCTTGGTACTTGGTCCAGATTTTAGACACCGCTGACTGTGAATAACCGACATCTTTTACAACATTGCGTGATGATTAACCTTCTTTAAGAAGTTTGATAATTCTTTCCTTTGTTTCAATTGACATCCCTCCTGTTGGAGCCATGACTCATATCAGTCCATTTGGTGCAACAGCGCTACATAGTACATACTGTATATATATATATATATATATATATATATATATATATATATATATATATATATATATATATATATATATATATATATAATTTTATATATATGAGAGAGTGTACATGTGTTATGGGAAAAAAACTTATTTTTCTTGTGTTTCTGTATAGTATGTACTAAACTCTGAATATGTATGTTTTATAACAGACAATTTTCACATGATAACTAACAGGCTGAGAAGATGAATGCAAGCTTTTGCTTCCTCCAAGGATAGCAGATCTTTTTTCGTACTTCTGTGCATGCATATTCAGCATAGGCGTCCCATACTTAGAGAAAACTGATATCCACCCCCTCGTATACCTGAACTTACAGACACCCATGATTGGCGAGGTGTTTCTTTGGTGACAGAGAAGAGAGTGCATGCCATTTCTTCCTCCCTGAGAGTTTGATCAGTTATCTCTCATGAGCTGTTGGCTATTGTTACTATGTGCACTTTGCTTTTATGTTGATACATAGTAGGTGCTGAACCCATTACTCTCCTTCCACTCAGTGGATATTACAGAATAGCAGCAGTATGCAGTTCGCCTTCAACAAGTAATTATTGTATGTATCATATATGTATCTTTTGGTGAATTAAAGTTTGCATTTTCCAAATATTTGCAAACATGGTTTGACAATAAATAGAAGGAAATAAAATTATATACATTTGTAAAAAATACACAATATTTAGTTAGTGCATGTTTCTCAGATAAGGAAGGCATATCAATGTTTTTTTTTTTTTTTTTCCATAGTCAAAGATATTGTTTCATCTGCCATGTTCCCCCAGCCACTGCGTTTAACACCAAAGCCAGCCAAGGTGAATCAACTATTTTGGAAAGTGCAAGAGGTTGACTGAACAAGGTCATAGTATTGTTGCTCACAGGATACAAAAGTGCCAGAATGGCCTTAAGTAGAGCTGCATTAAAAGCACTTGGCTTAGGCTTAGGGCCAAACACTGCTCTCTGTGTGGAATCAGAAGCATCAGGCAGCCCGAAGGTCACTGTGATAAGACCACGGCTTTCCAATGAGAAAGCCTCTTTATGTTGTGACCTTGCTGCCCCTGAAGGTCAGACCTTGGATGTGCCAGCTGGTCCTTTCTAGCCCAGCAACTGTCAGAGAGACATGATGAATACTGTTCTTTTCTACTACTGGCAATCATTATTACATACAGAATCTATTAGAAGTCAAGACTTTTAGTAGGTGAATAATAGGCTAATGCAGGGTTATCAAAAGAGTCTTGTTGCAGGGAATAGCATGTGAATTATTTATGCTAACAAGCATACTTGTAGTAGTTTCTCTCAAATAAAAAGTCTACAGAAAGTTTCAGTCAGATGTACGCAAAGATATTTTTCCTAGTTATCTACCACTCGAGGTGTGAAAGAATAAATATTACTGAATTTTTTAATTGAATTTGAAACAAAGCCAGTAAACACAGAGATAAATTATTTCTTTGGGACTAAAGGTTACCACTTTTTCTAAAACCGTTCCACTGGTAATTAATAAAATGTAAATGACTCAGAGAGATTTATTTTAACTGAGCTCTGGTTTTATGTACTGACTGTGCAAATCGATTCTTCAAAGTGACTTACAAAAGAATCAGAATTGAAACCAAGCAATTCCCCAAAGCACTTGATGACTGGTTAAATATATACTTTAGTTGAATCGTACAAAGCCAGTTGTATTGTAGATACACCACACCACTGCCAAGACTCTTAGTAGCTATTGTCAACCGAATGAACATTTCTCACCAACTATCAGTTTAAAAGAGGACTGTATCCTTGATGAGTAAACGCTGCATGTTTTTACCTTTGTATGTTTTAATTCAGAGCTGAAGGGTCATCACTAGGAGGAATCTGATTGGTAGGCTGAGATCTAAATAATACATTGTAAATAAATATCACATTAATAGAAAATATTATTTAATCTTAGTGAAGCCTCAAGTGCACACAAAAAAATTGTGTTCTTCATATGTCTGAGATGAAAATAAAATTATAGCACTGAACAGCACCATGCCTACTAAATATCAAGGGATTCATTGAATGTCAAATAACAGGGCATTAGTGGTTCATTGGTTGAGGTACAATCTCTAGTACCACCTGCTTTCACTGATGGGCATTTTAGCAAAGCATTTATCCTTTATTTGATCAGTTGTATAAAATTATATAAATGCAAGTTGCTGTACATAAGTGCACCTGCAAGGAACCAATATACACAAAAACAAGGCCAGTTATGCAAAAAAGTAAAAAACAAAACAAAAAACAACCCAAAATCTCCCATCAAAGCTACATTTGTGGGAGGTGTGCATCTACATGCGGGCGTCCTTATGTGTGTATTTATATTTTATTTACATCTTATGCATTATTTTTTAATGTTTAATTGTTATTATAAGCATTTATAGCATTGACTCTATATTTCTTGATATTATATACACATATAACCCCACACATTGCAGGGGTTGATCCTACTTCGCGGATTTCAGTTATCGCGGTGGGATCTCGGGCCCAATTAACAGTGGAAAGTGAGGGATTCCTGTGTATATATATATATATATATATATATATATATATATATATATATATATATATATATATATATATATATATATATATATATATGTGTGTGTGTGTGTGTGTGTGTGTGTGTGTGTGTGTGTGTGTGTGTATAAAATTCTACCTGCTTTCAAAACAAATTACGTCAAACCATATTCAACCATTTTTATCCCAGCTATTGTTATAAATTGTAGTAATAATAATACAAGCATTTAATTGGATGAATGTGGGCAGTGGTGGCCTGTTGGTCAGGTGTTGGATTACTGATCCTAATATTGGGAGTTCAGCCCACTGTCAACGATTGTCACTGCTCTCCCCCCAGTGCAGCTATCACATGCTTGTCATCTCTCACGTATTTCATCTCCTCCTCAATCTCTCACGCAAGGTGTCTAAAATCTCACGCATTAATACAATTATTTCTTAATTTTTTTAATTTAATTTTTTCAGGATGTAATTTCCACGAGAAAATGCCAAATCACGACTTTTCTGTATTGTAAGACTTCCGCTTTCCCCCAGTTAGTTAGTGTTCACTTGATTGGCTGATTACAGCCAACCAGCAAGCGCTATACACAAATCTTCACAACCAGCAATTGCTATACACAAATTTTCTGGGGGGGTGCTTTACCCCCGCACCCCCCCGCACCCCAACAGGGCGTCCCCTGGACCCATGCTTCTCACTCATTATTAATCTTAGGGGTTGACAGCTATACTATCAAAGGCTTTTTTCAAGCGTAGGCTACATAGCCATCAGCATGTTTCTGAACTGTGATGGCCTGGAGAGCTGTCCAGGATGTACTCTGCCCTTACCTGTTGGCTAAGATAGCACCAGCCACCCTGCAACCCTAATTAGGATTAAGCGGTTCTCTCCAAATTGGGTGAATGCAGAATGCAATAGTTCATCAGGAACAAGTTAAAGGATTAATCATCACACCGAGATAATTAAAATGCAATGCAATTGGTTGAAAGTAAAAAAAAGTGCTGCTGTATTAGTATTGCTCACACTAACAGTTACAACAAGCTCTAAAACAGCAATTTTAGGAGTGCTTGAAGCACTGAACTCCCGCATCCCTCATTTTATAGCTGTGAGCTTTGGCATGAACAGGGAAATACTTCAAGACTAAGTCCCTGTTACCCATAATGCTTTACATTTGACATCATTTTTGGGATTGTACCATATTTGTTCATTCTGATATTAAGCATCAGTCATACCAGATCTGAAGTTTAACACCTGACCCGACCTTTCTTCCGATTCACTCAGCTGAAAATAGTCAATTACCTTTCTTTGGCCTGAAGGGGGCGATATTAAGAGCTGTTAGAGTTCGAGGGTCTTAAAGGGTAAAATAAATGAAAAATAAGTCACAAAGTCAGAGCGGCTGGAAGCCTTTTCTTCCAGATCCTGGCTGCACAATAGGAGAGCCTGATGGGTTGATAAGAGATGCAGCAGCCTAGTAAAAAAAATTCAATTCCATAAGAGCAGGGAGCCTGGTGGAGACATAGAGCCATCTTCCCTCCCACTTGGTGTGGGGAAAGATCATATCATAATCATGGTCACACTGTGTCAGACCTCAAAACAGATCACAAACCAAACATATTGACCTCAAGGAAAAGGATGCATTTGCAGAAGTACCTAAAAAATTGAGGACTGAGAAGAATGGTGGCAATATGAACACCAACGCTAAATCCATACAGCTTACAATTGTTGTGTTGGACACTTTACAGTTTTGTGAGTAAGTTTGTAATTAGAGTTCATAGTTCCTTATTGTTGGTTTGCTTTAAACATGATTTGAAGATACGAGATTAACATTTTCAAACGAACTACAAGACCTGGTCAAGATGTCTTTGTCAGTGTGTTCCTTGTTTCTCTTAGACCTCCTCTTCTTCTTCTTCTTCTTCTTCTTCTGCTCCTTTCGGCTGTTAGACCATCTGTGTAAATTTAATGTTTTCCTGGCTTTATTATTTCTTCAAACGTCCTGAATCTTTGATCCTGAAGTGGATGCTTTGGTGGAAGATTGAAACAGACATGTCAAATTGTTATTCTCGTATTTCGGTTTCCATTTAAATTTGAGCCACAAATGCTACAAGAAGTAAATGACACTTTCTGTTTAATTCAGACTGGGTCGGGTTCATCGGGTGTTTGCTACAATTTGGAGATTATTGCTAAATTATCAATGGCGTCAAAAATGTTGAACTGTGTTTGGCTCAGAACTGACAAGGATTCTTAGATGAATAAAGAAAGCCTGAAAAATATAAAGAGCATTCACTTTTAGTGCTTGAATACAAGTTGCCTGGATAAAAAGCTTTCACTTTAAGCTTTTAAATGTACTTTTCAGCTTTAACCTTGTAAGGATGAGAAAACAGAAAACAAAAAAGGAGGGAGTCTTGATAAAAATAAGAATCTTTAATTTATTAGCCGAACTAGTTAAAAAAAAAATAAACATGGAAAAATTGTCAGGAAAATGTCCAATGTGACCTGAAATTTGGTTGCTGTTTACCTACTAATTGCAAAGTACTACATATGCACAGTGTAGATTCTAAATTGGACAATGAGGTTGAATTTCTACTCACTTAATATCAGAAAAGAAGCTCACATGCACCAGGTTCTCCTCACAGTGAAAAAACAGACTCAGAGAACTATGCAGAGTGAGAGAGAGAGAGAGAGAGAGAGAGAGAGAACAAGAAACTGGAGTCTGGCATCCCACTCCTCCTTCCTCAATGTAACAGGTCGTAACCCTATTTTCACTTCAAAAAAAAAATGCACACTCATTCCAATTGAGTTGTTGTTGCAGAGGACTGCCATCACTATTGCCTTTCAGCAGGTTATCAGAGAGTGAAGGAGAAATTGCCTGGGTTCTGCCACAGCCCTGATTGCACTATCAGCGCCATCCGGGAGGCCTGCCATAAAGGCAGTGGGCACCAGGGAGCGTGAGGTGGCATCTGGTGCTGCCCTCCTGATAAATCAGAGCCTGGCTGTGGAACATACTGTGGCACACTTCAGGGCTGAAGCACCTGGCATGCAAAGCTGAGCCCCTAAACACCTGGCACAACCCACCTGACCTACTTGGCCCCTCCTGTTCTGCTCTTATCAATACTTTTTTGTTTATTTCTCATTTCCCCCTCACTGTCTCTCTCTATTTCCTTTTCTCTTGCCATTACTCACTCTCCAGCTCCCTGCCAGGCCATGCTGTTGTTTACACAACCCTGCCAAATTATTCCACCTCCCCAAATTTCAGTCTGCATATTTTTCAAAACTTAATTTATTAAATTAGGCGGCCAGTCTAGTGCATGAATATTGTGTTTTAGCTGTTTTGTGGTGCATTCATTCATCGTCTGTCATAATGTTTGGCTGTTCTATTAGAAGGACTAACAGTGAACATCTTCAAAATATGTTTGAAACCATGTTGAATTAATGATGTTTAGTTAAAAACAAAGCCTTACTTGTTCACAAAGCATTATAACTTAGTAAAAAAATTGATGATGTATAGATAAATAGCTGTCATTTTTTCTTTCATTTTTTTTTCCCTAAAACCTTTACAGTGAGTACTACATAGGCTAAATGCGTGTGAAAATGTAATTTGCGATGAAGTATTTATTTGCATTCAGTGTGTTTATTGTACCCTTATTAAATATTTCATTATGAGCATATATTATAATTAAACTCAACTTTAAATCTCCAGTATTTAACCAGCCGGTAAAGGAGAATTATGCCACCATTAAAAATAAGTCATAAATTGAAGAACACTTGGAGGCGAATTGGATGGCCAGGTTTATTAGTGCTAGTAAAACATTGATTTGTAGACCTCTCAAGCGCAGGCTTGATAAAACTGGAACAGAAACGGCTCTGAGTGACAAACCCCTGTCCTCGCTGGCGCACACCCCACACTTCTCCTGTTAGCTCCACACAGGCCTATACCCATTTGATTTTCCTTTCGGCTTTTTCCCCTTTATCAGAGGTCGCCACAGCGAATGATTCGCACGTTTGATTTGGCATAGGTTTTTATGTTGGATGCCCTTCCTGACACAACCCTTTTAGCAAGAGGCAGAAACACACTGATAGCTTTGCAGCCTATTCTTTTTACGAACATCAGCAATGGTTCTTTTGAACTTCTTATGAACCTCTCACCATAGACAGTGAGAGACATGGCCCGCCTTTGATAACCCAGTTAGCTGCACTGGGGGGACAGGGGGACAGACGGGCAGGGGGACGGACGGGCGGGGGGACGGATGGATGGTTGGACAGTGGCAACTTTGTGGAGAGTGGGACTCGAACCCCCAACCTTAGGATCAGCGATCCAGCGCCCGATACAACTAGACCACCACTGACAGGCCTATACCTATATACTCATCTTTACCTGACTAATGCACATATCACAGCATTTCTGATTATATAAACAAAATCAGATTAATTATTCTGCTTTCTTTCACCTTAGGTAGGTGCACGGAGCACTCTGGTATGTTCTGATGCAGACACGCGACTGGAATATTTTTGTTCCCACACAATTCAAGTGGACAAATTAGCAAAGTTTACATTTACAGCCTTTAGCGATTTTTAATCTGAAAAGAGAACAGAATACAAAGCCATACTTAACAGTGTCTTTGAAATAAGTTAATCTATCTGTTATTACCAAAAAGGAAACAGTATGTATTGAAAAACTGTTGATTTGGCCTCTTTTCTATGTAATTAGTAAAAGGGTGGGCTTTCAATCTTTTAAGAACTGACTCAACTTTCTGGATGGTCAAGAAAGTTCATTACACCTGAAAGTCAGCTGAGTCTTGATGAGGAAGATTGATATTAATTTATGATAAATGCATACCTGTATATATGCCATGCAACTTTGAAGATGTTAAACAGGTGCTGAATATTTTTATTACAATAAATTAAAGGTCATAATTTGTGTATGGGTGGCACAGTGGCATAGACGTTAGTAGTGAAATGTGTATTAATAATTGTCATGATAGATATGAGTGTGAATGATTGTGTGTCTGTGTTGGCCGTGCTATAATGGGCAGTGGTGGCTCTGTGGTTAAGGCTCTGGATTATTAATCCAAAGGTTGGTAGCTCAAACCTCAGTCACATCAAGCTGCCACTGTTGGTCCCCTGAGCAAAGCCCTTAACCCTCAGTTGTATAAAAATATATAAATGTAAATGGCTCTGTATACGGCTGTCTCTCAAATGCTGTAAATGTAATGATAAGGCAGCTGTTCAGGGTGTTCTCTGTTATCCCCCAGAGTTGGTTGGAATGTGCTCCACCATCTTTCTCTATGGCTGTAATAATAGAAAGAGCGCTTCAAAAAATGACACGGCAAGTTTGTATCAGTCATTAGCATTGATCTGTAGCTGTTGAATATTTAACAGGATACAAGTATACTTTCATTTACAAAACCATTCTTGAGCTTTTAGATATCATATGTTGACCCCCAGTGCAGCTAACTGGGTTTTCAAATGCTGGCCCTGTCTCTCACTGTCTATGGTGTGAGGCATGTAAAAGAACCATTACTGACTTTTGACAAGAGTAGGCTGCATAGCCGTCAGTGTGTTTCCACCCTGCGATGGCCTAGCGAGCTGTCCAGGGAGTACTCTGCCCTTTCCCAGAGTCGGCAGGGATGGGTGCCAGCCTCCCTGCGACCCTAATTAAGATTAAGCAGTTACAGAAAATGAATGTCTGAATGAATAATAATGTTGATTATAATGATGATGCTGTGATGGAACTAGAGTGTTTTAGGCCCATTCAAAAGACAGAACTAAACTCATTAATTTCCTCATTTAAATCATCAACCCGTGTGCTTGATCCAGTACCCACATGTTCCTTTAAACTGATTTTATCAGAAAAGATCAATCTTTTATTAAAAGTAAGCAATTCTTCCTTTAACACTGGATATGTACCTAAATTCTTTAAACTAGCAGTTGTCAAACCTCTTATTGAAAAATCTGATCTTGACCCAGATCAGCTATCCAACTACAGATCGTAATCAAACCTCCTGCCTTTTTCTCTTAGATGACAATGACAATGACAATGACAATGACAATGACAATGACAATACTTTATTGCCCGAGGAGGGAATTTGTCTTGCACATACACAGGCTCCATAAACATACATACATAACATATTACAACATGAAGACATAATACATATATAACATTAAATATTAAATATTAAATATCTTAAGGTGCAATGTAAGAAACTAGCACTAAAATTTCAAAAATAAAATTTAAAAATACTTTAAAGAATACTGTATGTTAAACGGACATGTAACGACTTAAGACATGAAACTGAGTTTTTAAATTAGATAACGCAACAGATAAAAACAGTGGTACAAAATGTAACAATATACAAGAGACTAAAGGTGGAGGCTACTTATTTAAAAGGAAAATCTTATCTTAAATCTTAGATCTTATAAAAAGCACTAGCATAGCATTTATTTTCATATATTTGTAAGAAAACAGAAGTTATCAGTCAGGATTTAGGCCTCATTGTAACACAGAGACAACACTTGTTAAGCTAGTAAATGTCCTACTGGTGGCCTCCATCCATGGTTGTGCCTCCCTGCTTGTGCTATTTGACTTTACTGCAGCCTTACTGATCATACAAATCTCCTTGACAGATTAGAAAATGTTGCAGGAGTTAAGGAAACAGACCTTTCCTGGTTAAAATCTTATTTAACTGAACATAAACATTCTTATTTTAAGTTTGTTGTTTCACAACAAGATACTTGTGTAGAAATACTTGTGATTGGACCAAGGGCAACTTGGAATAAGTTTTCTGATGATATAGTAAGTTTGGATGGTGTTGCAGTTTCATGTGTAGCAGTAAAGGACCTCATAGTCATTATTGATCCTGGTCTTTCATTTGAAGCTCATGTAGATAATATTAAGGGTGGTCTTGTTTCATCTCAGGAATATTGCTAAAATAAAAATATGATGCCACTTCATGATGCAAAAACTTGCTCATGCTTTTGTTATTTCAAGATTAGATTATTGTAGGCGGGCAGTGGTGGTCTAGTGGTTAGGGTGCAGGATTGCTGATCCTAAGGTTGGGGGTTCGAGTCCCCACAAGGTTGTCACTGTCCCCCCAGTGCAGCTAACTGTGTTATCAAAGGCAGGCCATGTCTCTCACTGTCTATGGTGAGAGGCATGTAAAAGAACCATTGCAAGAGTAGGCTGCAAAGCCGTCAGCGTGTTTCTACGACTTGGTGAGGGATGGGCTCCGCCAGGCCAAATCAGCCCAAGTCTCACCATGAAGGCGCCCCAACGACATCCTCGGATGTTAAGAGATAAGTGAAGTGAAGATTATTGTCGAGTGTTACTGTCTACAACCCTTGGAAAATATTATGGAATCACCAGTCTCGGAGGATGTTAATTCAGTTGTTTAATTTTGCAGACGAAAAGCAGATCACAGACATGACACAAAACTAAAGTAATTTCAAATGGCAACTTTCTGGCTTTAAGAAACACTAAAAGAAATCAAGAAAAAAATGCGATGGTCAGTAACAGTTACTTTTTTAGACCAAGCAGGGGGAATAAATTATGGAATCACTCAATTTTGAGGCAACACTTATGGAATCACCCGGTACATTTCCATTCCCAAAACTAACACCTGCATCAGATTAGATCTGCTCGTTTGACTGCAGTTTAACAGGAGTGATCACAGCTTGGAGAGTTGTTGCACCAAGTGGACTGACATGATCATGGCTCCAACATGAGAGATGTCAATTGAAACAAAGGAGAGGATTATCAAACTTCTTAAAGAAAGTAAATCATCACGCAATGTTGCAAAAAGATGTTGGTTGTTCACAGTCAGCGGTGTCTAAAATCTGGACCAAGTACAAATAACATTGGAAGGTTGTTAAATGCAAGCATACTGGTAGGCCAAGGAAGACATCAAAGCGTAAAAACAGAAAACTTAAAGCAATATGTCGTGAAAACAGAAAATGTCCAGCAAAACAATTGAGGAAAAAAAAGGGAGGACACTGGCGTCAATGTCTGTGATCGAACTGTAGGAAAAAGCAGGGGTCGGCAACCCAAAACGTTCAAAGAGCCATATTGGACCAAAAAAACTAAAAGCAAATCTGTCTGGAGCCGAAAAAAATAAAACCCTCATATAAGCTGTATATGAAGGCAACACAGGCTGTACGTGCATATTAGCCTACTATCAAAATGACAAGGTAGCCTACAAATACATAATGAGCATTCATGATTAAATGTGTATTTTCCCTGCAGTGCATCCTGGAGAGAATGACAACACGTGACTACTCTGTTGTAGGATATTTTGTGCTTTACATTCAACTTCCATTACTATATTAATGTATTATGTTTTGTTGCATTGATGAAATTATAGAAATTCAATTAAGAAATCAATGGCCCATCAGAGTTTACATACCTGCACAACAGCACTGTCTGTTCACTGTCAATCACATCACATGACTCATCACAGGCGATTGAGTACAAAGATTGTTTCTTCCTCCTGCTGATTGGTTGCAGACGATGTGTACTCCTCTTTTTCTCCTTCGTGCACATGTTATCAACGTGATTGCTTGAATTGTGAATTCATGTTTTTTTAGTGTGTTTTTAATGATTATTTAAGCCCTATGATGCCACTCAAATGCCCTGCATCTTCTCTCGCTTATGGAATTCTATCACAGTACAAAAGTAAAAAAAATTTACTTCATCATTACTACATTTTACTGCATTACCGAATTATTAAGTAAGACTGTATATAGAATATGTTTAAGAAGCATATTTTAGCGCATGTAATATCATACATAGGGTTTTAAAACCGCGTCAATAACTCGCGGATTTTCTTGAGCCGCGAGAAGGGCTGGAACCAAACCATCTCGAAAAATTGGGACCTACTGTATGCTGGAGCTGAATTAATGCTGTTGATTTGCTGATTAGTGATGTTGCCTGCATTTTAATGGCCCTTTCCGTCACTGTTTTTGTGGTGAGGCATGCCTTTAATTTTCTGTATTATCACTGTTTTGTTTTTGAAGTCTGAAAATAGGTTCTCGGATATTTTAATGAATGAATCCTTAATGTGATCACCATCTGTGCACCATCTCCATGCTTTATTATCTCTTGGGTTTCAACAAAACTAGCAGCAGTAGTGGAGTTTGGAGATGCAATCCACTTCTTAAATCTATCTTTGCACTCCTCTAATTTCTCCAGTAATACTGCAATCGCACTTTTTCTTTTAACCGGGTGGTCGGCTGCAAATTTAGCATGCTTTACCTGGAAATGTCTTCCCAAATTACTCTTTTTATTATTTGACAGCTTCTCATTACAAAGCAAACATCCAGGCAATCCTTCTGCTTCGGCAATGAAAGCAAATGATTTGGTCCATTCTTCCTTGAATCCTCTGGTCTCATCAGCTATCTTTCTCTTTTTTCCTTTGGGATGCATGGCTCATGACACCCCCCCCCCCCAGGTTCATTTATAACACCTGCCTGGCAACATGTGTGGCGAAGACTTTGATGCAAATCTTTGTTGACAGAAATGTTGAAATGTTGGACTAATATTTTTATACAGATTTTTAAAACCTTGGAAAATGTTAAGAATGCTTGTCCTACTACAGAGACCATATTAAAAAAGCAGCTTTTTCCATTTTCATACATTTTTAAAAAAGCTCCAGGGAGCCACTAGGGTGGCGCTAAAAAGCTGCATACGGTTCGCGAGCCGTGGGTTGCAGACTCCTGGCCTAAAGGAAATGGGATTTATATTCAGAAAAGTTAAACGAAAGCCATCATTAACACCTAAACAGAAAAAAAACCAAGATTGCAATGGACTAAGGAAAAGCAATTGCGGACTGTGGATGACTGAATGAAAGTCATAGTCAGTGATGAATCGCGAATCTGCATTGGGCAAGGTGATGATGCTGGAACTTTTGTTTGGTGCCGTGCCAATGAGATTAATGAAGATGACTGCCTGAAGGAAACATGTAAATTTCCACAGTCATCGAAAGCTGCATGTCAGGTAAAGGCACTGGGGAGATGGCTGTCATTACATCTTCAGTAAATGCACAAGATTGCATTAAAATTTTGGACACTTTTCTTACCCCATCAATTGAAAGGATGTTTGGGGATGATGAAATAATTTTTCAACATGATAATTCATCTTGCCATAGAGCAAAAAAGGTTCTTGAAGAAAGACACATAAGGTCAAAGTCATGGCCTGCATCAACATCTTTTGCAACATTGTGTGACCTTCTTTAAGAAGTTTGATAATCCTCTCCTTTGTTTCAACTGACATCGCTCATGTTGGAGCCATGATTTATGTCAGTCCATTTGGTGCAACAGCTCCCCAAGGTGTGATCAGTCCTGTTAAACTGCAGACTAACGAGCAGATCCAATCTGATTCAGTTCTTAGTTTTGAAAATGGAAATTTAAGGGTGATTCCAGAAGTTTTGCCTCAAAATTGAGTGATTCCATAATTTATTCCCTCTGCTTGGTCTAAAGAAGTAACTGTTACTGACTATCGCATTTTTTTCTTGATGTCTTTTAGTGTTTCTTAAAGCCAGAAAGTTGCCATTTGAAATGACTCTAGTTTTGTGTCATGTCCGTGATCTGCTTTTTTTCTGCAAAATTGAATGAACATCCTCAGAGACTGGTGATTCCATAATTTTTAGAAAAATGTTTAAAACCATTGTACTTTTTAAATTCCTACTTTTACATTAAACATTTACAGTAAACATTAAAGCTGCTTTGCAATAATGTCAATTGTAGAAAGCGCTACACAAAAAACCTGAAGTGTGTGGGTGAGTGTGTAAATTATAGCCCTGGTTTTTTTTTTTTTTTTTTGCAACACCGTCTTGAATAAATAAAGACTGTGAACTGATTGAGCTGTGAAATGCCCATGCAGACAGATGAGCACACTAATCAGTATGAAAAGGTAATATGATTTCTGACTTTCTTATCCTGTCACAAATTTAAATTCTTTTTTTTAAAAATGGTATTATTTTTCCTTTGGAAGTCTTTTGTTGGTTTATCTAATACTTTCAGCTTGTGATTTTTTTTCTTTGGCAGTGTCTAATCTTAGTAATTTGCAGAATGGGAGACAAAATTCACCATAAATTAATTTTTAATTTAAAAAGTAAACAGCAACAAAACCCCTTTGAATGTTTCCTGTAGTCATGTGAACAAATTAGCAAGCAATAATGGAAAAGGCTCAAGTCCTGCATGTGGTTCAAGTGTGTAATGATCATCTGCCAAGAAAGAGTCAATTCACTGCCAGAGAATGCAAGTGTTTCTGTTGGGAAAAGAATATATTATGCCTGCTTGTGGGTGACTTTTCTTCACTATACAATATGTTTTTCTATCATCATAGGATGTGAGTTATCAGGCTCTCATCAATGTAAACTGAATAATAAAGAGAATGAGTGAAATTGTTTCTCTGTATTGATGTGTGATGTAGTTCATTACCATGAGGTACACACATACATAAATATCTCAAAGCAACAATGTCAAAACCATACATAACTATTTGTATGTTTACAACAGGGGAACATGCTTTTCTGGAATAGTGTGTAGAATTCAGTGTAATTGCACCTCCATTCCACTAGTTGGTAGTGGCACTCTCATTGTCGCGCTATGGTGTAGCGGTTTTCTGCACGAGCAAACGATATGAAGCGCAGTAAACAACCCCTCAAGAAACAACATGGAAAGATTTCTAACAGTAACGAAGCGAAAGTGGAGAGAGATGGAGATGACATAAGTAAGTTGAGTGAGTTTAAATAAGGATGTCGTTTTATTTTAAATTTCAGGCACATTGGTGCACTTTAAATCTTTTCCGTTACAGATTAAAAATGTTAATGTTAATTTTTCTTTCTTGTCAGTTGAACTATATTTCTTTCTTTTTTGTTTTTAATGTTAATAATGTTATGCAGGTGTACTAATAGCAATTTTATAGACAAATACTGTAATAGTACAGTATTCATATTGGTTCGCGGGTTGGGGTGGGGGGCGTGAAATCTTTTTTTCTTCCTAGAGGGGGTGCCACAAAAAACAATTGAGAAGCACTGGTTTAAAATCAAAAGACCAGCTTTGTTTAATACACTATACGTATTTCGAAGCCATGGTTCTTCTGGATGTTCTATTTAAATGCAATAATCATGATGTGTGCTAATCATACTTGACAGCTGCTTGAAGAAATTAGACTCGATATTATGTTTATCTCACATCTTTTTTTTTTTTTTTTTTTTTTTTTGAAAGGCCGAGGCTGAAATGTCATGCAGCCATGAACATATTTCAGCTGAAATCTAACAGCACCATCTTTCTTTAAAATTACTGTCTATGTAAAAGGTGCTGAATTGATTTTTACTGCATAAAATTTATAAAATAATGTAACATACCTTTTTATTATATATTTAACATTTCTAATATCCTTCAAGTTCTAGATGCTGTACCGCTCCATAGAGGTGACCTCAGGTAGGAATGGTCTTCACCTAGCCTACATTATTCAAAATGCCATGTGCTTAATTACTTTTTCAGTCAATCTGTAATTGACCAGAGAAGTAGTCGATCAGCAGTATCGATTCTGATATAAAATGCAAGTGCAAAGGGCACTAGTGATGTCAGTTGCTGCTTAAAGATCTCCCCCCAGTCATGAATTTAGCAGGAAAATAGTGTATTAGCCTGAATGCATCACCAATGTATGTACAGTACGTTTTATATAAATGTGTTTTTGGCGATTGATTACATTTTGACATCATGTGGAGTATGAATCCTTTGTATATTTTTTGCACTACCATTCTGTATGCAGCACATGTTTAGATCAATATGTGATTATATAGATTAAATCAGGACTTCTTTTGATGTCCATTAAGATAAGACATATGGGAAATGCTCATGCAATTTTGTCACTTTTGTACTTTTACCTTTGAATTTCATATATAGGGTGGCGATCTGAAGCTAAAGAGAGACAGATCTCTGTCATGGTGTCAAAGCTTTACGGTTTATCACTGCAATACATAACCTGTTTGCCGCAAATAAATGCAGCAACAGGTTTTAACCCAGAAGCCCCCACCATTAGTAACCACATTAGAAATGTGTCACTGACCACGACCCTTTTATAGCCCCAAAGCTCAAGGGCCACTGGGAGAAACGCACACAGGGTGTGTGTATGTGTGTGTGTGTGTGTGTGTGTGTGTGTGTGTGTGTGTGTGTGTGTGCGCGCGCACGCGCGTGTGTGCATCCACTTTTGTCTGAGCGGTGATGCAGGGGCCGCAGATGCCATCCGTCCCCCAGAGACCCATCTGAGGTTAATGATCTGAGCAGCGGAGCAGGAATAAATAAATCACTTCTAGTGAGCAATGGGTATAAATCTTCACTCCTGCACCAATTTGTGGCACCACCAGTTGCTAATGATTGCATTTCCCCTTTCCCCTATCTTTTTGTGTGAATGTGTGTCTTCCTCTCTTTTTTATCTCTGCCTCCCTCCCCATTTCTCTTTTCCTCTCAGCCTGTTTTGTTTTGTCAAAGAACATTAGTGTTGTATAATGTGAATGTGAGTGTGTGTGTGTACTGGGGGTATGTAGAAACGTATTGTTAGTGACAGCAGTGTCTCATTTGGATTAGGTTGATGGCTGCAGCGCTTCATCTACAGTTAAGCATGAAAAGGATTCAAAGGATAGAGTGAAAGTTGAGGGCTGTCTTATCAATGGCACCATATCAAAGCACACTTCTACTACATTAGTTTCAAACTGTATATGTACAGAAATACCGTATGTACCACATATGGCCAGTTTAATAGGAACTCCTGCATCGCTGCTCATTCGTGCTATTATTACCCAATCATATAATAGTGCAAACAAAGACAAGCCAAGACTTTCCTTTAATATTCACATTGAATATTACCCCCCCTCCTCCTCCTCCCATACCAAAAAAACAAACAAAAAAAACAACTTGGGTAAACTGTATAAGAGCTCAGTGGCGCAAGGACAGACCCACTGAGCTGACAGGAAGGCTATAATAAACCAAATAACTACCCTTCAATACTAAAATATCTAACTAAACTAAACATCAGCAGAACACAAATGCAAAGCACCATATTGATCGATACACTTTTGTCATATACACCAAGAAGAGGACTCTGAAGTTTCACTTTGCAAATGTTCACATAAATTGTTCAGCTAAATGGACATACACTGTTCTAGACAAAGACACTTTCCATTAATGGCTCATATTTCGTATGGCGTTCTATGATATTATTTGTATTTCCTGTATGTTATTGATTTGGGAAAGTTTTTACTGAAGTGAAATTATATAAACACAACCTCTGCTATCAGCTGTTTAAAAAAAATTGATCATGTACGTACAGTAACTCTGGATTTTTCATTCATTCCTCCATTTATTTATTTGCCAACCCTTTAATACTACTAGGGCCGTAGGGAGGCGAGAGACTATTCCAGCTGACTCTGAGTAAAGGCAGGGAACACTTTGAACAGGTCGCAAGTTTATCTTAGGACCAACACACACAACCATTTATACTCACACAATGGGGAAATTTGGAACAGTGTGTTAGCTGAATGTGTATCTTGGACTGTGGGAGGAAACTACACGACCTACCCAAGCATGAGGATGTAAAACATGCAAATTCCACATAAAAACATCCTTAGTGGCACCAAAACTCAAACTCATGGTCTTCTTGCTGTGAGGCTTATAAACAAACAAAACAAACAAACAAACAAAAAAAAACCCCCAAAAAATATATATACTGTGTGTGTGTGTGTGTGTGTGTGTGTGTGTGTGTGTGTGTGTGTGTGTGTGTATATATACTGTATATTCATTTTCTTCTGAACTGCTTAATCATAATTAGGGTCGTAGGGAGGCTGGCGCCCATCTCAGAGTACACCCTAGACAGCTCGCCAGGCCATCGCAGGGTCGAAACACGCTAATGGCTATTGGGCCGACTCTTGACAAAAGTCAGCAATGGTTCTTTTACATGCCTCAAACCACAGACAGTGACAGACATGGCCATGGCCAAAGGCTGGTAACCCAGTTAGCTGCACTTTTGGTGGTGGTGGTGGGGGGGGGATTTATCCAGCAGCAACCTGTTGAGAGTCAGGCTTGAACTCTAAACCTTGGGATCAGTGGTCCATCACCTTACCATCAGGCCACCACAATGTATATGCACACAAACAACTGTATATATTATATTAAGAGTCTAATGAAATGTATTAAAACAAAGAATAAAGAACGAAAGAAAGAAAGAAAAAAAGCAATGGTGGCAGTTTAGCACAATGACGGGTTCCTTAAGAAACAGCGACTGCTGGAAGATGGCCAGTTATTAGCAGGTAATTAAATCCCCCTGTCACCTTAATTGTAATTAGTGCGTCTAATCGATGAGTATCAGTAATCAATAAACTCACTCATGAGCAATTAGTGTTGAATCTGAAGGAGGAAGAAAAGGCTTTTCTGCAGATAGAACACAGCCATGTGAAAAGATAATAACCCACACACACACCAAATGAAAGCAAGCTTGTGCGGTTGCATCATTCATGGACAATCAGATGGAACAGACAGGAACACTTTAGTTTTATTTGTTTTACACAAAGATCTACGGTACTGGTATGTGCCATTAAAACACTTTAACACATGTTCAGATGCCGTGATGTAGATTACATGGATAAATCCGAATGGATAAATTTCAGTGCAGCAAACCTTTATAAAATAATTATAATTATGAAAACTGGATAGCATGGTTATGTTGCTGCCTCACATTTTCAGGTTCCCTGGTTTAATGCTGAGCTCAGGTTACTGTCTGCGCAGAGGAATTTTATCTTGAATTGTGCTATAGTTTTCATATAAAACAAATATATGAAAAAAATTATATATATATATATATATATGTATATATACATATATATATATATATATATATATATATATATATATGTGTGTTTATATATATATAATTTTTTTTCATATATTTGTATATATGTGAGATTGTATGTGTTGTACTCGAGTGTCAATGTCACAGATAAAAATAGCCACTTAGAGTAGTTTTGAACATATATATATATATATATATATATATATATATATATATATATATATATATATATATATATATATATATATATATATATATATATATATACAGTGATACCTCTGCTCACGAACATAATTGGTTCCCAGAAAGTGTGTGTAAGGCGAAAAGTTCGTCTTCCGAACATTTATTCCCCATAAGAAACCATTAAAATGAGAATAATCCGTTCCCAGGTCCCCATAAAACATAATTTTCTACTAAATAAGCCTTAAAACTACACAAAAATATACCTTATTTTATGTATAATAAATGTGCTATTGTATTGTAATTAAAGAAATAAACTGTACTGTATAATAAAGTCGTTTTATTTACCTTTGTGATGGTAGTTGATGGCTTGATGGAATGGAGTGGGAGGAGGAGGGAGGGAGGGGGGAGGAGGGAGGGACTTACTGTTTGGAAGGAGTGTTTGGAAACGCCTACTGTTTGGAAACACCCTTAGCCACACACGCACCCTTAATAGCTTCCTTGTTCTTAAGGATGGTAGCAATGGTAGACTTAGCGTACTGGTACTGGGACGCTGAGTCACACAAACGCACACCTCGTTCGTGTTTTCAATGATCTCCGCCTGTGGTGGGGTCTTTTTCGGTCCCATAATAGCAAAAGTACACTCAATATGGTCCAAAATGTCTATCAAACACAAACCACTTCCGCACTCAAAGAAAGGGGGTGACGAACTGTGACACCATGAGCGTGCGTCAGCTTCTCGTGGCCGCCACCGTGGCGCTGTTCGACCGCGTGGTTTGATTCGTCCGCCGAAAACTAGTTCGTCAGCAGAGAATATATGCTCGCAAATTTAATGTTCTTGAGGCGAAAAGTTTGTGAGCTTAAGCGTTCGTCAGCGGAGGTTTTACTGTGTATTTAAAATGTTGTTTATGTTAAATGTTATTTAAACATATTACCACATGGGTCAGTGAACCATAAGTATTAAAAAACCAGGGCAGTGGTGGTCTGGTGGTAAAGGGTGCTCGATCGCTGATCCTAGGGTTGGGGGTTTGAGTCCCACGCTCCACAAGGTTGTCACTGTTCCCCCAGTGCAGCTAACTGGGTTATCAAAGGCCGGCCATGTCTCTCACCGTCTATGTTGTGAGGGTTATGTAAAAGAACCATTGCTGACCTTCATAAAGAGTAGCTGCATAGTCGTCAGCATGTTTCTGCCCCTTGCTCAAGGGTTGTGTCAGGAAGGGCATCCGACGTAAAAACCTACGCCAAATCAAACATGCGAATCATTAATATGACTTCTATGAAGAGGGAGGCAGATGATTCGCTATGGTGACCCCTGAAAGGGAACGGCCGAAAGGAGAAGAAAGAAGAATTACCAAAGTTTGTTCCATCAACACAATAACCAAATAATGGCCTAATTAAATGCATCATAGATAATTGCTAATGAATAATTAAGGTATTAACATTCTCCTCATTAACAAATACATAAACTTAACACTAAAAAACATAAGCCTATATATTAACAACTGCAAGGATATAAATTTGCATAAATTATTGTGTTATTATTTTGTGTGTAACTGTATGAATGTAATTGATGTAGTTGAGTTGTTTTGAATTATTTAAGTCTATTATAATTAAGTCATTAGTTTATATCTCTAAGTGTATACTTCCACTCAATAATGCAGGTGTTCAGCTTCTCATTATTCAGATGAGTATGTAAACACACATCAATTATTGCAAGTGTTAATTACTTGTTAACCTTGTATGAGATATATTAATGCTGTAGTCTCTATGAGTGTAGAGATTTTGATTTGAATTCAGACTGTGCAAATCTCTGTTTCATGCTTCTCATTCGTGCAATTTCAACTGTGTGAGAGCAGGTCTGCCTGTGTGTGTGTGTGTGTGTGTGTGTGTGTGTTCATACAGTGATTCACTGCTCCTGAGCACTCCTCACAAATCCAACACACACAACAAAGAAAAGATGGATTGAGGGGAAGAAAAAAAAGAGGACAAAGTCTCAGCGCGTCTCACATTTCAAGGTGAGAGAGAAGTCGGAACACAATAAGAGTCTGCGATCCAATCAGAACTATATTACGCTCACAAGGTGAGCAAAACAATGTGAATAAATAAAGCAATTACCAAGGCTTTAGAACAGAGGTGGCTGTTTTCCCTCTGTTATCCTGCACTGAGGGGAAAAAGAAAGAAGGGTGAAGGGAGAGAAGGAAGGAATAACAAAAAGAGAGAAAGAAATGCACAGAGGCTTTTCTTCTCTTTAAAATGCTGCATTAGGTCTTTTCCGCCAGTCAGTTTTGATAGTTCAAAGCTGGCAGTTCAATAAATAGCTGGAACCGGCACATCTCTGTTCTTGCAAAAAGAAATCAATGTTAATCCTATTACCAGCAGTTATCACCTAGCCCAGAAACGGTGGCGAGTAAAGGGGAAAAAAAGCCTGAGATGTCAAAGCAGAAAGGAAAGAGACAGAGTGAGTGAGTGAGTGAGAGAGAGAGCGAGAGAGAGAGAGAGAGAGAGAGAGAGAGAGAGTCACCCTTCATTCACTTTCAAACATAGTTTTGATAATTTCCATCTGTAGAGGAAAGAGGGAGACAGGCGCACACTGGCAGAGAGGTGGGGTGGTGGGTGACACAAGTACTGAGGTGTGTGTGTGTGTGTGTGTGTGTGTGTGTGTGTGTGTGTGTGTGTGTGTGTGTGTGTGTGTGTGTGTAAAAGGGAGTCCAGGCTGACCGTTGTACTCAAACATAAAGCGAGGATCACACCTTGCTGCTGTAAGCAAGATGTTTAAGGTACAAATACTGCACTTTTCTGCCCAGAATTCAGTCTTCCCAGCATACAATGCTCCCTCTGCAGCCGTGTGACATGACCTTTGACCAAGCTGTAGTCAGGAATTGAATCTGCAACTATATTTTTCATGCAACGCAGTTTTGAATTCCTTCTTTTTCATTTACAGTGACCGTTACACACAAAAAAATAATCCATAAAAATGCATTGTGCTTTTTGCTTATTGTGTAGTAAAATACAAGTGTCATAATAATGTTGAATTGTTTTATACGCAGACATAAGCACGGGCTTCTTATTAGGGGGGAAAAGACAGCGGAACTGGAGATGAAGTGACCTAGTTCAAAACCAAAGTTTCAAGATTGCTTTCTTCTATTTTTTTTGTTCTTCAAGTCTTATAGCAAAGAAGTCTCCTTTAGTCTAATTGAGATATCACGCAGCCTCCTTTCACTTGTAATGAATAGCCAATAGATTACTGCATATTGATGGCATTTGTTAATACAATACATCTGAAATTGTGCTGAGCAGTCACAACAGAGTACACTTGCACATTGATTTCCATTGATTTTCTGGGAAAGTGTACATGTAAAAACAGTAAATGAGTGTGTGTGTGTGTGTGTGTGTGTGTGTGTGTGTGTGTGTGTGTGTGTGTGTGTGTGTGTGTGTGTGAAGGAACACAAAAAAGCATTTGCATTGGTGTTCAGAAGTGCAGTTCTCTTGTGAACAGTGCTAGCAGTGTAGATTAAAGCTAATCATCGTCAGCAGGAAGCAGAAGCGGGCCTTCTCGCTGACGGATTATCCCCGCTGCTGTTGTTGCTCCTATTGTTCCTGTCGGGTAAATGTAATTACTGCTGCATCTCATCAAAGTCTGCTCAGCCTTCTCAAAGTTTCATGGGTAAAAAGGCGAGTTAGAGGAACAATATAACTTGAATGTGACTTTATTCTTCAGTAAAGCTTGGAATAAAGGGCTATAAAGCAAACAGTGCCATGTTTCCTCATGAGATCTTTTTTGTACTATTGTTTCCTTGCCTTTTTGATTTTCAACAGCCCCCCCCCCCCCCCCCAAGAAAACGCTATCTTGCTGACACAAGTTTTCACCTTGACTTGACTGACTGTATATATATTTATTTCCCGAACACCACAGCATGCAGGTGACCCCATTCCATTTTGGCCCATTTGATATTCCTGCAATAAATTAGATGGCAATGGAGGTGCTTTAACATGTAAAATAGCGGTGACATGCTAAATAATGAGCTGTGTTGGAATTACAGAGCACCGACTGCCAGACTCTGGGGTATTCCCGGGCCTGGAAGCGGCCCACATGGCTCCAAAGTGGACCAGGGGGGCTAGGGTATGAGGGGGGTAGGGTGCTGAATATGGAAATAGTATTAATATACCCACGCCCAAAGCTAGATTACAGTGTGACAAGCCTGATGGCCCAGGCGCACTGTGTTTGCCTCAACCAACAAAGTAAAGGGGGGAATTATTTATCGCTGAAATTGCTCTCCTTTTTATTGCTCCCCGGTGGATGTCCAGACCCATTTTGTTAGTATTATTCTCGCACTTTGGTTCCATTTATTCTCTTCCAGATAAAGTGCCCATCAGGATCAGAGAGGGAGGGGAAAGAGCGTATACTTTATACTAAAGGACAGCAGTGTAGATGATGCTGTGTGGATCCATCATTGATCAGCAGATGTGATGTGTTTTTTCCCTCCCTTTTTTTAATCGCCATTGTTGATGTGTTTATGGTCTTTGGGTTTAGATGGTCACAAACAGGCAGGTTTATGATCCCTCAGCTCTTTGACCCTCATGATCAGGTGGGTGATTATGAGCAGCAGTTGTCCTTCAGATGACACATTGCTGTTCTGATTTAATCAGCGACACTGTGAACCGCTTTAAATGGCAATCTGCTTTGGAAAGTTGCCCCAGTTGGGTTTTATGAGCTTGGATGACCAAAAACTATCATTGCAAAAACAGCACTTTGGGAATGGTAATTGTGTGGTAAGGAAAAGTTCTGAGTTGGTGACTTGAGGTTTGAGAGTTTAAGAGTCACTGTTGGTGGAGTGTATAAAAAAAAAATTCAAACCACAAAGAAAATTCTGTTTACATTTTCTTTTAGACACAGGGTGACTGTTATAATGTTATAGGGCAGGGATCAGAAAACTTTCAAATAAAAAATATTTTTAGAATTTGTATTTCCTTGAAAGCAGTATTATAATTACTACAGATAAATCTGTCTTTTTAGTTTTATGCTATATTTTGCTATTATGATTTCTCAGGGTGTAGATGTTTCTTTGTGTGAAATGTAATGAAAATATTTTTGTATGGTTTTTTTTCTAAAGTAGAGTGTGGGACAAGTAGCAAACCATGTACATTTGGAGTTGATCTGCATATTGGATTATGTTCACAAAAACAAATTAAGGTCAAGTTCATAACATGTAAATGAATGCTCATCAGATGACCACTAGGGGGAAACATTTCATTACAACTATGTAGAGTTATAATAAGAACATTAAGTCTTATGCAGGGCAGTGGTGGCTCAGTGGTAAGGTACTGAATTACCGATCCCAAGGTTGGGAGTTGACTCTGCTGTCCCCCCATTGTAGCTAACTGGGCTATCAAAGGCTGGCCATGTCCCTCACTGTCTATGGTGAGAGGCATGCAGAAGAACCATTGCTGAATTTCATGAAGAGTAGGCTGCATAGCTTTGCGATAGCCTAGCAAGCTGTCCAGGGTGTACGGTGCCCTTGCTGAGAGTTGTCTGAGATGGGTGCTAGCCTCCCCACATACCTATGACTAAGCGGGCTAGAAAACGAATGAAAGAATGAGTCATGCAGATATTTCAGGTTAATCAGTGCATTTGGCACCAACAAAATGTTGAGTAAGGTCACTTGAATCACTGAAATTTTGCAGTCTTTCAAAGTGTTCTAATGACCCTGATCTTGAGGTCCAGCTTGCTTTTAAATACTACCATTTCATGCTGAAAGGATAAGGCTGTATATCCTATGCCTTTCTTTTTCTCACTGTGCTGGTTTAGATGCTCTGTCATGTCCAGAGATAATACAACTGCAAGAATCATTCAGTGCTAATTAGCTTAATATGCTCAACATGTTTTTGTTTTAGGTAGGGTCTTGATTTTCTTTAGGCTGGTCCCAAACTGGCTGAGCATTTTCTCCTGTAAATTGTTTTGTAAAAGCCGGCTGAGGTATTTACTCTCAACTTAGTACCTAACCAGTGAGGATTTAAAGTCCAGCAATACAGTGGACCATGCAAATAAGCAGTGACATCACATCACCAAGTTGCTCACCACAACTTGCTCACTGGAATCTGAACAAGGAACTTATTTCTGGGACACAGAAATAACTTTGTCCATTGGTAAGTTCTTTTCTTTGATGTAATCTGTGAATGACATAATGCAGATCCTTTCAATGACAGAAAAGCAAGATTTTCCTCACACAGTGTGTCATATACAGCATACCTCACAACTGTAATTTAGATAAGACAAAGGACTAACATCGGTAGCCATTTAAAATTCCAACTCATTGCATACTGGGCATTTGTATGGAAATTCCTCACAATAGACAGTACATCAGCAATGCTACCTTACATTCCATTATCTTGTTTGGTCCATACATGGAGTTCCTGGAAGTGGTGACTCACCAGTTAAAGCTCTGGATTGGTGATACAAAGGTTAGGGTTTCAAACCCCATTATCACAAAGTTACCACCGTTGGGCCCCTGAGCAAGGAAGGCTCTTAACCCTCAATTGCTCAGTGGTATAAATCTAAGTCACTCTGGATAAGAGTGTAAATGTAACACTGTTGACCAGGCCCTTTATGTCGGAGCTTTTTGCATGCGTTTTATTAAAAAAAAAAAAAAAAAAAAAAAAAAAGCACAGGATGGCATGTATCAAAGTGTCACTTTACAGGGAAGCAGGAGCGAATTCCAGCTGTATTCAGACAAAAGTTGGGGTGCGCCCGAAACAGGACGATAATCTGTTGCAGGGCTAACACAGAATCAGAATACTTTATTGATCCCGGAATAAATCGTGTAAAGAGTTCTGCGACTATACAAAGTAAATTAGAAAAAACTCCGTCAACTCACATATTGAGAGGGCAGATACTTATGAACAATAAAATAATAAGTAAAAGAAAAAAAATTAAAGTAAGAAAGAAAAAAAGAGCTAAAAGTACAAGATAGGTGACTGTTAACTCGGAGACTGCAAATTTGAATCCAATTTAATACACACAGATGTCCGTAGCCGGGAGTCCATGGGAGTTAATTGGCTGAGCTCTCACGGGAGGGAGGGACGGCATATGCTTACTTCTCTGTCAGTCATAGAGATCGTCAGCCAATCATCTGTGTCGGTGAGCTCATTTCTACGAGGGGATGGATAATGCTTTCCCGCTCAATGTGTTCGACCAGGGGTCACCAACATGGCGCTTGTGGGCACCAGGTCACCCGCAAGGACAACATGAGTTGCCTGCGGGCCTGTTCACTGCTGTTTTAAGAACAGGCCCGCGGCTCCATAGCGCCACTTTCCGTTGAGCTGAATGTAATTCTTTTTTTGATATTTTTAAAAGGTCAAATCAATGTCTTTACATATATGAATATTATTAATTATTAATAATAACATATAATTAAAGGTAAATTGATCAAATTTGTTATTTGAAAAGTGTGTATCGACCTGGTAGCCCTTTGCATTAATGGGTACCCAAGAAGTAGCTCTCAGTTTCAAAAATCTTGGTGACCCCTGTGTTACACCGTCCCCAAATGTGTATGTGCTGCAGTTTGAAAAGAGACAGGTGGCTAGCATAGCATGTCACAGAGAGGACGTGTGCTTGCTTTCTCCCCTCCCTGGTCGGTGGTGGTTGTGTGATCAGGAAGGCAATACCTGATGAGTGGGAAGTGGACAAAATCCACCCCAAAAAGTTCAAGAGGGGCAGGAGCAAACTGAAGCAGCTCCACACCAATTAATGCAGGCACACTAATTCTTAGACGCTCGTACTCACACCTATGGGCAATTTAGAGATTATCTAGTTGTCATGTCTCATCCAGAGCACCTGGAAGAAATCCATGCAGACGCTGGGAGAGCATGAAAGCCTGAGTTGGCCATAAGTTTCAAAAAAGGAACTGTTTGCTATGAGTTGACAGTGCTAACCTCTCTAGCTCTGTCCTGCACCATTCGTCCATTTCATCAATTCTATCACTTAATTTTAACCATAGAGTACTAGTCCTTCTCAAAAAAATTAGCATATTGTGATAAAGTTCATTATTTTCTGTAATGTACTGATAAAAATTTAACTTTCATATATTTTAGATTCATTGCACACCAACTGAAATATTTCAGGTCTTTTATTGTTTTAATTCTGATGATTTTGGCATACAGCTCATGAAAACCCAAAATTCCTATCTAAAAAAATTAGCATATCATGTTCAGGTAGTCTAAACGAGCTATTAACCTAATCATCTGAATCAACCAATTAACTCTAAACACCTGCAAAAGATTCCTGAGGCTTTTAAAAACTCCCAGCCTGGTTCATTACTCAAAACCGCAATCATGGGTAAGACTGCCGACCTGACTGCTGTCCAGAAGGCCATCATTGACACCCTCAAGCAAGAGGGTAAGATACAGAAAGAAATCTCAGAGCGAATAGGCTGTTCCCAGAGTGCTCTATCAAGCCACCTCAGTGGGACGTCTGTGGGAAGGAAAAAGTGTGGCAGAAAACGCTGCACAACCAGAAGAGGTGACCGGAACCTGAGGAAGATTGTGGAGAAGGGCCGATTCCAGACCTTGGGGGACCTGTGGAAGCAGTGGACTGGGCTACAGGTGCCGCATCCCCCAGGTCAAGCCACTATTGAACCAGAAACAGCGGCAGAAGCGCCTGACCTGGGCTACAGAGAAGCAGCACTGGACTGTTGCTCAGTGGTCCAAAGTACTTTTTTTTGGATGAAAACAAATTTTGCACGTCATTCGGAAATCAAGGTGCCAGAGTCTGGAGGAAGACTGGGGAGAAGGAAATGCCAAAATGCCTGAAGTCCAGTGTCAAGTCCCCACAGTCAGTGATGGTCTGGGGTGCCATGTCAGCTGCTGGTGTTGGTCCACTGTGTTTTATCAAGGGCGGGGTCAATGCAGCTAGCTATCAGGAGATTTTGGAGAACTTCATGCTTCCATCTGCTGAAAAGCTTTATGGAGATGAAGATTTTCATTTTTCAGCACGACCTGGCACCTGCTCACAGTGCCAAAACCACTGCTAAATGGTTTACTGACCATGGTATTACTGGGCTCAATTGGCCTGCCAACTCTCCTGACCTGAACCCCATAGAGAATCTGTGGGATATTGTGAAGAGAAAGTTGAGAGACACCAGACCCAACACTGTGGATGAGCTTAAGGCCGCTATCGAAGCATCCTGGGCCTCCATAACACCTCAGCAGTGCCACAGGCTGATTGTCTCCATGCCACGCCACATTGAAGCAGTCATTTCTGCAAAAGGATTCCTGACCAAGTATTGTGTGCATAACTGAACATAATTATTTGAAGGTTGACTTTTTTGTATTAAAAACACTTTTTTTTAATTGGTTGGATGAAATATGATAATTTTTTGAGATAGGGATTTTTGGTTTTCATGAGCTGTATGCCAAAATCATCAGTATTAAAACAATAAAAGACCTGAAATATTTCAGTTGGTGTGCAATGAATCTAAAATATATGAACGTTTAATTTTTATCACTACATTACAGAAAATAATGAACTTTATCACAATATGCTAATTTTTTGAGAAGGACTAGTATACCCAGTCCATCCCACAAAGGCAGATTCCTCAGTCTGGAATGAATTGTCACGCGGACATATTTTCTTTTTAGCATGTTTTATGAGTTCTAACAGTCAGGTCAGTTGGCTCGGCTAACGAATAAAAAACAGGGACATTTGTTATTTTGTCAGAGAGATTTGGGAGTGACCCATCTCAGGTTGCATTGTCCAATGAAAACTGGCAAAAGTAAAAGTAGGTCAGATTATTTTCTCATATAAAAATTTAGTTATGGTCTTTAAAGTTTCATATTGATATGACAGATTTTTTTTTCACTTATTTATTGTTTTTAAAAATATATCAGCTTATTTCTCTGTGATAGGCAATCAACAAAAATGCCTATCTGACCCTTGTGTTATAGGTTTCTGACCCCTGTTTTAAAGCTTGTAGCATGCTGTTGAAAATATGATTTTCTATTGGAACAGTTAAAGCTGAAAAAAATAACTTTGTTCTCCCGTTCCCCTCCTTCACCTTTCTTTCCCTGACTTCCACATCACCTGTCGACAGCTGTAGTTATAATGGTTGACATGTTTTATAAGCATGAGGCTGGATTAAATTTTTAATGGCTCCATCGGTAGTTGTCTGGAGTCATAAAAAAGCACAGCCATAACACAAGACAAGGATATTGCACATGCATTCTGTTTTCTCATACTCCCGGAAAATCTTCAAATATTTATACAGCTCAAGTATCCTTATATCACCAAAGCCATTTTTTTCTCCTACATTTCGCCCAGAGTTGATTATACAAATTCTTTTTTTCAGAGTGAATGAATAAATGGTGCATTCAACAAATATGATAATAGCTTTGGGTCAAAGATCAGAAAAGGCTGATGGATAATAAAAATGCAAGAGCAATCAGTGTGGCCTGGTTGAACTGCAGGATTTGTGTGAGTTACGGCCACTGATTGTTAGGCTGCGTTATGCACTCTGTTCGAGCCTAAATAACCCTGTGAGTGCATCATAAACTGTCCCTGTGGTGCATTGGCGGCTCTTGAGAGAAGCTCCCCCCCTCCATAAACAACTCTGTCATTCGAAAGTAAGAGTGGGCCTGCTTAGCCGGCACCTTTTGCTCAGCAAGCCGCACCTAATTTAGCAGCTTTTAAATCTTTCGCCGCCACCGTCGTGAGAAACGCCTGGTTGCAAATGTCTTTTATTGAATGCTGACTCTGTAGTATTACAGGCCTGCAGATATGCCTGGTGTAATATGTCCCTGGCTTTATCTTGTAATGGTAAAAGTGTATTAATTTTAGAGGACTTGCAGAAAGTGTGTGTTGGATTGACACTGTTTGGGATTGGAGGTGCTTTCCACAGTACTCAAACACATTTTTCACACAAGGACTCAGAGACTTGTGGGACAGCTGAACGGTGACTCTTGCATTTCTTTGAGACTTTAAATACCGATTTATCAAAATCTGTGAGAAAACCTGTATTGGTGTAATAAGTACTTTCCTGAAAAGTGCACCAAAAATGAAGCTTTAAAAACCTCTATACTGGTCTTTTTTTTTTTCTCTACAGAAATGGATTGGGTGTCAGACACACTTTTTTAATGAGGAGGAACCTGAATTTATTTGATTTTTCTCCCTTCGACACCTCAACACTTCTTACACAATATATGAGCAAAATATCTACTAAAAATGGTTAAAATGCTTCGCTTAATATGATTTATTCACTGTAGACCAGTAAAAGTGCATGACCGTCTCTCTTTACACTTCAGTCTCTTGTTAACCTCAATATAAGTGGCTTGGTACTTTTGCCCTATATACGAGTGTTTATTAAGTGTGTGTGTGTGTGTGTGTGTGTGTGTGTGTGTGTGTGTGTGTGTGTGTGTGTGTGTGAGAGAGAGAGAGAGCCAGCGAAAGGAAGTGCTCAGATAAATGTGGAGGAGTCTTGGGGCAGGCTGCTGTCTCTAGGCACCAGCTAGAGTAGCACTGTATGTCTATGTCTGTGTGTGTGTTTTTGTATGTGTGTGTGTGTGTGTGTGTGTGTGTGTGTGTGTGTGTGTGCATGTGTCTTGAGAGTTCGGACCACCGCAGGCTCGTGTGATAGAGGAAAATCAGTGGGCACAATGGCTTGTCTTTCTCATCCCTCTCTTCCTCTGTCACTCCCTCTCTCTTCCTCTCTCCCTCGCTCTGACTTCCACTTTCCTGTCCCTCATGTTTATCAGGTTTTTGGGGGGCACTGTATTTTGATGTCAATAAGCAATTTTTCTTGCCTGCTCCCCTGGCCTGACCCCTTTAATCCATCAATATATTATTAGAGATAAAGTTTTGCGGACGCCTGCTGCAGTCACAAGATAAATGACATCTCTGAAGTCACGCATTAAAGACTAGATTAAGGCCCTGTGACTGTGTCTTCAGTACTCATTGGCTCGCCTCTGTCCAACCTATCACACTAAGTGACAAGAAAGAAAAATAATGAACTGAGGCAGAAAAAGCAAAGAGATATTCCTTACACACAAATACACATACACGCACACACGCAGCGCGTGTCTGTCTTCAGCCAGGATTAGGCTGCATTAGGGGATAACTGAAGAAGAGGGGAGAGATGGAGAGAGACATAGAAGGAGAAAGAGAGGGGTGCTGCCTCTGTTTGAATATTGGTGTATGTCAGGCAAGAAAAAAAAAGAAAGAAAGACTAAATGGGGAAGAGTTTAATTCACCCTTCTATCAACCATTGATTTGAATTAATCTGAGATTTCTAAAAAGAAAAGAACAGATCAAATGTGATTCTTTTTAGCTCACAAATCTATCTTCATATCACATCATATGGAATTTATTTATGGATGAGAAACGGGGGATAAATGGGGGATATTTACGCAGGAATCAAGGCTTTGAACTGTACAGTGGTTTTATAACAGAAGCTTATTTCTAAATAATCTCCATAGATAATGACTAGAACTGTAAGAAATGGACTGTTTTGTAGTGTTAATGTGCAATTTATGCACCAGTGTCCTGCTCTGTATAGCTTTTGATTCAGTAATACCATACATATCATGCGTAATCCTCTAACAATGTTGACATTCTATGGCCCTTTGGTGGAAAAAAAAAATTGTGAAATGCATGAACTGTTTTTTTTTTCCCCCTGCTGTGCTTCATTTCCAGGAATTACTATATTACAATATTTCACACAGATTTTTAATATGAATACCACATGTAAAGCTAAAGATCCATGATGACACCTTTTATACAGGTAACTTAGCATCTGCTAAACCTTATATTAATAGCAGGGATTACTAAAATGAAACGGCAGCATTATATGCTGGACTCCTGACCAGCACGGATATTAGGAGGACTATCTAGTCACAGTTGGCGTTAAGTGGGCCTGAGTGCTCATTAAGTTTGCTGGGGCTGTAAGTCCATGTCTGCTTGGCCTCTGACTGATACGCACTGCTCTTCAGGCCACAACGAATCCACAGTAGAAGGATATTTTTTTTTTCGCCTTTGCCCTCATCCACGTCTAAACCCCTGCGTTATCAGGTTCTGTTTGTAACACCGGTGCTGAGGTGACACTGTGTTACAGCAGCGTACGCAAAAAGATGGCCGCTGTTTGAAATTCCCATTACGTTCAGGCTCACCTCATGTGTTCCCATGTGGAACGAAGGAAGCAGAGCCGCCACTCAGACACTGGAGGAGGATGTCGAGGGCGTTAGCACCAGTATCATGGTGTCTTTGTACTCATGTCACTTGTATATCACTTGCTGTTATGCAGGCCGCCTTTACAAGAAGCACACTTGAACCTGGGGGTGACTGAGCCCATTTGTTCATAGCTGTCATCTGTGTATTACATAAGTTTTTCTGTACTGGATTTCTTTTTAAACCAACATTGGCTGAATGTTTACTAATCACAGCTGTGTACTTACATGTTTTCAGAGCAGTTGTGCAGGAATGCTAACGAGAACGAATAACTGATTAGATTATTCTCACCCTATTGTCCTGAATTATTGTACATGCAGTGCACTTTTATGCTGCTATTAGTTGTAGAAACAGTGGCCCATATAATTACCCATAGTGCACTGTAATTTTCATGTATCAGCAGGGCACTCTAAGTATTCAAATACAGACGCTCCCTGACTTACGTTCATCTGTTTTACGTTTTTCTCGATTTTATGTTGTTTTTTTTTTTTTCCAAAAAAAAAAAGTAAATTTTTGAGTTTAGACGTACCTACGGAGCACGCTGACGTAATGACGGGATGACGTAATGATGCTGCATCCATTGTTTACAAACGACAGACTGAATGTGCCCCTCCTTCTTCCCAGGTCAGTTATATATATATATATATATATATATATATATATATATATATATATATATATATATATATATATATATATATATATGTATATAGCGTGTTACCCAACGTTAAGAGGTCGTCTCTGTGATCTTTGTGTTTACACTGTTTTGTGGACTTTTGTAACCCTAAGCAAATATGGTTGGTCAGAAGCGTAAGCCTACTAGCATGAGTGCAAGTCTCATACAGAGAGATGAATTAACTATCTTCTCGGATGTGCCCAATCTACCATGCATACTCAGTTAAGCAAAGAGAGTTGTAAAATGAATGAAAAGAGAACTCTCCGCTCTGCTGTTGATTCACATCAGTGCAGGCTGTGTTCTAAACAAGTTCAACGGCACCCCTGCACACTTGAAAGACCGGAAATCCGTATAACCCACAGCAAGTACACTACTTTCGCAAGTACACTACTTTCGGTTTTGAGCGCCTCACATATTGTAAGCATTGATTGGCTGTTTTAAGCTTCATGTAAAGTGACATGGTATAAATAAGTGACTTGTTTGAAATTAATGTTGATATTATTTGATATATTTGATATTATTTTACAATGTTATGTTTATAATAATTGATTTAGGGCTGTTTTATGAGATATGGTAATGGTATTTATGGATGTATAGTACAGTATGAGCGTCATACGTCACACGTCATATGTCATACGTCACTGTAACAACTTGCGTGCACTTTCAACTTACGTTCGGCCGTATGGAACCAATTAAAAACGTAAGTCGGGGAGCGTCTGTACATAGCAACTTCTTTCAGCATAAAATACACTTGCCAGAATAAATACTAAAGCAGCTAAACTTCATACACTATTACTGATAAAATAAATCATGTTTAATGATCAGTAAAAGCAGATGATACTTGTCAGCAATATGGCAAATAAGTCTCACTCTTATTTACATGGTAAATATACAGGGATCCCTCACGTCATGCGGTTAATTGGGACCGAGATCCCAATGCGACCATTAAAATCCATGAAGTAGGATCAGCCCCCTGCTCCCCCGACTGACGTATACGTACATGTATATGTGTGTATAATATCAATAAATACATATTCAATGCTATAAATGCTTATAATAACAATTAAACATTAAAAAAATAACATGAGATGTAAATCATCATCATCATATCTTATCCTCGTAGGGTAGTGTAGCAATTGGTCTCTTCCGGAGAAAATTAACCGGGACGCAGGAATGCTTGCTACTTGTCCCCAGAAACACGCTGATGGCTTTGCAGCCTACTTTTTTTTTTTTTTTACGAAAGTCAGCAATTGTTCTTTTACATGCCTCTCACCATAGTCAGTGAGAGACATGGCCCACCTTTGATAACCCAGTTAGCTGCACTGGAGGGACAGTGACAGCCCTGTGGGGACTCGAACCCCCAATCTTAGGATCAGCGATCCTGTGCCCTATCCACTAGACCACCACTGCCAAGATGTAAATAAAATATAAATACAATACAATGGTATTGCATGAGAAGAAGATTTTTTTTGCATAATTGGCCTTGTTTTTGTTGCATTTTCCTTAACCTTTCCCCCCATTCTTCCTTAATTTCCTTATTTTTTTAATTCGATGAATATTTATTTATTTATTTATTTAAAAAACGCAATGGGCGAAGTAGCGAGGAATCCCTGTATTGTCAACCAAGAATTAACAAGATTGATCTGCCATTTCATTCGAATGCCATATAGACCTTGTTAATTCTCGGTTAACAATTTGCATAGACAGGATAGTGATGTGACACATTGCTAGTCATGAGACATAATGTACAATTTGTACAAAGTAATCTACCCCCAGTTTGTAAGTTAATATTAAGAACACCTACAGTCGCCGGATTGTCAAACCACAACTTAATTTACCTTTACACAATTTCCTTAGGGATGAATAAAGTATTCTGATAAACATTTCCTTGTTTACACTACCATTCAAAATGTTCCTTTCTTCATTTACTCATATTAATGACATGTCATTATTCTATTTACTAAACTCCAATAAAAATGGATAAATATTTCTACTTAATATTTCCATATGAAGATTTGAAAGATACATTCATCATTCATTTGATGGGCAGTGGTGGCCTGGTGGTAAAGGGCGCTGGATTGCTGATCCTAAGGTTGGAGGTTTGAGTCCCACTCTCCACAGGATTGTCACTGTTCCACCAGTGCAGCTAACTGTGTTATCAATGGCCGACCATGTCTCTCACTGTCTATGGTGAGAGGCATGTGGAAGAACCATTGCTGACTTTTGTCAAGATGCATATCCGTCAGTGTGTTTCTGTCCCTTGATAAAGGGTTGTGTCAGGAAGGCCATCCGATGTAAAAGCCTCTGCCAAATCAAACATGCGAATCAGATGATTCACTGTGGTGACCCCTGAAAAAAGGGGAAAAGAAGATTCATCATTCATTTGTCAAACCACACAATCCTATTAGGGCCACCAGCACCAGGGCAAAGGTGGGGTACTCTCTGAACAACTAGTCAGTCCATCACAGGGTCAACATCCACAACCACTCATACTCACATTCACACAGATAGAGCTAATATAACAGAAAATTAGTCCATGCCTTTGGATTTGGGGGAGGAAACTGCATTACCTGAAGGAAACCATGCATGCACATGGAGAACAGTTTATCTGACCCCCCCCCAAAAAAAACAAAAAACAAAACAAAAAAAAACCCAAGTCCAATTGTTTTGATAAAGAGAAAATCTTTTAAAGTAGTTTTGTTTTAAAGCTACCAAAAAGGTAGTTTTCTTCATAATTAAAACAATTTGGGCATACGTAGCCTAATGGCGAGAGAAGCTGCTGTGGACACGAAAGGCCGCTGGTTTGATTCTTGAACCAGCAGGAAAAATGGGTGGGGGTGTGAGCAGCACCTTTCCTGCCTCTACATAAATGGCTGAAGTGCCCTTGAGCAAGACACCTAACCCTGAACTGCTCTCCGTCTGCCCCCAATACGTGTTTGTGGCAGCCCACTGTCCTCAGTTCATGTGCTCACTGTTTACTTGTGTGTATTCACTATGGATGGGTCAAATGCAGAGGAAATTTTTCTTAAAGGTTTAATACAGTATATCAAAATAAAATGTAAAAAAGGACTTATCTGATTTTGCAAACAGGCTCCTCATATGCACCGACCACACAGAAACCCATTCGCTAAGCCCAGGAAAAAATATCCAGGGTTTTCTTGCTGTGGAGACAAACATTCTAACCACTATGTCATTGTGCAAGTTTATATATATATATATATATATATATATATATATATATATATATATATATATGTGTGTGTGTGTGTGTGTGTGTGTGTGTGTGTGTGTGTGTGTGTGTGTGTGTGTGTGTATATATATATATATATATATATATATATATATATATATATATATATGTGTGTGTGTTTTTTTTTTTAAACAGACATTTTTAAAATGTGAGAAAGATCAGACTGCATCAAAAATTAATACCATTTATAATTTTAGGTGAGAAAAAGTTCAGTATCTGAGTATAAACTACATTTTGTAACCATGTCATGGTTACCCTGGGAAATGGGGACCATGAATGATTTGATGACCATGATTACACATTTCATTTATGGCCATTAAGAGCAGAACTAATAATGTATAATTATAATATCATTGATTAATTGTTTGATGAATGTCAGTTAATTTATGCACATCTCCAGTTATTAAAGGCTGGACAGGATTAAAATATTTTGGGCTCCTCAGGTAATTTGCTAGTTTACTGCTCATATGTGACTTTATTACCATCTGGATCAGCTGTGTAATGTTTTAACTCTGCCCTCTTCTGAGACAATTGAGGCACTGAGATCAAAAACCCCATAAGTCACATTTAATGAAACATATGGGGTTTTTGATCTCAGTGCCTCAATTGCAGATTGATTTAAATACACCAAACTCAGAGGTCGTCTGATCATTTCATTCCTGTCTCCATTCATATATGTAAGATTTTCCATGCAGTTGTTACCTTGCGTTTGCGCCTACTTGCCTTATTTGTTTCACTCCAACAGATATTCTATGATTTGAAAAATATAAAAATTAATGGAGAATTCTTGTACATTTTTATTACTGCTTGCTGTCTTCTGGATAATGCTGCATATTATTTTTAGTTATTGATGTTTTATACACTGTCTTCTATGTTGTGTATTGCATACGACTGTTACTAATGCTTTTCCCCAAATTAAAATAAGCCTCTTCTCTATCTCTCCAACAATTTGAATCATGCTGTGATCACATGACCAGGTGGCCTAACCATACAGGTAAAGAGAAAGAACAGAGTTGAGGACCAACCAAAATGTTCTCATTCTCTTGGTTAAAAAAAACCCTCAATATTTACTACACACACCAAAGAAAATAAATAAATAAACAAGCAATAACATAATTTTAGAAGCAAGCGAAACATGGAAAAAACAAACAAACATTGCATAATGTTTTATGGAATTTTATGACCTTATTGTATTTTTAAATAAGTAAATATAGTGTTAAATCTGTTATAGGTTTAGTGATGAATTACTGTTTTTTGTTTTTTTTTGTGTTCATTTCTTCCTTACCAAGGCTTTATGGCTTGATAATGTATCTGCAAGGATAGGCAGATGATTTTTCATCCTTATCATGGCATATGATTTTTTGATGTTTAAATAATGGTGCCTTAAAAATTAACCTGGCCTTGAGTTTCTGCAGCAAAATCTTTATTAAATAACTATCCACATCACGATAAAGACGTGACTTGTTTTAAGATTTGCAGACTCAGGGAGAATAGACAGAAACATGAAAAGGTTTTCAATACACTGATACCTGTGATAAATACCCACTGTAACCGGACATTTAAAAAAAGGTCATTTCAAAGTCAAAATATTGAGAACTTGAAGTTATTATGGATATCTAATTTCATATATCGTCCTTCATTCATATGTGTGTTGCCGAGGCCTGACAAAATTAGATCTCTGATCCCTGTGTGCATGTTTAAACACCCAATCTGTTTGTACTGACTAATCAAACTAAAGTTTTGCATGACACTCAGTGAGTATGTGGATATTGATTTATCCATTTACTTTGTGTCGGCTTGTTAGCATGCACCGATATCTTGCATAGCTGACTATTCTTAATCAAGCACAGTGTTTTGTGCATTTTCAGCTCTTTTTTTTTTTTTTTTTTGCTTTTTTACAAATGAAAATGATGACATTTTAATTGGTGGGTGTACACAGACTAGTGGAGACAATTGTGTCTCATTGAGCTCGGAGGGGCGGCCTTACAGACACGCTGAGTTATTAGAAACTCCACACACACAAACACACACACACACACACACACACACACACACACCCCTCCCCCATACTTCTCCTTTTAGCTGCTGATGGGAGGCCTGTGTTTCCTCGCTTCTTCTCCCCGCACGTGCCTTCTGTTGCCACATGATGGATATGCAATGATCCCTTAAAACCACAGTGATGATAAACTAATGAATCAAGATCAGCATTAATCACAGAGAGAAAGATGAATCTAGATGCAAAAATTCACCCCGCTAATGATGAAGTGCTAACAATCTGGCGGCAGACAAGGTAAGTGAGGGGAAATTACACACCAGGGTTTCATGCATCATCTAGGAAGACATTAATATTTCACCCTCTATCTGTCTCTCTTCTCTGACCCGACCCCTCCCACCTTGCAGATCGACTCCATTTAAAGACGTAATCAAAATTCATTACCAGCCTAGCCATCCTGATTAAACATAACACACTTGTGCTTCATGAGCACAAGCACCATGGGACACGTCAAATGTCACTCGTGTAGCTCATTGCCCCACCCCTTCCTGATGCCCTAGCATTCAGGATTTGCATTCAGAACTTGTGACCTTCATTTTATGTAATATGGTAGATGATAATTTACAAAAGAGAACGACGTACTATATAAAGTTACAAATGCTTGGGTCTAGACAAAAGGTTGGGGTTTATTGCCAGTGACTGCTTTTAATATGCCATTTTTAATAGTAATAAACACATTTGTCATACCAGGTCTGATAAATATTGAGTGATATTGGGCTGCCATTAGGTTAAGTGTGAGATGTTCAAATGCATTTGTAGGTAAAAGTACTGCATATCATGCAAATAACAATCCTCATCATCACTGCTAATTATAAAAAGATGAGTAAGACTAAGTACTGTCCGCCTCTGTGATGGTAATTGCCCCACATCTGTGTACACTATCACCAATTATCTTACAATCATTAATTGTTAAACTCTATCATTATTTATATCAAGGCATACTCACCTCCACCAATACTAACTAGGCACTAGTTCTGGGCTGGTGCTAGTACTGGTTCAAAGTTTGTTAAACTCGCCAATCTTGTAATAATCATATTGCTTTTCCATTTTTTTACCTTTTCCATTGCATCGTTGTACACTGATCCGTTTATCCAATCACAGAAATGCTGCTTCTTGCCACACTGTGCACTACATTGTCTCTCTCTTAATTCTTTTTTTTAATTTAAATTAAGCAGACTAGACATTACAGAAGTTCTGTATTATTTATTTATTTCATTTTAATTGAAATCACAGACTTTGTCCCCCAAGCATTTTTTTTTTCTGTTCTGAATTGTCTCTTTTTTGTCTTCCTAAACATGAAGAACTGGTTTGAGATTAACCAATGAAGCCAAATATATCACCACTTCTAAACTGTATGGATGGGACAAGAGGGTATCTCACTTGCTTTCAGTTAAATATTACACCAGGACATTTGCTTTTATCAGCTTTGCAATATCGCCCCACTTTGGCTCATGAGTAGTTTGATAGAATATGAAAAACCGGTTAATGTTTTCTGCTTATTTCCAATTCTATAGCATCTTGGGTAAAACCTTAAATCAACTCCAGCACATACATGCACATTAGTTTCACAAAGAATGAAATATAAAGTCCTACTTCTCAATTTCAGAACACTTCTTCATAGCCACACCTTGTCTTATATGAGTTGTGACGGCCATAAGCAATGTATGAGAGATGTAAGACAGTGGTGAGGTGTGCTGACAGCATAACCGAAGAATTCAAGGTGGATGTGAGACTGCATCAAGGATCAGCTCTGAGCCCCTTCTTGTTTGCTATGGTGATGGACAGGCTGACAGAAGAGGTGAGACAAGAATCTCCATGGACTATGATGTTTGCAGATGACATCGTGATCTGTAGTGAGAGCAGAGAACAAGTGCAGGAAAATCTAGAGAGGTGGAGGTGTGCCCTGGAAAGGAGAGGAATGAAGGTTAGCCTCAGAAAATCAGAATACATGTGTGTGAATGAGAAGGACCCAGGAGGAACGGTGATGTTACAGGGAGCAGAGATAACGAAGGTGGAGGAAGAAGAAGACGGCCGTACACCTCTCAGGTAATCCGTCCCTCTAATTTTGTGTAACTGATGGTGTCCAAGAACAGACTGCAACAAATCTATCATAAAGTTCGCCCCAAACTAAGGGCTGCCATTCCAAGGACCTTCATGACTACTCTGAATTCTGTTATTTTAAAAGTTAAAATGTAAATGTTCCCCCAAAATGGTATCTGTGTGTAGTTTGCATGTTCTTAATGTGTTTGCATAGATTTTCTCCGGGTGATGTGGTGTCCTCCCACAGATCAAAACACATGCGTATTTAACTTTTTCTTTGGCTTTTGACAATTTCATTGGAAATTGGTTGTTTCAAATTGCCCCCAGGTGTGGCAATGTGCCCTTCTTTTTATCAGCCTTTTTTTGTTTGTTTGTTTTTATACACCTCTTGAAAAAAAATTAAAAATCAATTTTACGAGTACTGTATTGTACTCGTACTGTATTGTATTGTCTATGGGCTGGTGAAGCTACCATGTCTATAAATACCATTCTGTCCATTGTTTTCTGCTTTGAGGTATGGTTTTTTTAGTGTATGTGTATGTGTGTGTGTGTGTGTGTGTGTGTGTGTGTGTGTGTGTGTGAGGTGGAAAGTAAAAGTTTCTGACTGATGACCACATAATTACACATCCACGGTTCGAGTTATCAAAGGCTGGCCATGTCTCTGGATGTCTACGGTGTGAAGTATGTAAAAGAACTACAGTATTGCTGACTTTTGTAAAGAGTAGGCTGCATAGCCATCAATGTGTTTCTGCCCCATGATGGCCTGGTGAGCTGTTCAGGGTGTA